>CP139508.1:396001158-396717499 GCA_021014915.2 Artemisia tridentata subsp. tridentata
TTAAAAACTAAATCTCAATTCATAAAGCTAAGCACTTGAGGAAACGTAGAGACAACTAATCTATTTATGATGTAAAGTTACTGACAGTGAATTCAACTACAAACCGAATTAACTAAAGTCAGTTTCAAGCTTAACACAATTCATAAGGAAATAAATTTGTTTTTTAAGTGCTTTGCCTTAGCTTCTAAATATATTTTCGTTTGTTTAATTCAGTGAGACCTGATCCAAAAAGTCAATACCTAAAATCGAACTACATGATCCAACTTAAAATGGGTTAATCAGTTGCAAAACACAATTCCAAACACCCCCACAGTACTGTTGTACAACCACGAATTAAAAAAAATGGTTCATAAACTTTTTGTTTCGAGTATGTGTGCATACTTGCACTTCTCTACATATGCAGCCTAGCATAGTTACATCAGATTTGGGTGTAAATTCCAACTGGAGACATAGCATATCTTCTTTCTTTTTTGTAGTGTCATGTTCGGTTTTCAGTTCCTGGAGGCTAATAGCAGCCCCAAACCACCTCTAATATACATGATTCGTAAACGTAAAACCGCTAAAAACCAACCTGGAGTTTGTGTATTAGCATTATTAACATAACATTATAATCTTACCAACTATAAAAACATACACGATCTAAAACAATCTTATTACGTGGCAGTAATTGGCCTTATTGCAAACTTAACAGCACAATAAACAAAAATAATGCATATGCCATGCTAAGAGCTATACTACATCTTGTGAGTACCCCTATTAACAATAAGTGGTTTGCCAATAAATCCAATGTATTTTATTTAAATTGTGAAACAAAAAATGAAAGACTGCACCACATAATTTGCGGCGTTATGGCTATTCCCTTGAGCTTGTCAATAAAAGAATGGTGGCTTTAGTTTTTGCATAACCATTTGTGCGTCATTACAATAACACATTTCATCGATATTTTTTATATCCAAAAACACTACCAAGCCAAATGCGTGAGAATTACTATTACAGGTTCACAACTACATAAGGCGAAATGAAGTGACTTTTCACTTAAAAGTCAACCATAATTACACATTTAAACTAATTATCTTATATTTAAAAAAAAAAAAATCCGGTTTTCATGGTAAGAATTTCTAGAATATATAGTTACCTCTTTAACTTGGTCACAAACCATCGCGAACTCCAACGGAGGCCAACTCAACTTGTGCTACATATACAGCGGCACAGTCACCGCAACCCCGCTGGCTCCCTCAACCAAAGTCAGTTGACCCATCTATGAGCACTCCTTTATACAACAATTGTCAAACCCTAATCATAATCAAACAAAAGAAAAAACTCAAGGTTACCGAAGCGTTAAACGAAACACATAAACTGAAACTTTTGAAAGAAAAACAGAATGACGACGGAACGATCTTAAAAAAACTTACCTGAAACCTAAAGATCTTTCTTCTCTACTTCCAATAATCAGAAACTGAAACCACACGTATCCTCTTACATTGATCATTTGACGAAATCTTCCACAAATCAGATAAGCAGTCTTACCACTTTCCTTTAGCTTCTGAACCAAATCTTTTATTCCAGGAGAATGGCTACCAATTACAACAGAACATGTGAACACAAAATATTAAACCTCTTCTTGTTCCCTAACCGATCTTATAAAGTAAGTTAAAATACCTTGCGGGCCTCTTTTGAAGGAACTCCTGGACACGCGCCAATTAAGGTTTGAAGAGATCCAGTCTAGCGGCTAATGCTTGTTCAAAACGGACTGACCCGACTGTTGCTAAATTGTGCGACAGGTCATTCATACCTGCAAAAATTATAAAGCGTCAAAGGTTACCGTGGCATGAATAATCATCTAAATAACGTATAGAACAGTTTTAAATCTTCAAATAACTTATAAGTTGATAAATAATGTTGTCTATCTTCTACTTCCAAACCGTTTTTATATCAATATGAGCGTATGAACCTGATAAATAAGGTAACACAAACCCCCCAACAATTAAATAATCACTTCCTAAATCCCAGCGTAACTATTTTCATCTCAATTTAGGTATTATGAACGACGTCATTTATAGGAACATATAAAATCAGTTTATACACTTACGACCATAGCTTATACACAGCTTATGACCACACCATATATACAGCTTATACGTAGCTTATGACGACAGGTTCGCTTACTTTTCTTTCAGCTTATTCAGTGGCCTATTAGGTTATTTTAGTCCGGTTATATACCATAGGCCTATTTTTTAAGCCTTCTTCCTCAGTTTATATGTTCATTTTTCATTTTACAATTAAATTCTAATAGTAAAGAAATCCACAAATTACAAACGAATGCATCTATATTGACAAAACCAAAAAAAGATTAAATTTTTGTTATACCTTTGCACAGCAACAAACCTGGTATCCCCAGCAAATCGAAAGACAGACGAACCAAACCTGACACATTTTTGACCATCTCATAATTTTTGCCCAGTTCATACTGGAAAAAAATAATAAAAAATAAAAATGAAATTAGGCAACATTCATACCTCATAAATCTTCACCATCTCATCCTTCATACTGCCATAAAAAAAAAATTAAATCATGAATAACAATTTACAATAATAAAAAGCATAAACCCTAAAACAAATCCAAAAAAAAAAAACGAAATTAAACAAACATCGTTAACCAAGATTACAAAAAAATAAACCTTATCAGAGATACGAAAGCGTAAGCCTGCAGCAACAATGAAAAAGATAAGGCAATCCTAATCTGTGGTTGTAAAAATGGCCAAGCGTCCATTTAAAAATTATTTTCGTGGTTCTGTAGCTACACTCACAATGTGTACTGTGGATATAAGTTAGCCGGATCGGGGTAATTAGATCCATCGGGGTTTTTTTCCGGTGTCGGACCACTGTCGGAGCATGAGATGAGAGAGGAGGAGAGAGTAACTGTGAGTGAGATCCGAGTAAATTGTGGGTGTATGTGTCGGGTATGGAGCAAAACAAAAAAAAGGATGCCTATAGAGCCGTGAACAGTACACGGGGTTTATACTTTATCCATCGGGGTTTTTTCGGGTGTCGGACCACTGTCGGAGCATGAGATGAGAGAGGAGGAGAGAGTAACTGTGAGTGAGATCCGAGTAAATTGTGGGTGTATGTGTCGGGTATGGAGCAAAACAAAAAAACAGATGCCTATAGAGGCTATGGTGAACAGTACACAGTAAATTGTGGGTGTATGACAAAAAAACGGATGCCTATAGAGCCTATGGTGAACAGTACACGGGGTTTATACTTTATCCATCAGGGTTTTTTTCAGGTGTCGGACCACTGTCGGAGCATTAGATGAGAGAGGAGGAGAGAGTAACTGTGAGTGAGATCCGAGTAAATTGTGGGTTTACAAGCCTAACTTTACACAAATAGCAAAACTAGATCTTATACTTTATTCTATTGCAATTCCCTACTATAACATAACTTTAAAGGCTAACAAAAATACATCAAATTACACACAAATATATTTTCAGCTTTTGAAGGGTATTTAAGTAATTTGATTAAACTTAAGCCTGTTTCAAGTGGCTTGAACTTATGGAGACTTATGACATATAAAAGCTTCCATAAGCCTTTGTGACAAACGAAACTTTAATGTACCAGTAACTAGAAAAGTGAGGTTGCATATCTAATGTATTTGTCACTATGATAAAATAAAGTATCCGAGCCTGTTACAAATTTCAACTTCTGTAATTCAATACTGTCTTGATTTGTATAAATGCGTATTTTTCGTAATAATACTTAATACCTCTCTATTATCTGATATATGATTTTGCAGGAAACAACGGTGCCCGTGGAGGGTGTAGTCAATGAATCACATTTATCGAGGTAAAATAGTAGTAATATGTGTTGATACTTTTCATTCCATTAATAAATGTTAATACTTTTCTAGGAATATATGATGTGTTTCTGGGTTTAATATCTCTATCGGGTTAACACAATTTGTTGAATTTATAAAGTAACGTCTCATTATTATCTTCAACTTAAATGGAGATGATAGTAACATGATGATAATGACGAAAAAGAAAAACAAGTCCAAAGACAAAAATTCAAAACAGGTATATCGTGATAATTCTTGGTTTTTGAAATTATAATATATATAAAACCACATAGAATACGGTGCCGTTTTGCACCCTTTTTTCCCGCCAAAATTTAGCCCCAACCCTTAGCCCATTTTGCTATAATCCTAGGCCAATTTTTGGCCCCGTATATTTGATGCGTTTTTTTTATACATATATGATAAAGTTTACCACATAATTCCAGAACATTCATAATAAAACCCTAGATCCAAAACAGTGTACCACGCTAAATCTTAACGACGATCGACTCCCGTATCTTGGCGGGGTAGCCACGGCGACTTTGTGGTTGCAGCCATGGCGGGGAGTTGCTGTCGTTTCGGCAACGGCTTTTAGGTAAACGGCAATTGTTTGGTGGTTGTTAGATTTCGTTTTACGAAAAATGAAGGTGCAGTGTTTTTATTTATTCTGAATTTGAGTTCTGATATTGGTGTTGCATATTGAAAAATTAGGGTTTTAAACTTTTAATTAATTTGGGGTTTTTGTTCAATTTATTGAAATTGGGTTTTGATATTGGTGTTTGTTGATTGTGGTTGATACTTGATCTTGACTGTAATTAATTTGGAGGTTTTTGTTGATTGTGTTTCAATCAATTTGATGCTGAAAAATTAGGTTGTCAATTAATTTGTGAGTTCTGTCAATTGGGGTTTTTGTATTTTGGTACTGACAATTGTTTGCGTGTTCTGGATTATGCAAGTTGTTTGATGCTGAAAAATTAGGTTTTCAATTAATTTGTGCTTTCTGTGAATTTTTGCATGTTCTGGATGATGCAAGTTGAGGTTCCTTTTGGTTGTTAGGAATATATTTTTTTTGGGTACGAATATGTTTGGTTGCAGCAAACATTTATGTTTGTAATCATGTGTTGCAGTGTACGCTCTTGCTTTGTTTACCGACTGTGGTATTGCCTTGGCTTGCCTTTCAAAATGAGGCTGACCTGGGTTTGAATGATTCAGGTTAAAAGTGAAATTCCCTGTATCTTGGCATGGCAATGTTTCGCCGTTGCAGCCATGGCGGGTGCACCTGTTTTTTTGCGTTTGCTACCATATCTGACCCTAGCTTAGAATGCTTGCTGGTATAATGGTTTTGCCCAGTAACTCTTTTATGTTTCGTGAATTAACAGTTGTTTGTTGTCAGAGATGTGCTAACTTGGTTATATGAATTTGACGTTGAGACTATGTTGAGGCTATGATGAGTTTTAACGGGTCAGGATAAATGTGGGATTGTCTGCATCTTGGCGTCGCAGCCTATGAAGGTTGCAGCCATAGCGGGCACACTCATTTTTCCCAAATTGCCACCCTATCTGATCCAGACTTTTGAGTCGAAACTCCTGTAAGTCTACTGTCCCTAATTGTGCTTACACTATGATAGTTCACTGTAGATTACTGAAACTGTTTGAGGCCTGAGAACATCTGTATCTTGGCAGGGCGTTTACACTAACGCAGCCATGGCGGTTGTTCCGGCTTTGTCAAATATGTTATTCATGGATTCTAATATCGTATAAGTAAAATTGTTTTTTAAAGAAGTTTTTATGGCTGTGATGATTGTTGGAATTTGGCCGAGATGTTCCAATCCTAACTTGGTAAGGCAATGACCGGATGGCATAGCATATATCCCTGCTATGCAACCAGGTTTCTTTGCAACCGTAACGGAATTCGGATACTTCTATGACTTGACCACCATATACGTATCTGAGCCTAATCTTTTATTGCACTCCAGAGTATGTAAGCTATCTGAGTATAGAGAGATTGGGGGTGTTTGGATGTGTTGCATTTTATTTGTTATAGGGTTTTGGTGGTGTTTGGATTGGATTTTGAAAATGATATTTTCATTTCTGTGTTTGTTTTAAGTAAGATATGTAACTTTAAAGTGTAGTTTTTTTTTTTTTTTACTGAAACTATTGAATGTGTTTCGAAAGAGATTATTTGAAAATTTCATTTTCAAGGCGTTGATACTCATTTCCACGTGTTTGGATATACTGATGTAAACATTTAGTTCGTGGTGTACCTTCAACGATTTTGTCTACATTGAGCTATTTTATATGCAAATCTTTGAATATTAAAAATTTGTCAAACATTTTACCATCTGTTTAATTGCTACAACATACATGATCTGATTTGAGTATTCAATTATCTCATTTCACGTGAGGTTTTCTAAAATTGCATTGCCAAACACCCGTGATTGTCTTGATTAGACGAGAACAATGTAAAATCAGGTATGCATTTTTACATTCTCTGCATTTTTAGCTTTGATATTTGAGGTCTAACTCACATGTCACTACTAGAAAAAGGGCCTTTAATGACATGCTTTTTATGACACACACAATATAATGACGCGCAAAAGTGTGAGTCATAAAAAAACTGTCATAAATTGTAAAATCTGAAAGATAGACGACAGACATTTTTGTGTGTCATCAAATTCGTGTCATATCTCAATTTTTTTTTAAAACGCGGTCTTACACTTTCATTTCCCACTCAACAAAACATATATCCCGCTAAACAAAAAAAACCCAAAAAATCAAACCCTAAAACACACACACCTCCCATAAAAAAAACACACACGCATCCGCCTCCTCCGGCAACCAGCACCACCACCGCCGCAACAGTCAGCCACCGCCACCACACCGTGCCTTCCCCGCCACCTCCTCTCTTCGATTCGGTAACCCACGCGCTATTTTTCACCATTTTATTCGAAACCCTAATTGTTTTTATTAAATAAATCGTGTGGATTAGGTTTAGGCAGTGTTGGTTTTGTTATTTTTAATTTGATTTGTTGTAATTGTTGAATTGTTGTTTGTGTTAGAATATTTGTTGAATTATTTGTTGAATTATTGTTGTAATTGTTGAATTGTTGTTTGTGTTAGAATATTCGTTGCTGGAACTTATGATGTTCAGGAAATCTTAAGGTGTGTAATTTCTCAAAAATAATTCTTTTTGTTTAAATTTTACAATGGAATTGAATTTGCATATGGACCTTTTTCTTTTGAGACCATTTTCTTGTATTTACTCATTTGACCTGTAAGAGATAAAATTCACCCATTCATAAGTGGGCTGAAATTGCCACCTTTAGGCGTAGGGTCAAAGACGTTATAAATATTGCACATACTATGCTCTTTAGATTGATGATAACAATGTAGCATGCTAACACGTATACGTTGAAGGAACGCTTGGAATCTATTACTAGATTGCATTTTATGATTAAGGTGCGGTATTGTTATTTCAAAAGATCAGAACACAAGCGCTAGCTATTGGAGAGGTATGACTTAGCTACCATACACACATACATAAATTGATATACCATACGTACATGCTCATCGGGGACATAAATTGTTATATAATTTCTAATTATTAGAAACCGAAACGAAGAGCACCCGTCTCAAATGGAGGAAGGTCTGCAGCAGTCGAAAAACCTCAACGTTCAAGAAGTGTAACTTTTAGTCCTGAGCGTGTTCGTGTGAGAGGCAAATCTCCAGCCTTTGCTGCTCTTGCTTCCACATTTGAGAACCCAAGTCCAAGAAATCTGTCAACTCAGCCCCCACTTGCTAAAAAGGTTTATCCAAAATCTAATGGCTCGGATTCATCAGCACCAGCATCAAGGTCTTCAGCTATTGCATCATTGTCCGCCTCTTTTGAACAAACTCTACAAGAAAAAGTTGCACCCTGTTCGGTAAAAGGTAAACGTGATTCATCCTTTTTAACTGCACTCTCCTTGTCATAAACTAAAAATATTTTATTACTAGCAGCCATTTATAGAACTCCGTAGAGACAAAACAGTTTAATTTATCTTGGAGAGGATTATAATATGAAAAAGAAGACATATAAGATTATACTTTTATGAGTTATTGACACGCATTATTATATATTGTGACACCAGAGTCACCAGCAAAATCTGAGCCAAAATCGACCGGGAATTCATCGAGCAGTAAAGTAGAGACTCTAACCATACAAGAAGATACGAAAGAGGGTGAAGTTGAAGATGAAGAAGGTCTTATATTATACCCCTATGAACGGCTTACAACAGCATCCACTGATCCTGCTTCTGATATTGATATATTGAAGCGAGAGGTACCATTTTTCTCAGAAGTTAAAGTCAAAGATAAAGAAAGTAAATTTATGTCATGACTTAATTGTGAAAGTTTTTGTGCAGACATATCTGTCCTCAGCTGAGTTCCGAACAAAATTTGGAATGCCTAAGAAGGCTTTCTACAAGCTGCCGAAATGGAAACAAAATAAAATGAAAATGGCACTTCAGCTGTTTTGAGCTAACCAAATATTCTAACACCATTTACCATTTAATCAGTTTAGATTGAGCTTAACATAGCTTGTATAAGCTGTTTTCAGTGTCACTTTGGTGTTTTTGAAGCTTTTCACAGGTTTGGAGTTTGGGACTGCAGTCACAAGGACTGAACTGCCAGGATAAGCTCCCAACAAGCTCAGCTTCTTTTGGACCCCTATGTGCACTTCTCAGGTTCTATCTTATCTAATTTTAGTCTGCAATAGAACCTCATAAGCCTCATTCTCTGTTTCACACTTCATATCAGTCAACCTTAGCATAGCAGTCCTAAAATTGATTTTTCAGACTTTTAAGGATTTTAAAGATTTTCTAGTGATCTTATATTAAGTTAGTATAAGCTGAAACTCAGGATTATCAAAGTTTACTAGCTCACCTATTGCTAGTAATTTTTGTAAGATTTATAGGTTAGCTTATCATAGCTTATCAAGGGCTTGAAAAAGCCATTTTTTGCCCTGCACCATTTAGATATCAGCAGCTTAGTGTTTCTTAACGGCATCAAAATGGAATTTCATGACAGGTACTTAGATCTGTTCTTGAATATTATTCATCTTGAACCGATGGCAGTTGATTGCAGTGAGCTAAGCTCGTGGAAGTTAAAGGGCCTAGAGACCGTCTTTCTGAACAACAACGTGCAAGGCTAGATATGATGAAATTGTTAAGGAAGTTTCATCTTACTTGAAGAAGGTTGGCCTGCTGCTCCTTGATGCCAAATAGCAAACACATTCTATGTAGCTATATATGTTCTACACATTTACCTGTATATCACCCATATATGTTTCTACAATTTTAGAATTTGAAAATAACTTGTAGTTGTATGAAACGCATTGTTTTGATATATATGAAATGCGCTTTTTTGCTATTTGTGTATTTATTTGTATTATGAGATTATCTGTTATTTAATGTGGGGATATTATTAATTTTATAAAAATTATTTTTTTTTTAAAAATTTGAACCATGACACGCAAAAAATGGGTCATAAAATAGTGTCATAAAAGCGTGTCATAAATTTATGACGCGCGAAATGCGTGTCATAAAGCTTTATGACGGGTCGATCAATGACACCAAAAAGCGCGTCATCTGACCCCTTTTATGACACGCAATGCGCGTCATTAAAGGCATTTTTTCTAGTAGTGTGTGATTGTCTTGATACTTAATATCGTTATGTACCATCACTAATTTACTCTAAAACAAATGTTCTGTAGAAAACAAAAATGCAGTAATGGAAGACCCGAAAGGAATGGCTGGTAGGGTTGAAGGAATTCGGACGAGATGTTCACGGTCTGGTACTGGAGGGAGAGAACCAGAATCAGGTGTCATCTCATTTTCGGTAGTTTAGTTACGAGTTTCAGGTGGTAGCTAAGCACGGACGCAATAAGCACAAGAAGGTACATACATTCATATTAGTGCTTAAATATAAGACACTAATATATACATCCAAACTGCTTATCTTGATTTACGTATATATGCCAAAAACTGTGTTACCTATCAGTATTTGAATTCAGTCCGTCTATTTTAAATCATGCAGTGTTTTGGTTCAATGGAAATAGCTCACAACAAAAGTGATGAAAGTTGCGACGTCGCTGATGAGGCGAAAAGTGTACCGCTTTTAAGGGGTCATTTAAGCCCTAAATCGTATTTATTTGATCAAATATCGCCCTAAATCGTTCCTTTTGTCATTTTAGGTACTTTTGAGGAGAAATCTGGAAAAGGAGGCATTTTGGACGTTTTTGGAGCATAAAAGTGAAGAAAACGGCAAAGTCTCAAAATCATGCTGAAAGTTACCTTTGACGGCGTCACAAGTTACTCTGGACGGCGTCATGCTTTGGCAAGAAAAGTTGGATGTGAAATTTACTCATGACGGGCCAGTGAAAATAGCATGTGAATTCTGACGGCGTCACGCTTTAACTTGATCAAGGGCGTCACGGCTTAAATCATAAGGGGACGGCGTCACGTTATAAGTTCGACGGCGTCAAGCCTTGATAAGCCAGAATGGATTTTTGAAGAGCTAAAGAGGGACGGCGTCAAGATGGTCATCCGGGAACCCTAAAAACGGCGAGGTGACGGCGTCACACTCCATAAGGTGACGCCGTCAGATCCAAAAATCTATATATAGTTTTCTAATTCTTTGTCATTAAGGAGAGCTTAGTGTGTGGAATTTTGGGAGAAAACCCTAGGACGATTTTAGCTACTTTTTCAGGGCTTTTTGCCTTGAGATCTTCCATGTTTCATTGAAAGATAAGTTATCAATTAATCATTCAATATGTCTATGTGTTGTTTGATTCTATCTTATGCTTGTCTTTTGTTTAACATGTTAGGCTAATTTTATCTTGTGTTTGCTTAGATCTAATGAAACCTAGCTATTGATTATTGGTTGTTAGTGTGTTGTTAGTTGTATTGGATGATTGTTTATCTATGTTAGGCTTAAGAAAACTGGCTAACTTCCTATTCGGTAACTTGCTTGAACGTCTTAAGAAACATGAACCGAACGCGTACTAAAGGTTTTTATGGTTGTATTTAATGCACAAGCGAATTCTAGTGATCCCATGTTAGGAGCTTCCTAGCCGGCTCGACATAGGAGTGAAGTAGGAGCTTGTAGAGTTGGGGAAGTAAGTACGCCACCCCACGAATGGTATTAAGGAATACACCCGTCATCCACGCGACTAATACACACTAATTAACCGGTAAAAGATAGTTAGGGAGTAAGGAAATCTAAGTAAACACATTTCTCTACACATAAGTTTCTCACCACATTTTCATTTCAGTTATTTTATTTTATTGCATTCGTAGTAAATTTGGGTTAGTTGACTAGCAACTAATTCCGCCCACTCCTTCAAAACCCGAGATTTTACTTGCTTTCATAAAAATATAAAAACATAAAAAAAGAATCTTCCTCAACCTTTAGACCTAATTAGAGTAGTCTTTCACACCTAACGAACACTATTCCCTGTGGAGAACGATCAATCCCCCGTACTTACCACTACACTATACTACATCGATCAGGTACACTGCCTGGTGGGGTTGTAAGCCTCTTGAGATCCCTCGAGAGGTAAAACCTGTTGTAAGGTTACAAAACCACGCATCAAGTTTTTGGCGCCGCTGCCGGGGAATAGTTATTGTTTAGGTTGAATTTTTTATTTCTATTAGGTCTACTCACTAGATTCCTTTCTAGTGAGATTTTTATTTTATTTTTCTAGGTTTTCTTTAGTCTATCTATTTTCTTCGTGTCTTTGTTCGTAACCATACCATCCGACATCATGGAAGATGGTAATATCCTTAACCCCCACAACCCACCACCACAACAACCACCACCACCTCCTAGAGCCCGTACTTTAGGAGAGTATTCCCGTCCTAGCCACCACGGCTATCGAAACACCATTGAGCTCACTCAAGGAGCCAATATCACACCCTTGCGATCCGACACCATCCGGTTGGTGCAAAGCGGATGCGCATTCCATGGACTTCGTTCTGAAGATCCTAATCAACATCTCAAGGACTTTCTTAAAATCGTTGATTCTATAGACCTTGATGTTGCCACTCGAGAGACGACCCGATTGCGTCTCTTCCAATTCTCTTTGCGGGACCAAGCTAGTCAGTGGCTAGAACGTCAACCCGCAGGATCCATCACCTCTTGGGATGATCTCACTACTCGTTTCCTTGCTCAGTTTTTCCCACCGGGAAGAACTACCAAGCTAAGGAAGGATATCTTGATGTTTGAACAACGTCGAGGCGAAACCCTCTACGGGGCATGGATTCGATTCAAGGACTTACTTCAAAAAGTCCCTCACCATGGCATAAATCTATGGCTTCAAATCCAAATCTTCTATGACCATGTTGATTACCACACCAAGCGTGCCATTGATCGAGCCGCCGGGGGCAGATTGCGCGACAAAAGCGCCGAGGAATCATGGGAGATCATTGATGAGCTTGCATCCGACGATGATGAGTTGTGGCAAGTCTCCCACGACGTGCGCTCGGCAGTCAAGACATATTCATCGCCCGATACAGCCAATCAAATCACTGAGGAAAGCGTTAGTGAACTTGAGAAAAGGGTTGCATATCTTATGGAAAAGCAAAAGAGACCCTTAAGTCCACAAAAAGCAACAATTAACTCAGTCTCAAGCGTTAAGCAAATACCATTGTCCGAATCACCCCGTAGGGAAAATACTAAAACCTTCCATAAGCACGCTCCACCCAACTCACCACCTCAGGAACTTAGTCCAACGTTCGAAGCTCGAATGAGAGAGTACATGTCAAAACACTCCGAACGGTTGGCAAAATTTGAGGAAGCCGTCTACAAACAAAAGGAGGAAATGGAAGAGAAGATGGCGGAGATGATGAATCTTTTGAAAGAATACACAAATACAAAAGCCCCTGAAAAAGTGTTGGTGAGGAATGACGCTGATGTTCCTAACACTAAATTTGTCAAGGCCACCTCCATCGTCCAAGAGGGCGGAAATGATGGAAGAGGGAAATCCATAACTATGGAAGTTAACAAAATTGACCTCATCCCACTTAATAATGGAAACACCAATGCGTACAAATGCGATTCCGACAAGGGAGAGGAGGCGCCCTCTGAGGAGCGCCAATTGGTTGAACCGCCAGTGTCACAACAAGTGAAGCATTACTTGAAGCACGAAATAAACAAGGAGACCATAAACGATTGGGTGAGAAACTATCGACGTATTCATCTACCCAACAAGAAGTCCAAGAAGGTGGAACCGGATGATAAATCTAACACATTACCCGGTGGGCAATTGTATGAATGCCTCATAGGACAAAAGTTAGTAGAAAAGCAGAAATTCTACGGGGTCTTTGAAATACCATGCAGCATTGGAAAACACAAGTATCTGGATGCGATAGCTGACCAAGGTTCCGACGTAAATTTGATGCCTTTATCCGTTTATGTTCAGTTAACCGATGAGTTGCCATCCATCACCCATACTAAACTCTCCTTTGCAAAGCATTCTTATGAGTATCCGTTAGGAATTGCAGAAGATGTGTTGGTCAACGTTGCCGGATTCCTGTATCCGGTCGACTTCATGATCATTGAGAGAAATGATATGAATATGCCAATAATCCTTGGGGCACCCTTTCTCGCTACCACTAGAGCACAAATCAATTACGAAAATAGCACCATCCAAATGAAGAAGGGGAAGAAAACAATAAACTTCCCAACGATCCCACGACATATACGAGATGTTGCTCTGCAGAAGAAGATGGAGGCTAACACTAATATAGTCCGTGGCAATGTTCGAGAGAAAATTCTTGCATGGGAGGCAAGGATTAAGAGTTATATGGAAAATGAGATTGGAGAATGTAAGGATGGAAATAACGATTATATTGAGGCTGATGAGCAACCCGATAACCCCGTTGAATTTACAAAAGGAGACTCAGTGCTCCTAAGGCATTCAGAAACAGAAGCACCTACCAATGAACTAAGTCCCTGGTGGTACGGACCATTCACAATTAAAAGTTTACACCAAGATGGGATAGTAAGCTTGACCAGCAAAGGAGGAGGTGAAGTAACTGCGAATGTCGAGCGATTGAGACACCACCACCCTGATAACAAGGATCATACCTATCAGGGATACGTCATTATGAATGATGGAATCACGTAATGTACGTGACTTTGAGTCTAGCTACAAGACTCGTTAATAAAGAAAAGCGCTTCTTGGGAGGCAACCCAAGCTTTATTTGCTTTATTTGCTTTGAGTGTTTATTTGTTTGTTTGTTTGTTTTTATTTGTTTCCGTATGTGTGTTTAATTTTTATTAGTATTGATTCATGTTCAAAACTAATTTGTGAAAATGCTTTATGTTGTTTTTAACTTCGTCTTAACTACATATAAAGGTATTTTGCAAAAGATAAGTGTAAGGGAAATCTAAATCGGTTTATTAGAACACAAATTAACATGAATCATAATAATAATAAATTAACATACATATTAGTGTTTGTTTGAGTCAAATGCTTGTATCGAGTCATAATGATGTTTTGCAGGATTTCCAGGAAGTAAGGTAAAGGTTTTTCCAGAAATTTTCCGGAAACTTAAAATGAAAATTTTTGTCAGGTCATTTCTGACGGCGTCAGGGTTTATAACCTGACGGCGTCAGATTTAATTTCCAGAAATTTTTGAAAGTTTTGTTTTCATAAAAAGTTTTTACTAAAATCTCCAACTTATAATCTCCAGGAATCTGCAAAATTATCATTCCACAAGCATTATATCCTTATATATAGATTTTTCCCGCCGATGTTATGCAGGTTTTCGTGTTTATTTTCTCAGGTTTAACAGGTTATTTTAGACAAGGAGATGTTTATGGAATCAAGCTTATGGCGATGCATTAATCATGGAGCTTCAACATTACTTTGGAAGAAGATCTAACCGTGTAATTTCACTATCCACCGAGCGAATCAGGGGAGTATTTGATTTCATTCTTTTACTTTTTACTTTTACATCTTGTTATTTGAACATTGGGGACAATGTTCATCTTAAGTGTAAGGGGGGGGGGGGTAAAAGTACGATTTTAGAGAATACTATTGCGCTTGATTTTTGTTTGTTTAATAGTAGATGTGTAATAAAACTGAGAGAAATACTTGTTAAGGTAATTTTAGTGCCAAATTTAAAATTTTTTTTACAACATATAGGAGTGAAACTTTGATCTTAATGAGCGTCTCACGGATAGGAGTTATATGACTAGCACAAAAACCGTACCACTAAAAAAAAAATTTCACCCCCAAATATGTGAGGTTCGCCCCTAGAATTGGTAGGAAAAGCATTCATGCTATGATGTGTGTACCGGTAGCACTTAGATTCTAGAACTTGCGTTAGGACCATTCCGAGGCCACAAGTGAGACTACATTCGTGTAGTTAGATTTACTACATGATAAGAGGCATTAGGATTAACCCATGTTTTACACCTGTGTTTTTGTTATAATTACGTTGGCTACATTGGTCAAGTAATTCTCCCACACCCTTTGCGTTGTACTCATTTTTAGTACACGATACCCCTAGTACACCCCTCAGAGCCTATCTTTTCGTTTCGACCTTTAAGCATTTTACTTAAAGGAAGAATTTGTTACACCCCACTAAAATGTACACCCAAATCGCCTTAGCCTACCTTGTATGCACTCATTTTTAGTGCATTATTGTTACAACATTTGTTTAAACCCAAGTTAATTATCTAGTTAATTACATGGTTGCTAAGTCGAGTCATATCCTTGTACATATTGTTTTGGGACGATTGGGACTCATGGGTAAAGTACTAGTATAATGGAGTAATGGGGAAGAACATCATTTATTACCCCCATATGTGCTAAATGTTTTAAAAGTACTCCAAGTGTTTTGATTATCTTAATTCGAGTCATTAGATTAGTATTTGTAAAGTTATGTAAAAGTTTAAGTGTAAGGGGAATGCAATGCCCCTATGATGTATTATTTTGGATGGTAGGGTAAAAGTGTATGCAAAAAAAAAAAAAAAAAAAAAAAAAAAAAGAAAAAAAAAAAAAAAAAATCGAAAAATCAAGAAAAATACAAAAAAAATGAGAAAAAGAAAAGTTGAAAAAACATACGGACTACCATCCCGTTTTATTTTATGTTTATTTTATGTTTTTGTTATTTTGTTATTTCGTTTCTAGCTTAAGATCGAGTCGAGTCTTGGCTTAGCAACATTGTATAGTACATGTAATTAATCAAGATTTTTAACTCGCCACCAGTAAAACATCCTTTATCCAACAAAACCGTGTTTTCCTTTTCCCTACACCTAACGTTATAACCCATTTAAAAGCCCTCTTTGATAGTTTATCTTTGGTGCTTACGCCTAGTGGAGGAGGTTTTCGATCCTTTCCCAAGCCTATGGTAATCTATTTGCTATGACAGGTAGTGATAGATATTATCCGTTTTCATTTATGAGATTTATTTTGATGACACTTGAGAGATGTGATTATCTAAATACTACTTGTGAGGTGCTAGTATGTAATCTCCGTGCTTATTATGATTGAAGTGGAACGATTATTTGTTGTAATTACTTTTATGTTAGCATTAAATGACCCCTATCTTGTATTTTGATTAGAATAAAAGCGCATTTGCTTGAGGACAAGCAAATCTCAAGTGTAAGGGTATTTGATGAGGCGAAAAGTGTACCGCTTTTAAGGGGTCATTTAAGCCCTAAATCGTATTTATTTGATCAAATATCGCCCTAAATCGTTCCTTTTGTCATTTTAGGTACTTTTGAGGAGAAATCTGGAAAAGGAGGCATTTTGGACGTTTTTGGAGCATAAAAGTGAAGAAAACGGCAAAGTCTCAAAATCATGCTGAAAGTTACCTTTGACGGCGTCACAAGTTACTCTGGACGGCGTCATGCTTTGGCAAGAAAAGTTGGATGTGAAATTTACTCATGACGGGCCAGTGAAAATAGCATGTGAATTCTGACGGCGTCACGCTTTAACTTGATCAAGGGCGTCACGGCTTAAATCATAAGGGGACGGCGTCACGTTATAAGTTCGACGGCGTCAAGCCTTGATAAGCCAGAATGGATTTTTGAAGAGCTAAAGAGGGACGGCGTCAAGATGGTCATCCGGGAACCCTAAAAACGGCGAGGTGACGGCGTCACACTCCATAAGGTGACGCCGTCAGATCCAAAAATCTATATATAGTTTTCTAATTCTTTGTCATTAAGGAGAGCTTAGTGTGTGGAATTTTGGGAGAAAACCCTAAGACGATTTTAGCTACTTTTTCAGGGCTTTTTGCCTTGAGATCTTCCATGTTTCATTGAAAGATAAGTTATCAATTAATCATTCAATATGTCTATGTGTTGTTTGATTCTATCTTATGCTTGTCTTTTGTTTAACATGTTAGGCTAATTTTATCTTGTGTTTGCTTAGATCTAATGAAACCTAGCTATTGATTATTGGTTGTTAGTGTGTTATTAGTTGTATTGGATGATTGTTATCTATGTTAGACTTAAGAAAACTGGCTAACTTCCTATTCGGTAACTTGCTTGAACGTCTTAAGAAACATGAACCAAACGCGTACTAAAGGTTTTTATGGTTGTATTTAATGCACAAGCGAATTCTAGTGATCCCATGTTAGGAGCTTCCTAGCCGGCTCGACATAGGAGTGAAGTAGGAGCTTGTAGAGTTGGGGAAGTAAGTACGCCACCCCACGAATGGTATTAAGGAATACACCCGTCATCCACGCGACTAATACACACTAATTAACCGGTAAAAGATAGTTAGGGAGTAAGGAAATCTAAGTAAACACATTTCTCTACACATAAGTTTCTCACCACATTTTCATTTCAGTTATTTTATTTTATTGCATTCGTAGTAAATTTGGGTTAGTTGACTAGCAACTAATTCCGCCCACTCCTTCAAAACCCGAGATTTTACTTGCTTTCATAAAAATATAAAAACATAAAAAAAGAATCTTCCTCAACCTTTAGACCTAATTAGAGTAGTCTTTCACACCTAACGAACACTATTCCCTGTGGAGAACGATCAATCCCCCGTACTTACCACTACACTATACTACATCGATCAGGTACACTGCCTGGTGGGGTTGTAAGCCTCTTGAGATCCCTCGAGAGGTAAAACCTGTTGTAAGGTTACAAAACCACGCATCAGTCGCCGCCTCAAAGTTTTGATGGACAGTTACGTGCCACAACTGAAATTGAAAATCGAAAGGAAAATGAGTGTGTAAAATTTCTCAAATACAGAGAGGTGTAACAAGCAAGGTGGAAAAAGAAGAGGTTTATAGAAACTGTATTTGCATTATCACACAAATCCGTTTTTTGAGTTGATTACAAATATTGGGTCAAACTGTTTTTTTTTCCGTCAACACTATCTATCCATTTTTTTTAATTAAAGCTTAAATTCTGATTGCATTTGTAGTTTGAAAAAAACACCACACGAGCTGATGCATTATAATTTTTCTTTGTAGTATCATTGGATTCTACTGATCAGACATGAAATGCAAATGCTGTTGATTGGCAAGAGGAAGTATACCAAAAGGTACTCTATACGTAGTATTAAACTACATATCGTTATAAGTATCGGAAGTACTGATACCACAGTTTGCTTGAAGTTGAACAAAATTTTCAGCTTTGTTTAAGCTAGAATTCAGTCATGCTTTTTAAAATACTAAGCTCTATGTTGCATAAAAAATTGACTTTATGCAATAGGAAACAAAACATATTAATAATTTGCTTACCTATAATCCACAAACTGTGAATGCACGGCATTCTCCACTCTTAGTTTTTGGTTAGATCGATTGTAATGGGCCTGAAATGGGTCAGTTTGGGGTCTCAAATGGGTGTGGGATTGGTGGCTGAAGTCAGGGCTAAAATGGGTGCGTAAGTGGGTGCCTTTGCGGGTTGAAATGGCTGTGTTAGGGTGATGAAACGGGCCTGAATTGGGTAGACACAGGGATGTCTGACTACCTAGATGATACGTGCGCATATACAGTCTTGAGTTGTCAATTGTTGTAGCAGTCTTTTAAATGTTACATAAGCAAAGACTGCTACGTGCGCATATACAGGCGCATATACAGGTATAGGTTGTTGTAGCAGTCTTTTAAATGTTACATAAGCAGTCTTATAAAAGACTGCTACAACAACTGACAACTCAAGCTACGTAGCTTATTATCACAATTGGCTTATATTACATAAGACCACTTTTCCGGCTTATTATGAGACTTATGGGCATATATAAGATTATCATATTGTAATAAACTTATATAAGCCCACAAGTCTCATAATAAGCCGCAAATTTGAACCTTATGAAATATAATCCGAAACGTAAATGACCTCAGTTATGTTTTTTGCTTGCTGCATACAGCATATGCCGTTACATCAAGTTTCATACACCATATGCCGTTAAGCATGCTGTATGCAACTTGATGTAACAGACCCAATGCGTCACATTTATAAGTTTGACATTTTTTTTATTAAAAAGCTTTGTACCATACTTAAGGATGTTGCTGATATGTTTGAAAATGATTTAGGGTCTACAGTTAAAAAGTCTGCAAGTGATCAGATTGATAGCTTTAAAGAAGATAAGGAATCATCAAGGAAACAGGAACCTGAATTAAAGCTTGCTGGGAGGAAAAAAACAGTTTAAGAAGTCTGTTGCGAGAAACAAAGATGAGTCGGGAAAAAAAAAGATGAAGCTCTTATGGGTGGGTGAGGTAATTTGAGCTATTTTTTACTGACACAAATTTGAACCAGGCATGTTGGAGGAGCTGACAGGTGGCTGCAAAGTTAAATATCATGCCAATGGGTATGACAGTGAACCAACCGAGATCGACTTTACTCCTCCATTCAGGTTTTTCGCTTAAATCTGATTTTATTTGCTATGTTTTTACTAGCATTTGCAATTGTTTTAGTAACTTGCTCTAAATGTTTTTAGAAGGATTCATAGGATTGAAGACTTGGAGAAGATAGCAAATCTTAGCAGACCGAAAGACCTTGCGAGTGATGAAGCCAAACAGTTCCTTGCTGATGCATGCATAAAGTTTGATATCAACTGCTCCCCAACAACACGATTGCTGGACAAAGTAGGTTACTTTTTTTTCTTCTTTGATAAAGTTGGCCTAGCTCTAGAAAGTAAAAGACAAGACCTTTACTTTTTATAAATTGATGTCAGAACGATATATTGACATTTAATGCATCTTTCGTTTTAATAGTGTTGTTATTCTTATTCGTGTTCTATCTTATCTTCTCAGCTCGCTAATGCATACATCGAACTTAATGACCCTGTGGTACAACGACATCGATTTGCCAATCAACTCAAGGTACACATCACTTATGAATGGGTCGGTTTGGATTGTGTCCTATCAAAAATTAGTCAAATGAGTCGTAGGCAACCTAAATGCATACGATTTTCGTTTTATCATCTTATATAACTATAAATTAGAATATGACTATTACTGTAACACAACTTTTCTGTCTTCATTGATTTGCAGTATTAACCTGTTTACATATGAAAAATTATTACTGTCAAAAAAACTTACGATGATAAATGTTGATACAAAAGTTGGGCGTTCCTTGATTCCGTACCAATCAGATCTTAATGCTTGAGACCTGCGCACTAAGAAAAACCAAAAGACACCGTTAGGCTTATCGTGGGATTGTCTCCCACGATTATCCTCCGGCGTGAGAGTAAGTAATCGGTTTTAGGGTTTTTACAAGAGTTAGGGTTTGTAAGTCGTACCTTTAATGAGAGTCGAAGGACTCTTTATATACATACGAAGCCCTAGTTGGTTTCGTGTTCCTTACCCTTCGCGTATCCCGCCTAAGTCGGCTATTTGATATATATCCCATAAATAAGAGATATCTTATATCAAAGTCGTAAATAACTTCGGACTTGGGCTATCGTGAGCCCAAACTGTTATCATCATAGCCCATTCGTGATGGGTACGAGTCCATTCGTGATGGGTACGAGTCCATTCGTGATGGACTTAAGTGTGGGTCGGGTTCGTGACCCGAATGCGGACTATACGTCATCATGTCCCCCCAGTCTAGTGTGCGCAATGCGTGATTGCGGATACTAGACTAACAATTCTAGCGAAAAATATTCCTCAATGTGTAGCGGGGAAGTTGCAATTGTTTCCCGCCCAAAGCACAATATAATTAATCTAGTCCAAGTACATCCGTATCTTCATCGTAAATCGTGAGTGGTGGGTGAAAAAGTGCTTTACCTTTGTGGTTCCCAGCCACACGATTAGAGCAAGTGGGGTACACTTGGCATCCATCCATGGATATGTGTAACCCTATATAAAGTTAAGCCATCCTTTCACTGTGACTGCCACAGTAAAAATCATCATTTGCCGCCATTGTTAAACCTTCGAATAGCAATCCAGAAATCAACGAAATCTAAGGTAATAGCGCCTGCGCTTCACAATACTTTAAATTCCAATAATGGTTCTTCAGTTGTCTGATATTGGTTCCGATATATCGGAGGATGAACTTCGTCAGTTCACCTCCGATTATTACATCCCTCTCGCATTGCATCCGGTAGTTCCGGATGCAAATGCGTCAATAGCGGATTTCCCGCAGGGGAAGGTAGGGGTTTATACGCGTTTTTTCGAATTCGCTAACCAGTGTGCGCCCATTTCCCTCTTTTTGTGCGATATTCTAAATCACTATCGTCTTCATATTTCTCAGCTGCACTGTATAGGTGCAGCAAAAATAACCAATTTCGAAGTAAATTGTCGCATTTTGGCGATTGAACCCACAGTCCATCTATTTCGCGCATTCTACCACACAACGTGGTCGAATGGGTGGGTGTCTTTTGCCAAGCGCGCCGGGACGTTGCAATGCTATTCGGATAAATTAGATGCGCTGAGGGTTTGGAGGGAAAAGTTCTTTTGGGTAGATAGTGCCTTCTTTCCATGGGTTTTCGAGTTTTATACCAAAGAATCATTGCCGAAGGATGAGCGCCCAGACCCCAGGTTGTATAATGAGGCTGATGCGGACACGATAAATACTAATCGCATTCCGATACAAGCGTATCCAGAAGAGTTTTTGGTGCACATGGGCATCAGTCCCAACTACTTCGGTAGTCCGGAAGAGGTGCCAACTTTTTTGGATGAAAATAGCTGGGGTGGGTGCTCGTCCTTCCTTCCTTTTCGATTATTAGTTGTAAGCGCTCTTCCTTTTGTGAATTATCTAACTCATTTTGTGTTTGTTTGTTGCTTGTTGCGCAGAAATGGACCTATTCAGCGTTGTTCGCTTGGAGAAGCCGAAACAGGTGATTGTAGGGGTGCGCCCTTTGAGGGATGGTGAAGAGCCAATTCTACAGGCAACCTCAGGGCGCACGATGGTGATTGCGCAGGAGGAGCCAGAGGAGACAGGTGAGACAGGGGAGATCCCCCCAGGTGTCACTATGGCTACCCCTCTGCGTAGCGTTCCCACTTCTGGGTCGCAGATCCCCGTGGAGGTATTACATATAGACTCGTCGGGGAGTGCCATGGATGAATCTGAGGAAGAGGAGGAGGAGGGCCAAAGGTTAAAGCACAAGAGATCATCTGGTGATGATGGCGCAAGTACATCAAGCAAGCGCCCTGCTGTTTCTGTCCGGCAATCATCTGAGGAGGGTGCATCGCAGAAGGATGCTTCTGGAACTCCTTCCTTCAAGTAAGCAATGAAACTTCTATCTTTAGACTTTTATTCCGTGTTGATGTTGCTGCCATTTTTTGACTTTTTGTTTCTTGCGCGCAGTTTGGATGTTGTTATTGATGAGGAGGCGCAAGTTGGGAATTCGCCACCAAATACTGGTTCTGCGTATGCTGGTGAGTTCAAGCCTGAGAGTCCAGTGGGTGAGGAGAAATCTTGTGAAGATGCGCCAACAGGTCGTCTTATAGAGGAGTTGGCTTCATTGGTTGAGCGGCTACAGACTCGACATAGTAGTGAGAGCAGCCAGATTGCGCAGAAGGACAGAGAGGTTGACATTCTTAGGGCGCAATTGGCTGATGCGCAGGCTGAAGTGAGGGCTTCTGGTGTGTACGCCCAGAAAGTTGCTGATGAGAAGATGTTGCTCATGGCTGAACTGACTCAAGAGCGCAATGGAGTAAGGGAATACAAGGCCTCCTGCCTTTGGGCCTTGAGATATATGGAGCTAAACAAGGGCAAACTCATCTCAAACATGGATGGCTTCCGCAAGACTGTGGAGAGTTTGCTGGAGGGTCAAGAGCGCAAGCTGCGTAAGCTCAGCATCGAATATGATGAGGAGCTATACCCTCATTTGGTGTCTACCATTGCCGAGCGCAGATGGCTCATTAGCCATGGGTTACGTCTCGCTGCCATGGGTACTTTGGAGTCCCAAGAGGTGCGAGAGGTTTTTGGGGAGGTGGTGGAGTGCGCGCTTTCACGTGGCAAGGCGTAAGCTGTAGAGGAGCTCTCTGAGAGCGGACTGCTGAAGGTGCCTGTCGCACAAGTGCCTAATTACAATGCCAATGCTTTTGATGAGCTTGTTGCGGCTATGGAGAAGATGAAACTGCTGGATCTTCCTCATATTGCTCAACTTGAGAGCGACCAGGATTACCCCATAAGTGTTATCATGGAGGGGTTGACCTTGGCCAAGCATTCGGCAGAGGGCGCAGAAGAAGAGGCTGACTATTTCCTCAAGCCAGACGTGTCACAGCTGCAGGTACCCATTTTTGTCCATCCTCGCAACGTCCAGTATCCATTTGCCCTTGAGAAGGAGATCCCCTTGAAGCAATCCTTAGAGGCTCATGCTATGAGATTGGCGAAGAAACAGGGTGTGAAGGGGAAGGCCATCCTCTGCGGTGTTGGTGCTGCGCATCTCCCAAGGTCTGATGGGGTACCTGTTAGCGTACCGACAGTGTCGCCCCAAGGTGGTGTTAGCAGATCTAGGCTCAGGCGTACCCGTAGCCTTTAGATTTTTTGTCTTGGTTACTTTTTGTAATAGATTAACATTTTTGTTGCACATGTGCATGTTAAGTCTATCCTTTGTATGAATTCGTAATCCATAATAAGGTCTTGGTTTTGAAATATACGATTGTACGCATATTGTACCAAATTTGATTGTGGTTATAATGTTTGTGCTTAGTTTATTTTGTCTTTGCGTGAAAGATGTCTAAGAGTCCAACCGTTTATATTAACACAATTAAAGAATTTATAATCACTTGTATCATAATCGTGTATGAGATTCGTGACATAAGCGTGTGTAAATTTATGACATAGTCGTATATGGCATAATTGTATATGAAATGCACAAGTTGTTGTGTATCCATCGTGGGATGCACAAGTGTATGGATTGCAGCGTACTGCGAATACCATGTGAAGGGGATAATTGTCTTAACTCCTAATTTGTTAAACGCGCACAGTATGCATTGTTGCGCACCTGTCGTGAGATGCGCATCGAACTTACTCCAACGTCTTGAGAGTAAGGTGTTTAACAAGGATGCGTGATCCGATGTTGATGGGTTTGCAACCCTCTTACTCAACGAGTCATTTAGTAGGTTTACTCATCCTTTTACCATCGTGGGTTTTTAATTGGTGCATGCACGCCATGTAGGCAAAAGATAATATAACAAACAATATTGAGACATAAATTATATGTAAGCAATAAAGTAAAGTGTGTCACGGAGTTAGCTAGAAACCGCAACATTTTATTAATACTTGCAAGTTTTTGTAAAAAGATAAAAACATTTGTCTAAATGAAACAAAAAATGTAAATACACGGATATTTATTTTGTAACACCCCAACCCGACAAGGGTAAAGATATCACAATGATGGTTTCATATCAGATCAAACAAAGCATACATCTATAGCAATACAAGAATACTCAAAGGTTACAAATGAAATACAAATACTATAAGGTTACAAATGGACTTCCACTAAATACAAATTCCGAAATAATAATAATAACTTCTAATCACTTCTAAATCCAGAATAGCTATCAGTCTTCTAAGTCCAAAGGTACTCTCTACCCATTCCCAGCTTCCTACTAAAACCTGCCGCATGAAAAGAAATGCGGCTGAGCTACGAGAGCTCAGTGAACAGATATAACGGTAACAAGCAGTAGAATAATGAATAATAATAACAGTATGAATAAATCAGAGTTAAGCATCAGTATGTAGTAGCAGTAATGAAAGATAAAGAGTAAAGGTGTAGGAAAACAGTAATCCTCTACGAGCCCAGTATCAGTAATCAGTAACAGTAATCAGTATAATCATGTAGAGGGGAGACCTCTCAGTAATCAGTAAATATGAGGGGATTCCTCAATAATGGGTGGAGTAGCTAGCTCCCAGAGTGTGAAAGACGTGTATCGCACACACCATCAGTCACCAGTAATACAGTAATCAGTAACAGTAACAGTTCTAGGATGCATCCATACGCCCCAGGTGGCCATAAACCTCCCAACACACCAAATAAAATACAGTCAGGGACGGAACAGGTCATCACTCTCCTGCCCTAGAGTCATGCCATCGGTGCATCAATGACATGGTCATGAAACCCTCATGACTAGTTATGGCTCGTAGTATCAAACTGTGGGTCAGTGGTCAAGTATCAGTATTCAGTATTCAGTTTAGTTTCATAGGTCAATATCCATTTCAGTATATCAGAAAGTTCATATCAGATGGTTCAGTAACAGAAGGGTCAATATCAGTAGGTTCAATATAAGAAAGGTTCAGTATCAGTAGGTCAATGTCAAAGGTTCACAGAAACAAAGAACATGGCAGTGAATCAGAAATCAGAAATGAGACGAAGGCACCTTACTAAAGAAGGGCAGAATATCTGTACCTTATACCACAAGTGACAACACAATAGAAACATAAAGTTCGGAAGCAAACTCCCTCTTCAACTGATCTTCCTGAATTAAGAATCATTTATTGTTTAGGAGTCTAATTATCTTTTAACGTTATAATTGATTATTGTTTTTAATGTTATTTAATGTTACTTATTAAACGATTATGTCAAATAATAGTAAGAGTTGTATCTTTATTCAACACATCAGTTTTACTTTAAATAAGTGCATGACTCAACAACATTAAAAAGTTTCATCATCATTTCACTGTCATATCAACTAGTCCAACAAATTTACTATTAATACTTTAGTTCCAAGACACTTAAAAGACACATATTATATTGGACACTATACAGCCTACCGCTTCATGAAATCAGGCTCCACTTTATGTTGATAAATATTCATGGTCTTAACCATACACTTTCTACCTCATGCATGCACTCGCACGAATCAACCTATTAAAGTCACATAAAATAACAATATGCAAGCTCTATTTTTCCCGTGCTTTGACCTGTTATGAACACCCCACAAGCACCCATGTCGACACACCCTAACAAACATAAATAAAAAAATCATACGCCAGGCCCTTTTTATCGTGACACACACCAAGACACACTATTTTATCACACACAAGAATCTTGCTTCCCACCAATTTAACACACCCAGAATAACCACACAGACCCTAGTTTAACCCCTGCAACTCGACCCCCTTTTCACAACCCCACACACGACCAAACAAACACACTCGACACCCGTTTCATGTATCATTTTATTCAGATTATGTAAGGTATTAAACGATCAAAACATGCGTATAATATAGCCCATGTAATCGCGTTTCTGATTTTACAAGTCCTGAACAGACCCTACATCGACATGTTATGGACATCATTTTATGTGACTTCTAGATTCAGATTTTAGTTTGTACATTAACAAGTATACAAGTGGATCATATAGTGGTGTTGGGTTCAGATTTTACAAACCAAGAAGACCCTTATATCAACATAACAATTTCATTATTTCATGTGCTATGTAATCTCTTTCTAGTTATTATATGTCGATTGTATACTAGTCTTCATGTTCATGTTATTATGCTTCAGGTCGAGATGAGAAAAGAACAAAGAAGGGTTATACCTTGTGTCGATCCAAGAACAAGACGAGAACAAAAGAGACCAGAAATCGAACCCACAATGAACACCCTTCGAACCAAACCAAAACCCCTTCGAATAACATAACCATGATCAAAAACACAGCCTTGGTCACGCCCTTTCACCCTTCACGAACCACCCTTTTTAACCCTTCTTTGCACCACCTTTGTACTACTTGAAGGATCTTCAAATGTGCAGCCGACTGGAGATTTTCTTTAGAGTTTTATGTGTCTTGATGTAGGAACTAACAGTCGTACTTGATTGTACTATGAGTTTTTGTGTGTTTTGTTCCTGCCGTCCAAATGGGATAGGGAAGAGAGGGTTTACACGGTTTTGGTGAGGAAAATTAGGGGAGGATGGGGCGTGGGATAACATACTGCTCGACTTAATATGGGGTGAATTGGTGGCTGACAATATTGACCGGATATTTTTTTTTCTAAGTTTGAACGTGGCTTTGTTTTGTCTTAGGATTTCTTTAAGGTTCCATTTGGTTTTTGGGAAAATACAATAGAGTTATACAGGATATACATAATGAGAGAAAGAAAGTCAAATATTATAGGAGGGAGGAGCGTGTGTCAAAGAAAAGGAATGTCGTGTGCATGCTTGTGCTTAAAGATGGAATGAAATCATTTATTTATTGATATGATACAGTTAGAGAAATTGATGAGTTGATAAATATACAAATGAGTTGGTTGGGATTGTCAAAACGTGTGGTTATCAAAATGGTAGGTTGTCATGAATTTAGGAGGAAATTGAGGTGGCTTCCAGTGTGATTATCCGGATTTTGCGTAAGAGATACGTAGACATTTATTTTATTGACTTACTTGTCATATTTACTATGTGATAGTGCACAAAATTTGAGGTGTATAATGGTGATTCAATACTTTCCAAATTAACCAAATCCTTACTTATGAGTTTATTAAAATGTTGTGTACAAGTTTTAAATAAATTCGGCCTATATGACCTTCTTAAACGTGTCATAATTTTATTCATAAATTTCGTACATAATTTCATATAATACTTTAGGTTACAAGTTCATATCGTATAGTCTCGAGTCATAACCTGATACATAACTCAAGTTTTAATTTATAGCGAATTTCATAAGTTCTTAAAATTTCAAATTCAGAGGGTATTTTAGTCATTTCGGATTATGTTAAATTTTGGGGTTTTACATATTTGGCACTTACTAAAGTGCGTAGGTATCCATGCGTTGGGTCGTAACCTTTCCTAAAGATAGCATCTCTTGAGATTGCAGATATTCCATGTGCGTTGTAGCTCACGGCCTTCCATGTCACGCAGCTTGTACGCGCCTTGTCCTAGTGCTTCAATGACCTCATAGGGTCCTTCCCACTTTGGTCCAAGTTTACCTGTGTCTTCTGCGTGGCTTGCATCATTTGCACGGTACACAAAGTCGCCAGGTCTGAATGAGGTGCTTCGAACTTTAGCATCGTAGTATCCCTTCATCTTTGACTTGGTTTTTGCCTCTCGTATGGCTGTGCGCTCGCGCCTTTCCTCCAGTAGGTCCAAGTCTATCCGTCGTTCGTTGTCGTTGGTTGCGACATTAACTTCCGCGGTGCGGATAGTTGGCATCCCAATTTCAGCTGGTATAACAGCTTCTGTCCCGTAGACAAGGGAAAAAGGAGTGTCTCCATTGCTAACCTTGATTGTCGTGCGGTGCGCCCATAAGACATGCGGCAATTCGTCCACCCATCTTCCTTTATGTTTGTCCAGGCGCGCTTTAATTCCTTCGCCTAGACTGCGATTTGCACGCTCAACTAAACCATTGGTTTGTGGGTATTTAACTGATGCGAAGTGTTGTATGATATTTAGCTCCGCGCACCAGTCTTTGAACGGGTTATCACGGAATTGTTTTCCGTTGTCCGAAACGATTTCCCCAGGTAATCCAAAGCGGCATACAATATTTTCCCAAACAAAGCGTTTTACTTGATTACCTGTGATTGTCGCTACTGCCTTCGCTTCAATCCATTTAGTGAAGTAGTCTATTGCAACAATAAGGAATTTAAGTCCTCCCGCTGCGACGAGGAAGGGACCTGCGATGTCGATACCCCACTTATAGAATGGCCATGGAGAAGTGATAGGTGTTAGCTCTTGTTGTGGTCTGCGCGGGATGGGTCTATGAACTTGGCAGTCGTTGCATTTCCTTATCACATCGCGCGCATCACGGTGCATAGTAGGCCAGTAGTATCCTGAGCGCAATGCGCGTGCTACGACGGACCGTGGTCCTGAATGCATACTGCATGAACCAGCGTGGATCTCTCGGAGTACGTAATCTGCCTAAAGAGGTCCAACGCACCGAAGCCATGGTTGTAGGAATGAGCGCCGATATAGGAGACCATCTCTAAGTTCGAACCTCTGCGCCGTGCGCCGTATCCGTCGAGCGTCTTTCTGCTCCTCTGGCAATTTGCCCTTGTTTATAAAATCGACGATAGGGGTCATCCATGTAGGATCCTGCTCTTCTATCACCGTAGATATCTCCATCTCCGAGATGGACTTGTTCTTTAGAATCTCCACCAATACTTGTTTTGACAGGTGCGCAAAGCTTGTAGATGCAATCTTGCTTAGTGCATCTGCTTTTTTGTTTTCCCCTCTAGGGACTTGTTTGATGGTAAACTTATCAAAACTTTGAATTAGGGACTTTGTCTTTTCAAGGTATTGAACCATGTTGTCCTCTTTAGCCACATATTCGCCCAACACATGGTTGGCTACTAATCGAGAATCCACGTTTGCTTCCAGGTTGCGTACACCCATTCGAGTTGCAATGCGCAATCCAGCGATTAGGGCCTCATATTCTGCCTCGTTGTTCGTGGCTGTGAATTCAAAACGCAGTGCGTAAGTGAACTCCATTCCTTCTGGATTAGTGAGTATAAGGCCAGCGCCCGACCCATCCACGCATGAAGATCCATCCGTGAATAAGATCCATGGTTCTTGTGGTTCTACCTTGCTTGGTGGAGGTGCAGCATCGGTGTCTGGCTTTTCGATGATGAAGTCTGCTAGTATTTGCCCTTTAACCGCAGTGCGTGGTCTGTAAGAGATGTTATACTCGCCTAGTAGCACACTCCATTTCTGTAATCGCCCCGATGCGTCAGGTTTAGAGATAACTTGCTTAATAGGTTGGTCAGTAATCACTGCTATTGGGTGCGCTTGAAAGTATCTACGCAGTCTTTTGGTAGCAAATACTAATGCCAAGACCAACTTCTCCATTGGGCTATAGTTAATCTCTGTCTTCTTGAGCGCTTTGCTTACGAAGTATACCGGTGTTTGTACAGAGTTCCTCTCTGTCAGTAGCACTGCGCTGACCGCTCCATGAGTCGCAGATAAGTAAACGATTAATTCCTCCCCTGGTCGGGGTGCGACAAGCTTAGGAAGCGCTGCTATATGTTGCTTAAGCTGTATGAAAGCCTCTTCCGCTTCTGCAGTCCAACGAAAGTCTCCCTTTTTTGTACACTTCTTGAGTGTTTTAAAAAGAGGGAGTGACTTATCCGCTGATTTGGACAGGAATCTGTTCAAACCGGCTAGTTTCCCATTTAGAGACTGAACTTCTTTCAGCGTGCGTGGTGAAGGAAGTTGGATGACAGCCTCTGTTTTTTCCCGGCACGGCTTAATGCCATCTGGTTCTATCAGATATCCCAAGAACATGCCTTCTGTAGCACCGAAAGTGCACTTCTTGGGATTTAGCTTCATGTTGATCGCCCGTAGCGTTCTAAATGTTTCTTCTATATCGCGCACCACTTCGTCTTCAGTATGGCTTTTTATGACAAGATCATCCACATAAACTTCTAAGTTGCGGCCCACTTGCTTTTCAAATGCATTATCTACCAATCGCTGGTAGGTGGCGCCCGCATTCTTCAGGCCAAAAGGCATCTTTGTGTAACAATAGACACCTTGGCTTGTGTGGAAAGCTGTTTTTTCCTCGTCTTCCTTGGCCATTTGGATTTGGTGGTACCCTTTATATGCGTCTAAGAAACATTTAAAGGGATATCCACACAGAGATTCTACCTTCCAGTCTATCTCTGGCAGTGGATAGCAGTCCTGTGGACATGCTTTGTTGAGATCAGTGAAATCCACACACATCCGCCAACTGCCATCACCCTTCTTGACCATAACTGGATTAGAAAGCCAGTCATGGTAATAGACTTCACGCATGATGCCTGCGTCCACAAGTTTGTGTACTTCCTCCAGAATGGCTTTTGCGCGCTCTGGAGCTTGGCCGCGCTTTTTCTGCCGCACTGGGGAATATCCTTGTCGGATTTTTAGCTTGTGTTCTGCTATCGAGCGTGGCACACAGGTCATGTGCTTTGGTTCCCAGGCAAAGATATCCAGATTCCTCTGTAAGAGTGCGCACACGGCTGCTCTGCCTTTGTCAGACAGCGATCCTCCGATTGATACTTCTTGCTCTGGGTAATCGGGGTGAATTGCGACCTTCAAATTTGGAACTTTAGCTGCGGTCTGTTCTGGGACGTGCATCGTCTCACATGTAATCGTGTTACATTCTTCTGGTGGCGCAGCGTTGTTGTAAATGGTGACAATGCCGCCTTCTACTGGGAATTTGAGCATCCCATGCGCTGTAGATGGTACCGCGCGCAATGCCGAGATTCCTGACCTTCCAATGATGCCATTGTATGGCGAAGGAGATTTGATCACCATAAAGTTCATCCAGGCTGTCGCGGAGTGTTCCTTATTACCAACAGCGACTAGTAGGCGCAATTGCCCCATAGGCCATATTTTTTCTCCTGTAAAGCCAGTAAGCGCAGTCGTGGCTGGACTTAACTGTCTTTGTATCTCAGGACGCAATCTCTTGAAGCAATGTTCATACATTATATCCGCTGATGCGCCCCCATCGACATACATGCGGTGGATGTCGTGACCCCCCGCATTTATTTCAATGGTAAGTGGTTCTGCCACTGTGTTGTCCGTGGTCAAGGTGGGGAAGGAGATTTCGCTTCCCTGAGAGAATTTCTGGCTCACCTTTTGCCTAGTCTTTCGCTGCCATGATTGTATCATGTAGATAGTATCAGCTTTTTCCTTAGGCGCTTCTTTCTTGCCTCCGGTTCTCTACTTGTCTTTCCCCTCCTTAATATTTTTAACGAGGTGGTCCAATCTGCCTTCTTTCACTAGTTGTTCAATTAGTTGGCGTAATTGGACACACTCATTAGTGGTATGGCCCTTCTGTGCGTGATACTCGCAGTATCCGTTTCCTACGCGCCGATCCTCAGGGGTGCGCATAGGTGGGGGTCTTGGAAAGTTCGCACCTTCCGTCGCAAATATCTCCTTGGAAGTTTTTGTTAATGGGGTGTACTTGTCGTTTCCCCGTCCGACCCCTTGGGTGCGATAACTTTTGTTACGATTGCCACTCTGGTCATTGGATTGTCTCCTTGACTCCTCTTGTGACCTATAATTCGAGTAACCTTTCTTGCTATCCGCAGCCGCTGCTTCTCCTTGGACGAAGGACCTTGTGCGCTTCATGAGCTCGTCAAAGGTTTGGGGAACCCTATCGTTTAACTTTTTTATCAAATATGGGTTATTGATTGCGTTCATAAAACCCGATATTTTTAATATCTCTGGGCACGCCTTGACTTGCATGCATTCGTCCTTATAGCGCTCCATGAAAGCGCTTGTGGATTCCCCTTGTCGCTGTTTTACCCTAGCGAGCTCGACAGGGTTTTTGGCGCACTTCTTCCTTTGAGTAAAGTTTAAACGAAACGCCTTTCGCAACTCTTCAAACCCACCGATGCTTCTGCGTGGAAGCTTACTAAACCAATTGCGCGCATTCCCTACTAATGTAGAGTTAAACATATGGCACCACACAGGTTGTGGCCAATTTTCGATAGTGGCTGCTGATTCGAAAATTTTTAGGTGATCATCAGGATCACCTGTCCCATCATATGTTTTGACATTAGCAGGCATGCGCCTTCTCTTATTTTCCGAAAAATCGCTGATGCGCCTAGTAAACGCATCAACTTTTTGGCGACGCCAGGGAAGAGACATGTCTTTGTCTTCCTGGTCGCGGTATTTTCCCCTTGATTTCCAGTGTCCGGTTTCTTTGTCCTCATTGTCCGAGGAGTCACTTGAGGGTGAGCTTACTCTTTTGCGACGCTTGCGTCGACTATCATCGGAATCTGAGCTTGTTCCTCTGCGGCGCTTGCGCCGACTATCCTCGGAATCAGAGCTTGAAGGGCTTTCACTTGGGGAGCATCGTCGCCCAAGCCTATCATGAACCCTGCGACTGCCAAGCCTAGCGTGGACATTAGCGCGCCGTTCCCCATCTTCATGCTCCTCCAGATGCTGAACGTCGGCTGCTTCATCATCCACAATCTTCCTTCCAATCCTGGTAAACACTGGGTGTTTGCGGCTATCCCTCTCGCGTCTTTCCTTTCGGTGGCGCGGTGGGGATGCTTCATCCTCAGGGTCGAAGTTGAGCCTGGCGTGCAGACTTTGGCTTGACCTCTTTTTTGCCTCCTCTCGCATGAGCGCAGCCAAGGCTTCGTAGTTTTGAGATACGAAATCACTTGGCGCTAGTTCGGGCGTGACCCCTTCTAGTGCGAGGGAGTCTATTTCTAAAACAAGATCCTTGTTTCGGATTGGCGCATTTGGTGGTTCAGTGAAGTTTATTTCTGGCATGGTGAGAGGAGTGCGCTGTATGTCTACCGCGCTAGTACTTGTTGTAGTAGCATTGGTAGTCATAGTAAGCGGTTCTATTGGAGTAAAGAGCAAATCTGAGTACGATCCTAAGTTTCTAGGCGCACTGGTTGTTCCAGAGGTCTGCTTAGAGGCCGCATCAGTTTGCTGTTTCTTCCCTAGTAGGTCGTTATGCGTTTTCTTCGCATGCGGAGTCCGCTGATTTCCGTGCTTCGTCATTCTAGTTCTTAGGAAAGCTCTTAGTGTAGGGTCCCACGGATGGCGCCACTTGTTGATACAAAAGTTGGGCGTTCCTTGATTCCGTACCAATCAGATCTTAATGCTTGAGACCTGCGCACTAAGAAAAACCAAAAGACACCGTTAGGCTTATCGTGGGATTGTCTCCCACGATTATCCTCCGGCGTGAGAGTAACTAATCGGTTTTAGGGTTTTTAGAAGAGTTAGGGTTTGTAAGTCGTACCTTTAATGAGAGTCGAAGGACTCTTTATATACACACGAAGCCCTAGTTGGTTTCGTGTTCCTTACCCTTCGCGTATCCCGCCTAAGTCGGCTATTTGATATATATCCCATAAATAAGTGATATCTTATATCAAAGTCGTAAATAACTTCGGACTTGGGCTATCGTGAGCCCAAACCGTTATCATCATAGCCCATTCGTGATGGGTACGAGTCCATTCGTGATGAGTACGAGTCCATTCGTGATGGACTTAAGTGTGGGTCGGGTTCATGACCCGAATGCGGACTATACGTCATCAATAAATGTGCCATGATCATGTCATCTATGGATTATATATACGATGATTATTGCCATTAAGAAGTGTGCTACTATGAGCTAAAAAACTACACATTGAACTGACTTTTTTATAAAAAGGCCAAAAGGTCCATTACATATGACCAAACATGTAATAAGATACTGAAAACATAACTTTATATTTTAATTTGAACGGGATGAGTCTGAAGTGATATGATTTGTGGTTGGATCATGCGTTTTTAGAACTCTTTTTGTGTTTGATTGTTGATATGATTTGTGGTTGGATCATGGGACAGGGTAAATCTTTTGGTATCTTACTCAGTTGGCATCTAAATTATAATTCTTTTGTTGTCGGTTGTAAAAGGTATTAAGCACTTTCAAGGTGTTCACTTAATCGGATGTTAAGTAGCTTATATACTTTCATATTCTTATAAGGATAAGCTTTACCCAAACAGTCGTTAGTTTCGCTTTACTGTGGACTATGGATGTATTTGCTCTTATGGTTTTTGTACTGGATTTAAGCTCTTTTTTTTTTTTTTTTTTTTTTTTTTTTTTTTTTTTTTCATTTGCAGTATGCTTTTTCAATGGCCACAGATGTGAACACTAACGAGGACTTACCTTGGGTAAGTAAGCATCGGCTACAATTTTTTGGGTATGGCTGCTTTTTTTGTATATTTTCGGGTATGCAAGGATTAATCTACTCACTTTTTCTTCTAATTGTTGCAGCTGTCGAGGTTTACCCAAACACGTACGATGAAAGGTTTACTCAAAAAGTAAGAAATTAATTACCCATTTTCAGTTTTTAATCAAAACGCTGATACTAATTATCTCAGTTTTATTTGATTTGATTTAATAGGTATGAGCCGATTTAAGCTTGGAAAACTGCTCTTGAAGGGTCTCCTCTCAAAACTGGAGATGAAATATGCAAGGTTATTTATATGGTTTTGTTGTTAACAAAAAAGATGTATCTGTAGATAATTCGTGTTCGTTGAGGTCGTCTTCTTCTAACGGTAGCTCTGTCAAGGTGCCGAGTTCTAAAAAGAGAGAAACGTAATGGTAAGAGCTTGAAGTTGGAAAGAGATGAAGCTGAGGTGATCGTGTTTTCTGGTCCGCTTAAACGGTGTCACTGGATTACTCAGTTCTCAGGTATGTCTGTATCAGATGCCTTTCGTTTGAAATTTAAAGCTTATTCTTATAGCATGTAACCAGAACTTACACAGGACAGGCCTAAACTATATACCAAGAACTCTAATCTACCAGAGTTCATATTTTAGACGTTGATTGTGTAATGGATTAAATCGTATGCTGATTGCTTTAAAATTTATTTTCCATCCATGATCTGGATTTAGTAAATGTGTTCTTTTATAAAAAGCTAAAATGCCCACGGACCATTTTGTTTGAGGAAGCACCTATATCTGAGATTTTACGGTTTACCTACTTTTTTGATATTTGCTCAAACAGTGTGGAGTCCATGAACACCTCATACCTGTATGCACATGAAATTCCAATTGACCATGCTCATCGAGTTTTTCTGAGGTTGTGTACAGAAGTAGTAAAACCCCAAAAAATTAGATAAATTTTAAAAAAGTGTGTAAAATCTCTAAAAGTAAGTAAAACCGTGCCAACAAAAGATCTATGGGCACTTTGGCCTTTTTTTACCCGTTTGGTCCGTTTTTGTGCAAAAGGTTGTCAATTTGGTCATTCTCCTAATCAAGAACCATAACAGTCTATAGATAAATTAAGAGTCATTCTTTTCAAAAATAGTGTTGATCTCTACACGTTATTACTGTCAAAAAGACTTAGGGAAGTCTTTGCAAAGTTTGCTGTGTATGTTCTTAGAAATTTAGAACCTTCATTGGCATTTTTTTAAAATTTATGCATCTAGAGTAGCAAAAGACCATGCATCTGCAAAATTGCGATTTCAAACATAGTAGTAGCGTTATTTTATTGGGTTTTTGAGCCTGCTTTAATGAGTCCTTTTGTGCATTACTACATTGCAGTGACAGCTGCAACTATGTCACGGCTTCGAACAACTTAGGAGAGGCGTATAAGAAGAAAAAAGAACATAAATCTGCTGTTAGAAAAAATACCCAGTTGGATGGGAGTTCACAGGAGTGACGCCTGAATTCTTCCAAAAGTCTTACCATTGTTACAATATAAACTTTATGGAATATTCTTAGCATAAAGTTTTGAAGTTTTTGTTAAATATTCTACTTTATTTATGCAAAACCACCCCGGCCGAAAAACAGGCACGCCCGCAACGCGGCAGTCAGTCGCCTTTCTCGTCTAAATAATTGTTACATCTTTTTTACATAAGGTCTTAATGCGTTGATATTTTGTGTTTCGTTCTTTTTCTGTGAAGAGTTCTCAAAAGTCGAAGAAAAAAGAAAGACGTACTAAACAAAGCAACTCCTAGAAGCGAAAACTCAAGAAGCGTGAGGTTTGTGCATCAGTTTACGTGTTTGATCCATCCATCCTGCCTTAGAGAATAGACTTTGTTTGGTTTACATGTGACTGATTTCTTATCGTATGCAGGAGAACAAGGAAAAATCAGCTCTTTTGACCAAAAGCCTCGAGACATTAGAGTATGTGATAGTGTGAACTTGTGTCAGATACGTGAACTGTGTGAAAGTTGTAATTTTTCTTACCCTTTTAAAAAATTTATCAGGAAGTACAAACTCCAGGACGATGCTTATTCACTCATGTGGTCGTCCAGCAATTAAGGCCTGGTTAGTGTTTTGTCCAACGCTTTGGAAAACTGTAGTTTTGGAAATTTGTGCTAATTTGTAATGTCTAAATATTCATAGGTTGAAACTGCTCGTGAGAAGCGCAGAAGGGAAATGCAATTCGCTAAGACGGAGTTGGTACTGCAGCATAATGATCGGCCTCTTAAAAGAAGATGCAGTGAAAATGATTCTGATGAGATCGAACCGATTGAACCCGAGTTAAGTGAAGTTTACTCTAGAGGTTCCCACAGTGATTCCCATATCGAGGCTCCTTCACTGGGACCTCTAGAGGCTCCTTCAGATTGTGTACACTATTTTTTCATCAATAGGAGCTTAAGAAATATAAACAATTTTATATAAGCTCATAAGTATGAAAACAATCCTAACTCGAAAATTTTAATTCATTACACGGAAATTTTAATTCCTTAATCAAAAATTTTTGGGCCTAACTCGGAAGATTTTCTTCCTTTCTCGGAAGATTTTGGTCCTTGCTCGGAAATTTTTTTTCTTACTCGGAGAAACACGTAACTTTTCCGAGAAAAAACACAAAAAATCACATTTTTTTCACCATAAATCACCACGATTCGCCCCCGGTTAGCTCTGATACCAATTTTAATGACAAGATTCACGTTGAGGAGGTCGGGGAAACGCGAAATAAAGGTTAAACATGGTAGAATTAGATTATTGAATGGGGAGATGTGTATGTTTTCTAGAGAGAGAAAGTAAAGAAAACACACACACACACCTCCAAGTTACAAATGAGAATCCCACCCTCCTAGTTGAGACTAGGAGGGTATTTATACTATTTAACAAGCCTAACTTTACACAAATGGCAAAACTAGACCTTGTACTTTATTCTATTGCAATTCCCTACTATAACATAACTTTAAAGGCTAACAAAAATACATCAAATTACACACAAATATATTTTAAGCTTTTGAAGGGTATTTAAGTAATTTGATTAAATTTAAGCCTGTTTCAAGTGGCTTGGACTTATGGAGACTTATGACATATAAAAGCTTCCATAAGCCTTTGTGACAAACGAAACTTTAATGTACCAGTAACTAGAAAAGTGAGGTTGCATATCTAATGTAGTTGCCACTATGATAAAATAAAGTATCCGAGCCGGTAACAAATTTCAACTTCTGTAATTCAATACTGTCTTGATTTGTATAAATGCGTATTTTTCGTAATAATACTTAATACCTCTCTGTTATCTGATATATGATTTTCAAAAAACAATGGTGCCCGTGGAGGGTGTAGTCAATGAATCACATTTATCGAGGTAAAATAGTAGTAATATGTGTTGATACTTTTCATTCCATTAATAAATGTTAATACTTTTCAAGGAACATATGATGTGTTTCTAGGTTTCATATCTCTATCGGGTTAACATAATTTGTTGAATTTATAAAGTAATGTCTCATTATTATCTTCAGCTTAAATGGAGATGATAGCAACATGATGATAATGACGAAAAAGAAAAACAAGTCCAAAGACAAAAATTCAAAACAGGTATATCGTGATAATTCTTGGTTTTTGAAATCTAAATAATTGTTACATCTTTTTTACATAAGGTCTTAATGCGTTGATATTTTGTGTTTCGTTCTTTTTCTGTGAAGGGTTCTCAAAAGTCGAAGAAAAAAGAAAGACGTACTAAACAAAGCAACTCCCAGAAGCGAAAACTCAAGAAGCTTGAGGTTTGTGCATCAATTTACGTGTTTGATCCATCCATCCTGCCTTAGAGAATAGACTTTGTTTGGTTTACATGTGACTGATTTCTTATCGTATGCAGGAGGACAAGGAAAAATCAGCTCTTTTGACCAAAAGCCTCGAGACATTAGAGTATGTGATAGTGTGAACTTGTGTCAGATACGTAAACTGTCTGAAAGTTGTAATTTTTCTTACCCTTTTATAAAATTTATCAGGAAGTACAAACTCCAGGACGATGCTTATTCACTCATGTGGTCGTCCAGCAATTTAGGCCAGGTTAGTGTTTTGTCCAACGCTTTGGAAAACTGTAGTTTTGGAAATTTGTGCTAATTTGTAATGTCTAAATATTCATAGGTTGAAACTGCCCGTGAGAAGCGCAGAAGGGAAATGCAATTTGTTAAGACGGGGTTGGTACTGCAGCATAATGATCGGCCTCTTAAAAGAAGATGTAGTGAAAATGATTATGATGAGATCGAACCGATTGAACCCGAGTTAAGTGAAGTTTATTCTAGAGGTTCCCACAGTGATTCCCATATTGAGGCTCCTTCACTGGGACCTCTAGAGGCTCCTTCAGATTGTGTACACTATTTTTTAATCAATAGGAGCTTAAGAAATATAAACAATTTTATATAAGCTCATAAGTATGAAAACAATCCTAACTCGAAAATTTTAATTCATTACACGGAAAATTTAATTCCTTAATCGAAAATTTTTGGGCCTAACTCGGAAGATTTTGGTCCTTGCTCGGAAATTTTTTTTCTTACTCGGAGAAACACGTAACTTTTCCGAGAAAAAACACCAAAAATCACATTTTTTTCACCATAAATCACCACGATTCGCCCCCGGTTAGCTCTGATACCAATTGTAATGACAAGATTCACGTTGAGGAGGTCGGGGAAACTCGAAATAAAGGTTAAACATGGTAGAATTAGATTATTGAATGGGGAGGTGTGTATGTTTTCTAGAGAGAGAAAGTAAAGAAAACACACACACACACCTCTAAGTTGCAAATGAGAATCCCACCCTCCTAGTTGAGACTAGGAGGGTATTTATACTATTTAACAAGCCTAACTTTACACAAATGGCAAAACTAGACCTTGTACTTTATTCTATTGCAATTCCCTACTATAACATAACTTTAAAGGCTAACAAAAATACATCAAATTACACACAAATATATTTTCATCTTTTGAAGGGTATTTAAGTAATTTGATTAAACTTAAGCCTGTTTCAAGTGGCTTGGACTTATGGAGACTTATGACATATAAAAGCTTCCATAAGCCTTTGTGACAAACGAGACTTTAATGTACCAATAACTAGAAAAGTGAGGTTGCATATCTAATGTAGTTGTCACTATGATAAAATAAAGTATCCGAGCCTGTTACAAATTTCAACTTCTGTAAGTCAATACTGTCTTGATTTGTATAAATGCGTATTTTTCGTAATAATACTTAATACCTCTCTGTTATCTGATATATGATTTTCAAGAAACAATGGTGCCCGTGGAGGGTGTAGTCAATGAATCACATTTATCGAGGTAAAATAGTAGTAATATGTGTTGATACTTTTCATTCCATTAATAAATGTTAATACTTTTCTATGAATATATGATGTGTTTATGGGTTTAATATCTCTATCGGGTTAACACAATTTGTTGAATTTATAAAGTAACGTCTTATTATTATGTTCAGCTTAAATGGAGATGATAGCAACATGATGATAATGACGAAAAAGAAAAACAAGTCCAAAGACAAAAATTCAAAACTGGTATATCGTGATAATTCTTGGTTTTTGAAATCTAAATAATTGTTACATCTTTTTTACATAAGGTCTTAATGCGTTGATTTTTTGTGTTTCGTTCTTTTTCTGTGAAGGGTTCTCAAAAGTCGAAGAAAAAAGAAAGACGTACTAAACAAAGCAACTCCCAGAAGCGAAAACTCAAGAAGCTTGAGGTTTGTGCATCAGTTTACGTATTTGATCCATCCATCCTGCCTTAGGGAATAGACTTTGTTTGGTTTACATGTGACTGATTTCTTATCGTATGCAGGAGGACAAGGAAAAATCAGCTCTTTTGACCAAAAGCCTCGAGACATTAGAGTATGTGATAGTGTGAACTTGTGTCAGATACGTGAATTGTGTGAAAGTTGTAATTTTTCTTACCCTTTTATAAAATTTATCAGGAAGTACAAACTCCAGGATGATGCTTATTCACTCATGTGGTCGCCCAGCAATTTAGGCCAGGTTAGTGTTTTGTCCAACGCTTTGGAAAACTGTAGTTTTGGAAATTTGTGCTAATTTGTAATGTCTAAATATTCATAGGTTGAAACTGCACGTGAGAAGCGCCGAAGGGAAATGCAATTTGTTAAGACGGGGTTGGTACTGCAGCATAATGATCGACCTCTTAAAAGAAGATGCAGTGAAAATGATTCTGATGAGATCGAACCGATTGAACCCGTGTTAAGTGAAGTTTACTCTAGAGGTTCCCACAGTGATTCCCATATTGAGGCTCTTTCACTGGGACCTCTAGAGGCTCCTTCAGATTGTGTACACTATTTTTTCATCAATAGGAGCTTAAGAAATATAAACAATTTTATATAAGCTCATAAGTATGAAAACAATCCTAACTCGGAAATTTTAATTCCTTACTCGGAAATTTTTGGGCCTAACTCGAAAGATTTTCTTCCTTGCTCGAAAGATTTTGGTCCTTGCTCGGAAATTTTTTTTCTTACTCGGAGAAACGCGTAACTTTTCCGAGAAAAAACACCAAAAATCACATTTTTTCACCATAAATCACCACGATTCGCCCCCGGTTAGCTCTGATACCAATTGTAATGACAAGATTCACTTTGAGGAGGTCGGGGAAACTCGAAATAAAGGTTAAACATGGTAGAATTAGATTATTGAATGGGGAGGTGTGTATGTTTTCTAGAGAGAGAAAGTAAAGAAAACACACACACCTCCAAGTTACAAATGAGAATCCCACGCTCCTAGTTGAGACTAGGAGGGTATTTATACTATTTTACAAGCCTAACATTACACAAATGGCAAAACTAGACCTTGTACTTTATTCTATTGCAATTCCCTACTATAACATAACTTTAAAGGCTAACAAACATACATCAAATTACACATAAATATATTTTCAGCTTTTGAAGGGTATTTAAGTAATTTGATTAAACTTAAGCATGTTTCAAGTGGCATGGACATATGGAGACTTATGACATATAAAAGCTTCCATAAGCCTTTGTGACAAACGAAACTTTAATGTACCAGTAACTAGAAAAGTGAGGTTGCATATCTAATGTAGTTGCCACTATGATAAAATAAAGTATCCGAGCCTGTTAGAAATTTCAACTTCTGTAATTCAATACTGTATTGATTTGTATAAATGCGTATTTTTCGTAATAATACTTAATACCTCTCTATTATCTGATATATGATTTTGCAGGAAATAATAGTGCCCGTGGAGGGTGTAGTCAATGAATCACATTTATCGAGGTAAAATAGTAGTAATATGTGTTGATACTTTTCATTCCATTAATAAATGTTAATACTTTTCTAGGAATATATGATGTGTTTCTGGGTTTCATATCTCTATCGGGTTAACACAATTTGTTGAATTTATAAAGTAACGTCTCATTATTATCTTCAACTTAAATGGAGATGATAGCAACATGATGATAATGACGAAAAAGAAAAACAAGTCCAAAGACAAAAATTCAAAACAGGTATATCGTGATAATTCTTGGTTTTTGAAATCTAAATAATTGTTACATCTTTTTTACATAAGGTCTTAATGCGTTGATATTTTGTGTTTCGTTCTTTTTCTGTGAAGGGTTCTCAAAAGTCGAAGAAAAAAGAAAGACGTACTAAACAAAGCAACTCCCAGAAGCGAAAACTCAAGAAGCTTAAGGTTTGTGCATCAGTTTACGTTTTTGATCCATCCATCCTGCCTTAGAGAATAGACTTTGTTTGGTTTACATGTGACTGATTTCTTATCGTATGCAGGAGGACAAGGAAAAATCAGCTCTTTTGACCAAAAGCCTCGAGACATTAGAGTATGTGATAGTGTGAACTTGTGTCAGATACGTAAACTGTCTGAAAGTTGTAATTTTTCTTACCCTTTTATAAAATTTATCAGGAAGTACAAACTCCAGGATGATGCTTATTCACTCATGTGGTCGTCCAGCAATTTAGGCCAGGTTAGTGTTTTGTCCAACGCTTTGGAAAACTGTAGTTTTGGAAATTTGTGCTAATTTGTAATGTCTAAATATTCATAGGTTGAAACTGCCCGTGAGAAGCGCAGAAGGGAAATGCAATTTGTTAAGACGGGGTTGGTACTGCAGCATAATGATCGGTCTCTTAAAAGAAGATGTAGTGAAAATGATTCTGATGAGATCGAACCGATTGAACCCGAGTTAAGTGAAGTTTATTCTAGAGGTTCCCACAGTGATTCCCATATTGAGGCTCCTTCACTGGGACCTCTAGAGGCTCCTTCAGATTGTGTACACTATTTTTTCATCAATAGGAGCTTAAGAAATATAAACAATTTTATATAAGCTCATAAGTATGAAAACAATCCTAACTCGAAAATTTAAATTCATTACTCGGAAATTTTAATTCCTTAATCTAAAATTTTTGGGCCTAACTGGGAAGATTTTCTTCCTTGCTCGGAAATTTTTTTTCTTACTCGGAGAAACACGTAACTTTTCCGAGAAAAAACACCAAAAATCACATTTTTTCACCATAAATCACCACGATTCGCCCCCGGTTAGCTCTGATACCAATTGTAATGACAAGATTCACGTTGAGGAGGTCGGGGAAACTCGAAATAAACGTTAAACATGGTAGAATTAGATTATTGAATGGGGAGGTGTGTATGTTTTCTAGAGAGAGAAAGTAAAGAAAACACACACACCTCCAAGTTACAAATGAGAATCCCACCCTCCTAGTTGAGACTAGGAGGGTATTTATACTATTTTACAAGCCTAACTTTACACAAATGGCAAAACTAGACCTTGTACTTTATTCTATTGCAATTCCCTACTTTAACATAACTTTAAAGGCTAACAAAAATACATCAAATTACACACAAATATATTTTCAGCTTGTTGGGTCTAAAGATGCTGCTGATTCGAGAAATACACCAAGTATAACTCTGCTGATCAGTTAAGTAACTCTGCTGATTAGCACAATGACTCTGCTGTTTGTAACTCTGCTGGTTTGGAAGAATAAGCAAAGTGTAACTCTGCTGCTAGACTAGTTACTCTGCTGCTTATTAGATATGTATAGTATGTTAAGGATAAGTATAGAAAAGATACGTAAGATATTTTTTCTTGTATAGAAAGTCTTGTAAACCGACTAGGACTCCTTACGCTATAAAAGGAGGATCTAGGGTTAGGTTAGAGATACGTATCATTATTGTTTACACTTCAAGGTTTTCTTGTAACCCTATTGCTATTGAGCAATCGTATTATTATATTGAAGTGTTGTTTGAGAATTCGTTTTGTGTTTAATTCTTCTTAAGATCAAATATTAATTTCCGCATAATATTTGATATACAACTCAAGATCAGTTTCTATACCAATTGCTTTAGAATTGTCTAAAGTAATTAATAAGATCGTGAAGCTCAACTGGGATCAACAAATGGTATCAGAGCTTGTGATCTAGAAACTGGTACCAAGAAGAATTACTGAATACAAGATCTGCTAATCATCAAAGTAAGCAATGGATTCCGATTCAACACACATGGTTACTGCATCAAGAGTTCCCATGCTCAAGACTGGAGAGTACGAGATCTGGAAGATGAGAATTCAACAATACATGAGAATGGTTGATTACTCACTCTGGGAAGTTGTTCAGAATGGCGATAGTCAACCAGCAAAGACTACTACTGGGTCAGTCTTGACTCTCAAGACAAGTGAGGAGAAAGCACAGAGAAGATTGGAGGTTAAAGCTCACAGTATTCTCATGATGGGAATACCTAATGATTATCAACTAAGCTTTAATCATATTGAGTCTGCTAAGGAGTTGTGGGAAGCAATTGAACTTCGATTTGGTGGGAATGAAGCTACCAAGAAATCAAGAAAGAATCTACTGAAGCACCAGTTTGAGACTTTTACTGCTTTGAGTTCTGAGAACATTGAGGGAACTTATAATCGACTTCATAAGTTAACCAGTCAGATGGCTCTTTTGAAGATTGATGTATCTCAAGAAGATGTCAATCTAAAATTCCTGAGAAGTCTATCTTCTGAATGGAACACTCACACAGTGATTTGGAGGCACAAGGAAGATTTTGAGCAGATGACATTGGATGATCTGTATAACAACCTGAAAGTTTATGAATCTGAAGTGAAGGGATTGTCAAGTTCATCTTCTACCACAAATAATCTTGCTTTTGTTTCCTCAAGCAACAAGAGTTCTGGTAGTCATCAAGAACAGCACTCTGCTGCTGGTACTTTTGCTCCTGCTGTTGGTTCACATGTTTCTGCTGCTGACTCTACCAACACCAACACCATCAGTGATGCTGCTATTTGTGCTTACTTGGCTGAACTTACTACAAGTACTTCAGTTATGCCTCAAGATCCGGATGAGCTTGATCCTGATGATGTTGAAGAGATTGATATGCAATGGCAGTTTGCAATGCTTACTATGAGGGCAAGAAGGTTTCTTAAAAGAACTGGTAAAGAGATGAAGTTCAGAAGGAACAAGAATGTGGGGTTTGACAAATCAAAGGCTGAATGTTTTAACTGTAGAAAGAAGGGACACTTTGCAAGAGAGTGCAGGGCACCAAAAAGGAACAATGAGAATGTCAAGAAGTCTACTGATGAAGAGCCAAATCCTACTACTGCTATGGTGTCATGTGATGGGTTAGGAGAATATGAATGGAGTGATCATGCTGAAGATGGTCCAAATTGTGCATTGATAGCTGAAGAGGAACCTCAAGTACAACACTTTGCCCTCATGGCCTACTCCTCCTCTCGATCAGACTCTGAGGTATCCAATGAATCATCTTGTTCTTTTAAATCATGTTCTGATACAATTGAAATACTTAAGTCTAGCAATGGCAACCTTAAAATGGAGAATGAAACACTTAAGTTAGACAATCTTAGTTATGAATATGGTTTAAAGAATTTAGAAGAGAAGCTAGAATTTTATAAAAAGGCTGAAATTGAATATCTTGATAAGATCATTATTTTAGAAAATGAACTTATTAAGAAAGATTGTGAGATTAAGGTTCTTATGGAGAAAGTAGAAGAGGCTGAAAAGGCTAAAGATTCAGCTATAAGTGAGACTGAAAAACATATTGTTAGGGTGGAAAAACAACAATTTGCCACTGACATTCTCAGTAAACCAATAGGAAGACACTTTACAGACTCAGGAAGTGGTCTAGGATATAATGCTGTTGCTCACCCTAAGAAACTTAGTGCCAATGCCCCTCCTACTAGGACATTGTCTTTCATACCTGCATCTGAGGTCAAACCTGTAGGTGAAACTAGTGAAACTAAAGTAGAGTCACCTAAGGAAGAGAAAAAGTGGTCTGATGCACCCCTTATTGAAGATTGGGAGTCTGACAGTGATGATGAAGGTGTAGAATCTGATTGAACCCCTAAGAACAAAAAGGAAGAAATTCCTGCTGTTGTTGAATCAAAAGTATCTAAGGCTAAAAAGGTTGAGTTTGTTAAGCCTAAGCTAGGTAAAGGTATCTCTAGGAAGATGGCTGAGTATGAAAACACACCTAGAGTATATCCTAAGAAAACCAATAACTTGCCTAGTGGAAACCAGAGAAATTGGAACAACTTAGTTTCACAAAGATTAGGTACTGATTTTCAATTACTTAAAAAGGCATGTTATGGTTGTGGTAGTTTTGAACATTTGCAAGATGAGTGCTACTACTATCAGAAACCAATTTGGAATCAACACACAAGGGTGAACCATAGAAACTTTACTAGAAAGACTCACCCACATCCCAAAAGAAACATGGTTCCCAAGGAATTTTTGATGAGAGATGGTACTGCTAGAGTTATCTCTCCTATTGCACCACAAGGGCCCATAAAGAAGGAAATAGTTGATTCTGCTTTTAAGGCAAACTCTGCTGTTAAGGCAGACTCTGCTGTTTTGCCTAAAGTTGTTACTGATACAGTTGTAGGCAACCATTTTTATGCTGTTAAGGCCTCAGCTTGCTGGGTCTGGAAACCTAAAGTTAAAGTTCTAGATCATGTTCTCAGACACAGCAGTGCACCAATGCAGTTGAAGAAATTTGACTACTTTGATGCACAAGGCAGATCCAAGTCAGTAATGGCTTGGGTCCCAAAGAGGAACTAACTCTCTTACTTTTTGTGCAGGGCAATCTACAAAAGGAGCTAAAGGACAAATGTATTTTTGATAGTGGATGCTCTTCACACATGACTGGAGACCAAAGCAATTTGGAAAACTTTGAAGCTTTGGATGGTGGATATGTTGCCTTTGGGAATGATCCTAAAGGAGGAAAAATTGTTGGTAAAGGCATCATCAGAACTGGAAAATTGGATTTTGAAAAAGTGTACTTGGTGAATGGACTAAAGTTCAATCTTTTTAGTGTCTCACAAATGTGTGACAGAAAGAATTTTGTTCTTTTTACAGACACTGAATGTCTTGTCTTATCTCCCGACTTTAAGATACTTGATGATAAATTAGTACTTCTTAAAGTCCCTAGAAATGACAACATATACAGTGTGGACATAAAGAACATTATTCCCAAAAGAGATTTAACTTGTCTGTTTGCCAAAGCCACTATTGATGAATCCAAACTATGGCACAGAAGGCTTGGACATTTGAACTACAAGGCTATCAACAAGTTGGTGAAAGGGAACTTGGTCAGAGGATTACCTTCAAAGGTTTTTGAGAATCCTGAAGTATGTGTTGCTTGTCAGATGGGAAAGCAACATAGAGCATCTTGTAAGTCCAAATTGGTGAATTCTATAACTGAACCTTTGTTTATGTTACATATGGACCTGTTTGGACCTACTTATGTGAAAAGTTTGAACAAAAAGATGTATGGCTTAGTGGTCACTGATGATTTTAGTAGATTTACTTGGGTATTCTTCTTAGCTACTAAGGATGAGACACCTGGCATTCTTAAGGCTTTTATTACAAGGATAGAAAACCTATTTAATCACAGGGTTAAGATCATCAGATGTGACAATGGAACTGAATTTAGGAATCAAGTGATGAATCAGTTCTGTGAGGAAAAGGGGATAACTAGACAATTTAGTGTGGCTAGAACTCCTCAGCAAAATGGTGTTGCTGAGAGGAGAAATAGAACATTAATTGAGGCTGCTAGGACAATGTTATCAGAGTCTAAGTTACCCACTATCTTTTGGGCTGAAGCAGTCAACACTGCTTGTTATGTGAAAAATAGAAGTAAGATAGTTAAACCTCACAATAAGACCCCTTATGAGTTATTGCATGGTAGGAAACCATTGATAGATTTCTTTAGACCATTTGGGTGTCCTGTCACTATCTTAAACACCATTGACCACTTAGGCAAGTTTAGTGAGAAAGCAGACATAGGTTACTTTGTTGGATACTCCACTGAAAGTAAGGCTTTTAGAGTTTTCAATCAAAGGACTGGGCATGTGGTGGAAAATTTGCATGTTAGAATTAGAGAAACCACACCTAATGTTGATGGAAAAGGTCCTGAATGGATGTTTGATATTGATTCTTTAACCAAAAGTATGAATTATCAACCAGTCATTGCAGGTACTACTAACATGTCTGCAGGTACACAAACTAACCCTAATGCAGGTACACAAGCAAAGAAGGATGGATCTGCAGAGGAGTTTGTCTTGATTGAAAAGTGGAAGTTTGATCAGTACTTCTCTCCAACAGATAAAGAAAGAAAAAGTTCAGATGGTGATGCTGTTCATAAGGAAGTACCAAAGGATAATGCAAAAGGTGATGATGAACCTTCTCATGATGACAAGAATGATGATAAAGAAAGGAATGAAGAGTCAAAACTTGTTGGGCAACAAGGGATTACACAAAGCAACAGTTCTCTCAACTCTGCTACCAGGCCAAAACACTCTGCTGATAGGCCGAAACACTCTGCTGTTAGGCTGAAACACTCTGTTGTTAAGCTTGGTAACTCTGCTGCTATGTCCAAGGACTCTACTGCTGATAAAGAAGGCGATTCTTATGATGATTCTTCTGATGAGATGCCCGAATTAGAAGAAGTGTATGTGGATACTGATGATGAAGTTGTTGATGTTTTTGGTGCTGAAGCTGATTTATCAAATTTGGAGACTGATATACCTGTTAGTCCCACTCCAACATCCAGAATACACAAGATTCATCCAAAGGAGCAGATAATTGGTGATGTTCACTCTGCTGTTCAGACCAAAAGTAAATCAAAAGGGTTGAGTGATTTGCTTGATCAGGGATTGTTTGCTCAAACACTTAAGAAGAGGAATAGCCACAAGGATTTACAAAATTGCATGTTTGCCTGTTTCTTATCTCAAGAAGAACCCAAAACCATTCACGAGGCTATGAAAGATGAAAGTTGGGTTGAAGCTATGCAAGAGGAGTTGCTGCAGTTCAAGCTTCAAGAAGTCTGGACATTGGTGGATTTGCCTAATGGACAAAGAGCAATTGGTACTAAATGGGTGTTCAGATGCAAAAGAGATGAGAGAGGAATTGTTATCAGAAACAAGGCTAGATTGGTGGCTCAGGGATACACTCAGGAAGAAGGAATAGATTATGATGAGGTATTTGCCCCAGTTGCAAGAATTGAGGCTATCAGATTATTCTTAGCATATGCCTCATACAAGAATTTTCCTGTGTATCAAATGGATGTGAAAAGTGCTTTCTTGTATGGAAAGATTCCTGAACCAGTTTATGTGATGCAACCACCTGGGTTTGAAGATCCTAAGTATCCTGATAGGGTCTACAAAGTGAAGAAAGCACTATATGGATTACATCAAGCTCCTAGAGCTTGGTATGACACCTTATCCAAGTATTTGCTAAATAATGGTTTTAGCAGAGGAACCATTGATAAAACATTGTTCATTAAGAAAGACAAAAAGGTTATCCTACTTGTTCAGGTTTATGTAGATGATATCATTTTTGGGTCTACAAATAAGGTGTTATGTGAAGGATTTGAGAAGCTTATGCACAACAGGTTTGAGATGAGTTCTATGGGGGAATTGACTTTCTTTTTAGGACTTCAAGTTAAGCAGAAATCAGATGGGATTTTTATTAGCCAAGACAAGTATGTGGCTGATATGTTGAAGAAATTTGGTTTCAATGATGTGAAAGCAGCTAAGACACCAATGGATAAAAACAAACCTTTGCTCAAGGATGAAGATGGGGTAGAGGTTGATGTACATCTGTATAGATCAATGATTGGTTCATTGATGTATCTGACTGCTTCAAGGCCAGATATCATGTTTTCTGTGTGTGCTTGTGCAAGATTTCAAGTGTCACCAAAGGTTTCACACTTGGAAGTGGTCAAAAGAATTTTTAGGTACATAAAGGGTCAACCTAAATTGGGCCTTTGGTATCCTAATAATTCACCCTTTGACTTGATAGCATACTCAGATAGTGACTATGCTGGAGCTAGTTTGGATAGAAAGTCAACCACTGGAGGCTGTCAGTACCTTGGTCATAGGCTAATCTCATGGCAATGCAAGAAACAGACTGTTGTGGCTAACTCAACAACTGAAGCAGAATATGTTGCTACTTCTAGCTGCTGTGGACAAGTGCTCTGGATTCAGAACCAACTGCTGGATTATGGGTACAATTTCATGAACACCAAAATTTATATTGACAACAACAACACAATGTGTATTATTAAAAATCCTGTTTTTCATTCTAAAACAAAACACATAGAGATAAGACATCATTTTATTAGAGATTGTTATGAGAAAAAGTTAATTCAAGTGGTTAAAATACATACTGACAATAATGTTGCTGATCTACTTACCAAAAGTTTTGATATAAGTAGGTTTCAATTTTTAGTTGCTAGTATTGGCATGATCAATCTTTAAATCTTTAAACATCTTATCTCTGTATGTTTTTGTACAATTTTGTAAGGATTTGTGCTGTTGTTTAGTCATTGTCTGGTGTTTAGTCAAAGTTTGCTGTTTCTTAAATTGCTTGCTGTTTAGTTGTTTGTTGCTATGCCTACTCTGCTGCTATTATGGAATATTCTTGCTTGTGTTTGTGGTGTTCTACTAACCTTTTTGCAGAAATACATACATACACAATCAAGTAAAAGCATGGAAAGAGAAAGTTCATTGATAATAAAGGCAAAAGTACAACATACAATTTCCATACATTCATGCTATTCAAAACAAGTTCATAAGACAAAAAGACCCAAGTTTTCACAACTTAAACAAACTTATCCCAAGTCAGGCATAACCTTGCTGCGTGGTCCTCTGGTTCCCGTAAGTTCAGACACTTGCTTGCAAGGAAGTGCAAGTACCACTGGTCTTGGTGGTGGACTCAGCTGTTGGCTTGTAGAGGGAACTTGTTTCTTCTGCTGCTTCTTCTTGGGAACAGGGGGTTCCTGCTCTGCTGTACTTGGCTTTGGATGAGGCAGATTGACACTCTTCGCAAAGGCGGCAGCAACATTCTCCATTTGTCACTGAAGCTCTACAGTAAAAGGATGGTTAGGCGGATCGATTTCCCAAGAATCTTGGTAGTATGTCATGGATTTTGGCCATGCTTTTGTTTCTTCATCATCGCTTGAATCTACAAAGGAAGATGGTGTCGATGGAAGTGGGTCAGAGTATTCTTCTTCCACAACTGCTTTACCTTTGTGTTGTGCTGAAGATGAACTTGGAGGGAAGTAATTTGCCCATCCTTGTGAATCGTCTGAAGATGAATCTGATGATATGTCGATGATCGGAGCTTTGGATGAACTCATGGTTAGTTGATTTTGAGTTAGGGTTTGTGAAATTGGGGATTTGTTAAGCGAATGAGGGATTTATTGAATTTAATGCGGAGTTGGTAGTGTATTTAAGCTGCTTGGGGGATTAAATTTGGAGTTTTTGGAAAAGTTGACTTTTGGTCAAACCTTTCATAACTCTGCTGTTGAGTTTGAAAGTAAAGGGGTATTATTGAAAATTTTGGCGCGTCTTAAAACCTAATTAGATCCAAACGGTCTCACACACCATTTCGATCTCATTAACTTTTAATTGCTCAAAATTCCATTCGATTCTCTCCCAAGAACATTAATTCATATCATTATACCCAAAACCCCCAAATCATAATGGCTCGACGAAAGTTTCCGGAAGAGCATAATCAGATTGCATTTCTTAGTAAGGTTTCAGCAGCTACCGGCTTTCATGAAGTTATGAGAGGCCTGAAAATACTGGTACTTTTTATAAAGGTCTGCTTTGCCCACATTGGAAGTTTTTGTTGCATACTCTTCAACACTGCTTGTTTCCCAAAGTAGGAGGATGGAATGAGTTCAGTGCTCCTCAAGCCATTTCCTTAGTTTGTTTGGCTACTGGACAACCATTTGATTTTTCATCAATGATTTTTGAGGGTATGAAGAAGTTTGTTAAGAAGAAGTTTTATTTGTATCCAAGGTTTTTGCAGCTCATTATCAATAATCAACTAAGAGAACCCTTGGAACATACCCATATTGAGCCTAGTAGCAGGATGGCTATCAAGATGTTTGCTTTTCTGAAGAAGCCTGGGAAAGGTTTTTCTGGTGCTATAACTCCCCTAACTAAATACATCTTGAATATTGTGGCTGCAGTGAATGAGGATGAAGAGGCTGGAACTCCCACAGCTTCCCATCACACATCCTCATCTACAAGTTTGAATGAATCATCATCCCATGAACCTCAAAATACCCAATCACATAGGACTTCACAACAAGAGGATATTGTGCAACCTCAGGCCAATGTCAGTATGGATGCAGATGAGGCTGGTACAGGTGATGTAGGTATCATGATGGAAGAGGCTGGCACTACTGTTTCCAACTTAGTAGTTGAGCAGGACAGTGCTAACATACTTAAGACCTCAACCATGGCAACATCTTTTGTAGAAGGTTCTCAAGAACCTAATACAACTGATGGTAACCCCAGCCAAATGGCTAATATGGGGGGCTCAGCTGTTCAACCTAGGGTTGAGACTGAGTTTGTGTCCAAAGATTCACCTCTCGGAGAAGGTAATACATCTCGAAGTGATGAGGACAGGGTTGAAACACATGAATTGATGGACACTGATGTACAAAATGACAATGCCTATGATACACCTCTCGGACCAGGTCACACAGGTCGAAGTGTTGAGGCTAGCATTGAACTTGAAACAGAGGATTTGACGGTTAAAACCCCTGTACAAAATGCCAATTCCAGTGATCAACCTCTCGGGTCAGGTTACACAGACCGAAGTTGTGAGGATATCATGAAACAATTACAGGAATTGACGAATACTTGTACAAAATTGTCACAGGAGGTTCTTGGTCTTAGAAAGGAGTTATCAACAGTCAAAGCTTCTCAAGGTGCTGAGATAAGAAGACTTAAGCTCAGGGTTACTCATCTTGAGGGGAGGTTGAAGAAAGGTTCCAAACCATGTTTGGAAGAGGATGCTTCCAAACAGGGGAGGAATGATCAGAAGGATGCAGCAGGTTCAGGGGAGGTACTCAAAAATTCAGGGGAGGTTGTAATGGAAGCAAATGAAAAGGTTGACTCTGCTGTTAATGCAGAACTTTCTGTTGATAGGAGAAACAATGCTACTGATGGGTTACATCACTCTGCTGGTGAATTTGATGAAGACACAATGCCCTTAGCTCAAGTATTGCTTAACCTTGGAAACAAAACACCTACACCATCACAACCTGAACCACAATCACAACCGGCTGCTCAAAGTTTACCAAAACCAACACAAGTGACTGTCTCAAGACCTAAAGCCAAAGGAGTTGTCATACAAGAACCTGTGCAAACAAGAAAACCTGTTCAAACTCCTACCTACAAGGGTAAGGGCAAGAAGAAAATGGTGGAAGAACTTGAACCTTATCCTGATCCTAATGAAGTTCCAATTGAGGTATGGCCTAGACATTTGCAAGAAAGGTGGGATGCAGAAGAAGCTCAGAGAGTTGCTGATGAAGAAAAAGCTGAGTATGATAAAGCAATGGAGATACAAAAGCAACAATCTGAGAAACAATCTGAAGTTGAAGCAAAAGTAGCTGCATGGGAAAATGAGCAGGCAAGATGTAAAGCTGCTATGGCATGGGAGAAAGTGAAAGTAGAAATGGATGATGTTTTTACAGATGAAGGTATTAATGATTGGATTCATCAAGCTATTGTGCAGAATAAGAAAAGGCTTCTGGTTGCAAGAAAGAATAAAAAGGTGAATAGACCACCAACTACAAGGCAAGAGAGAACTCTTCATGAGCAATATCTGAGGAATATGAAGGGTTGGAAATTGAAGGAGTTGAAACCATACTCTAATGAAGAAGTCAAGCAGAAGTTTGAGGCTGCTAAGAAAGAGATGGATAGGAATTTTAAACCTTTAACTGATGATGAGATCAAAGAGTTGACAAGAATCAAAGTAGCATCAAATGCTTATATGAATCCTGAGTCTACTGCTAAAATGGCCAAAGTATCAGATGCTGAGAAAGGGAAAGAAAAAGAGAATGTAGTTGCAGAGAAAAAGCCTGAACCTACTGTTGGTATAAAGAGATATGGTAGAAGAATAAAGCAGGTGGCTAGAAAGAAGAGAAAGACTGAGTCATTGGTGATGAGTGACTCAGAAAAAGAAGAAAGTGATGAGCATCATCTTGAAGAGGTGACTGCAGATGATATGAAAAGAACAATGGATCTCACAGCTCATGTACCACAAAAGGAACCAGAGATAGTAAATGCAGTTCCTTTAGATACCAAGTATTCAATCATATCTTATTCACATACAGTCAGGGATGGAAGTGAAGCTTACTGGGAGGTTAAGAGGTCTAATAATCTGTATTATGGATTTGTTAGATTTTCTCAGATGCTACATTTTATGGATAGAGATGATGTGATGCAGATGTGGAGGTTGTATAAAGAAAAATATAGTGATCTGAGACCAGAGGTGATATATGAAAGAATTCACTATTACTTTTTGAAGAACATGTTTGAGCCTGATGAGAGAGATCTTGAATGGAGGGATTTGTTGAACTCCAGAGTTGATAGGTGGTATTTGTATCAATCTTGTGGAGTACATGAATTGGTTTGTAAGGGTGTTAAGGTCTACATGCTTGTAGAGAAGGAATACCCTTTGAATAACAATACAGCAGTGATTACTCAGATGTTAAAGCCTGGTATGTTGACATTGCAAAATAGTTTCTTTTCAGATGATCAGGCTTATAAACTGATAAGGAAATATGAGAAGATTCTTGAATCAAAGACATCAAAACAGTAAAGTGTTTGGAAGCATCCTCCTTGTGATTAGCTGGGTTTAAAAGAAACTTGATGATTTTTGAAGAAAAATATCAAGTTTAGGGGAGGATTGTTGGGTCTAAGGACGCTGCTGATTCGAGAAATACACCAAGTATAACTCTGCTGATCAGTTAAGTAACTCTGCTGATTAGCACAATGACTCTGCTGTTTGTAACTCTGCTGGTTTGGAAGAATAAGCAAAGTGTAACTCTGCTGCTAGACTAGTTACTCTGCTGCTTATTAGATATGTATAGTATGTTAAGGATAAGTATAGAAAAGATACGTAAGATATTTTTTCTTGTATAGAAAGTCTTGTAAACCGACTAGGACTCCTTACGCTATAAAAGGAGGATCTAGGGTTAGGTTAGAGATACGTATCATTATTGTTTACACTTCAAGGTTTTCTTGTAACCCTATTGCTATTGAGCAATCGTATTAATATATTGAAGTGTTGTTTGAGAATTCGTTTTGTGTTTAATTCTTCTTAAGATCAAATATTAATTTCCGCATAATATTTTATATACAACTCAAGATCAGTTTCTATACCAATTGCTTTAGAATTGTCTAAAGTAATTAATAAGATCGTGAAGCTCAACTGGGATCAACACAGCTTTTGAAGGGTATTTAAGTAATTTGATTAAATTTAAGCCTATTTCAAGTGGCTTGGACTTATGGAGACTTATGACATATAAAAGCTTCCATAAGCCTTTGTGACAAACGAAACTTTAATGTACCAGTAACTAGAAAAGTGAGGTTGCATATCTAATGTAGTTTCCACTATGATAAAATAAAGTATCCGAGCCTGTTACAAATTTCAACTTCTGTAATTCAATACTGTCTTGATTTGTATAAATGCGTATTTTTCGTAATAATACTTAATACCTCTCTGTTATCTGATACATGATTTTGCAAGAAACAATGGTACCCATGGAGGGTGTAGTCAATGAATCACATTTATCGAGGTAAAATAGTAGTAATATGTGTTGATACTTTTCATTCCATTAATAAATGTTAATACTTTTCTACGAATATATGATGTGTTTCTGGGTTTCATATCTCTATCGGGTTAACACAATTTGTTGAATTTATAAAGTAACGTCTCATTATTATCTTCAGCTTAAATGGAGATGATAGCAACATGATGATAATGACGAAAAAGAAAAACAAGTCCAAAGACAAAAATTCAAAACAGGTATATCGTGATAATTCTTGGTTTTTGAAATCTAAATAATTGTTACATCTTTTTTACATAAGGTCTTAATGCGTTGATATTTTGTGTTTCGTTCTTTTTCTGTGAAGGGTTCTCAAAAGTCGAAGAAAAAAGAATGACGTACTAAACAAAGCAACTCCCAGAAGCGAAAACTCAAGAAGGTTGAGGTTTGTGCATCAGTTTACGTGTTTGATCCATCCATTTTGCCTTAGAGAATAGACTTTGTTTGGTTTACATGTGACTGATTTCTTATCGTATGCAGGAGGACAAGGAAAAATCAGCTCTTTTGACCAAAAGCCTCAAGACATTAGAGTATGTGATAGTGTGAACTTGTGTCAGATACATAAACTGTGTGAAAGTTGTAATTTTTGTTACCCTTTGATGCGCGTGATGTGTCGTTGCGGTTTAGCAGTATTAATGCCTACTCAAGTTTTAAATTTATATTTAGCCGACTTATCAATAACACACACACTTAACGAGCAGTGTACCCGGTCAGTATGAATATAATGGTAAGTAGAGTGTCGATCACTAAGAGTGGAACGTATTATCTAGTTATTCTAATCAGTATTTTAATATCCTAAGTTAGCTATACAACCTAATATAACGCAAGGGGGTTCAGCCTGAGAGACTGGCAAGTTTTGGTTATGATTAAATAGTAAACTAAACTAATGAGCACGAATCAGCGATTAGCACACACGTACACAGATAGATACTTGAGACAATAAGAAGACCTGTCCTGATAATTAAGTAGCTTGTCACTTGTTTTATTGCTAGTTTTATATGAAGTGTATATAATTAACCCTTTCTCGTTGGCTCTAATCTTATCGGCGAGTAAACCCTTAATGATCACTTATGTCTATCCCACTTACCTAGAATATTGAGCATTTGTGATGCCCACGTTTCGTATACGCTAGAATAGATAGGCGAGGAAGGGGCATGGCGACCCAAGCAATGCTCAGCTAGACACAGAGGTTATCAATGCACTAATAAAAGTCACCAAAGATATCAACATATAAACTTTAATTAATGGGAAAGCAATTTTAAGGGGTGCGCATGATATTCCGTAGTCACATGACATCAGCCCATCAATCCTGATGAATTAAAGTGTATTAATACAATAAAACAAAACTACTTAATGCATGCAGGACCTTCTTACAGCTCTTGTATCTTCGTTCAGGGTGTGTCTTGTGCTGCTAATACGTCTGAATTCGTCTCTGGTTTGGTACTCGTACGTATGGTATCTTGCACACAAAATTCGTCTGACTTTGGGGTATTTATAGTTTCTGTCTGAGGGTTAGATGCGGCGCATAGGATAAGTAGATGCGGCGCAGTGACTTAACTTCGCGTGGGGTCCAAGATTAATATATTCAGGAATATTCGTACACCGCCTTAAGATGCGGCGTAACTCCATTTCTCTATGCGGCGCATGTCCTTTGCTGTCTTGTATTGTAACTTGTGAAATCTTGATAGTGATACGCCGTATGTAAGAAGTATGTTGCGGCATATCTGGAGCAGAATGATCTTGATCTTGTACATTTCAGTAGACTCTTAACATCTTGCTTGTTTTGCTCCATAATTAGTCCAAAATCGCCAAGTTTCACATAATACTTGTTTTTACCTGAGAATTACAAAAGTAAACATTAACGTATCAATTCTCATATATAATATAATAAAACAAGTCAAATAAATAGGATAAATGATGATAATAAAATGTACTTATTTGAGTTCATCAAATATCCCCCACTTGAACTTTACTTGTCCCCAAGTAAACCTTAGAATAAATCTTATGAAAATGTATCCTAAAAGATATTAGGATTTATTTTTATATTTAAGCATGTATTCGTTTTGTCATAATTGCACAACCAAACACTTAACGAATTAGAATAAAATAAAATATTTCGATAAAAGCAAATCTAATCGTTTAACTGTCCAGTCGTGACGAATATTCTATCATAAGCTTGGCAAGTATACGCATCTCCCCCACTAAAGCCAAGGAATGACAAGTCTAAAGCGGTAAAAAGGGTTTGTTGGTTATGGGTTAATCATTCTTCTTAATCTCTATCGATCTCACATTCCAGAAAAGGCGACAAAATCACAAATACATGATCGAATCCACGACCACGATACTTGCAATTGCTCAAATCCTTAACTCGAATGGGCTAAAGATAGGACCAAGTAATCTTTACCAATAATATTATATCAAAAAGGGCGACAAAATCATAAATACATAGCCGAATCCACGACTACGATACTTAAGATTGCTCAAATCCCTAATCTCAATAAATCAAAGGTTTGGATAAAGAATGATATAGGGTATGGATAATATTTGGGATACAAATTGGTGTAAAATGAAAAATAAACAAAACAGATAAATTAAAATCCTAAGTGTGGTAAATTACTTTCCCAACCATCCCATGAATAAGACTCATATCATTGAATAACTCACGCTTTAACACTTGAAACACACTCTTTAGGTAGACACGAATTATGCTCAACAATATCTTAATCAAAGAATAATCCTAGTTGGCGTTCCCATAACGGCCAACTCCCATTCAATCCATAAATATAATATATAACAACAATTAGTGGTGATATCTCCCACTTAATACAAAACTTTACATAAGTTGGTTAAAACAAACTTTCAACTTTTCCCTTTTTTTTTCTTTTCTATTTTTTCGATTTTTTTTTTTTTTTTTTTTTTTTTTTTTTTTTTTTTTTTTTTTTTTTGACATCAACATATATGTGTAAAATTTCACAACTTTTCTATCACTATTTTTCCGGATAATTTTTCCATACTCTTCATACTTTCAGAAATAACTGTAATAGTGAAAGTAGTAAACACACGAAAAATAAACTCAAAGTTATACAATATTTACTTTCATACCAATTGCATTGTGCAATTTCCCGACCTAACCAAAGATAATGAATTACGAACGCGAACACAGGTAATGTAAGGAAACACACTTTTCCTAAAGCAATTAACCACGGATTTTAATCTACAGGGTAGGCTAAGGTGTAAGGGTGTATCGAAACATTATAACAAAGGTGTAAGAAACGAAAGGAATGACTCTGAGTGTTTTTCTAGGGGTATCTTACTCTAAAAGTGAGAGTAACAAAGGGTTTATACGGGGGTTAACTAACCAGTGTAGTTAGTTAATATCACATAACATATAAAGGCTATTTGGGTGTAATCCTAGAAATTTACCAATTTAGACAAGTCATTCCAATTATATAGATAATACTTATTATGGTGGTCTCGAATAGTATATAAGCCAAGTTCTAAAGTTTACAAGTCACCGGCACACTCATAGATTTGTGAATTTTGATAATTTCACAATTTTTGGAAATAATGTTATGTGTGCAGCTATGTAATTTAGACTTTAAACAAAAACATGCTATAAAAATGTTAAAATTTAAGCATATTAAGTATATTTTAAGCATATTTTGAAAAAGTTTAGGACAAGTAAGTGTTCTAATTCTCCATCCCCCCACTTAAGTTAAACAACGTCCTCGTTGTTTGTGTCAAAGGTTAAAAACTGGAAAATAAAAGAATTAGAACAGAATAACTCCCCTGAGATTTGCTCGGTATGATCCTCCATTATTCGTATAAGAGCAAAAATCAACTTTCTTGTGGATGAGAACGTTTAAGCTTCAAAAATGATGTATCCACAAGAATGCAGGAATCTATAATACCATTCAGACTTTAACACACCTGAGTTAAGAATGTTCAAACTTGCATAATACATTAGTAGTTAGTAAAAATAAAACTAAAAAATTAAAATGAAAATCATCAGGTCAGTCGATACGTCGTATCTTATGGAAGAAGATACGCCGTATCGAGCCTGGAATAAATACGAATCAGAATAAAAGATGCGTCGCATCCTTAACCAGGGATGCGCCGCATTAAATAAACTGACAGAAAGTTTTAAAGTCAAAAATAAAAATGCAGAAAATTAAATAAGATATGACCAGTGCAGGCGATGCGTCGCATCTTAGGATTGAGATGCGCCGTATCTTCTGCAGGTCTGACAGACTCGACACAGAACAGAATGTAAAAATTCTCCGGGTTGTCTCCCGGTCAGCACTTGTCTTTATTCTAGAGTCTTCAAGTTAGACTCACGTTCAGCTCCTTATTCTGTTCTATTGATCCCCACATGTCCGTGCACGATGTAGTTGCGAATTACTTCGTTACGAACATATTCCGGCCCCAATTCAAGTACACCTTTGTAGAATCCTTTCATCTTTTGGTACGGATACTCGATTCCCTTCTCAACGTCATTTTCATCTACAAAAAGAAATGGTGTAAATTTGTAACAAAATTTGTTAGGGGCATGTTGAAACCTTGGGTGAGCACGAGGCATCTTGAAAGTGATAACGTTGCTTCCACTTTGAAAGGTGATCTTTCCTTCAAATCTTTTAGCGTAAATTTCGACCTCCTTACAAAATGGTTTCCCAACGATCACGTCACCCATCTCAACATCACGATAAGCATCCATGTTTTCCACCTCGGTGAAATCTGTAACAATAGTTAAATTCCCGACAAAAATAGGTACATTCATGAACATTCCAACTACGTTTTTCCCTCTATACTCAATTTTGTTTTTCATTATAGAATTATAGAAATCTTTTGACATTACATTAATTGGTAAAATAGGGAAAAAGTTGGCACTAACTTGTTAAATCCTATCATGCAAGGAAATTGTAAATTATAAGCGCAATCTACATGGATCTTTCTACCATAATCACAGAAACTAGGATATCCTTCAAATTCATCATAATTCTTAGTGTTGATCATATTGATTCTAGGTACATCCATAATTTCTCCTTCTTCAATTTCGGGTTCAAAATCCTCCATAAATTGATCATTGATTCCTATTGGTAAATTAAGATCATTTAATTCAATGTAGTCTCCACTATAGGTCTCAAGTGATTCATTATTTACCAAGGTTTCTCCCATAAACCTAGCTTCTAGATCGAGGTCCATACGTTCTCTTAATCCTAGCATATAGACGCCTCTAATTATGCTCTTAGCAGGATTTTGGCACTTATAGACTAGTTTATATTTCCCTACCCTTAATGAGATTTTTCTTTTAAACACATCAATCTTAGCATGGGCGGTAGACAAGAAAGGTCTTCCAAGGATTAAAGGAATCTTAACATCCTCGGGCATATCTAATATAACAAAGTCTACGGGGAAAACAAACTTCTCAATCTTAACTAGCACATTTTCAGCAATCCCTTCAGGTCGTTTTACCGTTTTATCAGCCAATTCAATAAGCAGCTTAGTTGGTGCTAATTTTCCTAGTCCTAGGGTAGTGAATGTCTTAAGGGGCATAACACTAACGCTAGCTCCTAAGTCAGCTAATACATTATTGAAAGATAAGTCATTAATTGAACAAGGTAAAGTAAAACTTCCTGGGTCCTTTTCTTTATGAGGCAAGGCACGTAAGTCGATTGCAGAGCTCTCTTCTTTCATTGTAGCCTTGATCTCCTCTTTAATCTTTCCCTTCTCTTTGAGTAGCCTCCTTAAACTGATTGAAGAATTAAAGAAAAATTCGGGCTTTGCACCATCATTACCATTCATCAATCTTTTAGGTATGTTAGGCGTGACCTCCTCAGTGGTGCTTATGGCCTTGACATGATCTCTTGGGTTGGTTTCAGTTGAGCTAGGTAAGCTTCCGTATCCCCTTTCTTGAAGAACCTTGCTCATTTGTCCTATTTGTTGTTCCAATGCTTTGATCGAAGCTCCTTGATTTCTTGTTATAGTATCCGTTGAGGCTCGGATTTCTTTGATCATAGCGGTGTTCTCTTCATGTCTTTTAGCAGCATCGGCCATAATTTGCTTTAGAGTGTCATCTAAAGTCTGCCTCCTTTCTTGATAAGTGGGATTAAAGTTGTTCTTTTGATAGTATCCCGGAGCAGCTTCCCTAAATCTTCCTGAAGGTCGGAATGGTTGTCCAAATTGTGTGTAGTATGCTTCTTCAAAAGTCTAACTTTCATTCTTATTAGGGCAATCTTTGGTGTAGTGAGGTCCTTCGCATTTTTCACATCCAACTTGGGCAGCATAAACTTTCTCATCACACTTCTTCATCTTTCTACTCATTTTATCCAATTGAGCTTGAATAGCAGCAAACCCGTCAAAATTAGTGCTGCTCTTAGATCTAGTAGAGGTTCCGTCGTGCCATTTTTGAGAGTGATCAACCGCTTCTTGGATAACTTTTCTAGCATTGGCTGCACTCATTTGAGGCACAGCTCCCTTAGCGTCCAAAATTTGTCTAGTAGGCACGTCCAATCCTTGATAGAACAATATTATCTCCTGCATTGGGGTTAGATAATGTTGAGGACACTTTACCAATAAGTCTTTAAATCGTTCCCAAGCTTGATAAAGAGTTTCATCAGGCTCTTGCTTGAAACTGTTGATAGCCTCCATCTTTTTAGCAGTTTTAGCAGGTGGACAATATCTTTTCAGGAATTTGCTCTTCAAATCTTCCCATGTTGTGATTGAACTAGCAGGTTCATTCCTTAGCCACTTATTAGCAGCTCCTTTAAGCGAAATTGGAAAGATTCTTAGCATAAGTTGATCGTCAGAGACTCCTTCTGTAGTAAACAAATCTGCAATCTCGAGGACCTTTTCAACATGTTCATTAGCATCTTCATGTTCTGTTCCACTGAAAGCATTTTCTCTTAGCTCCTTGAGAAACTGACCCTTCAACTCAAACTTTGACTTTTCATCAAACTTCGGTCTAGCAACTCCTGAACTGTAATCAGCACGGGTTTTGTTCATGTATTCCTCCATAGTAGTGTTTTACGTCATTGTTACTGTTTCTTCTTCCTCTTTCTCTTCAGAAAAGTAATCAAGCTCGAACGAACTTGAAATTTCAAAGTTTTTTGTGTTGAAAAGCCTTTTAAGCGAATGTAGGGCTCATTCAGGATCTTCGAAAGGTTTAATCAAGTTCTTAGTTGAACTCCTGGTCATGCACTTCCTGAAACCATCACAAAAACATCAGTAGGGTATGTTCAAGAAAGTAAGATATCAGAAAATTAACAACGAAAACGGAATACGAAAAGTAAAAGTTGTTGATATCTGCAAGCGATGCGCCGTATCCAAAAAGTTGGATACGCCGTATCTTATAATCGTTAAAATTTAATCAGACTTTTATTCAGAAAGCAGATACGCCGCTTATGAATTAGAATGCGCCGTATCAGTTTTAAATTATCAAAAATCGTTTATATTTATTAAAATTAAATGCGTCATATTAACAGAAGCTAATGCGCCGTATTTTTGTTATGTTTCAAAATACAAGATTTTTGATTCAGAAGATGCGCCGTATCGACAGGGATCGATGCGTCGCTTCTGTTTAATAATTCGAAAACTGTTTTTAATGTAAATAATAAATATGCCGTATCTGCAAAAACAGATGAGCCGTATGGCGTTAGGGTTTAGAAAAATTTCTTATTAAAAACAGAATACGCCGTATCTTGGGGAAAGATGCGTCGTACTCGAATTTATTAAACGCGTTGTATTTTATAAAAATTAAACGCAATACGCCGTATCTGTGAAAACAGATGCGCCGTATCGTTTGTATCAGCACAAAACAACGATAGCAGAATGCAGAAAAATACAGAAAAACAAAAAGAAACACAAATTACAGAAACTAAAAACACACAAAAACAGAAAATATGCAAATTATACAATGAATGCAATCTATCTAATATACAACGGGTTAGTGGTTAGAATCTAAAAAGAAAAACCTAATTAAAATACTAATAAAATTAACAGATAATAACAATTCACTCCCCGGCAACGGCGCCAAAAACTTGATGCGCGTGATGTGTCGTTGCGGTTTAGCAGTATTAATGCCTACTCAAGTTTTAAATTTATATTTAGCCGACTTATCAATAACACACACACTTAACGAGCAGTGTACCCGGTCAGTATGAATATAATGGTAAGTAGAGTGTCGATCACTAAGAGTGGAACGTATTATCTAGTTATTCTAATCAGTATTTTAATATCCTAAGTTAGCTATACAACCTAATCTAACGCAAGGGGGTTCAGCCTGAGAGACTGGCACGGTTTGGTTATGATTAAATAGTAAACTAAACTAATGAGCACGAATCAACGATTAGCACACACGTACACAGATAGATACTTGAGACAATAAGAAGACCTGTCCTGATAATTAAGTAGCTTGTCACTTGTTTTATTGCTAGTTTTATATGAAGTGTATATAATTAACCCTTTCTCGTTGGCTCTAATCTTATCGGCGAGTAAACCCTTAATGATCACTTATGTCTATACCACTAACCTAGAATATTGAGCATTTGTGATGCCCACGTTTCGTATACGCTAGAATAGATAGGCGAGGAAGGGGCATGGCGACCCAAGCAATGCTCAGCTAGACACAGAGGTTATCAATGCACTAATAAAAGTCACCAAAGACATCAACATATAAACTTTAATTAATGGGAAAGCAATTTTAAGGGGTGCGCATGATATTACGTAGTCACATGACATCAGCCCATCAATCCTCATAAATTAAAGTGTACTAATACAATAAAACAAAACTACTTAATGCATGCAGGACCTTCTTACAGCTCTTGTATCTTCGTTCAGGGTGTGTCTTGTGCTGCTAATACGTCTGAATTCGTCTCTGGTTTGGTACTCGTACGTATGGTATCTTGCACACAAAATTAGTCTGACTTTGGGGTATTTATAGTTTCTGTCTGAGGGTTAGATGCGGCGCATAAGATAAGTAGATGCGGCGCATTGACTTAACTTCGCGTGGGGTCCAAGATTAATATATTCAGGAATATTCGTACACCGCCTTAAGATGCGGCGTAACTCCATTTCTCTATGCGGCGCATGTCCTTTGCTGTCTTGGATTGTAACTTGTGAAATCTTGATAGTGATACGCCGTATGTAAGAAGTATGTTGCGGCGTATCTGGAGTAGAATGATCTTGATCTTGTACATTTCAGTAGACTCTTAACATCTTGCTTGTTTTGCTCCATAATTAGTCCAAAATCGCCAAGTTTCACATAATACTTGTTTTTACCTGAGAATTACAAAAGTAAACATTAACGTATCAATTCTCATATATAATATAATAAAACAAGTCAAATAAATAGGAAAAATGATGATAATAAAATGTACTTATTTGAGTTCATCACCCTTTTATAAAATTTATCAGGAAGTACAAACTCCAGGACGATGCTTATTCACTCATGCGGTCGCCCAGCAATTTAAGCCAGGTTAGTGTTTTGTCCAACGCTTTGGAAAACTGTAGTTTTGGAAATTTGTGCTAATTTGTAATGTCTAAATATTCATAGGTTGAAACTGCCCGTGAGAAGCGCAGAAGGGAAATGCAATTTGCTAAGACGGGGTTGGTACTGCAGCATAATGATCGGCCTCTTAAAAGAAGATGCAGTGAAAATGATTCTGATGAGATCGAACCGATTGAACCCGAGTTAAGTGAAGTTTACTCTAGAGGTTCCCACAGTGATTCCCATATTGAGGCTCCTTCACTGGGACCTCTAGAGGCTCCTTCAGATTGTGTACACTATTTTTTCATCAATAGGAGCTTAAGAAATATAAACAATTTTATATAAGCTCATAAGTATGAAAACAATCCTAACTCGGAAATTTTAATTCCTTACTCGGAAATTTTTGGGCCTAACTCAGAAGATTTTCTTCCTTGCTCGAAAGATTTTGGTCCTTGCTCGAAATTTTTTTTTCTTACTCGGAGAAACACGTAACTTTTCCAAGAAAAAACACCAAAAATCACATTTTTTCACCATAAATCACCACGATTCGCCCCCGGTTAGCTCTGATACCAATTGTAATGACAAGATTCAAGTTGAGGAGGTCGGGGAAACTCGAAATAAACGTTAAACATGGTAGAATTAGATTATTGAATGGGGAGGTGTGTATGTTTTCTAGAGAGAGAAAGTAAAGAAAACACACACACCTCCAAGTTACAAATGAGACTCCCACCCTCCTAGTTGAGACTAGGAGGGTATTTATACTATTTTACAAGCCTAACTTTACACAAATGGCAAAACTAGACCTTGTACTTTATTCTATTGCAATTCCCTACTATAACATAACTTTAAAGGCTAACAAAAATACATCAAATTACACACAAATATATTTTCAGCTTTTGAAAGGTATTTAAGTAATTTGATTAAACTTAATCCTGTTTCAAGTGGCTTGGACTTATTGAGACTTATGACATATAAAAGCTTCCATAAGCCTTTGTGACAAACGAAACTTTAATGTACGAGTAACTAGAAAAGTGAGGTTGCATATCTAATGTAGTTGCCACTATGATAAAATAAAGTATCCGAGCCTATTACAAATTTCAACTTCTGTAATTCAATACTGTCTTGATTTGTATAAATGCGTATTTTTTGTAATAATAATTAATACCTCTCTGTTATCTGATATATGATTTTGCAGGAAACAATGGTGCCCGTGGAGGGTGTAGTCAATGAATCACATTTATCGAGGTAAAATAGTAGTAATATGTGTTGATACTTTTCATTCCATTAATAAATATTAATACTTTTCTAGGAATATATGATGTGTTTCTGGGTTTAATATCTCTATCGGGTTAACACAATTTGTTGAATTTATAAAGTAACGTCTCATTATTATCTTCAGCTTAAATGGAGATGATAGCAACATGATGATAATGACGAAAAAGAAAAACAAGTCCAAAGACAAAAATTCAAAACAGGTATATCGTGATAATTCTTGGTTTTTGAAATATAAATAATTGTTACATCTTTTTTACAGAAGGTCTTAATGCGTTGATATTTTGCGTTTCGTTCTTTTTCTGTGAAGGGTTCTCAAAAGTCGAAGAAAAAAGAAAGACGACCTAAACAAAGCAACTCCCAGAAGAGAAAACTCAAGAAGCTTGAGGTTTGTGCATCAGTTTACGTGTTTGATCCATCAATCCTGCCTTAGAGAATAGACTTTGTTTGGTTTACATGTGACTGATTTCTTATCGTATGTAGGAGGACAAATAAAAATCAGCTCTTTTGACCAAAAGCCTCGAGACATTTGTGTATGTGATAGTGTGAACTTGTGTCAGATACGTGAACTGTGTGAAAGTTGTAATTCTTCTTACCCTTTTATAAAATTTATCAGGAAGTACAAACACCAGGACGATGCTTATTCACTCATGTGGTCGTCTAGCAATTTAGGCCAGGTTAGTGGTTTGTCCAAGGCTTTGGAAAACTGTAGTTTTGGAAATTTGTGCTAATTTGTAACGTCTAAATATTCATAGGTTGAAACTGCCCGTGAGAAGCGCAGAAGGGAAATGCAATTTGCTAAGACGGGGTTGGTACTGCAGCATAATGATTGGCCTCTTAAAAGAAGATGCAGTGAGAATGATTCTGATGAGATCGAACCGATTGATCCCGAGTTAAGTGAAGTTTACTCTAGAGGTTCCCACAGTGATTCCCATATTGAGGCTCCTTCACTGGGACCTCTAGAGGCTCCTTCAGATTGTGTACACTATTTTTTCATCAACAGGAGCTTAAGAAATATAAACAATTTTATATAAATTCATAATTATGAAAACAATCCTAACTCGGAAATTTTAATTCCTCACTCGGAAATTTTTGGGCCTAACTCGGAAGATTTTCTTCCTTGCTCGGAAGATATTGGTCCTTGCTCGGAAATTTTTTTTCTTACTCGGAGAAACATGTAACTTTTCCGAGAAAAAACACCAAAAATCACATTTTTTCACCATAAATCACCACGATTCGCCCCCGTTTAGCTCTGATACCAATTATAATGACAAGATTCACGTTTAGGAGGTCGGAGAAACTCGAAATAATGGTTAAACATGGTAGAATTAGATTATTGAATGAGGAGGTGTGTATGTTTTCTAGAGAGAGAAAGTAAAGAAAACACACACACCTCCAAGTTACAAATGAGAATCCCACCCTCCTAGTTGAGACTAGGAGGGTATTTATACTATTTTACAAGCCTAACATTACACAAATGGCAAAACTAGACCTTGTACTTTATTCTATTGCAATTCCCTACTATAACATAACTTTAAAGGCTAACAAAAATACATCAAATTACACGCAAATATATTTTCAGCTTTTGAAGGGTACATAAGTAATTTGATTAAACTTATGCCTGTTTCAAGTGGCTTGGACTTATGGAGACTTATGACATATAAAAGCTTCCATAATCCTTTGTGACAAATGAAACTTTAAAGTACCAGTAACTAGAAAAGTGAGGTTGCATATCTAATGTAGTTGCCACTATGATAAAATAAAGTATCCGAGCCTGTTACAAATTTCAACTTCTGTAATTCAATACTGTCTTGATTTGTATAAATGCGTATTTTTCGTAATAATACTTAATACCTCTCTGTTATCTGATATATTATTTTGCAGGAAACAATGGTGCCCATTGAGGGTGTAGTCAATGAATCACATTTATCGAGGTAAAATAGTAGTAATATGTGTTGATACTTTTCATTCCATTAATAAATGTTAATACTTTTCTAGTAATATATGATGTGTTTCTGGGTTTAATAACTCTATCGGGTTAACACAATTTGTTAAATTTATAAAGTAACGTCTCATTATTATCTGCAGCTTAAATGGAGATGATAGCAACATGATGATAATGACGAAAAAGAAAAACAAGTCCAAAGACAAAAATTCAAAACAGGTATATCGTGATAATTCTTGGTTTTTGAAATCTAAATAATTGTTACATCTTTTTTACATAAGGTCTTAATGCGTTGATATTTTGTGTTTCGTTCTTTTTCTGTGAAGGGTTCTCAAAAGTCGAAGAAAAAAGAAAGACGTACTAAAGAAAGCAACTCCCAGAAGCGAAAACTCAAGAAGCTTGAGGTTTGTGCATCAGTTTACGTGTTTGATCCATCCATCCTGCCTTAGAGAATAGACTTTGTTTGGTTTACATGTGACTGATTTCTTATCGTATGCAGGAGGACAAGGAAAAATCAGCTCTTTTGACCAAAAGCCTCGAGATATTAGAGTATGTGATAGTGTGAACTTGTGTCAGATACGTGAACTGTGTGAAAGTTGTAATTTTTCTTACCCTTTTATAAAATTTATCTGGAAGTACAAACTCCAGGACGATGGTTATTCACTCATGTGGTCGTCCAGCAATTTAGGCCAGGTTAGTGTTTTGTCCAACGCTTAGAAAAACTGTAGTTTTGGAAATTTGTGCTAATTTGTAATGTCTAAATATTCATAGGTTGAAACTGCCCATGAGAAGCGCAGAAGGGAAATGCAATTTGCTAAGACGGGGTTGGTACTGCAGCATAATGATCGGCCTCTTAAAAGAAGATGCAGCGAAAATGATTCTGATGAGATCGAACCGATTGAACCCGAGTTAAGTGAAGTTTACTCTAGAGGTTCCCACAGTGATTCCCATATTGAGGCTCCTTCACTGGGACCTCTAGAGGCTCCTTCAGATTGTGTACACTATTTTTTCATCAACAGGAGCTTAAGAAATATAAACAATTTTATATAAACTCATAAGTATGAAAACAATCTTAACTCGGAAATTTTAATTCCTTACTCGGAAATTTTTGGGCCTAACTCGGAAGATTTTCTTCCTTGCTCGGAAGATTTTGGTCCTTGCTCGGAAATTTTTTTTCTTACTCGGAGAAACATGTAACTTTTCCGAGAAAAAACACCAAAAATCACATTTTTTCACCATAAATCACCACGATTCGCCCCCGGTTAGCTCTGATACCAATTATAATGACAAGATTCACGTTGAGGAGGTCGGGGAAACTCGAAATAAAGGCTAAACATGGTAGAATTAGATTATTGAATGAGGAGGTGTGTATGTTTTCTAGAGAGAGAAAGTAAAGAAAACACACACACCTCCAAGTTACAAATGAGAATCCCACCCTCCTAGTTGAGACTAGGAGGGTATTTATACTATTTTACAAGCCTAACATTACACAAATGGCAAAACTAGACCTTGTACTTTATTCTATTGCAATTTCCTACTATAACATAACTTTAAAGGCTAACAAAAATACATCAAATTACACACAAATATATTTTCAGCTTTTGAAGGGTATTTAAGTAATTTGATTAAACTTAAGCCTGTTTCAAGTGGCTTGGACTTATGGAGACTTATGACATATAATAGCTTCCATAAGCCTTTGTGACAAATGAAACTTTAATGTACCGGTAACTAGTAAAGTGAGGTTGCATATCTAATGTAGTTGCCACTATGATAAAATAAAGTATCCGAGCCTGTTACAAATTTCAACTTCTGTAATTCAATACTGTCTTGATTTGTATAAATGCGTATTTTTCGTAATAATACTTAATACCTCTCTGTTATCTGATATATGATTTTGCAGGAAACAATGGTGCCCGTGGAGGGTGTAGTCAATGAATCACATTTATCGAGGTAAAATAGTAGTAATATGTGTTGATACTTTTCATACCATTAATAAATGTTAATACTTTTCTAGGAATTTATGATGTGTTTCTGGGTTTAATAACTCTATCGGGTTAACACAATTTGTTGAATTTATAAAGTAACGTCTCATTATTATCTTCAGCTTAAATGGAGATGATAGCAACATGATGATAATGACGAAAAAGAAAAACAAGTCCAAAGACAAAAATTCAAAACAGGTATTTCGTGATAATTCTTGGTTTTTCAAATCAAAATAATTGTTAAATCTTTTTTACATAAGGTCTTAATGCGTTGATATTTTGTGTTTCGTTCTTTTTCTGTGAAGGGTTCTCAAAAGTCGAAGAAAAAAGAAAGACGTACTAAACAAAGCAACTCCCAGAAGCGAAAACTCAAGAAGCTTGAGGTTTGTGCATCAGTTTACGTGTTTGATCTATCCATCCTGCCTTCGAGAATAGACTTTGTTTGGTTTACATGTGACTGATTTCTTATCGTATGCAGGAGGACAAGGAAAAATCTGCTCTTTTGACCAAAAGCCTCTAGACATTAGAGTATGTGATAGTGTGAACTTGTGTCAGATACGTGAACTGTGTGAAAGTTGTAATTTTTCTTACCCTTTTATAAAATTTATCAGGAAGTACAAACTCCAGGACGATGCTTATTCACTCATGTGGTCGTCCAGCAATTTAGGCCAGGTTAGTGTTTTGTCCAACGCTTTGGAAAACTATAGTTTTGAAAATTTGTGCTAATTTGTAATGTCTAAATATTCATAGGTTGAAACTGCCCGTAAGAAGCGTAAAAGGGAAATGCAATTTGCTAAGATGGGGTTGGTACTGCAGCATAATGATCGGCCTCTTAAAAGAAGATGCAGTGAAAATGATTCTGATGAGATCGAACTGATTGAACCCGAGTTAAGTGAAGTTTACTCTAGAGGTTCCCACAGTGATTCCCATATTGAGGTTCCTTCACTGGGACCTCTAGAGGCTCCTTCAGATTGTGTACACTATTTTTTCATCAATAGGAGCTTAAGAAATATAAACAATTTTATATAAGCTCATAAGTATGAAAACAATCCTAACTCGGAAATTTTAATTCCTTACTCGGAAATTTTAATTCCTTACTCGGAAAGTTTTGGGCCTAACTCGGAAGATTTTCTTCCTTGCTCGGAAGATTTTGGTCCTTGGTCGGAAATTTTTTTTCTTACTCGGAGAAACACGTAACTTTTCCGAGAAAAAACACCAAAAATCACATTTTTTTCACCATAAATCACAACGATTCGCCCCCGGTTAGCTCTGATACCAATTGTAATGACATGATTCACGTTGAGGAGGTTGGGGAAACTCGAAATAAAGGTTAAACATGGTTGAATTAGATTATTGAAAGGGGAGGTGTGTATGTTTTCTAGAGAGAGAAAGTAAAGAAAACACACACACCTCCAAGTTACAAATGAGAATCCCACCCTCCTAGTTGAGACTAGGAGGGTATTTATACTATTTTACAAGCCTAACTTTACACAAATGGCAAAACTAGACCTTGTACTTTTTTTTATTGCAATTCCCTACTATAACATAACTTTAAAGGCTAACAAAAAAACATCAAATTACACACAAATATATTTTCAGCTTTTGAAGGGTATTTAAGTAATTTGATTAAACTTAAGCCTGTTTCAAGTGGCTTGGACTTATGGCGACTTATGACATATAAAAGCTTCCATAAGCCTTTGTGACAAACGAAACTCTAATGTACCAGTAACTAGAAAAGTGAGGTTGCATATCTAATGTAGTTGCCACTATGATAAAATAAAGTATCCGAGCCTGTTACAAATTTCAACTTCTGTAATTCAATACTGTCTTGATTTGTATAAATGCGTATTTTTTGTAATAATATTTAATACCTCTCTGTTATCTGATATATGATTTTGCAGGAAACAATGGTGCCATTGGATGGTGTAGTCAATGAATCACATTTATCGAGGTATAATAGTAGTAATATGTGTTGATCCTTTTCATTCCATTAATAAATGTTAATACTTTTCTAGGAATATATGATGTGTTTCTGGGTTTAATATCTCTATCGGGTTAACACAATTTGTTGAATTTATAAAGTAACGTCTCATTATTATCTTCAGCTTAAATGGAGATGATAGCAACATGATGATAATGACGAAAAAGTAAAACAAGTCCAAAGACAAAAATTCAAAACAGGTATATCGTGATAATTCTTGGTTTTTGAAATCTAAATAATTGTTACATCTTTTTTACATAAGGTCTTAATGCGTTGATATTTTGTGTTTCGTTCTTTTTCTGTGTAGGATTCTCAAAAACTCGAAGAAAAAAGAAAGACGTACTAAACAAAGCAACTCCCAGAAGCGAAAACTCAAGAAGCTTGAGGTTTGTGCATCAGTTTACGTGTTTGATCCATCCATCCAGCCTTAGAGAATAGACTTTGTTTGGTTTACATGTGACTAATTTCTTATCTTATGCAGGAGGACAAGGAAAAATCAGCTCTTTTGACCAAAAGCCTCGAGACATTAGAGTATGTGATAGTGTGAACTTGTTTCAGATACGTGAACTGTGTGAAAGTTGTAATTTTTCTTACCCTTTTATAAAATTTATCAGGAAGTACAAACTCCAGGACGATGCTTATTCACTCATGTGGTCGTCCAGCAATTTAGGCCAGGTTAGTGTTTTGTCCAACGCTTTGAAAAACTGTAGTTTTGGAAATTTGTGCTAATTTGTAATGTCTAAATATTCATAGGTTGAAACTGCCCGTGAGAAGCGCAGAAGGGAAATGCAATTTGCTAATATGGGGTTGGTACTGCAGCATAATGATCGGCCTCTTAAAAGAAGATGAAGTGAAAATGATTCTGATGAGAACGAACCGATTGAACCCTAGTTAAGTGAAGTTTACTCAAGAGGTTCCCACAGTGATTCCCATATTGAGGCTCCTTCACTGGGACCTCTAGAGGCTCCTTCAGATTGTGTACACTATTTTTTCATCAACAGGAGCTTAAGAAATATAAACAATTTTATATAAGCTCATAAGTATGAAAACAATCCTAACTCGGAAATTTTAATTCCTTACTCGAAAATTTTTGGGCCTAACTCGGAAGATTTTGGTCCTTGCTCGGAAATTTTTTTCTTACTCGGAGAAACACGTAACTTTTTCGAGAAAAAACACCAAAAATCACATTTTTTTCACCATAAATCACCACGATTCGCCCCCGGTTAGCTCTGATACCAATTGTAATGACATGATTCACGTTGAGGAGGTCGGGAAAACTCGAAATAAAGGTTAAACATGGTTGAATTAGATTATTGAATGGGGAGGTGTGTATGTTTTCTAGAGAGAGAAAGTAAAGAAAACACACACACCTCCAAGTTACAAATGAGAATCCCACCCTCCTAGTTGAGACTAGGAGGGTATTTATACTATTTTACAAGCCTAAATTTACACAAATGGCAAAACTAGACCTTGTACTTTATTCTATTGCAATTTCCTACTATAACATAACTTTAAAGGCTAACAAAAATACATCAAATTACACACAAATATATTTTCAGCTTTTGAAGGGTATTTAAGTAATTTGATTAAACTTAAGCCTGTTTCAAGTGGCTTGGACTTATGGAGACTTATGACATATAAAAGCTTCCATAAGCCTTTGTGACAAACGAAACTTTAATGTACCAGTAACTAGAAAAGTGAGGTTGTGATGAACTCAAATAAGTACATTTTATTATCATCATTTGTCCTATTTATTTGACTTGTTTTATTTTATTATATATGAGAATTGATACGTTAATATTTACTTTTGTAATTCACAGGTAAAAACAAGTATTATGTGAAACTTGGCGATTTTGGACTAATTATGTAGCAAAACAAGCAAGATGTTAAGAGTCTACTGAAATGTACAAGATCAAGATCATTCTGCTCCAGATACGCCGCAACATACTTCTTACATACGGCGTATCACTATCAAGATTTCACAAGTTACAATCCAAGACAGCAAAGGACATGCGCCGCATAGAGAAATGGAGTTACGCCGCATCTTAAGGCGGTGTTCAAATATTCCTGAATATATTAATCTTGGACCCTACGCGAAGTTAAGTCAATGCGCTGCATCTACTTATCCTATGCGCCACATCTAACCCTCAGACAGAAACTATAAATACCCCAAGGTCAGACGAATTTGAAAAGTTGGACAGTGCAAGATACCAGACGAATTCAGACGTATTAGCAGCACAAGACACACCCTAAACGAAGATACAAGAGCTGTAAGAAGGTCCTGCATGTATTAAATTCATTAAGTAGTTTTTTTTATTGTATTAGTACACTCTAATTCACCAGGATTGATGGGCCGATGTCATGTGACTGCGGAATATCATGACCACCCCTTAAAATTGCTTTCCCATTAATTAAAGTTTATATGTTGATGTCTTTCGTGACTTTTATTAGTGCATTGATAACATCTGTGTCTAGCTGAGCATTGCTTGGGTCGCCATGCCCCTTGCTCGCCTATTTATTCTATCGTTTCTAGGATAATGGGATAGACATAAGTAATCATTAAGGGTTTACTCGCCGATAAGATTAGAGCCAACGAGAAAGGGTTAATTATATACGCTTCATATAAAACTAGCAATAAAACAAGTGACAAGCTACTTAATTATCAGGACAGGTCTTCTTATTGTCTCAAGTATCTATCTGTGTACGTGTGTGCTAATCGCTGATTCGTGCTCATTAGTTTAGTTTTCTATTTAATCATAACCAAACCGTGCCAGTCTCTCAGGCTGAACCCCTCTTGCGTTAGATTAGGTTGTATAGCTAACTTAGGATATTAAAATACTGATTAGAATAACTAGATAATACGTTCCACTCTTAGTGATTGACACTCTACTTACCATTATATTCATACTGACCGGGTACACTGCTCGTTAAGTGTGTGTGTTATTGATAAGTCGGCTAAATATAAATTTAAAACTTGTGTAGGCATTAATACTGCTAAACCGCAACGACACGCACGCGCACCAAGTTTTTGGCGCCGCTGCCGGGGAGTGAATTGTTATTATCTGTTAATTTGATTAGTATTTTAATTAGGTTTTTCTTTTTAATTTTTAGATTCTAACCACTAACTCTGTTATATATTAGATAAATTGCATTCATTGTATAATTTGCATATTTTCTGTTTTTGTTATTTTCTTTAATTTTTGTTTCTTTTTGTTTGTTTTTAGTTTTGATTTTCCTTTCTGTATTTTTCTGCATACTGCTATCGTTGTACTGAGCTGATACAAACGATACGGCGCATCTGTTTTCACAGATACGGCGTATTGCGTTTAATTGTTATAAAATACAACGCGTTTAACAAATTCGAGTACGACGCATCTTTCCCCAAGATACGGCGTATTCTGTTTTTAATAAGAAATTTTTCTAAACCCTAACGCCATACGACGCATCTGTTTTAACAGATACGGCGTATTTTCTATTTAAATTAAAAACAGTTTTCGAATTATTAAACAGATACGACGCATCGATTTCTATCGATACGGCGCATCTAATAAATAAAAAATCTTGTATTTTGAAACATAACGAAAATACGGCGCATTAGCTTTTGTTAATACGACGCAATTAATTTTAATAAGTATAATCGATTTTTGATAATTTAAAACTGATACGGCGCATTCTAATTCATAAGCGGCGTATCAGCTTTCTGAATAAAAGTCTGATTAAATTTTAATGAAATAAGATACGGCGTATCCAACTTTTTGGATACGGCGCATCGTTTGCAGATATCAGTAACTTTTATTTTTCGTATTCCGTTTTCGTTGTTAATTTTCTGATATACTACTTTCTTGAACATACCCTACTGATGATTTTGTGATGGTTTCAGGAAGTGCATGACCAGGAGTTCAACTAAGAACTTGATTAAACCTTTCGAAGATCCTGAACGAGCCTTACATTCGCTTAAAAGGCTTTTCAACACAAAAAGCTTTGAAATTTCAAGTTCATTTGAGCTTGATTAATTTTCTGAAGAGAAGGAGGAAGAAGAAACAGAAACAATGGTGGAAAACACTACTATGGAGGAATACATGAACAAAACCCGTGCTGATTACAGTTCAGGAGTTGCTAGACCAAAGTTTGATGAAAAGTCAAAGTTTGAGTTGAAGGGTCAGTTTCTCAAGGAGCTAAGAGAAAATGCTTTCAGTGGAACAGAACATGAAGATGCTAATGAACATGTTGAAAAAGTCCTCGAGATTGCAGATTTGTTTACTACAGAAGGAGTCTCTGACGATCAACTTATGCTAAGAATCTTTCCAATTTCGCTTAAAGGAGCTGCTAATAAGTGGCTAAGGAATGAACCTGCAAGTTCAATCACAACATGGGAAGATTTGAAGAGCAAATTACTGAAAAGATATTGTCCACCTGCTAAAACTGCTAAAAAGATGGAGGCTATCAACAGTTTCAAGCAAGAGCCTGATGAAACTCTTTATCAAGCTTGGGAACGATTTAAAGACTTATTGATGAAATGCCCTCAACATTATCTAAGTCCAATGCAGGAGATAATATTGTTCTATCAAGGATTGGACGTGCCTACTAGACAAATCTTAGATGCTAAGGGAGCTGTGCCTCAAATGAGTGCAGCCAATGCTAGAAAAGCTATCCAAGAAGCTGCTGATCATTCTAAAAAATGGCACGACGGAACCTCTACTAGATCTAAGAGCAGCACTAATTTTGACGGGTTTGCTGCAATTCAAGCTCAATTGGATAAAATTAGTAGAGAGATGAAGAAGCGTGATGAGAACGTTTATGCTGCCCAAGTTGGATGTGAAAAATGCGAAGGACCTCACTACACTAAAGATTGCCCTAATAAGAATGAAAGTGAGACTTTTGAAGAAGCATACTACACACAATTTGGACAACCATTCCTGTTGATACAAAAGTTGGGCGTTCCTTGTTTCCGTACCAATTAGATCTTAATGCTTGAGACCTGCGCACTAAGAAAACAAAAAGACACCGTTAGGCTTATCGTGGGATTGTCTCCCACGATTATCCTCCGGCGTGAGAGTAAGTAATCGGTTTTAGGGTTTAGTTGAAGAGTTAGGGTTTGTCGATCGTACCTTTAATGAGAGTCAAGAGATTCTTTATATACATACGAAACCCTAGTTGGTTTCGTGTTCGTCACTCCTCAGCGTATCCCGCATAAGTTGGTTTTGATACATATCCCATAAATAACTTCGGGTTTGGGCCATCGTGAGCCCAAACCGTCATTATAATAGATTATTCGTGATGGGCTCGAGCCCATTCGTGATGGGCTCGAGTAGTAGTAGCGTCCATTGGTCGGGTTCGTAACCCGAGTGCGGACTATACGTCATCATGTCCCCCCAGTCTAGTATGCGTAGTGTAACGACTGCGGATGCTAGACTAACAAATGTAGCAAAAATATTCCTCGATGCGTAGCGGGGAAGTTTCAAGTATTTCCCGCCCAAAGAAACCATATAATAAACTAGTCCAAGTACATCCGTATCTCCTTCGTAAATCGTGAGGGGTGGGTGAAAAAGTGCTTCACCTTTTTGCGTCCCAGCCACACGATTGGGGCAAGTGGGGTACATGTGTCATCCATCCACCAATATGTGTAACCATATATAAAGGTTAGCCGTCGTTTCACTGTGGCTACCACAGTAAAAATCATCATTTGCCACCATTGTTAAACCTTCAAAAAGCAATCAAAAATCAACGAAAGCTAAGGTAATAGCGCGTGCGCTTTAAATTCTAACCATGGTGCTTCAGTTATCCGATTTATCTGCGGACGAACTTCTTCAGTTCACATCCGATTATTACATCCCTCTCGCATTGCATCCGAAAGTTCCGGTGGCGAATGCGTCAATAGCGAACTTCCCGCAAGGGAAGGTGGGGGTATATACACGTTTCTTCGAATTTGCCAACCAACGCGCACCCATTTCCTATTTTTGTGCGATATTTTAAACCATTATCGTCTCCATATTTCACAGCTGCACTGTATAGGTGCAGCAAAAATAACCAATTTTGAAGTGAACTGTCGCTTGTTAGCGATAGAACCCACAATCCATCTATTCCGCGCGTTTTACCACACGTCATGGTCAAACGGGTGGGTATCTTTCTCCAAGCGCGCAGGGTCACTGCAGTGCTATACGGAGAAATTAGATGCACTGAGGGTTTGGAGGGAAAAGTTCTTTTGGGTTGAAAATGCATTTTTTCCATGGATTTTTGAGTTCTATACTCAAGAATCATTACCGAGAGATGAGCGCCCCATCCCCGGAACGTAAAGCGTAGAGGATGCGGAGACGATTTATGCTAATCGCATACCGATCAAGGCGTATCCGGAGGAGTTTTTGGTCCACATGGGGATCAGTCGCAATTACTTCGGTAGTCCGGAGGAGGTGCCAACTTTTTTGGACGAGAATAGCCGGGGTGGGTGCTTGTCTCTTCCTTCCTCTTCGCTTATTAGTTGTAAGCGTTCTTCCCTTTGTAGCTTATCTAACTTATTTTATGTTTGTTTGTTGTGTGTTGCGCAGAGATGGATCTACTCAGTGTTGTTCGCTTGGAAAGGCCAAAGTAAGTGACTATGGGTGTGCGCCCTCTAAGGGATGGCGAGGAGCCAATTCTACAGGCTACCGCAGGGCGCACGATGGAGATCGCGCAGGAAGAATCTGAGGATACACCCCCATTGTGTTAGAGGCGACGCCTCTTCGCAGCTTTCCCACTCCCGAGGTACAAATGCATATAGAAGAGTTATCGCAGATTGATTCGTCAGACAGCGTAGGGGTTTCTGTGAGTGAGTCTGAGGGCGCTGGCCAAGGGGTGAAGCGCAAGGCAGTTGATGGGGATGATGGCGCTGGTACATCCAAAAGAAGGCGCCATCTTATCTCTAGTGAGCCATCATCATCAGAGGAGAATGCGTTGCAGAAGGATGCAACTGAAACTCCTTCTCTCAAGTAAGTAATTAGGCTTGCTTTGTCAACATCTTGAGTTATATTATGCGCTGAGATAATAATAACCTTGGATCCTCATCATTTACATGCAGTGTTGAAGCTGCTGGGGACGCTGCGCGCGCTGGGAGATCGCCACCCAAGGCGAGTCCTTTTCCTGTTGATCATCTTGCGCGGGGAGGCCAAGAATATGGGACAAAGGCTCCCGAAGATGTTCCTACGGATCAGTTGATTGAGGAGCTGTGCTTGGCTGCTGCACAGCTGAAGGCTAGGTATGCCGGTGAAAGTAGCCTTAGTGTGCAGAAAGATGAAGAAATCGCGTCTCTGAAAGGGCAGTTGACGGTAGCGCAGGCTGAGGTTAGGGCAACGGATGCGTATGCTCGAAAGGTTGCTGAAGAGAAGATGTCTCTGCTTGCTCAAGTGGATCAGGAGCGTGCTGCATTCACAAAGTACCAGAACACTTGCCTTTGGGTGTTGAAATATATGGAGCTGAACAAGAATGCGCACATCTCCCAGTTGGATGACTTTCGTAAGGCTGTGCAGGATTCGCTGGAGAAACAGGAGACGAAGCTGCGCAAGCTGAGCATTGAATATGACGAAGAGCTATACCCTCACCTGGTGTCATCAATTGCTGAGCGTAGGTGGCTTATCAGCCATGGTTTGCGCCTTGCTGCTATGGGTGCTTTGGAGTCGCAGGAGGTGAAGGGGGTATTTGGGGAAGTTGTTGAGCGCGCGTTGGCATGTGGCCAGGCGCAGGCTATAGAAGAGCTTGCTGAGAGCAATTTGTTGACCGTACCTGTTACTCAAGTACCGGGTTACAACGCCAACTCCTATGATGAGCTTGTCGCTGCTATGGAGAAGATGAAGCTACTTGATCTTCCTCACATTGCCCAGTTAGAGCGCGATCAAGATTATCCCATAAGTGTGATTATGGAGGGACTAACCTTGTCCAGGCACGCAGCAGAGGGCGCAGAGACACAGCCTGATTATTTTTTGAAGCCCGATGTGTCGCAGCTGCATGTACCCATCTTTGCTTGTCCGCGTGACATACTGAATCCTTTCGCTCTTGAGAATGAAATTCCTCTAAAGAAGTCCCTAGAGGCCCATGAGATGAGACTTGCAAAGAAGAAGGGTGTGAAGGGTAAAGCCATCCTTTGCGGTCTTGGTGCGGTCCACATTCCGAGGTCTGATGGAGTGCCCGTTAGCGTTCCAACGGTGTCACCCAAGGATGTTGACCTGTTGAAGAAGCTTGAAGAGGCTGGTAGTGCGGCGTGCCAAGTGGGCAGTTCAAGGCTTAAGCGTACACGTAGTATATAGGCTACTTAGATGTAGTGATGTTTTGTAACAGGTTCACTTTTTGTTGCCCATGTGCATGTTGAATCTATATTGTATATGGACTCGTAGTCTACAATAAAATGTTGATTGTACGTATATTATATCAAATGTGATTGTGGTTATAATGCTTGTACTTAGTTATTTTGTCTTTGCGTAAAAGACGTCTATGTTGTGTCTAACATAGCAACTTGTTGTGTAAATTTATAAAAAATCCATAATCGTGTATGAAGTTCATAAAATTTACAAGTTTATTGATTTATATGCAGCGTACTGCAAATAGCGTATCAAGGAATTAAGTGTCTTAGCTCTTAAGTTGTTAAACATGCAAAGTGTGCATTGTTGTGTATCCGTCGTGAGATACACGTTGAACTTACTCCAACGTCTTGAGAGTAAGGTGTTTAACAAGGATGCGTGATCCAATGTTGATGGGTTTGCAACCCTCTTACTCAACGAGTTTGTTAGTAGGTTTACTCATCCTTTTACCATCGTGGGTGTTAATAGGTGCATGCACGCCATGTAGGCAGAAAATAAAATAACAACAATATTGAGACAAATAACATGTAAACTGTCACAACCCGTAATTTCAGGTCACTTTCCTAACCTCGAAAAATCACCATTCATGTCCATCATTCATCATTCATTTCAGCGTAACCGGTTTGGGTTAGCTGCCAAATTTATGCATCATCAGTAGGATCATTGCATACGGACTAGTAATAGTCTGCACATCATCATATTTGCATTTTCATACTATTCCACTCGTAGGTTTATCAAATTAATATTTTTGTTACATTTGACGTTTTACGTATAATTACTTTTAATTAAAACGTTAACGCGCGATCGATAAATGTGACTAACACGTCCGACAATCCCCACGATGGTCCCGATATATTTTTATACTCATTTTAATGTCAAGAAAATTATAAAATTCATTTACCCGGTATTTTGCGAATTTATTTAATTTATATCGTTCATTTAGTATAATTACGACGGTTTACGTAAAAACTAAACAATAATTACCCGAACACCCAATAATTGTACCCAACATATTTTTGTAATTTTTATGACTTCGTCAAGTCCCGACTAACTCCGTTAAATTTTATTTCTAGCAAACGCGGTACCCGATTACACCTAAAACTAATTAAAATTTCACCAATTAAACACATGTAAATTACCACAAGGTTTAATCATGAGGCCCCCCCCCCCTTGTCCTTGTGCGCCGGCCTCAACCCCCCCAAGACACCCCATCAACTTGCTAACTTCTTATCACAATTAAAACCCACTAACTCTTGTCCAATATATATACTAAACTACCACAATATCACTTCATTTTCACATAATCACCAAGTAAAATATCAAGATTTTCTCTCCTCCCTCCCCCTCTCTTGTGTTCGGCATCACCAAGAAAAGAAGAAAGAAACATCAAACTTTGCAAGATCCATCCATAAACAAGTCATACTAGTAATCCTTTTAGGGTTTTGAAATAAAAACTCAAGGGTTTCTTAGGTTTTCATCCTCATTTGCTCACTAATCTTTCAAGTAAGTTGTCAAAACCCATTTTTATAATTTTACCAAGTTAATATGATGATCATAACATTTGCATGCAAGATCTATAAGTATATGTTAGCCATACCACTCCTTTTTAAACCTTTTGCAACTTATGAGCCCTAGATGTGTTTTATACTTAGACCCTTGTTAGATCTACATGGATAATGATGTTTTAGGCCCTTGACACTTTAAAAAGATGTATGATAAGTTTTAGAATGATTGGTTGTGGTTTGTGACATTTTTGGACAAGTTACTAACTAGAAAATCAAGTTTTAACAAAATATATAAAACATGCTGTCCTTAAAAGTGAAACGTGGGAAAATCAGTAGGTATGAGATAATTTTTGGCCAAATATTTAGAAAATACATTCCGAGACGAAGCCGTGGCCGAAAACGGGGATAAAATCGAGTTAATAATGAAGGAGATATGATTTTTCAAAGTTTAACGACGAAAACTATAATTTTCAGAAAATAGTGTGCTGTTGGCCGAACTTTCAGGAGCAAAACGAGTCGTTAACCGTGATCTAGATGAGCCGAGACATTGAAAATATATTAGTACATATTTATACGAACCCACGGATATAAAGAACGTCGAAAACGAGCCAATAACGAACAAGATACACGCGTTTAAACATCAATAATGTACCTTTTATTTTGACAGCTTTTAACTAGAAAATGTTTACGTACTAGAAAATGTATTTTTCACGTAACGACTATGGAGAACCGTAATTCTTACCCGTTGGAACACGTACGATCAAAGACTTATTAACACGACTATCATATTACATTTCATGTTTTCAAAACGCCGATACTAACACGAACGTTTTATACACTTTATTACATAACTAGTTTTGACGAAACAAGTTAACATATTTATATCAAGTTTTGGAGAAACTTTACATATTAACGATAACTAATATTTTCAAAGTACGAGTGGTATAGGTTACATATACATGTACATGCACTACATTGCCTCATAATCTAAGTAGATTATGCTCATTCATGATAGGTAGCGGCTAGTGTACGCGCCTTGTTGTTCCCGTTCATCGCATATTCATAGCATTGTTGTATCATCACTTCAGGTGAGTTTTCATAGCCCCGTTTTTCAATTTATTATTTCATTTCAAATCCCACGGGGGAGAATACATTGCAACCATTTTTATATGCGAGCCCTAGTATCAAATTCCTTGTACATAGATTAAGTTACCTTGTTGCCAATTGAAAGTCCCCTATATCATGAACCGTTAATTTACCTGTAAGCGAGAGTGAGTGGATAGATCTATCGAGGGTGACGCCTCCATCCGTGTTGGCTTTGACCAACAACCGATAGCGGATGCATTTCATGTCTTTTATTTAGAGTGCCTGGCAAAACACTCTGAGGGGCACCACAGATTCAGTCATAGTTTCGGGGTCATGAGCTTAAGTCTATTGTACACCATTTTTATGTGACTTATGTCATACACTTTATACTTGTGGCTATCGTATACCTTCATTTTATTAAACCTATGATCTCTCACCAACTTTATGTTGACCGTTTTTAGCAATGTATTTTCAGGTAATTAGCTAGCTTGTGGACATGCATTTGGCTATTTTGGGGTCGCGGGGTCGACTTGCATCACTTATTTTCATGCACTTATGTAACGTTTGATCTTCTATGGTTTTGTTATAAACTTGCAACATCATTTGGGACCTATGTTTTGTAAACTCTGATTTTAATTATGATCAAACGTGTATTTTCAAAACGACACTTTAGGTCGTTCAATATATCCATTGTATGAGACGCCATGAAAGTCACACCAAGGTATTCATATCCGCTGCCATTAACAGGTAAATTCAGGGTGTGACAGATTGGTACCAGAGCAATGGTTATAGCGAACTAGGTTGTCCTTATACCCTAGACTATAACTACCCCAACGGTAGCGTCTCATCATTTCATCATAAGTGCATATTTATTATTTATGAGTTTCATTACATGAGTTATTCATTTCATTTTGCATTGTTTCCCCAGAGATATGTCTTCTAACTCCCGCCCGATTATCATACTTTCCGATGTGGACATTGAGGACGCTATGTCTTCCACTATACCCATGGTTACACCTGTTCAGCCTGCACCACTTTCACCACCTTTGGCACAGGATACCGAGGCTTTCTACGAGGATGAGGTTGCTCCTACTCCTCAGATTTCACCCATTGCACCACCTCTTGTTACCCGTCCTCTGACAGACTCATCATCCCATACTTCATCAGTTCCAGCCGAACCTGTTCTTATGTTTCCTCGTCGCAAGACGGTCATTGGTGCTCGTAAGAGCGTGCGTCGTGTTACCACTACATTCAGGACACCAGCCATTCCTACACTACCACCATCATCAGATTTACCCACTACTACACCTGCTACTACTCCTTCACCTGCTATGTCTTTGCCGCCTAAAAAGCGTGCAAGATGCACTACCCCAGCCTTACCCACTACTCAGATTTCAGATTTACCACCACCTGCACATTACCATATTGGAGAGAGCTCGCGGGCTGCTGCTGCGAGGTTACCCACTGCTCTTACCTTGGATGCCCAGCTGACTGATCAGCAGGGGCAGTTAGCTAGATTGAGTTACCGAGTAGATGAGATCCTTGCGCCTCGACTAGATGTGGTTGAGGGGGATGTAGAGGATTTGGTTCAGGGTAGAGTTTCTATTGATGTGTCGTATCATGGACTGGAGACACGTCAGCTAGCACATCAGGAGTTGATTGACCAGTTGAGGGATGAGTTACCCGAGATTCGGGACAGAGCCGAGCAGACTCAGGAGGAGCTACGCCGCCAGGCTATAGAGTTGGCATCAGTTAGAGCTGCTTTGACTGCATCACAGGGTAGAGAGACCGACCTTCAGTTGCGAGTGGAGCAGCTGGAGAAGGTTGCTATTTCCATGGCCAAAGTGGTCAAGACTTGGAGGCGTGGACCAGGTGGACCAGGTGGACCGAGTGGAGCACCAGGTAGTGCTTAGTGTTAGACTTTATCATGTAGCTTTTACTATTATTATCCTAGTCCCGGGGTGTGGGACATAGTATGAACTTGTTGTCTTTTGGTTGTATTAACAAACAAATGTATCAAGTATGACTCTACTATGTAGGATTTGGTTGTGCTATTATGATATCGGTCCACGTAGGCCGAAATTTTCATGTATGATATTCATGTGTTGTGATTATTCTATGAAATTTCATGTTGTGGTTGTTCTCATCGTGATTTCATTGTATTTATACATGTCGTGGTTGTATTTATACATGTTGTGTTTATATTTATTCTCGTTGTGGATATATATATACAGGTTGTGGTTGTATATGTTTGGTGCGATAATCATTTCTAGTATGATTGTGGTTGATGTATTCTGTTGTGATGTACCAGAATTATGGCACCTAGGAAAACAAGATCCAAGACTGCTGCAGCAACGACTACCCCAGAAATGACTCAAGCTGCTATCAGGAAACTCGTTAGGGACAGTATAGCCGAAGCCATAGAGATTGAAAGAGCCGCTGTTGCCGCAAAAGCTGCCGAAGATGCTTCTCAGCTAGAGACATCGGGAGAAGCTAGCAACGGGACTAATGGAAGGAAATGTACGTACAAGGATTTCAAGAGTGGAGATCCTACTTTGTATAAGGGTACTGAAGGGGCTACTGCCATGGTTCGATGGTTCGAACATACCGAATCCGTGTTTATCTTATGCAACTGTCCGGATGATTCCAAGGTAAAGTTTGCCGTTAGTACACTCCGTGATCAAGCCTTGTCATGGTGGAACTCTTTCGCGAAGCCCATAGGGATGGAAAATGCTTACAAGATCACGTGGGATGAATTCAAGAAGCTAGTAACTAAGAAGTTTTGCCCACGAACTGAAGTGAAGAAGTTAGAGGTAGAGTTTTATGATCTGGTAACCGTGGGGAATGATATCGAGACTTATATTAGGAGGTACCAAGAGTTAGCCGCTCTATGCCCATCTATGGTGCCTGATAATGAAAAGTTGGTTGAGAATTTCATTGGTGGCTTGCCCGAAAACATCCGTGGTGATGTGATTTCTTTTGATCCGCAAACCCTTGATGAGGCAATCAGGATGTCTCAAAAGCTCATAGCTCAAGTTCTGAAGAAAGTGACACCCGCCAACCACAACAACAACAACAATAACTCCAACCGAAACCGTAACAACAACAATAACACCAACAATTACCGGAACAACAACAACTACTCCAATAACCGAAACAACACCAACCGTAACAACAACAACAAAAGGAACTGGGATAACAACCAAGGTAACAACGCCAACCAACCACCACCCAAGAGGCAAGAGACTGCAAAGGCCTATGCTGCAGGTCCGACAGAAAAGAAAGGTTACTCCGGTACTCTACCAAAGTGTAACAAGTGCCAAACGCATCATAACCCGGGAGATTGCCCTAGGCCTTGTCGAAATTGTGGGAAAGTTGGTCATCAAGCTAATGGATGTAGGTCTGCTCCTGGGGAAACAATCAGAATCCACCGCCAACGTGTTATAGTTGTGGAGAAGTGGGACACTTTAGGAACAATTGCCCGAAGGTAAGGAATCAAGGCGGAATAGCTCGAGGGAGAGCTTACGTCATGGGTGGAGATGATGTCCACGAAGACCCGAAGGTTGTCACGGGTACGTTCCTTGTCAATAATCGTTATGCTTCTATTTTATTTGATTCGGGAGCCGATAAAAGTTTCGTTTCACTTAAGTTTGCACCTTTACTCAACATTACACCAACCGCACTAGACATTTCATTTCAAGTTGAACTAGCTAATGGGTCTTTAGTTAGCACAAATACAGTTCTCCGTAATTGCACCATCAATTTCCTTAATCATCCATTCAACATAGATCTTATGCCCGTAGAACTTGGTAGTTTTGACATTGTCATCGGCATGGATTGGTTGTCCCGTCACCGTGCAAGAATTATCTGTGATGAGAAGGTTGTTCATCTTCCTTATGATGGGGAGACATTAGTTGTTCGTGGAGAGCGAAGCGGAACTAGACTTAGTATCATATCATGCATCAAGACTGCGAAGTACATCAAGAAGGGTTGTTATGCATTTTTGGCTCACATTACTGAGAAGAAGTCGGATGAGAAACGACTTGGAGATGTGCCAATTGTTAAGGACTTTCCCGAGGTTTTTCCGGAAGAATTACCTGGACTACCACCTACGCGTCAAGTTGAGTTTCAGATCGACTTAGTGCCAGGAGCCGCACCGGTTGCAAGAGCACCGTATCGTTTAGCGCCTTCCGAAATGCAAGAGTTGTCGAACCAATTACAAGAATTGCTGGACAAGGGATTCATTAGACCGAGTTCCTCGCCTTGGGGAGCACCGGTTTTGTTTGTAAAGAAGAAAGATGGATCTTTCAGAATGTGTATTGACTACCGAGAACTGAACAAGTTGACGGTGAAGAATCGTTATCCACTCCCTAGGATTGACGATTTGTTCGACCAGTTGCAAGGTTCTAGTTATTACTCCAAGATTGATTTGAGATCCGGTTACCATCAGCTTAGAGTTCGGGAGGAGGATGTTCCGAAGACCGCATTTAGAACACGTTATGGACACTATGAATTTCAAGTGATGCCGTTCGGATTAACTAACGCACCTGCGGTATTCATGGACCTCATGAATAGGGTGTGTAAGCCGTATCTTGATAAGTTTGTGATTGTATTCATCGACGACATCTTAATTTATTCCAAGAGTAAGCAAGAGCATGAAGAACACCTCAGAACGATTCTAGAACTGCTCAAGAAGGAGCAATTGTATGCCAAATTTTCTAAGTGTGATTTTTGGATACGAAAGGTTCAATTTCTTGGTCATGTCATTGATAGTCAAGGACTACAAGTTGATCCATCAAAGATTGAGGCAGTTAAAGATTGGGCTACGCCCAAGTCTCCGACAGAAATTCGCCAATTTTTAGGACTTGCCGGATATTACAGGAGGTTCATTGAAGGGTTTTCCAAGATAGCTAAGCCGCTAACCAAGTTGACACAGAAGAATCAGAAGTACGAATGGGGAGATAAGCAAGAGTCCGCATTTCAGTTGTTGAAACAGAAGCTTTGTAGCGCGCCAGTTTTAGCACTACCAGAAGGAATTGAAAATTTTGTGGTATATTGCGATGCATCCCACAAAGGGCTTGGAGCCGTGTTAATGCAGAACGAGAAAGTGATTGCTTATGCGTCACGTCAGCTTAAGAAACACGAGAAGAATTACACTACGCACGATTTGGAATTGGGTGCTGTAGTTTTCGCACTCAAGATTTGGAGGCACTATCTTTATGGCACCAAGTGTGTGGTATTTACCGATCACAAGAGCTTACAACATATACTTGATCAGAAGGAACTCAATATGAGGCAACGTCGTTGGCTAGAGTTGCTTAGTGACTACGATTGTGAGATCCGATATCACCCGGGAAAAGCTAATGTTGTAGCTGACGCTCTTAGCAGGAAAGAACGACCCAAACCTTTGAGGGTCAGGTCATTGGGAATGACAATTATTTCACCTTTACCATCAAAGATCCTCGAGGCTCAGGTTGAAGCGCTCAAGGAAGAAAATTTACCAAGTGAAACACTTAAGGGAATGCAAGATAATGCAAACGGTTTAGTGAGAAGGTCAGACGGAGTATTGTGTTTCAAGGACAGAAGTTGGATACCCCTTTATGGTGGAATACGAGAGTTGATTATGCATGAGTCGCACAAGTCGAAGTACTCTATTCATCCAGGTTCTGATAAGATGTATCAGGATCTCAAGAAGCTTTATTGGTGGCCGAATATGAAAGCAGAAATAGCTACTTATGTCAGTAAATGTCTTACGTGTGCTAAAGTGAAAGCCGAGAATCAGAAACCGTCAGGGTTACTTCAACAGCCAGAGATTCCTCAATGGAAATGGGAGCGTATTACAATGGACTTTGTTACTAAACTTCCTAAGACTTCAGGTGGATTCGACGCTATTTGGGTTATAGTAGATCGTCTCACCAAATCAGCCCATTTCATACCGATTAGAGAGACTTATTCTATGGAACAACTCGCTAGACTTTATGTCAAGGAAATAGTCTCAAGACACGGTGCACCAGTCTTCATCATTTCCGACAGAGATAGTCGTTTTACTTCAAATTTCTGGAAGTCACTACAAAATGCATTCAACACCAAATTAGACATGAGCACTGCCTATCATCCTCAAACCGATGGTCAGAGTGAGAGGACGATTCAGACATTAGAAGATATGCTCAGGGCGTGCGTGATTGATTTTGGAAATGGTTGGGCTAACCATTTGCCATTAATCGAGTTTTCTTATAACAACAGTTATCATTCGAGCATAAAGGCCGCACCATTTGAGGCATTGTATGGTCGTAAATGCCGGTCCCCAGTGTGTTGGGCCGAAGTCGGTGATGTACAATTAACCGGTCCAGAGATGGTACGAGATACAACCGAGAAGATTGTTAAAATTCGAGAAAGGCTCGAAACAGCTAGAAGTCGACAGAAAAGCTATGCAGATGTTCGACGCAAACCATTGGAATTTCAAGTTGGAGATAAAGTCATGTTGAAGGTTTCGCCTTGGAAGGGCGTGATCCGATTTGGGAAACGCGGGAAGCTGAACCCGAGATACATTGGGCCATTCCAGATTCTGGAAAAGATTGGTCCGGTAGCCTACAAGCTTGAACTTCCGCCAGAACTCAGCAACGTTCATAACACATTTCATGTTTCAAACCTCAAGAAGTGTCTCTCCGACGAGTCGTCCGTTATTCCACTTGAAGAAATTCAACTAGATGACAAGCTTAATTTCGTGGAAGAACCGGTAGAAATCATGGACCGTGAGGTCAAGCAATTGAAGCAGAGTCGAATTCCTATCGTGAAGGTCCGCTGGAATTCTCGAAGAGGACCCGAGTTTACTTGGGAACGAGAAGACCAAATGCGACGCAAGTATCCACACCTTTTTCCTGAACCTGCTTCTGAAACCAACAACAATTGAATTCAGGGACTGAATTCCCTTTTGGAGGGGCGACTGTCACAACCCGTAATTTCAGGTCACTTTCCTAACCTCGACAAATCACCATTCATGTCCATCATTCATCATTCATTTCAGCGTAACCGGTTTGGGTTAGCTGCCAAATTTATGCATCATCAGTAGGATCATTGCATACAGACTAGTAATAGTCTGCACATCATCATATTTGCATTTTCATACTATTCCACTCGTAGGTTTATCAAATTAATATTTTTGTTACATTTGACGTTTTACGTATAATTACTTTTAATTAAAACGTTAACGCGCGATCGATAAATGTGACTAACACGTCCGACAATCCCCACGATGGTCCCGATATATTTTTATACTCATTTTAATGTCAAGAAAATTATAAAATTCATTTACCCGGTATTTTGCGAATTTATTTAATTTATATCGTTCATTTAGTATAATTACGACGGTTTACGTAAAAACTAAACAATAATTACCCGAACACCCAATAATTGTACCCAACATATTTTTGTAATTTTTATGACTTCGTCAAGTCCCGACTAACTCCGTTAAATTTTATTTCTAGCAAACGCGGTACCCGATTACACCTAAAACTAATTAAAATTTCACCAATTAAACACATGTAAATTACCACAAGGTTTAATCATGAGGCCCCCCCCCCCTTGTCCTTGTGCGCCGGCCTCAACCCCCCCAAGACACCCCATCAACTTGCTAACTTCTTATCACAATTAAAACCCACTAACTCTTGTCCAATATATATACTAAACTACCACAATATCACTTCATTTTCACATAATCACCAAGTAAAATATCAAGATTTTCTCTCCTCCCTCCCCCTCTCTTGTGTTCGGCATCACCAAGAAAAGAAGAAAGAAACATCAAACTTTGCAAGATCCATCCATAAACAAGTCATACTAGTAATCCTTTTAGGGTTTTGAAATAAAAACTCAAGGGTTTCTTAGGTTTTCATCCTCATTTGCTCACTAATCTTTCAAGTAAGTTGTCAAAACCCATTTTTATAATTTTACCAAGTTAATATGATGATCATAACATTTGCATGCAAGATCTATAAGTATATGTTAGCCATACCACTCCTTTTTAAACCTTTTGCAACTTATGAGCCCTAGATGTGTTTTATACTTAGACCCTTGTTAGATCTACATGGATAATGATGTTTTAGGCCCTTGACACTTTAAAAAGATGTATGATAAGTTTTAGAATGATTGGTTGTGGTTTGTGACATTTTTGGACAAGTTACTAACTAGAAAATCAAGTTTTAACAAATATATAAAACATGCTGTCCTTAAAAGTGAAACGTGGGAAAATCAGTAGGTATGAGATAATTTTTGGCCAAATATTTAGAAAATACATTCCGAGACGAAGCCGTGGCCGAAAACGGGGATAAAATCGAGTTAATAATGAAGGAGATATGATTTTTCAAAGTTTAACGACGAAAACTATAATTTTCAGAAAATAGTGTGCTGTTGGCCGAACTTTCAGGAGCAAAACGAGTCGTTAACCGTGATCTAGATGAGCCGAGACATTGAAAATATATTAGTACATATTTATACGAACCCACGGATATAAAGAACGTCGAAAACGAGCCAATAACGAACAAGATACACGCGTTTAAACATCAATAATGTACCTTTTATTTTGACAGCTTTTAACTAGAAAATGTTTACGTACTAGAAAATGTATTTTTCACGTAACGACTATGGAGAACCGTAATTCTTACCCGTTGGAACACGTACGATCAAAGGCTTATTAACACGACTATCATATTACATTTCATGTTTTCAAAACGCCGATACTAACACGAACGTTTTATACACTTTATTACATAACTAGTTTTGACGAAACAAGTTAACATATTTATATCAAGTTTTGGAGAAACTTTACATATTAACGATAACTAATATTTTCAAAGTACGAGTGGTATAGGTTACATATACATGTACATGCACTACATTGCCTCATAATCTAAGTAGATTATGCTCATTCATGATAGGTAGCGGCTAGTGTACGCGCCTTGTTGTTCCCGTTCATCGCATATTCATAGCATTGTTGTATCATCACTTCAGGTGAGTTTTCATAGCCCCGTTTTTCAATTTATTATTTCATTTCAAATCCCACGGGGGAGAATACATTGCAACCATTTTTATATGCGAGCCCTAGTATCAAATTCCTTGTACATAGATTAAGTTACCTTGTTGCCAATTGAAAGTCCCCTATATCATGAACCGTTAATTTACCTGTAAGCGAGAGTGAGTGGATAGATCTATCGAGGGTGACGCCTCCATCCGTGTTGGCTTTGACCAACAACCGATAGCGGATGCATTTCATGTCTTTTATTTAGAGTGCCTGGCAAAACACTCTGAGGGGCACCACAGATTCAGTCATAGTTTCGGGGTCATGAGCTTAAGTCTATTGTACACCATTTTTATGTGACTTATGTCATACACTTTATACTTGTGGCTATCGTATACCTTCATTTTATTAAACCTATGATCTCTCACCAACTTTATGTTGACCGTTTTTAGCAATGTATTTTCAGGTAATTAGCTAGCTTGTGGACATGCATTTGGCTATTTTGGGGTCGCGGGGTCGACTTGCATCACTTATTTTCATGCACTTATGTAACGTTTGATCTTCTATGGTTTTGTTATAAACTTGCAACATCATTTGGGACCTATGTTTTGTAAACTCTGATTTTAATTATGATCAAACGTGTATTTTCAAAACGACACTTTAGGTCGTTCAATATATCCATTGTATGAGACGCCATGAAAGTCACACCAAGGTATTCATATCCGCTGCCATTAACAGGTAAATTCAGGGTGTGACATAAACAATAAAGTGAAATGTGTCGCGGAATTAGCTAGAAACCGCGACATTTGAATTAATACTTGCAAGTTTTTATAAAAAAGAAAGACATTTTTCTAAATGAAACAAAATGTAAATACACGGATATTTATTAAGCACTTACTAAAGTGCGGAGGTGTCCGTGTGTGAGGTCGTAACCTTTCCTAAAGATAGCATCTCTTGAGATTGCAAACATTCCATGTGCGCTGTAGCTCGCGGCCATCCATGTCACGCAGCTTGTATGCGCCTTTACCTAGTGCTTCAACGACCTCATAGGGTCCTTCCCACTTCGGTCCAAGTTTACCTGTATCTTCTGCGTGGCTTGCATCATTAGCGCGATAGACAAAGTCGCCTGGTCTGAATGAGGTGCTTCGAACTTTAGCGTCGTAATATCCCTTCATTTTTGACTTGGCTTTTGCTTCGCGTATAGCTGCGCGTTCACGCCTTTCTTCCAATAGGTCCAAGTCGATACGTCGTTCGTCGTCATTGGTTGCGACATTAACTTCCGCGGTTCGAATAGTTGGCATCCCAATTTCAGCTGGTATGACAGCTTCTGTCCCATAGACAAGAGAAAAAGGAGTGTCTCCATTGCTGACTTTGATTGTCGTGCGGTGCGCCCATAAGACATGCGACAATTCATCCACCCATCTTCCTTTGTGTTTGTCTAGGCGCGCTTTAATTCCTTCGCCTAGACTACGATTTGCGCGCTCAACCAAACCATTGGTTTGTGGGTGTTTAACTGACGCGAAGTGCTGTGTAATATTTAGGTCTGCGCACCAGTCTTTGAACGGGTTATCACGGAATTGTTTTCCGTTGTCCGAAACAATCTCCCCAGGTAATCCAAAGCGGCATACAATATTTTCCCAAACGAAGCGTTTTACTTGATTACCTGTGATTGTCGCTACTGCTTTCGCTTCAATCCACTTAGTGAAGTAGTCTATTGCAACAATAAGAAATTTTAGTCCTCCTGCTGCGACAGGGAAGGGACCCGCAATGTCGATACCCCACTTATAGAATGGCCACGGAGAAGTGATAGGTGTTAGCTCTTGCTGTGGTCTACGCGGGATGGGTCTATGAACTTGGCAGTCATTACATTTTTTTATCACATCACGCGCATCGCGATGCATAGTGGGCCAGTAGTATCCTGACCGCAAGGCTCGCGCTACGACAGATCGTGGTCCTGAATGCATACTGCATGAACCGGCGTGGATCTCTCGGAGTACGTAATCTGCCTGAAGAGGTCCAATGCACCGAAGCCATGGTTGTAGGAATGAGCGCCGATATAGGATGCCATCTTTAAGTTCGAACCTCTGCGCTGTGCGGCGTATCCGTCGAGCATCCTTCTGCTCTTTGGGCAGTTTGCCCTTACTTATGAATTCGATGATAGGGGTCATCCATGTAGGATCCTGCTCTTCTATCACCGTAGATATCTCCATCTCCGAGATGGATTTGTTCTTTAGGATCTCCACCAACACTTGTTTTGACAGGTGCGCAAAGCTTGTAGATGCGATCTTGCTTAGCGCACCCGCTTTCTTATTTTCACCTCTAGGAACTTGTTTGATGGTAAACCTGTCAAAACCTTGGATTAGTGATTTGGTCTTGTCGAGGTATTGAACCATGTTATCCTCTTTAGCCACATATTCGCCCAACACATGGTTGGCTACTAATCGGGAGTCCACATTTGCTTCTAGGTTACGTACACCCATTCGATTTGCAATGCGTAATCCGGCGATTAGGGCTTCATATTCTGCCTCGTTGTTCGTGGCTATGAATTCAAAACGCAGTGCGTAAGTGAATTCCATTCCTTCTGGATTAGTGAGGATAAGGCCAGCGCCCGACCCATCCACGCATGAAGATCCATCCGTGAACAGGACCCATGGTTCGTGTAGTTCTACCTTGCTCAGTGGAGGTGCGTCATCGGTATCTGGTTTTTCGATGATGAAGTCTGCTAGTATTTGCCCTTTAACCACAGTGCGTGGTCTATAAGAGATGTTATATTCGCCTAGCAGCACACTCCATTTTTGTAATCACCCCGATGCGTCAGGTTTAGAGATAACTTGCTTGATAGGTTGGTCTGTGATCACCGCTATTGGGTGCGCTTGAAAGTATCTACGCAGTCTTTTGGCGGCGAACACTAACGCCAAGACCAACTTCTCCATTGGGCTGTAGTTAATCTATGTCTTCTTGAGTGCTTTGCTTACAAAATATACCGGTGTTTGTACAGAATCCCTATCCGTCAGTAGCACTGCGCTGACCGCTCCATGAGTTGCAGATAAGTAGACGATTAACTCCTCCCCTGGTCGGGGTGCGACTAGCTTAGGAAGCGCTGCTATATGTTGCTTAAGCTGTGTGAAAGCTTCTTCCGCTTCCGTAGTCCAACGAAAGTCTCCCTTTTTTGTACACTTCTTGAGTGTTTTAAATAGAGGAAGTGACTTATCCGCTGATTTGGACAGGAATCTGTTCAAACCGGCTAGCTTTCCATTCAGAGACTGAACTTCTTTCAACGTGCGCGGTGAAGGAAGTTGGATGACAGCCTCTGTTTTTTCTGGGCATGGCTTAATGCCATCTGGTTCTATCAAGTATCCCAGGAACATGCCCTCTGTAGCGCCAAAAGTGCATTTCTTAGGGTTCAACTTCATGTTGATCTTTCGTAGTGTTCTAAATGTTTCTTCGATATCGCGCACCACTTCGTCTTCAGTATGACTTTTTATGACAAGGTCGTCCACATAGACTTCTAGGTTGCGTCCCACTTGCTTTTCAAATGCATTATCTACCAATCGCTGGTAGGTGGCACCTGCATTCTTCAGGCCAAAAGGCATCTTTGTGTAACAAAAGACACCTTGGCTTGTGTGGAAGGCTGTTTTTCCTCGTCTTCCTTGGCCATTTGGATTTGGTGGTATCCTTTGTATGCATCTAAGAAACATTTAAAGGGATATCCGCACAGAGATTCTACCTTCCAGTCTATCTCTGGCAGTGGGTAGCAGTCCTGTGGACATGCTTTGTTGAGGTCAGTGAAATCCACGCACATCCGCCAACTACCATCACCCTTCTTGACCATTACTGGATTGGAGAGCCAGTCATAGTAATAGACTTCTCGTATGATGCCTGCGTCCACAAGTTTTTGTACTTCTTCCAGAATGGCTTTTGTGTTAGACCCGTTTCCTGGGTATTGGGACCCCACCCTAGATGAAAATAGATTATGGCTTTATGTGATTGGCTAGTCAACATATGTTGTGTTTTAGTCAAACCCGATAGCCAATTAATAGTCAAAGTATGACTATGTAGTCATATAAAAGTGTTGAGTAACTTTAAGGGCTTAAGTTGCCAAGTGTTAAACATGTGTTATAAGTTAGATTGTGGCCAAAGTAAGAAAAATAGGACTTGAGGGGCTATTGTTGCCATTAACCCAAACTTGTACCTAACTATTATATCTAGCAAAATCTAGACATTTCCATATTATTCTTGAGCCTAGGAGAAGGCCGGTTTTCTAGTGAGAAGAAAAAGGGAGGGAAACTAGCTAAGTGATGAATCAAGAAAGAAGATGATCAAGTCTTGATGTTTATAGTCTCCCCTAGCTATGATCATTGCAAGTAAGTGTCTATGATCTTATTATTAGTGAAGTTATAGTTTATGAGTTAAGTGGGAAATCATCATATGATGTGGGTATGATCATATGATGATTTGGTTAGTAAGATGATTATGTTTTGATGGGTTTTGATAACCCTTGTTATGTATTTTGATTATGATGTTGTTAGGTTGTGGTTAATTATGAAGGATAATGATGATGGTGGATCATGATGATGATGTTCTTGATGTGTTGTTTAGCTTGGTTTGAGGTAAGTAAAATGATGATAGCACATGTTATATGGATTTCTATCATTATGTGTTATGTATGTTATGTTGAGAAGATGAGCTTGGATTATGCTTATGTGATGCCATGTTTATGGCTTATGTGATGAGATGATGCTATGGAATATGTTGAAGTTATGTGCTAGTTGAGATTTGAGTAGTGAGCCATGATGTAAGTGTTCTATGTATATGATGCATTATGTGGATTGAAGTATATTGTATGTTATGATCGTTTTACTTACTAAGCGTTATCGCTTATGGTTTAGTTGTCTAACCGTTTTGTAGGTGCTTATGTTATGGCTTGGATTATGGTTTGAGGATTGGATATGCAAGTGTAAGGTAGAATATAGAGCTTAGGTAGATACCGAGCTCTCGTGTGTAAGTTTGTACCCCCGCGAGTCAAGTAATGCTTTGAGATAAGTAAACAAGTGTTAGATTGTATGTCAAGTGTTTTGTAATGAATTGGAAGTCATTTGGTGGGTCTAAGCATGTTTTATGTATTTATGGTTCAAGTTAAAGGGGCGTTTGGTTTAGTTGTAAATATACCCATTTTGGGTAGTGAACGGGTCAAATGTTAATGGAACATGTTTGATATGTTAAATGAATGATTTTGGTTAAGTTTGAGGTGTTGCGGAAGTCCTATGTGGCATATGTCATGAAATGGGTCAAAATGGGTTTTTAGTGGTGAAATTGCAGTTTTTGTTCTTGATGGCCTTCTTGACGGCGTCCCCTTTTAATCCTCCAAAAACCTTTCTGGCGCGTCAAGGTTTGACGGCGTCACGATGTTCTTGACGGCGTCACGGGCACTATTCCAGATTTTGGTAAACTTCGAAAAATCATATCTTTTAATCCGTAAGTCGAAATGGGTCGTATGACCTATCGTTTTGAAGCTATTTGAGTCTACTTTCATTTAAAAATAGTCTCAAGGTCTAAAAGTTTATAGATTTTTGTCAGTGGTTAAAAGAGTGATCAGATGTCAGTTTTAGTTCAAGTTTTTCCGCGTCAAAAGTTTAAGTTTTTGGTATAAGCGGGCAAGGGGTGTTACAAATTGGTATCAGAGCCAGGTTTAAGTGAATTAGGTTTCCTTTAGGATTTCCTAGTCTTAAACCACTCATAGAAGCATTGGACATAAGTGTTAGTTGCGCGGAAACTTATTTGCTAAGTGTTAGATGGGTTATGTCTTATGTTAGTTGAGCCTATTGATGATAGGTGATGTATGCTTGTGATAGGGTTGATGTGTATAAGATATAAGTCCATGGGGACTTGAAATATTTATATGATTAGATAATCGTGCACCTTGGTTGGTGTCGGTGTTGATATTGTGATTATGTGATGTAAGTTCGTAGAGGACTCGAAATGTTTATATGATTAGATAGTCGTGCACCTCGGTTGGTGTCGGTGATTGTTTTGCAATTATGTAATTGTATGATAGAGTTATAGTGATGGATTACGGGTAGCAAGGCTAAGAGATATTAGAGGCGGGATTAGTAAGTGAATGATAGTTTCATAACGCCTTAGTTATAAGGTAGATTGGTAGTTATTGCTAGTTTATGTGATGATGCTTAAACATGGATGGTTTATGCAATGTGATATATGAGCCATAGACTTTATGCTTTGATTTATGTTATAAATGTTTTAACACTTGTCGGATAAGTGTTAAGCGTTATGATATGATTGCATATATGATGTTAAGTGTTGCCGTTTATGCGATGATAAGCCTATGGTAAATTTATTGTATGGTTCAGCTTTATGTGATGTGCTTGAGAGCACGATTGTATAGTTAGTGTATGAGTTGAGATAGATGCATTAGAATGCGTGTTATGTGTGACCTAGTTGTGGTCGATAAAGCTAAAAAGAAAATATTGATATGTGAGAAGAGTTAAGAAGCGTGTTAATTATTTGAAAAGCATAAATTCTTAAAAAGATTTAGATAAGTAAGAAGTGAAGAATGAAATATGTTTGTAGCTTGATGATAAGAAAGACATAATTGTTATAATAACGAATAGATGCTTGAAGGCATGAAATCTTTACATGAGTAACTAAAATGAGAAAGTTAAAGAGTATAGTTAAGACGTGATGAGATCATGTGCATATAAAACATGATAATTAAAACGTGTTAGTAATAAAAGAATAGAAGTGATGAATGAGATGCCGATTGTGCTAGAAGTCATAAGTGACTTGAAGCATGCTAGAAAGAATTGTAAAACAAGTATATAATCATGCTAATCTATATATTGAAATGTGTATGATGAGATTTGCGAAAGTGTTATAGAATAAACCTATGTAAGGTTTATGTGTGTGAGTTGGATAGACTAAATGAAGTGATAGTGTAAGTTGAGAGAATATGGTCAACAAGGGGTTGACGGGTATTAGTAAGAGTGTGTTGAAAGAACACGTGGAGATGTGTAAATTGGAATAGACAAGCAATTACTTATATATAGAACTTGTCTAAATAAAAATGGCACATAGTTAGTGTATGAGTCAACTTGGGGTTGACGGATGAATAATAAGTTGCATTGTGAAAATGTAAATATAATAAATTGACAAGTGTTATATAGAAACTTGTCTAGATGATAGAAAGAGTGATAGTGAATGTTGAGATTGCGTAAGGCAATGAAAATTTAATAAAAGATAGTGTGTGCCTAATTATAGAAGTTCATGAAAGATAAAGTGAGTAAAGATGATGAGACAGTCATAGCTTGGATCCAATGCTCTAGTTTTGGCATCCTTTGGGATGGCCTAGCTTGCCTTTTACGGCATGATGTATAGTTTGCCTTTTATGGCATAATGTTAAGATGCCTTTATGGCATAATGTTAAGATGCGCATAATGTTAAGATGCCTTTATGGCATAATGTTAAGATGCGCATAATGTTAAGATGCCTTTATGGCATAAGGTTAAGTTGCCTTTATGGCATGATGTTAAGATGCCTTCGCGGCATGGATGTTAGCTTGCCTTTATGGCATGGATGAAAGTTAGTGAGATTGGATCCAAGGCTAGTAAATACGGAAAGTAAAGTAAGTACGAGTGTTAGGTCGGAAGCATATAAGTAGGATGGTTTATGGTTTCTTGATTTAAATGGATTGGGACGCCTTTTCATTTGAATGAGGAAATTGTAAATCACCGAACCATGAAATTGTAATTCTTGATTTACATAGATCGGGACGCCTTTTTATGTAAATGAAGAGTTACAAAGGAGTGGGCTTATGTGTGAACAATATGACATGAGTACGGACAGTAATAAGAGATAGCGAAAACTAAAACCGGTTAGACGTCATAGGAAAAGATAAATACGAATAAAACTTATAGTGGCGTTAAGGTAATGTGTGAAACCTTAAAATAGACGTCTAAAATGAATTGTGCATTAAGTTAATAAGTTAAATTGTGAGTATTTCCATAAATATGATAAGAAAGTATGCTTAAGTGTTGTGTGTGTTAGATTTTTGAAGGTGCCGTTTGTATGGTACCTGGTGTATTTTGAGATAAGTTGCCGGTTTTTAGTATAGATGCGTATTTGATATTATGTGGAATGTGAGATTTGCCGGATTTATGATGTTATGTTATGAGTAGTGCATTGTCGAATGCCATGTTATAGTGTTGAAGTTTGACTCATATAGAGTCAAAGTAGTAGATATTTCCGGATGACAAGTCGTCATTGCTGGAAATTTTAGAAAAGTTTATGATGAGAAGCGTATTTTGATAGGTTATGAGTTATGATTATGTATAGTAAGCGTAGAATTTGCATGATCATTTAGATCGTTGAAATGATTTGGCTTAGAAGGCATGAGAGCAAGGACATGTATATGTCGTGAATTTAGTTTTAGATAGTTTTAGACGAAAGATTTCGGGGACGAAATCTAAATAAGGGAGGTAGAATTGTTAGACCCGTTTCCCGGGTATTGGGACCCCACCCTAGATGAAAATAGATTATGGCTTTATGTGATTGGCTAGTCAACATATGTTGTGTTTTAGTCAAACCCGATAGCCAATTAATAGTCAAAGTATGACTATGTAGTCATATAAAAGTGTTGAGTAACTTTAAGGGCTTAAGTTGCCAAGTGTTAAACATGTGTTATAAGTTAGATTGTGGCCAAAGTAAGAAAAATAGGACTTGAGGGGCTATTGTTGCCATTAACCCAAACTTGTACCTAACTATTATATCTAGCAAAATCTAGACATTTCCATATTATTCTTGAGCCTAGGAGAAGGCCGGTTTTCTAGTGAGAAGAAAAAGGGAGGGAAACTAGCTAAGTGATGAATCAAGAAAGAAGATGATCAAGTCTTGATGTTTATAGTCTCCCCTAGCTATGATCATTGCAAGTAAGTGTCTATGATCTTATTATTAGTGAAGTTATAGTTTATGAGTTAAGTGGGAAATCATCATATGATGTGGGTATGATCATATGATGATTTGGTTAGTAAGATGATTATGTTTTGATGGGTTTTGATAACCCTTGTTATGTATTTTGATTATGATGTTGTTAGGTTGTGGTTAATTATGAAGGATAATGATGATGGTGGATCATGATGATGATGTTCTTAATGTGTTGTTTAGCTTGGTTTGAGGTAAGTAAAATGATGATAGCACATGTTATATGGATTTCTATCATTATGTGTTATGTATGTTATGTTGAGAAGATGAGCTTGGATTATGCTTATGTGATGCCATGTTTATGGCTTATGTGATGAGATGATGCTATGGAATATGTTGATGTTATGTGCTAGATGAGACTTGAGTAGTGAGCCTTGATGTAAGTGTTCTATGTATATGATGCATCATGTGGATTGAAGTATATTGTATGTTATGATCGTTTTACTTACTAAGCGTTATCGCTTATGGTTTAGTTGTCTAACCGTTTTGTAGGTGCTTATGTTATGGCTTGGATTATGGTTTGAGGATTGGATATGCAAGTGTAAGGTAGAATATAGAGCTTAGGTAGATACCGAGCTCTCGTGTGTAAGTTTGTACCCCCGCGAGTCAAGTAATGCTTTGAGATGAGTAAACAAGTGTTAGATTGTATGTCAAGTGTTTTGTAATGAATTGGAAGTCATTTGGTGGGTCTAAGCATGTTTTATGTATTTATGGTTCAAGTTAAAGGGGCGTTTGGTTTAGTTGTAAATATACCCATTTTGGGTAGTGAACGGGTCAAATGTTAATGGAACATGTTTGATATGTTAAATGAATGATTTTGGTTAAGTTTGAGGTGTTGCGGAAGTCCTATGTGGCATATGTCATGAAATGGGTCAAAATGGGTTTTTAGTGGTGAAATTGCAGTTTTTGTTCTTGATGGCCTTCTTGACGGCGTCCCCTTTTAATCCTCCAAAAACCTTTCTGGCGCGTCAAGGTTTGACGGCGTCACGATGTTCTTGACGGCGTCACGGGCACTATTCCAGATTTTGGTAAACTTCGAAAAATCATATCTTTTAATCTGTAAGTCGAAATGGGTCGTATGACCTATCGTTTTGAAGCTATTTGAGTCTACTTTCATTTAAAAATAGTCTCAAGGTCTAAAAGTTTATAGATTTTTGTCAGTGGTTAAAAGAGTGATCAGATGTCAGTTTTAGTTCAAGTTTTTCCGCGTCAAAAGTTTAAGTTTTTGGTATAAGCGGGCACGGGGTGTTACATTTTGCGCGCTTAGGAGCCTGGCCGCGCTTTTTCTGTCGTACTGGGGAATATCCTTGTCGGATTTTCAGCTTGTGTTCTGCAATCGAGCGTGGCACACCAGTCATGTGCTTTGGTTCCCATGCGAAGATATCCAGATTCCTCTGCAAGAGCGCGCACACGGCCGCTCTTCCTTTATCTGACAACGATCCTCCAATCGATACCTCTTGCTCCGGGTATTCAGGGTGAATTGCAACCTTTAGGTTTGGTACTTTAGCTGCGCTCTGTTCTGGGGTGTGCGTTGTTTCGCATGTAATCGTGTTACACTCTCTAGGTGGCGCGGCGCTAATGTAGATGGTGACAATGCCACCTTCTATCGGGAATTTGAGCATCCCGTGTGCTGTGGATGGTACTGCGCGCATTGCCGAAATTCCTGGTCTTCCAATGATGCCGTTGTATGGTGAAGGAGATCTGATCAACATAAAATTCATCCAGGCTGTCGTGGAGTGTTCCTTATTACCAACAGCGACTAATAGTTGCAGTTGCCCCATGGGCCATATCTTTTCTCCTGTGAAGCCAGTCAACGCAGTCGTGGCTGGGCTTAACTGTCTTTGTATCTCAGGGCGTAATCTCTTGAAACAATGCTCATACATTATATCTGCTGATGCTCCTCCATCAACATACATGCGGTGGATATCGTGACCCCCCGCATTTATCTCAATGGTGAGTGGTTCTGCCACTGCGTTGTTCGCAGCTAAGGTGGGAAAAGAGATTTCGCTTCCATGAGAAAATTTAGTTGACCTTTTGCCTAGTCGTTCGCTGCCATGATTGTATCCTGTAGATTGTGTCAGCCTTGTCCTTAGGCGCTTCTTTCTTGCCTCCAGTTTTCTGTTTGTCTTTTCCATCCTTAATGTTTTTAACGAGATGGTCCAATCTGCCTTCTTTTACTAGCTTCTCAATTAATTGGCGCAATTGGACACATTCATTGGTTGTGTGGCCTTTCTGTGCACGATACTCGCAGTATCCGTTCCCTACGCGCTGATCTTCTGGGGTGCGCATCGGTGGAGGTCTCGGAAAGTTCGCGCCTTCCGTTGCGAATATCTCCTTTGGAGTCTTCGTTAGTGGGGTATACTTGTCGTTTCCCCGTCCGCCCCCTTGACTGTGATAGCTTTTGTTACGATTGCTACTCTGGTCATTGGATTGTCTCCTTGGCTCTTCTTGTGACCTATAGTTTGAGTAGCCTTTCTTGCTATCCGCAGCGGCGGCTTTTCCTTGGATGAAGGACCTCGTGCGCTTCATGAGTTCATCAAAGGTTTGGGGAACCCTATCATTTAACTTTTTGATAAGGTCTGGGTTATTGATTCCGTTCATAAACCCTGAAATCTTTAATATTTCGGGGCATGCCTTGACATGTATGCATTCATCCTTATAGCGCTCCATAAAAGCGCTTGTGGATTCCCCTTGGCGCTGTTTTACTCTAGCGAGTTCGACAGGGTTCTTGGCGCACTTCTTCCGCTGAGTGAAGTTCAAACGAAACGCCTTCCGCAACTCTTCAAACCCATTGATGCTTCTACGTGGAAGCTTACTGAACCAGTTTCGCGCATTCCCCACTAAAGTAGAGTTAAACATGTGGCACCACACAGGTTGTGGCCAATTTTCGATGGTTGCTGCTGATTCGAAAATTTTTAGGTGGTCATCAGGATCACATGTTCCATCATAAGTCTTAACATTGGCGGGCATGCGCCTTTTTTTATCTTCTGAGAAGTCACTGATGCGCCGAGTGAATGCGTCAACCTTTTGGTGGCGCCAGGGACGAGACATATCTTCGTCTTCCCAGTCGCGGGATCTTCCCCTGGACTTTCAGTGTCCTGTTTCTTTGTCCTCGTTGTCCGAGGAGTCACTTGAGGATGAGCTTACCCTTTCGCGGCGCTTGCGCCGACTATCCTCGGAATCCGAGCTTGAAGGGCTTTCACTTGGGGAGCATCGTCGCCCAAGTCTATCGTGGACTCTGCGACTGCCAAGTCTAGCGTGGACATTGGTGCGCCGTCCATCATCTTCGTGCTCCTCCAGAGACTGTAAGTCGGCTGCTTCATCATCCACAACTTTCCTTCCGATCCTAGTAAACACAGGGTGTCGGCTGCCATCTTTCTCGCGCCTTTCCTTTCGGTAGCGCGGTGGGGATGCTTCACGCTCAGGATCAAAGTTGAGCCTGGCTTGCAGGCTCTGACTTGACCTCTTTTTTGTTTCCTTTCGCATCAGTGCAGCCAAAGTTTTGTAGTTTTGGGACACGAAATCACTTGGCGCTAGTTCAGGCGCGACTCCTTCTAGCGCGAGAGTGTCTGTTTCCAAATCAGGACCCTTGTTTCGGGTGGGCGCATTTGGCGGTTCAGTGAAGTTTAATTCCAGCATGGCGAGAGGAGTGCGCAGTAGATCCACCGTGCTAGTGGTTGTTGTAGTAGCATGGGTAGTCCTTGTGATCGGTTCTACTGGAGTAAAAGCCAGATCTGAGTATGATCCTAGGCTTTTGGGCGCACTGGTTGTTCCAGAGGGCGGCTTAGCGGCTGAATCAGTTTGCTGCTTCTTCCCCAGTAGGTCGTCATGCGTTTTCTTCGTCTGCGGAGTCCGCTGATTTAGGTTTCCATGCTTCGTCATTCTAGTTCTTCGTAGAGTTCTTAGTGTAGGGTCCCACGGATGGCGCCACTTGTTGATACAAAAGTTGGGCGTTCCTTGTTTCCGTACCAATTAGATCTTAATGCTTGAGACCTGCGCACTAAGAAAACAAAAAGACACCGTTAGGCTTATCGTGGGATTGTCTCCCACGATTATCCTCCGGCGTGAGAGTAAGTAATCGGTTTTAGGGTTTAGTTGAAGAGTTAGGGTTTGTCGATCGTACCTTTAATGAGAGTCAAGAGATTCTTTATATACACATGAAACCCTAGTTGGTTTCGTATTCGTCACTCCTCAGCGTATCCCGCATAAGTCGGTTTTGATACATATCCCATAAATAACTTCGGGTTTGGGCCATCGTGAGCCCAAACCGTCATTATAATAGATTATTCGTGATGGGCTCGAGTAGTAGTAGCGTCCATTGGTCGGGTTCGTAACCCGAGTGCGGACTATACGTCATCAATTCCGACCTTCAGGAAGATTTAGGGAAGCTACTCCGGGATACTATCAAAAGAACAACTTTAATCCCACTTATCAAGAATGGAGGCAGACTTTAGATGACACTCTAAAGCAAATTATGGCCGATGCTGCTAAAAGACATGAAGAGAACACTGTTATGATCAAAGAAATCTGAGCCTCAACGGATACTGATGATGTACCCTCCTAACGGGTCGAAGGACTCCCCTTCGAGCCTGTAGAAAGCCCTCCCTTCGGAGGCCCAGGTTAATCTTCTAACACGTTTCATTGGCGTAAAACCATTCGCCTGCGAACTGGTTACCATGTGGGAATCCGCCAATCGAAGCCCTAAGCCCTTCGGGGTATTCCTGACGAAGGGACAAGCACGAAGGTCCATCCTGACCTGGTCAAACCCACGTCTCCTCTTCCCTTTGGCTTTCCCGCCAAAACAGAGATCGTGGGCTACAAAGCCCTAGCGGTTACCACTTTCCATGGGACGCCCCCATGATCTCCGAACAATGTGCAACCGCCCACTATGTCCTATTTCTCCCCTATAAATAGCATGGTCGGGCCAAAACAAAGTAAGTTAACTTCACTCTCTCAATTTACGACCTACATTACCATCACACATACTTACTCGCACGCCGGAGGTGGTTTGCAGGGTCCAACCCCTGCGCAATCACTTAACGTGTGTCTTCGTATTTCTTATTTTCAGGTTAAGAACAAGCTTGGCGCAATCTCAACACCCCATTATTCCTTTGATCACCATCGAAGGCTTGGTTGGCAATTATTTGTTCAATCAGTGGCGCCATCCGTGGGACCGCTACAATTGGTCTCGTTAATTCCGAGCTTATAACCTACCAACCAATTTCACTATTATTTCGGCATGGATCAAGGGAGAGAAGGTACTCCCCCACCGGGTTTCTCTACCTTGACACCAATACCAATCGACGACTCTAACAACCTTCCCCCAATAACCGCTTCCACTTTCACAACACGTTCTCACCCAGAAATCACAACCAACAATCATGCTTCGACATCAGCCAATCCAGAACCTGTCATTAGCCCAGCCTTTGTCGAAGCCAACCACGAAGTGTTGGAAACCATTTTAAGGGCTCGTAGCAGGCAAGTCAGGAATGCTGAGGTACGAAGGGAGTTGGAATACTCGAGTGATGAATATGAGGAAGAAATGGAGATGGAACCTAGGCCTCCGACACAAGGGCCAACCCTATCGGCCTTAAGAATTGGGTCTCCAATCGGTCGAAGGCTAAGCAAAAGGTCCGTTGGTTTCGAAGGAGTCCCCGAGAGGGCTCCGACAAGAAGAGAAGGGGCAGTTACCGAAGGCTCTAATGGTAGGAGCCAGTTTAGGGAAGAAAGAGGGGGTAACTTTGCCTCCATTGCTAGCAGCTCATCTTGGAAGGACTGAAGCTGGGGTTCCGTTGCAGCCTTCTCACGCATCAGGCGGAGAAGGCAATCTGTCTACAATTAATATGGGAGGAAATCTTCCTCCCAATGGTATGTACCCCTCGTTCCACACTCAGTCTTATCCTCAAAATTTATATCCCCCAGTAAATGGACAGCCTAATAACCCAAGCTTCCCCCAAAATTATGGGAGCATGTCCTTCAGCCATCCTATGGCGTACCCTCCATAAGCCATGGGAAACAGTTACCCGTTTGCCATGAATACACCTTATCAGTCCTACCCAGGCCAGACTCCTATGAGAATGCCCCCAAACAGCAATCCATACAATACTGTCCCCATGTATGCACCACCTTATAATTGCCTATATTCAGACCCTATGGGTTCAGCTACACCTTTCGTTAGGTGGATAGAAGATTACCCATTGCCTGATGGGTTGAAAATGCCTTCACATGTCAGGACTTATGATGGGAAGGGGGATCCGGACAATTTCTTACACTTGTTCGAAGGGGCTATCAAGATGCAAAAGTGGGTCATGCCGGTGGCCTGCCATATGTTTACATACACCCTACGGGATTCTGCTCGTATTTGGTGGAATGGGCAAAAGCCCGGTAGCATCGTCAACCTTGATGATCTCAAAGCTAAGTTCCGGTCACACTTCAGTCAGCAAAAGAAGTTCACAAGGACTCATTTGACGGTGCACAACATCAAACAAAAAGATAACGAAAGCACGAGGGCCTTCGTTACTAGATACACCGATGAGACTTTGCAAATTTTGGGTCTTCACGAAGACCAACGTATTTCTGGTTTCGTACATGGCCTTCGGAATCGGAGTTTGGTGGAATTCTTGTCCACTGACCTTCCGACAACTTACAAGAGGCTGACCGAAAAGACATATACTTGGATCGAAGCAAAAGAAGTGTCCACTAATGGGGCTCCGATAGACAAAGATAGCAACAACAAGTTTTCAAAGAATCCTTCGTGGGAAGGGTCCAAAAACAAGAACAAGAACAGAGACAGGTTCTCTCCGTACAACAAAGGCCCGAACCATGGTTTATTAAGCAGTCTAACGAAGTCTTCAAAGGAAATACTTACTACAGAGAGGGCAGCCAAAGCCTTCGAAGCACCTCCCCGCATGACAAGTAAGGGCAAAAACAGGGATACCAACAAGTACTGTCACTTCCACGAGGACAATGGCCATGATACGAACAGTTGCAGGGAACTAAAGAAACAAATTGAAGAAGCCGTAAGATCTGGGCAGTTGGCGCACCTGGTAAAAGGAATCAAGAAAGGCAAAGAAAAGATGACTGACACTCAAATGGCCAAGGATACTAACCCTACCGAAGCCCCCATACTAATGATGCAATGGGGCGAAACCACTTCGAAAAGGAAAGTACCGGAGCCGAAAGCAAATGAGGTAAGGGAAATAACGTTCTCCCCTATCACAGGCAAGATCCCTTCGAATGATCCGGTATTTATCAAAATCCTAATCCTTAGCCAAGAGATAAGTGGAGCTTACATGGACTGCGGAAGCCCTTGTGAGGTCATATATGAACATTGCTTTCGAAAGCTCCCGTCTGCGGTCAAGTCTCAAATGATTGACTCAAAGATGCCTTTAGTAGGGTTTTCTGGTGAACGTTCGTGGCCTCTAGGAGAATTTCCTTTGGAAATAACGATTGGAGAGGGCAAGGTTGCAAGGACAAAAACCCTCACGTTTACTATCGTAAGGTCCAACTCTCCCTATAACTTGTTGATAGGAAGGACCGCCATGCAAAAGATGGGTATAGTGGTCTCCACTATACATGCAGCGGTGAAATTCCATACACCCTACGGAATAGGGACGGTATTTTCTGAGCACGGCCCGAAGGATAGCAAGAAAAAAAGGGAAGGTTCTAAAGAACCTACGAAGGATGCTATCAGGAGTGCAGATGTTGAAAAAGATATCGTTACAAAAAAGCATCACGCAAGACGGAAGATAGTATGCGAAAAGCAACCTCCAGCTAGTTCCACAACAGACGTGAAGAAGTCACACAAAGCCGATGGGAAAGTCTTCGAAGGGACACATCTTAGGAATACCAGAACTCCTCAAGTACCTATGATTGATGACAAGCTCTACGGCGAAGAACATCAACTCAAGGGGCTCAAACCCATTGAGCCAACTAAGCAAGGAGTCAAAGCCAACCCTTCGAAGTTTAAAGCAGCTATTGATCTACCAGCTCCGAGGTCATTAAAAAGACGTGATAGTCCGAGCTCCATCAAAGGTTAGACATCCGCAGGAGTTCTCAACGAAACACCCTCCAGACATAGCCGAAATAGAGAAATTCCCCAGATGGCAGCGGAGGGGTGGAAGTTATACACTGACGGAGCCTCAGGATCCGATGGTTTCGAAATAGGCTTAATCCTGATCAATCCGGATGGAAAGGAGTACAGTTATGCATTGCGTTTTGAATTCAAGACCACAAAAAATGAAGCAGAGTATGAAGCCTTGCTGGCTGGCCTTCGACTCGCAAAGGGCATGAAGGTACATGACCTCTCCATCTTCGTAGGCTCGCTTTCAGTCACTAGTCAAATCAGGGGTTCTTACAGAGCAAGGCAGCCAATAATCAAGGAATATTTGAATGAAGTTAAAAAGCTCCTTCAGGGTTTCGAACGACACAAAGTAACAAATGTCCACATAAGCCAAAGCGAAAAGATGGAGGCCCTAACCAGATTAGCATCGACTGCTTTTGCTCATCTACCCAGTGAGGTCTTAGTGGAAGTATTGGCCACCAGGTCAATTGCACGAAGCGAAACATCTGATGAAGGCTCCAGCTGGATAGCACCAATAAAAACGTACTTGATAAGCGGAATTTTGCCTGATAATTCAAAATCAGCGCGAAGAATCAAAATCAAAAGCCCCCAGTACAGGCTCATAGGCAATAATCTATACAAAAGGCGTCTTTCATCTCCTTGGCTTCGTTGTGTCGAATTAAAGCAGGCTTCGAGCATTCTCTACAATGCTCATAAAGAATTTTGTGGGAGGTACACAAGCCCTAGAGCCATCGCCTCGAAGGTAACAAGTTGGGGTTATTACTGGCCATCCGTACTAGAAGATGCAAGGGAAGCAATCAAAACATGCAGTGTATGTCAAACACACTCCAAAACCCGGAAACCATTAGAGTATGATGCGACATCTAGCATAACAGTAAGGCCTTTCGGTCAATGGGGAGTCAGCATAATCGGACCCCTACCATTAGCTCCCGAAGGGGTACAATTCTTGGTCATAGCCATCGATCATTTCACCAAGTGGGTCGAGGTTAAGCCGTTGGCATCAACAAAAGGAAAAGATGTGGAAGAATTCATGTGGGAACACATAATTTTCAGATTTGGAATCCCACGAGTCATCACCTCTTATGAGGGGACACACTTTGCCGAAGGAGCGTTCCCCTCTTTCTGTGAAAGCCTGAATGTGAAGCAAAGGTTCATTTGTGCTGACAAGGATATTGTCGTTGAAATCGAGATGAAGCTAGGACAATATCAGCATAAGTGGGCAGACAAACTTCCCAAAGTCCTGAGGGCATACAGGAATTTGTCCTTCGAATGAAAGCAAGCGAAACAAAGTGAAAGAGCCCATCGTCAAAAAAGAAATGCTGTGGCAACAAGGCATACAAGCTTGAAGGGCAGGAAAAAATGTGTCGTGAACAAGTTTGGACATGACACCAACTCTCGTAAGTTTTGCATATAAGAAATTACCTTTCTTTAAAAAGCACTTAGTTGTTTTTCAATTTCATGTAACGTACTCTTCTCACATGGGAAAGAAGCATTAATGGTAGGTGTCTAGTGTTCATTTCTTCAAATGATGTAATCCTCCCTACCCACTTAATGATATAACAGGTTTCCCTCAAAATCTCTTGTTTCGTTTTATACAACATAGATTGGTTCAGCCAAGTACTTTACAAGTTTCAATGTCGAAGGATGAAGCAAGGCACATGTCTTGTATAACAATAACATCCATTACAATTCACATTAACTTTCCTATGAAGTCTTAGGGTATTCAAAGCCCTCTGTAACTTAAGGATAAAGACGGAGTGGGTCGCGACCCTCTGTCGCAGTCAAATTATACGATTGCATAAAATCTTGGCTCAAAATGCACACAATAAGGTTATAACCTTAGGTTGTATGTTTACGTTCTTGTAAGGAGCGTAAGAGAAGATAAGCATGGCATCAAAAAAGGAGCATATCCTTCCAAATTAATAAAGACTACGCATAGGCGTAGCTATCAACAAAAGAGATAGTTGTTTAAAGTTACGGGTCGAAGCCCAGACAAACTATTCCAACAGGCACACGCCTGATAAAAGCATGATAAATTGTCTTAAACAAAGGCACCAGCCTTTAAACATAACCAAATTGTTTTAAAGGGTACACGCCACCCTTACAGACTAAATTACTGCCAACATGGCAGCCTTCATTTGTTGATGGAAGAATTTGGGTCTTCCTGATGAGTCGCAGACTTGGGTTTCTCAGACAAGGTTCTTTTGGTTGGAGACGGAGGCTGTATGCTCCTGGGTTTTTTAGAAAGGAGATCTTCGATGGAGGCTGAAGGATCTTTAGTTGCTTCGGCAAGAAAGGGGTACACTGCCGTGCTAAAAGCGTTACCAGCTTCATCATACTCCCGAACGGAATTCGGACGATAGTATGTCACCTCCGAAAGCACAACTGGTTTCTTAGTTTCGGCAATCTCCTCCAAAGTTGTGCATTTGCCATGGAATATGGTTGCATTCACTAGCCTACCCACAACCTCCCCCACCTCATCGCTATGGTATAATTCCATAGCGATATAGGGGATGGCCTTTGAAACAACCTCAGCCCTATCTTTTCTCAACCTTTGACATTCGAGCTTCAACTTGTCAACCTCTTGACAACGCTTGGCATCCTGCTCCACTAGTTTGGCCCTCTCAGTCTCCAACCCAGTACACTTAGACTCCAGGGCACTTACCTGGTTTTCATAGCCAACAACCTTAGCTTCCTCCAACTTTAACCTGCCACACTCAGCCTGCGATTCTTTAAGCTGTTTCTCAAGACCATCAATCTTTTCTCGAAGAGCCTCGTACCTTGGGTGCTTCTCAAAGTTCTCCATGGCTTCGTCACACCTCTTCTCCAACTCAGCATAACTCTTCTCCCTTTCTTTCTCTCTGGAAACAACAGCAGCAACCTCCTCCTTCGCCTCCTTGACTTTGTTAAGCAGTCCCCTGGTGCGAAAGCTAAGATGGCTGTCCAGCATCGCTTGCCTGATATAACTCTTGTCGTTGAGATCGCAAAGTTTCTCAATGGACATCTCATTCATTTTACTCCTCCATGCGGCAGGAGTGACATTCTCAACAAGCAAGCGGCAGGAGAGATCGTTGGGCAGTTCCTTCGTATCTGGCAAACCTAAAAAAAAAAAAAAAAAAAAAAAAAGCGATATAAGCCAAATACACAATATTACGGAAAGGGAGGGAGACTTGAAGAATTTTCACTTACCCGGGATGTCATCTTCATCAACCATTTTATCTGGCGCATACATAATGGCTTTCCCACGAGCTTTTTCTGTCTTTTGTTTGATATTCCTCGATGAGGGTGTAGGAACATTGGGTTTTCTTTTTGGAGCAGTCTTTGCAACTTTGGCACTGGTACCTTTCCTTGTTCTCACTCTATCAGCAATGCCGGAGGACCCTACGATCCTGAGCTGATCACTTCCGGAAGGGGTATCATCAGAGTCACCAACATCCTCCACTAGCTGGGGGGCTTCCTCAGTACCAAGGGGTTTGATTGGGGGGAGCACAGCAAGAGGCTTGGGTGGAGAGGCATCAACATCATTATTATTGACAGAGATAGAAGGAGACCCCACTCCGTAACTTGTATCCTGAGGATCCTTCGGCATAAAGCTAACCTCTTTGGCACCTCCAGCCACAACAAAGTTTCTGAATGCCATTTCTGCACAAACAAATGAAAAGGAGATGAATAGCAGCAGATAAGTTATTTAAATTATTTAAATAAGATATATACATACTTTTTCCTTCATAAATTATTTCAGGTGATGACGGAGACCCGTCCCAGCTGTCACTTAAACCAGCCATGTACAATATAGGCTCCGGAAATGTTTGGACGTCAGCAGGATGGCGTGCGAGACGCTGGTACAAGGGGTCACTCCTTATCTCATAGGGAAGAGGGTCATTGTACTTCTTCTCATCATACATATTTGCTTTATCCAACAATGCTGGATACTCAGGAGGTATGATAGTACTCTCAACATAGAAAAACTGTCCTTTCCAGTTTCTAATATTTGAAAAAGGTTTCGTGACAAGAGCTGGTACGTCATGTTCACCCCTTTTGGCAATGGTTACCCAATCGCCACCAGGGTAGAGATTCACAAAACCCCTAAGCACCGTCAATGTGGGTTCATAGCCGTATGCTTTACACATTACGATGTAGGTGGTCAACTTAGCAAGACCAAAAGGGTTTAACCTAGACACATGAACTTGATAGTATTGTAGAAACTCTAAAATAAAGGGATGAATAGGTATCCTAAGATTCGATTGAGTGAATGCATGCACATATAAACCCACAAACCCTTCGGGAGCATCGAAAATATTTTGTTTCTTATTAGGGAGCATAATTTTGTACTCCGAGGGTATGGGGTAATCAAGCAGGAACTCAGATAAGGCTTGTTTCGACAAGGTACAGGTCTGTTGCCTAATAATTCGCTTAGCGGCCATGCTCATACTAAAAGAATAAAAAATCAAGGAAGGTTTATTGGAATTTTACCTTTTGGTTCCAACGGAAGCACAAAATTGCAGAGCAATGTGTATATTTTGGGCGGAGGTAAAATGAGCTAGGGTTTAATTATTTTGGGTTTATGTATTCAGACGGTTTTGATCCCAAGCGCACACGTGTACACCTAACTTTGAAGATCTTACGGATTTTAAATGGGCATTTAAATTTTGAAGTGATGTTTGCTAATATCGATTAAATAAGCCGTTTGAGTTTACAGCCCAAGTGGGAAGATAATTATTAGCCCGCATTAAATGCGCGATTTGGTTAGTCATTTATTTTCGCACGAGAGTGTAATTTAATAGGTGTAATGCATGTTTTTTGAGTCGAATGCAATTTATACTCGTACGTATATATCGCTTTCGACTGGGGGGCTTTGATGATGTACCCTCCTAACGGGTCGAAGGACTCCCCTTCGATCCTGTAGAAAGTCCTCCCTTCGGAGGCCCAGGTTAATCTTCTAACAAGTTTCATTGGCGTAAAACCATTCGCCTGCGAACTGGTTACCATGTGGGAATCCGCCAATCGAAGCCCTAAGCCCTTCGGGGTATTCCTGACGAAGGGACAAGCACGAAGGACCATCCTGACCTGGTCAAACCCACGTCTCCTCTTCCCTTTGGCTTTCCCGCCAAAACAGAGATCGTGGGCTACAAAGCCCTAGCGGTTACCACTTTCCATGGGACGCCCCCATGATCTCCGAACAATGTGCAACCGCCTACTATGTCCTATTTCTCCCCTATAAATAGCATGGTCGGGCCAAAACAAAGTAAGTTAACTTCACTCTCTCAATTTACGACCTACATTACCATCACACATACTTACTCGCACGCCGGAGGTGTTTCGCAGGGTCCAACCCCTGCGCAATCACTTAACGTAGTGTCTTCGTATTTCTTATTTTCATGTTAAGAACAAGCTTGGCGCAATCTCAACACCCCATTATTCCTTTGATCACCATCGAAGGCTTGGTTGGCAATTATTTGTTCAATCAGATACTATAACAAGAAATCAAGGAGCTTCGATCAAATCATTGGAACAACAAATCAGACAAATGAGCAAGGTTCTTCAAGAAAGGGGATACGGAAGTTTACCTAGCTCAACTGAAACCAACCCAAGAGATAATGTCAAGGCCATAAGCACCACCGAGGAAGTCACGCCTAACATACCTAGAAGATTGACGAATGGTAATGATGGTGCAATGCCCGAATTTTTCTTTAATTCTTCAATCAGTTTAAGGAGGCTACTCAAAGAGAAGACAAAGATTGAAGAGGAGATCAAGGCTACAATGAAAGAAGAGAGCTCTGCAACCGACTTACGTGCCTTGCCTCATAAAGAAAAGGACCCAGGAAGTTTTACTTTACCTTGTTCAATTAATGATATATCTTTCAATAATGTGTTAGCTGACTTAGGAGCTAGCGTTAGTGTTATGCCCCTTAAGACATTCACTACCCTAGGACTAGGAAAATTAGCACCTACTAAGTTGCTTATTGAATTGGCTGATAAAACGGTAAAATGACCTGAAGGGGTTGCTGAAAATGTGCTAGTTAAGATTGAGAAGTTTGTTTTCCCCGTATACTTTGTTATATTAGATATGCCCGAGGATGTTAAGATTCCTTTAATCCTTGGAAGACCTTTCTTGTCTACCGCCCATGCTAAGAGTAATGTGTTTAAAAGAAAAATCTCATTAAAGGTAGGGAATAATAAACTAGTCTATAAGTGCCAAGATCCTGCTAAAAGCATAATTAGAGGCGTCTATGTGCTAGGATTAAGAGAACGTATGGACCTCGATCTTGAAGCTAGGCTTATGGGAGAAACATTGATTCAAAACAACTCAACTAATCCTAATCATGAGAACTTCGAGGAATTTATTGACCTTAATGTACCTACAGAACTTAGGCGCGATATTGTTAATGATTCTGATGATGAGTGGTATGATTGCGAAGTAATTAACAAACGTAGGAGAATAGTTGAGAATACAAATTTGAATAATGATGTGTTTATTGAATTACCACCCCACCTTGCATATTTATGCCTATATAATAATAAGAATTTCCCGTCTATCATTTTATCATCTCTACCAGAAAGGGACAAAACTTTGTTTATACAGATATTAAAGAAGAATGGCGTGGAAATTAAGGACGAGCAAGGAGTGTTCAATATTACTGGACTGGCGATGAGGGAGCGCGATGCTTCCGACTCTTTCAGTGATCGGTATTAAGGAGCTGAACGTGAGTCTAACTTGAAGACTCTGGAATAAAGACAAGTGCTGACCGGGAGACAACCCGGAGAATTTTTACATTCTGTTCTGTGTCGAGTCTGTCAGACCTGTAGAAGATACGGCGCATCTCAATCCTAAGATGCGACGCATCGCCTGCACTGGTCATATCTTATTTAATTTTTTGCATTTTTATTTTTGACTTTAAAACTTTCTGTCAGTTTATTTAATGTGGCGCATCCCTGGTTAAGGATGCGACGCATCTTTTATTCTGATTCGTATTTATTCCAGGCTCGATACGGCGTATCTTCTTTCATAAGATACGGCGTATCGACTGACCTAATGATTTTCCTTTTATTTTTTAAGTTTTATTTTTACTAACTACTAATGTATTATGCAAGTTTGAACCTTTTTAACTCAGGTGTGTTAAAGTCTGAATGGTATTATAGATTCCTGCATTCTTGTGGATACATCATTTTTGAAGCTTATAACGTTCTCATCCACAAGAAAGTTGATTTTTGCTCTTATACGAATAATGGAGGATCATACCGAGCAAATCTCAGGGGAGTTTTTCTGTTCTAATTCTTTTATTTTCCAGTTTTTAATCTTTGATACAAACAACGAGGACGTTGTTTAACTTAAGTGGGGGGATTGGAGAATTAGAACACTTACTTGTCCTAAACTTTTTCAAAATATGCTTAAAATGCGCTTAAAATATCAAAATTTAAATTTTTTTAGCATGTTTTGGTTTAAAGTCTAAATTACATAGCTGCACACATAACATTATTTCCAAAAATTGTGAACTTATCAAAATTCACAAATCTATGAGTGTGCCGGTGACTTGTAAACTTTAGAACTTGGCTTATATACTATTCGAGACCACCATAATAAGTATTATCTATATAATTGGAATGACTTGTCTAAATTGGTAAATTTCTAGGATTACACCCAAATAGCCTTTATATGTTATGTGATATTAACTAACTACACTGGTTAGTTAACCCCCGTATAAACGCTTTTGTTACTCTCACTTTTAGAGTAAGATACCCTTAGAAAAACACTCAGAGCCATTCCTTTCGTTTCTTACACCTTTGTTATAATGTTTCGATACACCCTTACACCTTAGCCTACCCTGTAGATTAAAGTCCGTGGTTAATTGCTTTAGGCAAAGTGTGTTTCCTTACATTACCTGTGTTCGCGTGCGTAATTCATTATCTTTGGTTAGATCGGGAAATTGCACAATGCAATTGGTATGAAAGTAAATATTGTATATCTTTGAGTTTATTTTTCGTGTGTTTACTACTTTCGCTATTACAGTTATTTCTGAAAGTATGAAGAGTATGGAAAAATTATCCGGAAAAATAGTGATAGAAAAGTTGTGAAATTTTACACATATATGTTGATGTGAAAAAAAAAAAAAAAAAAAAAAAAAAAAAGGAAAAGTTGGAAGTTTGTTTTAACCAACTTATGTAAAGTTTTGTATTAAGTGGGCGATATCACCACTATTTATTGTATATTATATTTATGGATTGAATGGGAGTTGGCCGTTATGGGAACGCCAACTAAGGTTATTCTTTGATTGAGATCTTGTTGAGTATAATTCGTGTCTACCTAAAGCGTGTGTTTCAAGTGTTAAAGCGTGAGTTATTCAATGATATGAGTCTTATTCGTGGGATGGTTGGGAAAGTAATTTACCACACTTAGGATTTTAATTTATCTGTTTTGTTTATCTTTCATTTTACACCAATTTGTATCCCAAATATTATCCATACCCTACATCATTCTTTATCCAAACCTTTGATTTATTGAGATTAGGGATTTGAGCAATCTTAAGTATCGTAGTCGTGGATTCGGCTATGTATTTATGATTTTGTCGCCCTTTTTGATATAATATTATTGGTGAAGATTACTTGGTCCTATCTTTAGCCCATTCGAGTTAAGGATTTGAGCAATTGCAAGCATTGTGGTCGTGGATTCGATCATGTATTTGTGATTTTGTCGTCTTTTCTGGAATGTGAGATCGATAGAGATTAAGAAGAATGATTAACCCTTAACCAACAAACCCTTTTTACCGCTTTAGACTTGTTATTCCTTGGCTTTAGTGGGGGAGATGCGTATACTTGCCAAGCTTATGATAGAATATTCGTCACGACTGCACAGTTAAACGATTAGATTTGCTTTTATCAAAATATTTTATTTTATTTCTAATTCGTTAAGTGTTTGGTTGTGCAATTATGACAAAACGAATACATGCTTAAATATAAAAATAAATCCTAATATCTTTTAGGATACATTTTCATAAGATTTATTCTAAGGTTTACTTGGGGACAAGTAAAGTTCAAGTGGGGGGATATTTGATGAACTCAAATAAGTACATTTTATTATCATCATTTGTCCTATTTATTTGACTTGTTTTATTTTATTATATATGAGAATTGATACGTTAATGTTTACTTTTGTAATTCTCAGGTAAAAACAAGTATTATGTGAAACTTGGCGATTTTGGACTAATTATGGAGCAAAACAAGCAAGATGTTAAGAGTCTACTGAAATGTACAAGGTCAAGATCATTCTGCTTCAGATACGCCGCAACATACTCCTTACATACGGCGTATCACTATCAAGATTTCACAAGTTACAATCCAAGACAGCAAAGGACATGCGCCGCATAGAGAAATGGAGTTACGCCGCATCTTAAGGCGGTGTACGAATATTCCTGAATATATTAATCTTGGACCCCACGCGAAGTTAAGTCAATGCGCCGCATCTACTTATCCTATGCGCCGCATCTAACCCTCAGACAGAAACTATAAATACCCCAAGGTCAGACGAATTTGAAAAGTTGGACAGTGCAAGATACCAGACGAATTCAGACGTATTAGCAGCACAAGACACACCCTAAACGAAGATACAAGAGCTATAAGAAGGTCCTGCATGTAAAACCCTAAAATCTAAAATGTGTAAAAAGACCAAAATGCCCCTGCTAGTTTAAAAATTAATTAAAAGCTTATAATGTATCAAATAAATTCCAAACTTCTGGCAATGCACATGTTATCATCCCAAATAATTTTCACAACATCATATAACATTTACACAAGTAGTAAAATTACCAAAATACCCCTAGCATTGCCGAATGATTTTTAGTTAACTATATTATGATTTTAAAACACATTAACTTATGTAAATGAGGAAATAATCAATCAAATTAATATGGCCAACCTATAATCCGAAAATTCTGGTCCAAGCCCACCCCTAGGACTCGGTATTCCATGTTTAAAGTCAATCCACATCTCATTTATCTCTAACCCTAATTTCCGAGTAGAAAGAAAACACATAAAGAATTTCCATAGCCTCCATTCGATCCACAAAAATTACCAAGGCATTTTTCTGAGTTCAAACACAATTCAAGGAGTCCTAGAAAAATCGTGTGGAGTTCATTTGTTGCCCGATTCAATTGTGGTGGATTTATTTCTATCGCTAACTCAAATTAAAGGTATAATTCGTATCAATTAAATCAAGCTTTGTAAAATTCGATTCTTATTTTTCCTGGAGTTCTTATATCATATGTGATATGCGAAAAATGTGTACAAGGTGATTTGATCCCATTTGGAGTCGTGGTGAATTCTTCCCTTGTCGATTATCCATCCGAGAAGCAATAAATCGTGTGGCCTTATTCACTCGTTCTAAAAATCTTCTGGTATTTTTCCTAGCCTCTAATGATTGTATATATCCTAAGAAAAATAATAAAAATGATCCATGCATGGTATATAATTCGTATGGTAATTCATGTGTTATTAAACCCTAGAATCGAAATAAATCAAGAGATCATGCATGCGATTTTTCCAGACCTAGTGAATAATTTTCGTGGGCTATATGATCATAATACAACACCATAAAAATGCTTATTTGATTTGTTGAGGCCTAAAACTATTTTGGTGGAATTATGTATAATCGGCTAAAAGGAAAATAAGAACAAAAAGACCTAGCGATTCATCTAGGGTTTGAAACTAAGAGGATCTGATCTTAAATGAACAATAATGATGTGGTAATGATGGCATAATTATTTGGGTCGATTAGGGTTTATTTTGATATATTATTGTATTTACCGATTTGAAAATAAATATAAAAGGGGGTGTTTTGTCAATAATAAAATTCATGGGCCATTTTTGTCATGTTCTATAAATCATGTGTGACCTGTAAAAATTATTAAACTGGGGGTCTATGTGTAAAATTCGTGATATAATGAATTAATTTGTAAATGTTAATTCGAAATGGAAATTAATTAAATACAAGGACTAAACATGTAATTTCTGAAAAGTTGAAGTCGATTTGTGTTATGAATGATATTCAGGGGCTAATGTGTAAATTTGGTTATTTATTGGACTAATATGTAATTATTATTAATTAATGATTTAAAATGTAAACTTTAAGGACTAAATATGTAACTTTAATAAATGGAGGGACCTAATGTGTAAATATTGAATAATTGAAGGTCTGGTCGTATAACTCACTAAAATAAGTACTCATTGTGTAAATTTGATAAACCAAGGGTTTAATGTGTAATTATGCATGTTTGAAGGTTTAAAATGTAATTTTGGAAGTTCAGGGGTATAAAATGTAAATTATGAAAACCTGAGGACCAAGGGTGTAAATATGATAAGGATACTTTATTTTCCAGCAAATATTAACCTAATTAAGCTATGTACTAAATATTTCTAATTATGGGAAATTTCTAAAAGTGGAAACTTACTAAATATGGAAATCTGCTAAAAATGGAAAGTTACTTAAAATGAAAGGGTTTGTAATTCTTGTCTACCCCCTCTAGGTGTGAAGAAAGAGAGGTCCTGATCCACCTTGTGTCATCCATTTCTGAGTTTGCGTTTGCTTTGGAATAAGGTACAGATATTCTGACCTTCTCTGTAAGGTTTCCTATGATTCTTTTCTGATCTGTTAAAATCTCTTATTTGATACTCTGTTACGATCCTTTGCTATGATACCTTTGCTTCGACCTTTGATCTCTGATTTTGGGACATATATTGACTTTAAGAAAACTATTTTTGAAGTTCGTTTTATGAAAACTATTTGAAAGACCATTTATGAAAACTATTTTGGATGATTGTTTTAAATGAACCTTAAGAGAAAACCTTTTTGAAAAGTACTGTTGATGTTGAACTTTCTAATATGACACACTGATTTTGATATGAACCTCTGACCTCTGACCTTTGACTCCCAGTTTGATACCCGAGCCAAAATTTGTTCCCTAGCCATGAAGGTAACATGGCCGTGTCTGTGATGCACCACTGGCATGACTAGTGTGTAGCCCTAGTGATTTGGTTACACCGTCCCCATTCTGATTTTAATATGCATGCACACTATATGATTTATTATGGCCGATCTGTTCTGGGGGGCGAATGGATGCATCCTAGATTTGTTCTGTTATGATATGATATGTGATGATATGATCTGATATGTGGTGACTGATGATGGGTGCAATCCACGTCTTTCATGTTCTGGGAGCTGATCACTCCATATATATCTGTTTGATACATGAGGTCACCCCTCATATTATCTGGTTACTAAGAGGTATCCCCTCTAGATTATGCAGGCTTATGTGATGTGATATATGTGGGCTCGTGGTGGATGACTGTCCTAATCTTTACTCTTGTACCTTATTTATATCTCTTTCATTATGTTTCGTTTGCTTTCGTTTCCGTTTATTATATATCTGTTCACTGGGCTTTGTAAGCTCAGCCGTACGTTTCTTTTCATGTACGGCAGGTATCTAAGCTAGGAGCTTTTGGATTATGCTTTGGATGGGATGAGAGTTAGATGAAGCTTTGACCTTAGATGACCACCTTTATCTTATGACCTTGTTTTAAATTCTGGATTTCGTTTGTATTTGTATCTTTGGATTTTTCCTTTCCTTGAACTTATGTTATATTCAAGTCGTGTTCGACTTGACTTTTCTTTGAATTATTTAATAAGACTTCCGCTGTGTGATTATGTATGCTCTGATTTATCACCGTGATGTGACACCTTTACCCTTGCTGGGTTGGGGTGTTACAATTATGGTATCAGAGCCCAGGTTGCGACCTGTAGTACATAAGTCATGGCCTGTGAGTCTTATGGACCCTAGGATTTGACCCTTAGGGCTTAAGTTTTGACTGGTGAGGTTTTGGGTAGTCTTAGGTTCCGTTTCGTCTTCCATTTCGTGCTTATTCGCTTATATTGTTGCTAATCGTTTTCGAAATCATTCAGATGGTGAATACTCGACATCAGGAGTATAATGGAGCGACCCCTGACTTTCAGGCCATGATAGCAGAAGCTTTGGCCAACGCTCTTCCTAACTTGGTGACTCAGGTTACCAACAATATTCAGAATGGGGCAGGTTCTTCCGGAGGTGGTGGTGCAGGTTCAGGTCCAGGTAATGGTGGTGGAGGTGCTCCACCAGTGGGTATCCATGTCTGGATTGAGAGGTTTAACAAGCTCAAACCCCTCACTTTCCGTAAAGCTGCCGTCCCCACCGAGGCGGAAGACTGGATTATCCACATGGAAAAGATATTCAAGGTTTTGGGTTGTCCAGATGAGTTTAAGGCGAGATTGGCTGCATTTAAGTTTGAAGGCGATGCACAGAGCTGGTGGACAGCTTATGTCCAGGCACAGGAGCAGGGTTTTGAGGAGACTTGCACTTGGGAGGATTTCATGGGTATCTTTTATAAGCAGTACGTTCCAGTGGCTGAACAGCAGCGATATGAGCGGGAGTATGGTAGCATCCGTCAGGGGGACCGAGAGACGACTGTGGAGTTTATGCAGCGATTTATGAGGCTGGCCAGTTTCGTTGGGCCAGAGGTTACGGGAGATGCTTACCGTCAGGCTAAGACATTTAAGTGGGCGTTAAAGAAATGGATATTGGACCGTATCGTGAATACGCCTTATGATGACGTGGCGGCGGTTGCGAACGACGCTCGCAACATTGAGATGTTACAAAGTGAGGGTGATGGTTTCAATAAGCGTGATAGGGACGGTAACCGTGTGTCTTCCAGGAGTTTGGAGCCACGAGATCGGGCGGATCGTGATCGTGATCAGCAAGGTAGGGATTCGAGGTCAGCTCCTAGGCAGGATAAAGATCGTCGGGGGCGCAGCGACAGTCAGGGACAGTGGAAAGATCAGTCTCCTTGGAGTTACCAGCAGAGTCAGGGTTCTGGATCGAACTCTCGAGGAAGATCATCTGAGTACTCGCATCCTACTCCTATTTGTGTTACTTGCGGGAAAAGTCATTATGGAGCTTGTCGTAGGGCTGCGGGTACTTGTTTTAGATGCGGATCGTCTGAGCATAGAGTTAGGGATTGTCCTGATCCGGCGCCTGTTGTGAATTATCTTCCTCCTCCTCGAATTCTGGTCGCGATTATTCGAGTACTGATAAGGCGTCTGGTATGTTTCTATTTAGTTTCCGTTCCATTTCAGTTCTACTTCTTTGCAAATTTCGAGGACGAAATTTTTTCGTTTAGAGGGGAAGAGTTGTAAAACCCTAAAATCTAAAATGTGTAAAAAGACCAAAATGCCCTGCTAGTTTAAAAATTAATTAAAAGCTTATAATGTATCAAATAAATTCCAAACTTCTGGCAATGCACATGTTATCATCCCAAATAATTTTCACAAATCATATAACATTTACACAAGTAGTAAAATTACCAAAATACCCCTAGCATTGCCGAATGATTTTTAGTTAACTATATTATGATTTTAAAACACATTAACTTATGTAAATGAGGAAATAATCAATCAAATTAATATGGCCAACCTATAATCCGAAAATTCTGGTCCAAGCCCACCCCTAGGACTCGGTATTCCATGTTTAAAGTCAATCCACATCTCATTTATCTCTAACCCTAATTTCCGAGTAGAAAGAAAACAATAAAGAATTTCCATAGCCTCCATTCGATCCACAAAAATTACCAAGGCATTTTTCTGAGTTCAAACACAATTCAAGGAGTCCTAGAAAAATCGTGTGGAGTTCATTTGTTGCCCGATTTACAATTGTGGTGGATTTATTTCTATCGCTAACTCAAATTAAAGGTATAATTCGTATCAATTAAATCAAGCTTTGTAAAATTCGATTCTTATTTTTCCTGGAGTTCTTATATCATATGTGATATGAGAAAAATGTGTACAAGGTGATTTGATCCCATTTGGAGTCGTGGTGAATTCTTCCCTTGTCGATTATCCATCCGAGAAGCAATAAATCGTGTGGCCTTATTCACTCGTTCTAAAAATCTTCTGGTATTTTTCCTAGCCTCTAATGATCGTATATATCCTAAGAAAAATAATAAAAATGATCCATGCATGGTATATAATTCGTATGGTAATTCATGTGTTATTAAACCCTAGAATCGAAATAAATCAAGAGATCATGCATGCGATTTTTCCAGACCTAGTGAATAATTTTCGTGGGCTATATGATCATAATACAACACCATAAAAATGCTTATTTGATTTGTTGAGGCCTAAAACTATTTTGGTGGAATTATGTATAATCGGCTAAAAGGAAAAATAAGAACAAAAAGACCTAGCGATTCATCTAGGGTTTGAAACTAAGAGGATCTGATCTTAAATGAACAATAATGATGTGGTAATGATGGCATAATTATTTGGGTCGATTAGGGTTTATTTTGATATATTATTGTATTTACCGATTTGAAAATAAATATAAAAGGGGGTGTTTTGTCAATAATAAAATTCATGGGCCATTTTTGTCATGTTCTATAAATCATGTGTGACCTGTAAAAATTATTAAACTGGGGGTCTATGTGTAAAATTCGTGATATAATGAATTAATTTGTAAATGTTAATTCGAAATGGAAATTAATTAAATACAAGGACTAAACATGTAATTTCTGAAAAGTTGAAGTCGATTTGTGTTATGAATGATATTCAGGGGCTAATGTGTAAATTTGGTTATTTATTGGACTAATATGTAATTATTATTAATTAATGATTTAAAATGTAAACTTTAAGGACTAAATATGTAACTTTAATAAATGGAGGGACCTAATGTGTAAATATTGAATAATTGAAGGTCTGGTCGTATAACTCACTAAAATAAGTACTCATTGTGTAAATTTGATAAACCAAGGGTTTAATGTGTAATTATGCATGTTTGAAGGTTTAAAATGTAATTTTGGAAGTTCAGGGGTATAAAATGTAAATTATGAAAACCTGAGGACCAAAGGTGTAAATATGATAAGGATACTTTATTTCCAGCAAATATTAACCTAATTAAGCTATGTACTAAATATTTCTAATTATGGGAACTTTCTAAAAGTGGAAACTTACTAAATATGAAAATCTGCTAAAAATGGAAAGTTACTTAAAATGAAAGGGTTTGTAATTCTTGTCTACCCCCTCTAGGTGTGAAGAAAGAGAAGTCCTGCTTCACTTTGTGTCATCCATTTCTGAGTTTGTGTTTGCTTTGGAATAAGGTACAGATATTCTGACCTTCTCTGTAAGGTTTCCTATGATTCTTTTCTGATCTGTTAAAATCTCTTATTTGATACTCTGTTACGATCCTTTGCTATGATACCTTTGCTTCGACCTTTGATCTCTGATTTTGGGACATATATTGACTTTAAGAAAACTATTTTTGAAGTTCGTTTTATGAAAACTATTTGAAAGACCATTTATGAAAACTATTTTGAATGATTGTTTTAAATGAACCTTAAGAGAAAACCTTTTTGAAAAGTACTGTTGATGTTGAACTTTCTAATATGACACACTGATTTTGATATGAACCTTTGACCTTTGACCTTTGACTCCCAGTTTGATACCCGAGCCAAAATTTGTTCCCTAGCCATGAAGGTAACATGGCCGTGTCTGTGATGCACCACTGGCATGACTAGTGTGTAGCCCTAGTGATTTGGTTACACCGTCCCCATTCTGATTTTAATATGCATGCACACTATATGATTTATTATGGCCGATCTGTTCTGGGGGGCGAATGGATGCATCCTAGATTTGTTCTGTTATGATATGATATGTGATGATATGATCTGATATGTGGTGACTGATGATGGGTGCAATCCACGTCTTTCATGTTCTGGGAGCTGATCACTCCATATATATATGTTTGATACATGAGGTCACCCCTCATATTATCTGGTTACTAAGAGGTATCCCCTCTAGATTATGCAGGCTTATGTGATGTGATATATGTGGGCTCGTGGTGGATGACTGTCCTAATCTTTACTCTTGTACCTTATTTATATCTCTTTCATTATGTTTCGTTTGCTTTCGTTTCCGTTTATTATATATCTGTTCACTGGGCTTTGTAAGCTCAGCCGTACGTTTCTTTTCATGTACGGCAGGTATCTAAGCTAGGAGCTTTTGGATTATGCTTTGGATGGGATGAGAGTTAGATGAAGCTTTGACCTTAGATGACCACCTTTATCTTATGACCTTGTTTTAAATTCTGGATTTCGTTTGTATTTGTATCTTTGGATTTTTCCTTTCCTTGAACTTATGTTATATTCAAGTCGTGTTCGACTTGACTTTTCTTTGAATTATTTAATAAGACTTCCGCTGTGTGATTATGTATGCTCTGATTTATCACCGTGATGTGACACCTTTACCCTTGCTGGGTTGGGGTGTTACAATTATGGTATCAGAGCCCAGGTTGCGACCTGTAGTACATAAGTCATGGCCTATGAGTCTTATGGACCCTAGGATTTGACCCTTAGGGCTTAAGTTTTGACTGGTGAGGTTTTGGGTAGTCTTAGGTTCCGTTTCGTCTTCCATTTCGTGCTTATTCGCTTATATTGTTGCTAATCGTTTTCGAAATCATTCAGATGGTGAATACTCGACATCAGGAGTATAATGGAGCGACCCCTGACTTTCAGGCCATGATAGCAGAAGCTTTGGCCAACGCTCTTCCTAACTTGGTGACTCAGGTTACCAACAATATTCAGAATGGGGCAGGTTCTTCCGGAGGTGGTGGTGCAGGTTCAGGTCCAGGTAATGGTGGTGGAGGTGCTCCACCAGTGGGTATCCATGTCTGGATTGAGAGGTTTAACAAGCTCAAACCCCTCACTTTCCGTAAAGCTGCCGTCCCCACCGAGGCGGAAGACTGGATTATCCACATGGAAAAGATATTCAAGGTTTTGGGTTGTCCAGATGAGTTTAAGGCGAGATTGGCTGCATTTAAGTTTGAAGGCGATGCACAGAGCTGGTGGACAGCTTATGTCCAGGCACAGGAGCAGGGTTTTGAGGAGACTTGCACTTGGGAGGATTTCATGGGTATCTTTTATAAGCAGTACGTTCCAGTGGCTGAACAGCAGCGATATGAGCGGGAGTATGGTAGCATCCGTCAGGGGGACCGAGAGACGACTGTGGAGTTTATGCAGCGATTTATGAGGCTGGCCAGTTTCGTTGGGCCAGAGGTTACGGGAGATGCTTACCGTCAGGCTAAGACATTTAAGTGGGCGTTAAAGAAATGGATATTGGACCGTATCGTGAATACGCCTTATGATGACGTGGCGGCGGTTGCGAACGACGCTCGCAACATTGAGATGTTACAAAGTGAGGGTGATGGTTTCAATAAGCGTGATAGGGACGGTAACCGTGTGTCTTCCAGGAGTTTGGAGCCACGAGATCGGGCGGATCGTGATCGTGATCAGCAAGGTAGGGATTCGAGGTCAGCTCCTAGGCAGGATAAAGATCGTCGGGGGCGCAGCGACAGTCAGGGACAGTGGAAAGATCAGTCTCCTTGGAGTTACCAGCAGAGTCGGGGTTCTGGATCGAACTCTCGAGGAAGATCATCTGAGTACTCGCATCCTACTCCTATTTGTGTTACTTGCGGGAAAAGTCATTATGGAGCTTGTCGTAGGGCTGCGGGTACTTGTTTTAGATGCGGATCGTCTGAGCATAGAGTTAGGGATTGTCCTGATCCGGCGCCTGTTGTGAATTATCTTCCTCCTCCTCCGAATTCTGGTCGCGATTATTCGAGTACTGATAAGGCGTCTGGTATGTTTCTATTTAGTTTCCGTTCCATTTCAGTTCTACTTCTTTGCAAATTTCGAGGACGAAATTTTTTCGTTTAGAGGGGAAGAGTTGTAAAACCCTAAAATCTAAAATGTGTAAAAAGACCAAAATGCCCCTGCTAGTTTAAAAATTAATTAAAAGCTTATAATGTATCAAATAAATTCCAAACTTCTGGCAATGCACATGTTATCATCCCAAATAATTTTCACAACATCATATAACATTTACACAAGTAGTAAAATTACCAAAATACCCCTAGCATTGCCGAATGATTTTTAGTTAACTATATTATGATTTTAAAACACATTAACTTATGTAAATGAGGAAATAATCAATCAAATTAATATGGCCAACCTATAATCCGAAAATTCTGGTCCAAGCCCACCCCTAGGACTCGGTATTCCATGTTTAAAGTCAATCCACATCTCATTTATCTCTAACCCTAATTTCCGAGTAGAAAGAAAACACATAAAGAATTTCCATAGCCTCCATTCGATCCACAAAAATTACCAAGGCATTTTTCTGAGTTCAAACACAATTCAAGGAGTCCTAGAAAAATCGTGTGGAGTTCATTTGTTGCCCGATTCAATTGTGGTGGATTTATTTCTATCGCTAACTCAAATTAAAGGTATAATTCGTATCAATTAAATCAAGCTTTGTAAAATTCGATTCTTATTTTTCCTGGAGTTCTTATATCATATGTGATATGAGAAAAATGTGTACAAGGTGATTTGATCCCATTTGGAGTCGTGGTGAATTCTTCCCTTGTCGATTATCCATCCGAGAAGCAATAAATCGTGTGGCCTTATTCACTCGTTCTAAAAATCTTCTGGTATTTTTCCTAGCCTCTAATGATCGTATATATCCTAAGAAAAATAATAAAAATGATCCATGCATGGTATATAATTCGTATGGTAATTCATGTGTTATTAAACCCTAGAATCGAAATAAATCAAGAGATCATGCATGCGATTTTTCCAGACCTAGTGAATAATTTTCGTGGGCTATATGATCATAATACAACACCATAAAAATGCTTATTTGATTTGTTGAGGCCTAAAACTATTTTGGTGGAATTATGTATAATCGGCTAAAAGGAAAAATAAGAACAAAAAGACCTAGCGATTCATCTAGGGTTTGAAACTAAGAGGATCTGATCTTAAATGAACAATAATGATGTGGTAATGATGGCATAATTATTTGGGTCGATTAGGGTTTATTTTGATATATTATTGTATTTACCGATTTGAAAATAAATATAAAAGGGGGTGTTTTGTCAATAATAAAATTCATGGGCCATTTTTGTCATGTTCTATAAATCATGTGTGACCTGTAAAAATTATTAAACTGGGGGTCTATGTGTAAAATTCGTGATATAATGAATTAATTTGTAAATGTTAATTCGAAATGGAAATTAATTAAATACAAGGACTAAACATGTAATTTCTGAAAAGTTGAAGTCGATTTGTGTTATGAATGATATTCAGGGGCTAATGTGTAAATTTGGTTATTTATTGGACTAATATGTAATTATTATTAATTAATGATTTAAAATGTAAACTTTAAGGACTAAATATGTAACTTTAATAAATGGAGGGACCTAATGTGTAAATATTGAATAATTGAAGGTCTGGTCGTATAACTCACTAAAATAAGTACTCATTGTGTAAATTTGATAAACCAAGGGTTTAATGTGTAATTATGCATGTTTGAAGGTTTAAAATGTAATTTTGGAAGTTCAGGGGTATAAAATGTAAATTATGAAAACCTGAGGACCAAAGGTGTAAATATGATAAGGATACTTTATTTCCAGCAAATATTAACCTAATTAAGCTATGTACTAAATATTTCTAATTATGGGAACTTTCTAAAAGTGGAAACTTACTAAATATGAAAATCTGCTAAAAATGGAAAGTTACTTAAAATGAAAGGGTTTGTAATTCTTGTCTACCCCCTCTAGGTGTGAAGAAAGAGAGGTCCTGATCCACCTTGTGTCATCCATTTCTGAGTTTGCGTTTGCTTTGGAATAAGGTACAGATATTCTGACCTTCTCTGTAAGGTTTCCTATGATTCTTTTCTGATCTGTTAAAATCTCTTATTTGATACTCTGTTACGATCCTTTGCTATGATACCTTTGCTTCGACCTTTGATCTCTGATTTTGGGACATATATTGACTTTAAGAAAACTATTTTTGAAGTTCGTTTTATGAAAACTATTTGAAAGACCATTTATGAAAACTATTTTGGATGATTGTTTTAAATGAACCTTAAGAGAAAACCTTTTTGAAAAGTACTGTTGATGTTGAACTTTCTAATATGACACACTGATTTTGATATGAACCTCTGACCTCTGACCTTTGACTCCCAGTTTGATACCCGAGCCAAAATTTGTTCCCTAGCCATGAAGGTAACATGGCCGTGTCTGTGATGCACCACTGGCATGACTAGTGTGTAGCCCTAGTGATTTGGTTACACCGTCCCCATTCTGATTTTAATATGCATGCACACTATATGATTTATTATGGCCGATCTGTTCTGGGGGGCGAATGGATGCATCCTAGATTTGTTCTGTTATGATATGATATGTGATGATATGATCTGATATGTGGTGACTGATGATGGGTGCAATCCACGTCTTTCATGTTCTGGGAGCTGATCACTCCATATATATATGTTTGATACATGAGGTCACCCCTCATATTATCTGGTTACTAAGAGGTATCCCCTCTAGATTATGCAGGCTTATGTGATGTGATATATGTGGGCTCGTGGTGGATGACTGTCCTAATCTTTACTCTTGTACCTTATTTATATCTCTTTCATTATGTTTCGTTTGCTTTCGTTTCCGTTTATTATATATCTGTTCACTGGGCTTTGTAAGCTCAGCCGTACGTTTCTTTTCATGTACGGCAGGTATCTAAGCTAGGAGCTTTTGGATTATGCTTTGGATGGGATGAGAGTTAGATGAAGCTTTGACCTTAGATGACCACCTTTATCTTATGACCTTGTTTTAAATTCTGGATTTCGTTTGTATTTGTATCTTTGGATTTTTCCTTTCCTTGAACTTATGTTATATTCAAGTCGTGTTCGACTTGACTTTTCTTTGAATTATTTAATAAGACTTCCGCTGTGTGATTATGTATGCTCTGATTTGTCACCGTGATGTGACACCTTTACCCTTGCTGGGTTGGGGTGTTACACTGCATGTATTCAATTCATTAAGTAGTTTTGTTTTATTGTATTAGTACACTCTAATTCATCAGGATTGATGGGCCGATGTCATGTGACTGCGGAATATCATGACCACCCCTTAAAATTGCTTTGCCATTAATTAAAGTTTATATGTTGATGTCTTTCGTGACTTTTATTAGTGCATTGATAACCTCTGTGTCTAGCTGAGCATTGCTTGGGTCGCCATGCCACTTCCTCGCCTATTTATTCTATCGTTTCTAGGATAGTGGGATAGACATAAGTAATCATTAAGGGTTTACTCGCCGATAAAATTAGAGCCAACGAGAAAGGGTTAATTATATACACTTCATATAAAACTAGCAATAAAACAAGTGACAAGCTACTTAATTATCAGGACAGGTCTTCTTATTGTCTCAAGTATCTATCTGTGTACGTGTGTGCTAATCGTTGATTCGTGCTCATTAGTTTAGTTTTCTATTTAATCATAACCAAACCGTGCCAGTCTCTCAGGCTGAACCCCCCTTGCGTTAGATTAGGTTGTATAGCTAACTTAGGATATTAAAATACTGATTAGAATAACTAGATAATACGTTCCACTCTTAGTGATCGACACTCTACTTACCATTATATTCATACTGACCAGGTACACTGCTCGTTAAGTGTGTGTGTTATTGATAAGTCGGCTAAATATAAATTTAAAACTTGAGTAGGCATTAATACTGCTAAACCGCAATGACACGCACGCGCATCAGGTTGCATATCTAATGTAGTTGCCACTATGATAAAATAAAGTATCCGAGCCTGTTACAAATTCCAACTTCTGTAATTCAATACTGTCTTGATTTGTATAAATGCGTATTTTTCGTAATAATACTTAATACCTCTCTGTTATCTGATATATGATTTTGCAGGAAACAATGGTGCCCGTGGAGGATGTAGTCAATGAATCACATTTATCGAGGTAAAATAGTAGTAATATGTGTTGATACTTTTCATTCCATTAATATATTGAAAACCATAAGAATGAATGAAAATGAGTTTCAAGGGTTTAACACACCAAAAAGGCGGCGAGATATACGTGGAAAAGGACTAGGATTCGAGAGATATGCACGTCTCTTGCTAGAATGGCCACAAATGGTTCGAACCAAGCTTGAATGCTTTGGAAAAGGGTTCAGATGACTTGAATAATGATCCTTGTGATTGGAAGGTCTCGGCAAGAGGAAAGACTTAGAGAAAATGTGTGTGAGAAATGTTTAAGTGTGAATGCAAGAGTGTGTATGTATATCGATATATGTATGCATGTATTAGCCGAGTTTATTGTATTATAATGACTCAACTTGGGTGATTAGATGGTTGGCAGAGATTGGGATAAGGATTTGAGAATAATACTCGAGTATGATGATATTTAGGGGGGGTTTGTGTGTAGCTTTGGCTATAAATCAAGTAGCATGTGTATGTATATATTTCGACTAGCCAAAAGGTCCAAATGACTTTTTAGCGTAACCAAATTATATAGGAATGATGTAAATAAGCTTGGAGGCTTATATTCGACTAGGGAGAATTAAATGGCTTAGGTGAAAACAAGTTGTGTGGAATTTGGTTTACATTAGAATGACTTGTACATGTGTCGACTAGCGTTTACTTTAAGTCTTGTTTAAGTATCAAGCGTTCGAATTAGAAAGTGAGACTTGTCATCCTGATTATTTGGTGTATGAAGATTCGAATGGTGTAAAATGTAGCATTAGGTGTGTGTCGAAATCACAAGATATCGAGGCCAAGTGTTGGTGTATCAAACCGAGTGAAAATAAAAGAAATACGAATTTTGGGTTGGGCTTGAATAGTAACAGGTTCAAAATTGGGCCGAGAAATAGTATAAGGATCCGTTTGGCTTATTATTCGTGTATTGGATTCGTCGTGGTCCGTGTGTGAGCTCGTTCCAAAGTGTTTGTGAATCACGTATCAACGTGTTTGAATTATTGTAATGTAATAAACAAAATTTTCAAATTTTGCTCGTAAAAATGGTTAATTGAACTGTAATGGTAATTTATACTTGATTAACATTTACAAATCACTGTGGAATTTTACAGGTTGCTACAGTTATGGGTTATGGGTTATGGTTTTGGCCCATGGATAATCCAATACAAGTTATACATTTTTACTTAGTTATTTTATAAAATATATTTAGTGATTTTGACAAAGTAAGTTAGAAAAACTTATTGGCTTTAAAACATTACATATTTTATTTATTTCGATAAAATGATTTTACTTTTATTATCAAAAAAACATAGGAAGATCGTAAAATATAAATAAACGTTTTTACAGTTTATTTGTATTAACAAATGACACAAAGTACTTCTTATTCCCCAAAGAGTGAGTGGCATGCAAATCACACAGGTCACTGTGTATTAGTTCCAAGAGCTCAGTCTCACGTTTTACACCCTGAAAAGGTTTCTTAGTTATTTTGGTCAACATGCAAGTCTTACACTTTTTAGTGTCCATGTCAAATGCTGGGATTAACCCATCCTTAGACATATCTTGCATCTTTTTATAGTGTACATGGCCAAGTCTAGCATGCCAGAGGGTAGAGTCGTTAAGTTTAGAGGTTGACAAAAAGGCTGAATTAACAATATCAATGACAATATTAAGCCTGAACATTTGATTACACAAAAAGCCAAAACCTATAAACACACCATATTTAGATAATACAAATTTATCATATTCAATAACTTGTTTATATCCATGATTATTCAAAACACTACTTGAAACCAAGTTCTTCCTTATATCAAGAACATGAATAACATTAAACAAAGTTACAATCTTTCCAGAACTAAAACTAAGATCTACACAACCACGACCATGCACCAGGGTTGTTGACTCATTTCCCATGTGAAGAATAGAACCATCATTCAGTGACTCGTAATTCTTGAACCAACGTCTATCTTTGCACACATGAACAGTTGCTCCAGAGTCAACCCACCACGCAACATCATCATCCTGCACATAGTTAGATTCAGATACATATGTAACATAATAAATCTAAAAGGATTTATTAAACATATTCTGACCTTTAAGTGAGTTGGCAGAACCACCACTCCCTGAACCACTAGTGCCTGAACCATTGGCTTTACCACCAACCTAGACACCTTTGCAATCCCTTTTAATGTGACAAGTTTTGCCACATTTCCAACAAGTAGGTGTTGCCATCTTGTTAGGGTCAGCCCTTGTGTTATCATGATGTTTATGTTTGCCCTTGTTGTCATTGTACCTGGTGGAATTGTTATGTTCCACCATATTTGTTAGTGCAAATATTACGATATTTAAACTAAACGGTTTCTACAGTTTTAATAATGACAAACATGTAACTTGTGATTCATAACGTAAAACGTGCAAGTTACTTGTAAACAAAAATCATCAATGCATACTTACATCAACACCACCCGACGTCTCAAGTATGCTTCAACGAAGTCTTAGATTTTCATCCCGACATAAATCACTCAAGGTATGGACAAACAAATCTACTACTTGACAAATGATCAAAGGATTATATTTTTCTAAACTTCACATTTTTAATGTGACAAAACATTTTTTCAAAAATATATTTTACAAATTATTTTTGAATTAAAAAGAAAAGTTTTATTTTGAAAAATAAGTTTAAAAATCCCAACAGTCAATTTTCCCCCCAAAACAACTCCAAATATTCCCAAATAAACCTTCCCCACTAAAGACAATCGAAGGTGCGTCCACGGTACCATTAAGTACCGACGGCTCCACTAAATTTAGAGGAGCCGTCTGACAATTAGTGGAGTCGTGGGTCTATAACGGCTAGTTTTTCCCTTTCCTATAAATAGTGGACCATTTCACACTTCCAACTTGATTTTTCCAGTCATTTTTCTCTGGTCTAATCCCTCCTCACTTAGAACACTTTCTTTGATCATTTAGAGAGTCTTAGTTTGTTTAAGAGTGATCCAATCATCCATTCAAGTGATCCTCTTCATTCCTCTTGATTAGCAAGAGAAGGACACAAAGTATCCAAGTAGATACAAAGTGTTGTCATCCCTCTTGATTAGCAAGAGAAGAACACAAAGTATCCAAGTAGATACAAAGTGTTATCATTCCTCTTCAATTGCAAGAGAAGAACTCAAGGTATCCAAGAAGATACAAGAGTTGTAGTTGTTAGGTCTTGTAACATTTGTTACATTCTTGATTGTATCATAGCATACATCAAGATCATTTTTCTTTTAAGAGTTTGTGAGGGAAGATCATTGTGATCTTGTCAAGATCTTGGAGATCTCTTGAAGCCATTTGGCTTGTGTGATTGATCAAGTGCATCAAGGGTAGATCGGGTAGATCGAGTCAAGTGGGAGTAGATTATTGTGATCTTGTCGAGATCTTGGAGATCTCTTGAAGCCATTGGGCTTGTGTGATTGATCATGTGGATCAAGGGTAGATCGGGTAGATCGTGGTAGATTGATGCTAGCTAAGATTAGCACTCGACATCTAGCTTAGTGTCGGAAATTGGATAAGCGACGTGTAGATTGGTGCTAGCTAAGATTAGCACTCGGCATCTAGCTTAGTGTCGGAAAACAAGTTAAGCGACGTGTACGGTTTTCTCCGCCTGAAGGGAGTTTGTTGATTAGTGAAGTAACTCTCGAGTTGGGTACTCGGGGAGCGGAGTAGGGCGAAGAGGAGCTTCGTGACCGAACCACTATAAATCACCGTGTCCGGTTTGCGCCTTCTTACTTATCTCTTTACTTTCATTTTATTCTTTATCGCTTTATATTTATATTTGCATTACGTTTATGTTTATGTGGCTAGTTGCTTATGTTATGTTGATTATGTATGTGTCATGATGTGTTTATGTTTGTATGGTAGTTTACTATATGACCATAGTTGACACTTTTCATATTACCTCACACTTGATCGGATATTTGATACAAAAAGTTTTAAGTTTTTAAATGGAAACGTATTCACCCCCCTCCCCTCTACGGTTTCCATAATTGGTATAAGAGACAGGTTGCTCAAATTTTTAAAACAAATGGTTTTCAAAATTGAGTACGATCCATGTATCAAATTACCCATGAAGGTGATAAAAATATGAAAAGTATATAGTTGCTTAATACTTACAAGTTTTGTTGTTAAGTATACGTTGTCATACTGGATTGTATTATCCTAAGTGCTCAGGGTTTGACCTCAAGGGATACTCAGACTCTGACTATGCTGGATGCAACATGGATAGGAAAAGCACCTCAGGCTCCTGCCAATTTCTTGGTGGAAAGTTAGTCTGTTGGAGTGCTAAGAAGCAACAATCAGTTGCCATGTCCTCAGCTGAAGCTGAATATGTTGCAGCAGCTAGCTGTTGTGCAAATGTACTTTGGATGAAAAGTCAACTCAGTGACTATGGCATTCAGTATAAGATGGTACCCATCTTTTGTGATAACACAAGTGCAATTGCAATTTCCAACAACCCTGTTCTCCATCAGAGAACAAAACACATTGATATCAGATATCATTTCATCAGGGATCATGTCATGAATGGTGACATCGAATTACACTTCATCCCTACTGAATATCAGTTAGCTGATATTTTCACCAAACCTTTGGATGAACCAACTTTCACTAGACTGAAAGCTGAGTTAGGAATGTTGGATATTGAGACTCAGTCCACTGATTGAATCCATCCAACTGAAGTGTACATTCTTAGAACCTCAGGTCCCTGAATCAATGTGTCCCTCAGTGTCAAGTATCACTGAATGCCCTTCCTGAACCATCAGTAACTAAAACCCAAAGTTACTGAAACCCTCAGTGAATGAATAGTCATTCAGGGTCCTCAAGATGTCATTCAATGCTAACTTAAATGCTCTAAGTATTGAGTTAGTAAATGTCCTAGGTTGGTGACTGATATCCTATTTAATATAGGAATATATGTCTCTCTGGCATACACATCTTGGGCCCCCACTTTCCCACTTGGCATTAATTGCCTATCCAATCACATTAGAGAAATGTGATGACTCATCTCTGCAAACTACACTTTTTGCAGACGGCTCAACTGTTCACCATAATGGTTGCCGAATACATGGGGAAGTGGAATCGTGGCATTTAATGCGGACTTCAAAATTTTTATAAAACAATTTTCAAATTTTTGAAGTAAAATGTTTTATGCCCAAAATACCCCAAACCTTTCCACTTCCCTATAAATACCCATCCAAAAGAATACATACACACGCTTTTAGAAATTTATAAGCAAACTCTGCCCTTTTTTATTTCTCAAACAACATTGTGTGTGTGTTCTTAGCATTAAGAAATATCCGACCATTTTTTCGACCTATACCCGATCATCAAATGGCTTCTTCTAATGCTATTACCACTGCCCCAAATGTGAGCTTCACAATGGAGGGCGTGGATTTAACCAAAAACAATGTGGTTGGAAACTTCCATTACCCGCAGCAATATGCGGGTTACAAGGATGTAGTTAAGTATTTACAAAACTGCTTCCTTGCCACAGCTTTTACAACCACCCCAGAAGTCATCTATAATGACTATCTCAGGGAGTTTTGGTGTACCGCAACGGCTACTAGCCCTAAGGACACCAAAGAGTCGATCATCACTTTCACTGTGATGAATGGGACTAAGACTCTCTCCCTGAACTACAAGACCTTCATCAAAGCCACTGGTCTTAACTTTGTTGAGAACTTTGAGGCTAACCCTACTGATCAGGAAATAAAAGCTGAAATGCTTTTCCTAGGGCCTCATGATGCTAGGCGTCCTGGCGAGTCTCCTGAAGCCTTGTTGGCTAAGGCTCCAATAGTGAAGACATGGTTTCACCCTGTCTGGAGACTTATGATGACATTCGTCATTCAGGTACTCGGAGGAAACAAATCCTCCACTGAGCAGTTGAACTCATCACAACAATTGATGATGTTCAGTCTCTTGGAGGGTAGAAAAATAGATATCGGAGGAATAATCTTCCGTGACCTCGTGTCAAAGCTCTCAGGGAAACTGATGAGGCGAAAAGTGTACCGCTTTTAAGGGGTCATTTAAGCCCTAAATCGTATTTATTTGATCAAATATCGCCCTAAATCGTTCCTTTTGTCATTTTAGGTACTTTTGAGGAGAAATCTGGAAAAGGAGGCATTTTGGACGTTTTTGGAGCATAAAGTGAAGAAAACGACAAAGTCTCAAGAATCGGCTGAAAGTCACCTTTGACGGCGTCACATTTAACCCCAGACGGCGTCATGCTTTGGCAAGAAAAGTTGGATGTGAAATTTACTCATGACGGGCCAGTGAAAATAGCATGTGAATTCTGACGGCGTCACGCTTTAACTTGATCAAGGGCGTCACGGCTTAAATCATAAGGGGACGGCGTCACGTTCTAGGTTCGACGGCGTCAAGCCTTGATAAGCCAGAATGGATTTTTGAGAAGCTAAAGAGGGACGGCGTCAAGAAGGTCATCCGGGAACCCTAAAAACGGCGAGGTGACGGCGTCACAATCCATAAGGTGACGCCGTCAGATCCAAAAATCTATATATAGTTTTCTAATTCTTTGTCATTAAGGAGAGCTTAGTGTGTGGAATTTTGGGATAAAACCCTAGGACGATTTTAGCTACTTTTTCAGGGCTTTTTGCCTTGAGATCTTCCATGTTTCATTGAAAGATAAGTTATCAATTAATCATTCAATATGTCTATGTGTTGTTTGATTCTATCTTATGCTTGTCTTTTGTTTAACATGTTAGGCTAATTTTATCTTGTGTTTGCTTAGATCTAATGAAACCTAGCTATTGATTATTGGTTGTTAGTGTGTTGTTAGTTGTATTGGATGATTGTTTATCTATGTTAGGCTTAAGAAAACTGGCTAACTTCCTATTCGGTAACTTGCTTGAACGTCTTAAGAAACATGAACCAAACGCGTACTAAAGGTTTTTATGGTTGTATTTAATGCACAAGCGAATTCTAGTGATCCCATGTTAGGAGCTTCCTAGCCGGCTCGACATAGGAGTGAAGTAGGAGCTTGTAGAGTTGGGGAAGTAAGTACGCCACCCCACGAATGGTATTAAGGAATACACCCGTCATCCACGCGACTAATACACACTAATTAACCGGTAAAAGATAGTTAGGGAGTAAGGAAATCTAAGTAAACACATTTCTCTACACATAAGTTTCTCACCACATTTTCATTTCAGTTATTTTATTTTATTTGCATTCGTAGTAATTTGGGTTAGTTGGCTAGCAACTAATTCCGCCCACTCTTTCAAACCCGAGATTTTACTTGCTTTCATAAAAATATAAAAACATAAAAAAGAATCTTCCTCAACCCTTAGACCTAATTAGAGTAGCCTTTCACACCTAACGAACACTATTCCCTGTGGAGAACGATCAATCCCCCGTACTTACCACTACACTATACTACATCGGTCAGGTACACTGCCTGGTGGGGTTGTAAGCCTCTTGAGATCCCTCGAGAGGTAAAACCTGTTGTAAGGTTACAAAACCACGCATCAAGTTTTTGGCGCCGCTGCCGGGGAATAGTTATTGTTTAGGTTGAATTTTTATTTCTATTAGGTCTACTCACTAGATTCCTTTCTAGTGAGATTTTTATTTTATTTTATTTTAGGTTTTATTTAGTCTATCTATTTTTCTTTGTGTGTTTGTTCGTAATTTCCATTGACTCTTTCGTTCACCATTATGGAGAACGCGAATCCACCATACTACCAACCACGTAATTCACCCACTCCATATGACATCTTGATGTTTAAACAACATAAAGATGAACCTCTCTATGATGCATGGACTCGTTTTAAATATTTACTCCAAAAAGTCCCTCATCATAACTTCGATGTTTGGTCCCTAACTCAAATCTTTTACAATCATGTCGACCGACATGCCCAAAGGGACATTTACCATATTGCTGGCAGGGATATTAGGGAATTAAGTGATGAGAAAGCATGGGAAGCTATTGAGAATTGTGCCCAATATTATTATATGGTAGACAACCCAACAAACGTTAGTACAAGTCAATTGACCACAAATTTCAAGGATCATGAAACGAGTTTGTTTGGGGATGAATATGTTAGTGTTGAGATACCTAAGTGGATGTCATGTAATGCCATAGTACAAAATAAACACATAGGTGACCTTGATGTGACGGAGGATTTAGCCGAACATGATCACATTGATCAAAAAGACCTAGGTTTTATGATCGATGACGATGAATCTCAAGAAACACATGATGAATCTTTTGGGCAATTTGAATATAGCAGTCAGAATATTGAGGATGATCCTCATGATTCGGACATAGAAGTTGAGATGCCTAGAGAAGCACTTGAGATACTTGGGAAAATGTTAGGGTTAGATCCTACTAAAACACATGATGAGGATATAGGTGATCTTGACATAAGGAATGATGAGGTAAGTAACATAAGCCCACCAAGTACCCCACAAGTCCTACCATCATTTGAGGCACACACACCGCCCGTGACTTACCCGAAAGAAGTTGAGGAGACTATAGGAACCCCAATAGAGGTAGAGCCCTTGGACCAAACACAACTAGAAGAAATAGGTTTGAATGCTTTTAGTGATCACAACCTTTCTTTTAGTCCTATGGAAGTTCCTAGTTTTGATGAGCCGGAGCCTCAACCAAAATCGTTACCTAATCTTCTATCCTTGGATGAAAATTTAGGAATTGAATTAGGTCCCGATCCACCCATCAAAACATATAGTCCGGGTAGTCTTAAGTTTAAGGTAGAAGACATTAAGCCTTGTAGTGAGGATGACAATATAGGAGTGAAAAATGACCTTACATGCCTACATCACCCATTCATGATTGATCACAAGAAACATTATGGGTTTAAACCGGGTTTATTAGGTCAAGATGGATTCCCAACTAGGAATCTCTCGAAGCTGATAGAAGATGATCCCTTTTTAGGAGAAAACTTTAATTCACCCATTGACCAAAGTGAACTAGGTAAGGTTATGATGAAAGGAGCACACCCCTTTGAGTATATAATTCATCCACCACTCTTTCCTCACGTGGCATATTCACACCCTAAGGATGTGTATCGCTACTTTCACCCGCACTTAATCCTAAGTGTAGGGAAAACCTCCCCTATTTTTGTTAAATAAGGGTAGAGTCAGGCTCGTGACTCGAACAAAAACAAGCGCTTCTTGGGAGGCAACCCAAGCTTTATTTGCTTTGTGTGTTTATTTATTTGTTTGTTTGACTTTATTTGCTTCCGTATGTATGTTTAATTTTTATTATTATTGATTCATGTTCAAAACTAAAATTGTGAAAATGCTTTATTTTGTTTTTAACTTCGTCTTAACTACATATAAAGGTATTTTGCAAAAGATAAGTGTAAGGGAAGTCTAAATCGGTTTATTAGAACACAAATTAACATGAATCATAATAATAATAAATTAGCATACATATTAGTGTTTGTTTGAGTCAAATGCTTGTATCGAGTCATAATGATGTTTTGCAGGATTTCCAGGAAGTAAGGTAAAGGTTTTTTCAGAAATTTTCCGGAAACTTAAAATGAAAATTCTGTCAGATCATTTCTGACGGCGTCAGGAATTACAACCTGACGGCGTCAGGTTTTAATTTTCTGAAATTTTTGAAAGTTTTGTTTTCATAAAAAGTTTTTATTAAATCTCTAACTTATAAACTCCAGGAACCTGCAAAACATTCATTCCGCAAGCATTATATCTTTTATTGTTTTATTTCTAAGTCTGGAATTACACCTAGTTGTGAGTTGTCTTTGTTCGGTTTGATGCTTTGGTTTTTCTTGTTTGTTTTCTCAGGATTAACAAGTTATTTTGGACAAGGAGATGTATGTGGAATCTAGCTTTTGGCGATGCATTAATCTTGAAGCTTCTGCATTCTCTTGGAAGAAGATCTAACCATGTTACCTCTTTATCCACCGAACGAATCAGGGGAGTATTTGATTTCATTCTTTTACCTTATTTACTTTTACATCTTGTTATTTGAACATTGGGGACAATGTTCATCTTAAGTGTAAGGGGGGGTAAAAGTACGATTTTAGAGAATACTATTGCGCTTGATTTTTGTTTGTTTAATAGTAGATGTGTAATAAAACTGAGAGAAATACTTGTTAAGGTAATTTTAGTGCCAAATTTAAAATTTTTTACAACATATAGGAGTGAAACTTTGATCTTAATGAGCGTCTCACGGATAGGAGTTATATGACTAGCACAAAAACCGTACCACTAAAAAATTTTCCACCCCCAAATATGTGAGGTTCGCCCCTAGAATTGGTAGGAAAAGCATTTATGCTATGATGTGTGTACCGGTAGCACTTAGATTCTAGAACTTGCGTTAGGACCAGTCCGAGGCCACAAGTGAGACTACATTCGTGTAGTTAGATTTACTACATGATAAGAGGCATTAGGATTAACCCATTGTTTTACACCTGTGTTTTTGTTATAATTACGTTGGCTACATTGGTCAAGTAATTCTCCCACACCCTTTGCGTTGTACTCATTTTTAGTACACGATACCCCTAGTACACCCCTCAGAGCCTATCTTTTCGTTTCGACCTTTAAGCATTTTACTTAAAGGAAGAATTTGTTTACACCCCACTAAAATGTACACCCAAATCGCCTTAGCCTACCTTGTATGCACTCATTTTTAGTGCATTATTGTTACAACATTTGTTTAAACCCAAGTTAATTATCTAGTTAATTACATGGTTGCTAAGTCGAGTCATATCCTTGTACATATTGTTTTGGGACGATTGGGACTCATGGGTAAAGTACTAGTATAATGGAGTAATGGGGAAGAACATCATTTATTACCCCCATATGTGCTAAATGTTTTAAAAGTACTCCAAGTGTTTTGATTATTTTAATTCGAGTCGTTAGAATAGTTATTTGTAAAGTTATGTAAAAGTTCAAGTGTAAGGGGAATGCAACGCCCCTATGATGTATTATTTTGGATGGTAGGGTAAAAGTGTATGCACAAAAAAAAAAAAAAAAAAAAAAAAAAAAAAAAAAAAAAAAAAATCAATCAAGAAAAATACAAAAAAATGAGAAAATGAAAAATAGAAAAAACATACGGACTACCATCCCGTTTTATTTTATGTTTGTTTTATATTTTTGTTATTTTGTTATTTCGTTTCTAGCTTAAGATCGAGTCTAGTCTTGGCTTAGCAACATTGTATAGTACATGTAATTAATCAAGATTTTTAACTCGCCACCAGTAAAATATCCTTTATCCAACAAAACCGTGTTTTCCTTTTCCCTACACCTAACGTTATAACCCATTTAAAAGCCCTCTTTGATAGTTTATCTTTGGTGCTTACGCCTAGTGGAGGAGGTTTTCGATCCTTTCCCAAGCCTATGGTAATCTATTTGCTATGACAGGTAGTGAGAGATATTATCCGTTTTCATTTATGAGATTTATTTTGATGACACTTGAGAGATGTGAGTATCTAAACACTACTTGTGAGGTGCTAGTATGTAATCTCCGTGCTTATTATGATTGAAGTGGAACGATTATTTGTTGTAATTACTTTTATGTTAGCATTAAATGACCCCTATCTTGTATTTTGATTAGAATAAAAGCGCATTTGCTTGAGGACAAGCAAATCTCAAGTGTAAGGGTATTTGATGAGGCGAAAAGTGTACCGCTTTTAAGGGGTCATTTAAGCCCTAAATCGTATTTATTTGATCAAATATCGCCCTAAATCGTTCCTTTTGTCATTTTAGGTACTTTTGAGGAGAAATCTGGAAAAGGAGGCATTTTGGACGTTTTTGGAGCATAAAGTGAAGAAAACGACAAAGTCTCAAGAATCGGCTGAAAGTCACCTTTGACGGCGTCACATTTAACCCCAGACGGCGTCATGCTTTGGCAAGAAAAGTTGGATGTGAAATTTACTCATGACGGGCCAGTGAAAATAGCATGTGAATTCTGACGGCGTCACGCTTTAACTTGATCAAGGGCGTCACGGCTTAAATCATAAGGGGACGGCGTCACGTTCTAGGTTCGACGGCGTCAAGCCTTGATAAGCCAGAATGGATTTTTGAGAAGCTAAAGAGGGACGGCGTCAAGAAGGTCATCCGGGAACCCTAAAAACGGCGAGGTGACGGCGTCACAATCCATAAGGTGACGCCGTCAGATCCAAAAATCTATATATAGTTTTCTAATTCTTTGTCATTAAGGAGAGCTTAGTGTGTGGAATTTTGGGATAAAACCCTAGGACGATTTTAGCTACTTTTTCAGGGCTTTTTGCCTTGAGATCTTCCATGTTTCATTGAAAGATAAGTTATCAATTAATCATTCAATATGTCTATGTGTTGTTTGATTCTATCTTATGCTTGTCTTTTGTTTAACATGTTAGGCTAATTTTATCTTGTGTTTGCTTAGATCTAATGAAACCTAGCTATTGATTATTGGTTGTTAGTGTGTTGTTAGTTGTATTGGATGATTGTTTATCTATGTTAGGCTTAAGAAAACTGGCTAACTTCCTATTCGGTAACTTGCTTGAACGTCTTAAGAAACATGAACCAAACGCGTACTAAAGGTTTTTATGGTTGTATTTAATGCACAAGCGAATTCTAGTGATCCCATGTTAGGAGCTTCCTAGCCGGCTCGACATAGGAGTGAAGTAGGAGCTTGTAGAGTTGGGGAAGTAAGTACGCCACCCCACGAATGGTATTAAGGAATACACCCGTCATCCACGCGACTAATACACACTAATTAACCGGTAAAAGATAGTTAGGGAGTAAGGAAATCTAAGTAAACACATTTCTCTACACATAAGTTTCTCACCACATTTTCATTTCAGTTATTTTATTTTATTTGCATTCGTAGTAATTTGGGTTAGTTGGCTAGCAACTAATTCCGCCCACTCTTTCAAACCCGAGATTTTACTTGCTTTCATAAAAATATAAAAACATAAAAAAGAATCTTCCTCAACCCTTAGACCTAATTAGAGTAGCCTTTCACACCTAACGAACACTATTCCCTGTGGAGAACGATCAATCCCCCGTACTTACCACTACACTATACTACATCGGTCAGGTACACTGCCTGGTGGGGTTGTAAGCCTCTTGAGATCCCTCGAGAGGTAAAACCTGTTGTAAGGTTACAAAACCACGCATCAGAAACATAGGCAAAGACATATGTCTTACCCTAGGTTCATTTCCTGTGTGCTTCAGGACCTCCTTGGTTCTGACTACTTAAGGTCTGATGATGAAGGTACAAAGCCTGACATCTTGCATAAGACCAACTTTAGTAGTGACATTACTGAGGTAGATCCAGTCGCCCTGACCACCTACATGCTAACGGTGATTCAGGGTGCAAATGTATGCTCACCAGTTCCTTCACCAACCAAGGTGAAGAAGAAGAAAGGAAAAGGGGGACAATCCAGTAAGGTGGTTAGACCTAAGTCACTCGTCACTGAGACTGTTGCCTCAGGCACCAAAAATGTTGTTGTGACCTTGACTTCTCCGACTCCCATAACAGAGACCACTTTGGCCACAAAACAACCGCCAACGGAGGGTACTGGGCAATCATCCTCAGTATCCTCGGGCACACCCCTTCCTAATGTCCCTACTGACAAAAACAAGTCAGGTGGGTCAGGAGCATCCACCCATTCACATCCCAGTGAAGGCACTGATAGATCACAATCAGAGCCTGAGGGAGTACAGGGTTCTATATCCTCAGTGGGGCAGCACTACTCCACTGAGATGGGGACCCACACCCACTCACATCCCGCTAACGTCTCTAAGCAATCACACTTAGAGTCTCAGGGAGTTCAGGCCTCTAAATCCCCAAAAGGACAGTACAATCCTGATGGGAAGGGAGGCCATCAACACTCACCAATAGTACCTCGTGATTCTACTGGAAAACACCCATCAGTAGATGAAGGTGCTCAGGGGGACAAAAACTCAGGGGGAAACAAACCACCCGCTGATACGGAACCCATCACCCCCTCAGGCGGTCCAATTCTCTCAGGAACTGATCCTAATAGTCAGGCTGGGCAAACCCCCCAGTTATTATGACTAGTCAGGCTGGTACAACCCCACCAGTTATTATGGCTAAAGGCTCAGAACCTGGCCACAACGAAAGTGAGCCCTCTTTTGAGGGGGAGCTGGATTCCCTGAAGGCTCCTTCTCTGGCTGACTATGAAATTTTGTTGGCTGATGAGTCAGAGGAGGAGACGGATTTCGATTTTGGTGATGATGAACCTCTTCCTGAAGTTGAGGAGGAAATGGAGGGCTCATCTGAGCAACAACTCTCTTCTCCTCCTCCTGAGGATCAACAACCCAATTCACCATCATCTTCATCATCATCTTCATTAGGTGCCTCTACCACCCCTGAATGGTTAACCAAGTATGACAATGTTCATCCGCCTACTGAAAGAAGTATGGCCAAGTACCTTCGCCATGCCAACGAAGGTCTGTATAATGCTCTCACTGATGAACTCATGGATCAGCATACTGAAGTGGCGGCCTCCTATGCCGACTTCAGGGCCTCAGTTGAAGAATCTCAGGACAAAATTCTTCAGGCTACAAAGCTCGCTGACAAACAACTTGGGGAACTGACAAAAACCTTTGATGAAACAGCCATTGGTCAGCATCAGGAACTTGCTAACCTCCTCAAGGCTGTTGAATCAGTTCGGGATCAGCTTTCTGATGATCCCAAAATGATTCAATCAATGAAGGATCATATGGCCATTCAGTCGACTGCCTCCACCAACCTTACTGAGCTTCTTAGGCTCTTTCAGGGGGTCGATATCAAAGGTCTCAGGGATAACCAGGATTCCATTCTTCAGGCTGCCATGGAATCCAAGGGGCACCTCACCAACCTTTCCTCAGCCATGGATCAGCTCTCACGAACACATAATGAGCTGATCAGCCACTTTACCAACCGTGTCACTGAACTCTCCACCACCCAACAGGCAATGGCTACCGAACTCAGTGCCGTGAAGAATGATGCTTCAGAGACAAAGTCAATGGTCTCTGATATCCTCTCAATTCTTCAGGCCTCTCATGTACAACCACCTCCTCAGTCAGCAGGTCTTTCCACTGAAGTTCCTAAACCTGCTGAGGGGGAGAAAAATGATGAAATTCCTGATCCTTCCTCTGCCTTGGTAACTGTTCCAAATCCTGAGGAATCTACAAGTCAACCTCCTCTCACTGGCAAAGGGAAGGAAATTATGACTGAAACCTCACCTCCTGAACCACACCTGGTCAAGGCTTCAAACATAAGACAACCAGATCCTGAAGTACCGTCTTATGTTGACTTAGAAGATGGGAGAAGAGTCTATGGGACTCAGGAGGAACTGGCTAAGATCTTAGATGAGGAAGATCGCAGGAAAGCCCATGACCTCACCACATCTACCATCTATGAGGTTGCTAAGGAGGAAATAAAGGAGTCTGAGAAAGAGATTCAGGAAGGAGAGTTCATCAAGCTTCAAGCCCAACTTCTTCAGAAACACAACAAGGAAGCCAAACTGAAGCAAGAAAAGAGGCAAAGGGCATATGAGAGGTATGTATGGCACATGACCAAGACAAAAGGTGAAGGCAAAATCACTGACATCACCATCCACCCCACCAAACCTCTGAGCCTAACTGTCCATAGAGGTCCAAGAAAGTCTGAACATCTTCCTGAGGTAAAATTTTCAGACTATGGGATAAGAGAATGGGATATGATGATGCCTATCCTGAGGAAGAAAACCTCAAGCAAGAATGCCCCAATCATCATCAAGTCACTGAGTGCCAAGTATGAGGAACTCGCAAAAGTGGCAAAGAGTCTGGGCATTGACCATGATGAGGCACTTGCTTCTCAGGGACTAACAATCCCTGAATATACTCAGAAGGTTGGGAAGAAAAGGAAAGCTGTAGCTATGGAGCCTGAACAATACATAGCTGCACTTCACTGCAACAGAGTTCCTCCTCAGGGAGTAAAATTCCGTCCTAACCTTGTCATTAAAGAACCTGAGTATGGCATCTTCTTCGTGGATGAGTTTGGTCAGGAAGCCTTTCAGAGAGTCTCTGACATTGACAAAGTGGAAACGACAACACTCCTAGCCTACAAACTGATGGCACTTAATATCAGGGGCTCTAACAATGAGGAGTTTGTCAGGCTGATGGATCAGTTGATGAAGGAACGACCTGACAGAGAAGTGTTAGCGTCGAAGAAGGCAAAGCTTGAACTAATGGGTATCCGTCAGGAACCTTAATTATTTTGTTTAGCTGATAGGACTTTGTAATGACATGAATAAAATGCTGTCCCATGTTTATGTTAAATTGTAGTCCTTACTGTCTTCTGTATATTCAGTATGAGAAGAAGCCATAAGCTCACTAATACTGATCAATAACACTTAGGCATAATTTATATCCAAATAGGGGGAGATTGTTGGGTCCATAAATACCCAATTATCTAAAACAGGATTTGAACACAAATTAAGCCAAGTGTTTACCAACAAAGAACAATTCAAGTCACTGAGTTAACAGTAACTCAGTGAGTCATCTTCAGGATGCTTAAGGCGAATTCAAGGCGAAGGATTCACTCCTCAGGAAGGCGGTACTTCCTGAGTGAGACTTAAGCCGAAGAAGAAGATGATGGGTTCAGTGAGTACTGACAAGAGCTCACTGAACCCCTCAGTCTCCTGAACACTAAAAGACTGAAGACTAAAGACTGAAGACTTAGAATCAATCTAAGACCTGAAGTAAAGGCGGGATCGAGCGGGAAAGTTTGAAGAGGATAAGAACAAGTCTTATCACGCCGAAAGCGAACTTTCCTTAATACGGCTTAAAGTACGAGAGTGGTTGGGCAGACACTCAAAAGGATCTTTTAGCTTATTCCCGATGTAGATTGGTAATGACAAAATACAGTTGTACTTTTGTCAGACCAATATAAGTCAACTTGTACTTTAGTTTATAGGTTTTCTTTTACACTTGTGTATAAATAGATAGATGAGGAGAAAAGTGAATTAAGGTTGTGCACTAAAAGCTTAGACTTTCACAGCCCACTTTTCTCCTCCAAAGAACAACCTACTCACTGAGATAGCTCAGTAGGGTCTTTTAGTTGTCACTCAAGAAAAGCTTGAGTTTAGAAGAGGAGAACACCATACCTTGTCTATTCAATCCCAAAGTGTTTATTCCGCAAAACACTTTGGGTAATAGATTCTTTGATTAATTTCTAATAAGAATTTAAACGTTGAAAAAACTTTGTTGTTTTTATATTTACGTTCTAACTTATTTGGTAAAATTAATCATACTTTGTATCAGTCGTAGTACACGATTAGGATAACTTTCTAGTTATTTCTATAAGTGTAACGGGAACAACAAGTGGTATCAGAGCCTCTGGTTTATAAAATCTTTCCAAAACTAAGAGTGCTCAAGGTTTTTAAAACCAAGATCCTACTATGGCTGATATAAATGTGCCCCAGCTAGTTGACAAAAAGGGAGGTAGCTATTCAGCTGTTGCTCCCAGACTAGAAGCTGGTAAATTTAGCAAGTGGAAAAAGCGCATGCTTTGCTACTTGACTGGTATGGAACCATACTACATCACTTGTATCAATGATGGTCCCTATGTCCCTAAAACTGCTGAAGGTTTAGACAAACCTGAAGCTCAGTGGACTATAGATGAGAGAAGGGTGGTCAATCAAGACCAACGCCTGAGAAGCATAATTATATCTTGTCTCCCTGACGATATAATGGAATCAGTCATTAACTGTACATCAGCCAAACAAACATGGGTTGACTTGGTTCATAGCTTCGAAGGTCCCTCAGATACCAAGGAAAATAGGATCATGGATCTTAAACTTGAGTATAATACCTTCAGGGCCAAAGACTCTGAAAGTCTCTCTGAGACCTACACTAGGTACAAGACCCTGATAAATGAGTTATCCAATGATGGTGTAGTTTTGTCTAAGCATGAATAATAACCTAATACGACATGTGTCATTGCATAAACAAGTAAAATTGGTCATACACAAAAATACTTGTTTCACAAAGCATTCGTAAGAGTGATAAGTTTCCTCTTAGAAAAGCATACTTGTTGAAATAAACCATATGTCTCATTTTAAATAAAATACTCACAAGATCTATTGAGGTAAGTAACCTTTACTAGATTCTCCCTCAAGATATGCAAAGGAGCATTCTTGAAACACAAACGATGTAGTAGATTCTACATTGTATCACATTAGAGTGTCTCTTGGTTCTAGGAAACCAAATCATGTTAAAATAACATGTAACAACTTAACAAACAAAGATGTTGTCCAAGAGATCATAAAATACACCATCTCCATCAAATAACCTCTAAATTTCAAACACGAAATTAAAACATTTCGCTTACCTTTGTTAGGAGTTGTGTAAGACATGTCATTCTCTTAATCGACCTTCAAATTATGGTTAGTTGAGTCATATTAGGTCATGTATTAGCGAAATAAGATAATATCATCTTTGCTACACTTCAATAGGCAAATATAGGAATTTGAAATTTTCTAACATGAGAATGACTACTGGAGAACCTATCGCACTAGAAATTCAATTTGACCTAACGGTTGAATTGCATCCAGGAGAGAAGTTGGGTTTGTGGTATAACCCGTAAAAATGGTCGTGTTTAGCCTTAATTGAGCACCACTAGTGATAGTCTCATACTCATTCTCTAACTTAAAAAACTTTCATTCCTACATTTGACTAGAGATAGTTTACATCGGTGAACTTTATCTCCCGTTAGGATTTCATTTTGAACAAATAGTAATTAGGATCTTCCTTAGCGAACCTAGATTGCTTGCATCCCATATACGTGTTTCAAAATGATTACATGTTCTCGTAAGAGATGATTAAATGTATCCATGATCTTAAATGTTAAATGATTATCATGTTTAGCATGATGTTTGCATTTATTTCTTATGTGCATTTTACATAATTTGCTTGTAAAGCTTGCACCTACACTATGTCCCTTTGACACATTAGGAATTAGGTATGCCTATCACTATGAACCCTTAGAAGTCATAGAGTCATACACTAGTGTCAAAACCTATAAGTTAGAGTAGTCGCGAAGTTGTCCTAATTCCCTAGTCATCACTTCGCCTTCTTCCAAGTTATACACCCTTTTGTCATGGGAAGGTTAGATACAAACCTAGTAGAACTCGGAGTAGGATTGACAACTTAAATATTTCATCCGAAATATTCAAGTAAGTTTAACTTGCGATCGTAATTGTTAAATGTCATATCCGAAACATCATATTCATGCCTTTTAACAACATATGTTAAAACGCTCATCCAAAAGCTAAAAGCTAACATCAACCCTCGGGTGACAAAGGACTCACGAATCACTATATAAGTGATTAGTAGTTTACTTTCATCCTCGTGTGATTACACACTTCTTAAGATCTCAAACCCCGCTGCGAATCAGCACCATAGGCCTAGCTTTACGTCTTATGAAACCCCGTGAAACACTCGCGTTGCAAGCACATCGAAAACCGTAAATCAACCAAACCTCTCAACCGAGAATCCCCTAACCATCTTCATCTAGGTCTAGGAATGATGAAACATATTCCATAAATCTTATGACTATTTAAATATTTCACTGGAAATATTAAAGTCATCCCTCGTATTCCTCTTATGACTATCTAATTATTTCACTGGAAATATTAAGTCATCTCTCACGTTCCTCGTATGATCACTTGAATATTTCATGAAATGGAAGAGATGATCTCAATATTTCCGGTGAAATATTCAAGTGATCATACGAGGAACGTGAGAGATGACTTAATATTTCCAGTGAAATAATTAGATAGTCATAAGAGGAATACGAGGGATGACTTTAATATTTCCAGTGAAATATTTAAATAGTCATAAGATTTATGGAATATGTTTCATCATTCCTAGACCTAGATAAAGATGGTTAGGGGATTCTCGGTTGAGAGGTTTGGTTGATTTACGGTTTTCGATGTGCTTCGCACGCGAGTGTTTCACGGGGTTTCAAAAGACGTAAAGCTAGGCCTATGGTGCTGATTCGCAGCAGGGTTTGAGATCTTAAGAAGTGTGTAATCACACGAGGATGAAAGTAAACTACTAATCACTTATATAGTGATTCGTGAGTCCTTTGTCACCCGAGGGTTGATGTTAGCTTTTAGCTTTTGGATGTGCGTTTTAACATATGTTGTTAAAAGGCATGAATATGATGTTTCGGATATGAAATTTAAAAATTGCGATCGCAAGTTAAACTTACTTGAATATTTCGGATGAAATATTTAAGTTGTCAATCCTACTCCGAGTTCTACTAGGTTTGTATCTAACCTTCCCATGACAAAAGGGTGTATAACTTGGAAGAAGGCGAAGTGATGACTAGGGAATTAGGACAACTTCGCGACTACTCTAACTTATAGGTTTTGACACTAGTGTATGACTCTATGACTTCTAAGGGTTCATAGTGATAGGCATACCTAATTCCTAATGTGTCAAAGGGACATAGTGTAGGTGCAAGCTTTACAAGCAAATTATGTAAAATGCACATAAGAAATAAATGCAAACATCATGCTAAACATGATAATCATTTAATATTTAAGATCATGAAGACATTTAATCATCTCTTACGAGAACATGTAATCATTTTGAAACACGTATGTGGGATGCAAGCAATCTAGGTTCGCTAAGGAAGATCCTAATTACTATTTGTCCAAAATGAAATCCTAACGGGAGATAAAGTTCACCGATGTAAACTATCTCTAGTCAAATGTAGGAATGAAAGTTTTTTAAGTTAGAGAATGAGTATGAGACTATCACTAGTGGTGCTCAATTAAGGCTAAACACGACCATTTTTACCGGTTATACCAGAAACCCAACTTCTCTCCTGGATGCAATTCAACCGTTAGGTCAAATTGAATTTCTAGTGCGATAGGTTCTCCAGTAGTCATTCTCATGTTAGAAAATTTCAAATTCCTATATTTGCATATTGAAGTGTAGCAAAGATGATATTAGCTTATTTCGCTAATACATGACCTAATATGACTCAACTAACCATACTTTGAAGGTCGATTAAGAGAATGACATGTCTTACACAACTCCTAACAAAGGCAAGCGAAATGTTTTAATTTCGTGTTTGAGATTTAGAGGTTATTTGATAGAGATGGTGTATTTTATGATCTCTTGGACAACATCTTTGTTTGTTGAGTTGTTACATGTTATTTTAACATGATTTGGTTTCCTAGAACCAAGAGACACTCTAATGTGATACAATGTAGAATCTACTACATCGTGTGTGTTTCAAGAATGCTCCTTTGCATATCTTGAGGGAGAATCTAGTAAAGGTTACTTACCTCAATATATCTTGTGAGTATTTTATTTAAAATGAGACATACGGTTTATTTCAACAAGTATGCTTTTCTAAGAGGAAACTTATCACTCTTACGAATGCTTTGTGAAATAAGTATTTTTGTGTATGACCAATTTTACTTGTTTATGCAATGACACATGTCGTATTAGGTTATCATTCAACTCTAATATCCTACATTTGTTAACAGGATGCAATGTATTCTCTTGTAACATAACCATTCATGTTACAAAGAAAATAAGACGCATAAGATATAAGTTATCCTTTATCAATCTTTTGATAAGAGAATACATGTGAAATTCTCAAAGATTGATGACTTACATAATAGTTAATAACATATTATGTGTGACACTTTTACTAGACATGTGACTTTTAGTGTTGAGTCGTTCATGAGCAAAGTTTACATATGTTGTTTGTTTGCTCGTGTTTGGTTTTTTTTGGAAATGACACATTTACTAATTGCATTGCAATGTAAATTACTTGTATATTTCGGATGAAAAATCCAAGTTGTCAATCCTACTTAGTTGTGTATTTTATGCTTCTTTTAAACATATAAGTTTAATGTTTGGAACACAACTATTCGACAACAAGACTCAATATGGCATCTTCAACACAAGTGTGAGTTATGATCCGATGCATATTATTTTCGTCTTGAGAGGACGTCATTATTTTCATAACAATCGAGTGTGATTGAGTATGTAGATTCAAGATAATGTATTTCATCATATTTTGATGTTATCTTGAAGCTAGACAAATAATGACTCCAATTTCATGTCCACACTCGAACTTGTAAATTAGATTCGATAATGATATCAATCATAATTTGAATAATGAATTGATATGTACTCGAAATCTTTCTTGACCCTCACGATCACTCCTTTTAAAAAAGAAAATAAAAATTTAAGAAGTGTGTTCCATTTATTCTAATACTAGTTGTATGTGTGAGGTTAATGACATATTAAGTTACTACTTTAATATTTGTCATTTGTTTTTATTTGAGAAAAACTATTTATATTATTAAGTATAATATTCTTAGTTTTTGGACACCTCATTAGTATAAAAATAATTATCTTAACTATTTTTATACAACATACGTAAAATACTAAATGTTTAAAATATTTTGTATGTGTTTTAAATCAATGCAAGTTTAATACATTTTCTTTTACTTAAATACTAATGTATTAAAATGACCTTTTATCTTGCTTAGACAACCCACGGTCAAACAAGACAAAATGATGTAATGTTTTAAAGATCATGTTACGGATTTTATGAAAGTGTTAAGTATTTTGGGGTGATATATTTTTTACACTTAAACCTTTGAAAAAATAATTGTGTAAGACAATATCTTTCGACACACATGATATACCAACTTAGTTTCTATTCCTAAGAAGGTTACTGAACCATTTTAAAAACTTTCAACAAATGCAAGAAAAATGGTCTATGCCTATATGCAATGCAAAATCAATTACGCAACTTAGTGCAAGAAGTCTAGTCTAAGTCCTATTGACGCATAAGCCGAAAAACTAATATTCGACACATAGCAACAAGGCATGAAATACACTTATGCTTATAGATAAAATTAGCTCAACTAAAGATAACAATAAGCATACAAAAGTATTAACTAAAATACTAAGACACAAAGAAAAGCAAATAGTCATTTAGCAAAACACAAAAAGATACTTATCGTCATTTTGTGTATTAAGTATAACAATGTACACTTAGATTGATTTTATTTGAAAATGAATTATTTTCCACCCAATTTAAAATTTTGATCAAGTTCAACACCTTGAAATCATGAATACATCAACGTGTGATGTTCACTTTGTGATTTGACGAAAAATTTGTGCAATCGGCATGACCGGAAAAGAATCTCTGTTACGAATAGAAGACTCTCATAAATTTTACTTTACAATCACTTTCTAAAAGTATTTTTAAGTGAAAGTAGACTCAATTACGTTTAAAACGATAGGTGACACGACTCCTATGGACTTACGGTTGATTTTATACGAATTTTTGAAAATTACCGAATTCTGAAAAACAGATGAATGCACCGTTAAATTTAGCGGTACCGTCCATATTTAATGGAACCGTCCGTTATATTTAACGGTGCCGTACCTGTTATTTCAGTTTTGAACAGAACCAACTTTTATTAATTTAAGAAAGCCTTCAAGCTAGTATGACAACGTATACTTAACAACAAAACTTGTAAGTATTAAGCAACTATATACTTTTCATATTTTTATCACCTTCATGGGTAATTTGATACATGGATCGTACTCAATTTTGAAAACCATTTGTTTTAAAAATTTGAGCAACCTGTCTCTTATACCAATTATGGAAACCGTAGAGGGGGAGGGGGGGTGAATACGTTTCCATTTAAAAACTTAAAACTTTTTGTATCAAATATCCGATCAAGTGTGAGGTAATATGAAAAGTGTCAACTATGGTCATATAGTAAACTACCACACAAACATAAACACATCATGACACATACATAATCAACATAACATAAGCAACTAGCCACATAAACATAAACGCAATGCAAATATAAATATAAAGCGATAAAGAATAAAATGAAAGTAAAGAGATAAGTAAGAAGGCGCAAACCGGACACGGTGATTTATAGTGGTTCGGTCACGAAGCTCCTCTTCGCCCTACTCCGCTCCCCGAGTACCCAACTCGAGAGTTACTTCACTAATCAACAAACTCCCTTCAGGCGGAGAAAACCGTACACGTCGCTTAACTTGTTTTCCGAAACTAAGCTAGATGTCGAGTGCTAATCTTAGCTAGCACCAATCTACACGTCGCTTATCCTATTTTTCGACACTAAGCTAGATGTCGAGTGCTAATCTTAGCTAGCACCAATCTACCACGATCTACCCGATCTACCCTTGATCCACATGATCAATCACACAAGCCCAATGGCTTCAAGAGATCTCCAAGATCTCGACAAGATCACAATAATCTACTCCCACTTGACTCGATCTACCCGATCTACCCTTGATGCACTTGATCAATCACACAAGCCAAATGGCTTCAAGAGATCTCCAAGATCTCGACAAGATCACAATGATCTTCCCTCACAAACTCTTAAAAGAAAAATGATCTTGATGTATGCTATGAGACAATCAAGAATGTAACAAATGTTACAAGACCTAACAACTACAACTCTTGTATCTTCTTGGATACCTTGAGTTCTTCTCTTGCAAATGAAGAGGAATAATAACACTTTGTATCTACTTGGATACTTTGTGTTCTTCTCTTGCTAATCAAAAGGGATGACAACACTTTGTATCTACTTGGATACTTTGTGTCCTTCTCTTGCTAATCAAGAGGAATGAAGAGGATCACTTGAATGGATGATTGGATCACTCTTAAACAAACTAAGACTCTCTAAATGATCAAAGAAAGTGTTCTAAGTGAGGAGGGATTAGACCAGAGAAAAATGACTGGAAAAATCAAGTTGGAAGTGTGAAATGGTCCACTATTTATAGGAAAGGGAAAAACTAGCCGTTATAGACCCACGACTCCACTAATTGTCAGACGGCTCCTCTAAATTTAGTGGAGCCGTCGGTACTTAATGGTACCGTGGACGCTCCTTCGATTGTCTTTAGTGGGGAAGGTTTATTTGGGAATATTTGGAGTTGTTTTGGGGGGAAAATTGACTGTTGGGATTTTTAAACTTATTTTTCAAAATAAAACTTTTCTTTTTAATTCAAAAATAATTTGTAAAATATATTTTTGAAAAAATGTTTTGTCACATTAAAAATGTGAAGTTTAGAAAAATATAATCCTTTGATCATTTGTCAAGTAGTAGATTTGTTTGTCCATACCTTGAGTGATTTATGTCGGGATGGAAATCTAAGACTTCGTTGAAGCATACTTGAGACGTCGGGTGGTGTTGATGTAAGTATGCATTGATGATTTTTGTTTACAAGTAACTTGCACGTTTTACGTTATGAATCACAAGTTACATGTTTGTCATTATTAAAACCGAAGAAACCGTTTAGTTTAAATATCGTAATATTTGCACTAACAAATATGGTGGAACATAACAATTCCACCAGGTACAATGACAACAAGGGCAAACATAAACATCATGATAACACAAGGGCTGACCCTGACAAGATGGCAACACCTACTTGTTGGAAATGTGGCAAAACTTGTCACATTAAAAGGGATTGCAAAGGTGTCTAGGTTGGTGGTAAAGCCAATGGTTCAGGCACTAGTGGTTCAGGGAGTGGTGGTTCTGCCAACTCACTTAAAGGTCAGAATATGTTTAATAAATCCTTTCAGATTTATTATGTTACATATGTATCTGAATCTAACTATGTGCAGGATGATGATGTTGCGTGGTGGGTTGACTCTGGAGCAACTGTTCATGTGTGCAAAGATAGACGTTGGTTCAAGAATTACGAGTCACTGAATGATGGTTCTATTCTTCACATTGGAAATGAGTCAACAACCCTGGTGCATGGTCGTGGTTATGTAGATCTTAGTTTTAGTTCTGGAAAGATTGTAACTTTGTTTAATGTTATTCATGTTCTTGATATAAGGAAGAACTTGGTTTCAAGTAGTGTTTTGAATAATCATGGATATAAACAAGTTATTGAATATGATAAATTTGTATTATCTAAATATGGTGTGTTTATAGGTTTTGGCTTTTTGTGTAATCAAATGTTCAGGCTTAATATTGTCATTGATATTGTTAATTCAGCCTTTTTGTCAACCTCTAAACTTAACGACTCTACCCTCTGGCATGCTAGACTTGGCCATGTACACTATAAAAAGATGCAAGATATGTCTAAGGATGGGTTAATCCCAGCATTTGACATGGACACTAAAAAGTGTAAGACTTGCATGTTGACCAAAATAACTAAGAAACCTTTTCAGGGTGTAAAACGTGAGACTGAGCTCTTGGAGCTAATACACAGTGACCTGTGTGATTTGCATGCCACTCACTCTTTGGGGAATAAGAAGTACTTTGTGTCATTTGTTAATACAAATAAACTGTAAAAACGTTTATTTATATTTTACGATCTTCCTATGTTTTTTTGATAATAAAAGTAAAATCATTTTATCGAAATAAATAAAATATGTAATGTTTTAAAGCCAATAAGTTTTTCTAACTTACTTTGTCAAAATCACTAAATATATTTTATAAAATAACTAAGTAAAAATGTATAACTTGTATTGGATTATCCATGGGCCAAAACCATAACCCATAACCCATAACTGTAGCAACCTGTAAAATTCCACAGTGATTTGTAAATGTTAATCAAGTATAAATTACCATTACAGTTCAATTAACCATTTTTACGAGAAAAATTTGAAATTTTTTTTTATTACATTACAATAATTCAAACACGTTGATACGTGATTCACAAACACTTTGGAACGAGCTCACACACGGACCACGACGAATCCAATACACAAATAATAAGCCAAACGGATCCTTATACTATTTCTCGGCCCAATTTTGAACCTGTTACTATTCAAGCCCAACCCAAAATTCGTATTTCTTTTATTTTCACTCGGTTTGATACACCAACACTTGGCCTCGATATCTTGTGATTTCGACACACACCTAATGCTACATTTTACACCATTCGAATCTTCATACACCAAATAATCAGGATGACAAGTCTCACTTTCTAATTCGAACGCTTGATACTTAAACAAGACTTAAAGTAAACGCTAGTCGACACATGTACAAGTCATTCTAATGTAAACCAAATTCCACACAACTTGTTTTCACCTAAGCCATTTAATTCTCCCTAGTCGAATATAAGCCTCCAAGCTTATTTACATCATTCCTATATAATTTGGTTACGCTAAAAAGTCATTTGGACCTTTTGGCTAGTCGAAATATATACATACACATGCTACTTGATTTATAGCCAAAGCTACACACAAACCCCCCCCCCCCTAAATATCATCATACTCGAGTATTATTCTCAAATCCTTATCCCAATCTCTGCCAACCATCTAATCACCCAAGTTGAGTCATTATAATACAATAAACTCGGCTAATACATGCATACATATATCGATATACATACACACTCTTGCATTCACACTTAAACATTTCTCACACACATTTTCTCTAAGTCTTTCCTCTTGCCGAGACCTTCCAATCACAAGGATCATATTTCTAGTTATCAAAATCATACTACTTATCAAATTATAAAAACTCTGTATGACAAGTTTATTCAACTTAATTATTACTCTTTTCATTTCAAAATATTCCCCAATAAAAAAACACATAGTTTAAGAAAAACATAATTATTACTATTTTTCTCTCTTTTACTTTTTATATAATGATAATTTTATCCTTAACTAGTTAAATACCTTTTTGGTCAGGTTTGTAATAGTAATAATAAAAAGTACTACTAGTATCAAATAAGGGTAAAGATAATAATATTAAGACGGAGACGTGATTAACACTAATAAAAAACAAGTGTATATGTAAAAGAAATAAAAGATTGGTGCCCATTTTGTAAATTCGAAAACATATAAAAAGGAAAAAATTTCCTGTCTTTGAAAGTAACTAACAGCTCCGCCGCTATTAACCACCCACTCACGGCGGCGTCTCCTTCTCCGGATAACTTATAACATCAAGCCACGTGTCACTACCAACATCTTCTTAGTAAGATCATATTCATTCAATTTAGGGGTATTATTATTTTAATTGCACATGTATTTGTGTTTTATTTGCTTATTGAGATTCCGAAAAGCACTATATTTTCGCTTATCAACTAGAGCGAGCTTATGTACTTAAACAAGCTCTAAAAAATAAATAAGCTAATCCAACCCCATACATATTTAGGGTATGTTTGGCGAAATGAGCTGGAACCGGAAGTTGAAGCTTATATTTCTATGAAGTTGTTTGGTGAATTAATTGGAGCTGAAGCTTTTTAATGTAAAATCGCACATAAATACATCAAATTACACACAAATATATTTTGAGCTTTTGTGTGATAATCTACTATATTTTGAAGGGTATTTAAGTAATTTGATTAACTGTAAGCCTCTATAAGCCTGTTTCAAGTGGCTTGGACTTATGAAGACTTATGACATATAAAAGCTTCCATAAGCCTTTGTGACAAACGAAACTTTAATGTACCAGTGACTAGAAAAGTGAGGTTGCATACAGCCAAGAAATCTAATCAAAGGGGGCAATGAGCGATGAAAAGGATTCAATAACGGGTAATTTTTTTTAATAAAATATAGAACGGGTCGGGTCAGGTCCGTTAATCATTTACATATGCTTATAAATTTGCTTGTATCAAAGTTCTAAACCTTTATATATCACTAACATATGATTATAAACTATAGTATGCATGTTTCTGTAACATAATTCTTTGAAATAGAAATGCAAACTTAAAAATTGAAACTTAATTTTGAGCTAATAGATGAGCATCGTGAATAAAAAAGAGATCTAGCAGGGTTACCAGACATAAGCCAACAACAAAGATACAAAAGCTAATAGGTTTTACATATTTGTAAAATTTTTTTTTGAACGGTGACTTTCATTTTTTGGATTAGAGTCGCACTCGCCACTTCGGCAGACCCTCATCCTCCACATACCTAGACTATGTTATCTTAACCGAGTCCAGACTGACGTAGTGGGGATTTTTAACGGCGTCCGCCCGGAAACCGCCTCCACACACGTAGTAAAAATAAAAAAATACTCCCTCCGTCTCAATTTAATTGTCCATATTTCTTTTTATGGATGTCTCAAATTAATTGTTCACTTTCCTTATTTAGTAAAAACTAGAGAATCTAGTGGAGGAATATTTCATTTTAGTGGTTGAAAATTAAAGTGGCCCCACTTTTATTAAACTTTGTGTTTTCTCTCTCCTGACAAATAAATTGAGACGGAGGGAGTAAAAAAGTACACATTTAATTATATTTTTATAGTACCCACTTGATTCTTCCCTCTCCTTCCAACATAGCTTCTTCCGTGTCCTTCTTTCATAAACCAACCGCCGACAACTTGGAAAAAAAGGTCACTTTGAAGATTAAATTGATTTATTTTTTTATTTTTTATTTTTATTTTTATTTTTTGTAGAGGGCACTCTACTTTCTATGTTGAGGGCACTACCAATTTTTGCATCTAAGTAAGCCAGTTTTTCTACTGATTTAGATGTTCTTGTGAAGCTTTATTGGGGGCCTTCCCCCCCCACCACCTAGAAGGTGGCTCCGCCCCTGGTTGCATATCTAATGTAGTTGCCACTATGATAAAATAAAGTATCTGAGCCTGTTACAAATTTCAACTTCTGTAATTCAATACTGTCTTGATTTGTATAAATGCGTGTTTTTCGTAATAATACTTAATACCTCTCTGTTATCTGATATATGATTTTGCAGGAAACAATGGTGCCCATGGAGGGTGTAGTCAATGAATCACATTTATCGAGGTAAAATAGTAGTAATATGTGTTGATACTTTTCATTCCATTAATAAATGTTAATACTTTTCTAGGAATATATGATATGTTTCTGGGTTTAATATCTCTATCGGGTTAACACAATTTGTTGAATTTATAAAGTAACGTCTCATTATTATCTTCAGCTTAAATGGAGATGATAGCAACATGATGATAATGACGAAAAAGAAAAACAAGTCCAAAGACAAAAATTCAAAACAGGTATATCGTGATAATTCTTGGTTTTTGAAATCTAAATAATTGTTACATCTTTTTTACATAAGGTCTTAATGCGTTGATATTTTGTGTTTCGTTCTTTTTCTGTGAAGGGTTCTCAAAAGTCAAAGAAAAAAGAAAGACGACCTAAACAAAGCAACTCCCAGAAGCGAAAACTCAAGAAGCTTGAGGTTTGTGCATCAGTTTACGTGTTTGATCCATCCATCCTGCCTTAGAGAATAGACTTTGTTTGGTTTACATGTGACTGATTTCTTATCGTATGCAGGAGGACAAATAAAAATCAGCTCTTTTGACTAAAAGCCTCGAGACATTAAAGTATGTGATAGTGTGAACTTGTGTCAGATACGTGAACTGTGTGAAAGTTGTTAATTTTCTTACCCTTTTATAAAATTTATCAGGAAGTACAAATTCCAGGACGATGCTTATTCACTCATGTGGTCGCCCAGCAATTTAGGCCAGGTTAGTGTTTTGTCCAACGCTTTGGAAAACTGTAGTTTTGGAAATTTCTGCTAATTTGTAATGTCTAAATATTCATAGGTTGAAACTGCCCGTGAGAAGCGCAGAAGGGAAATGCAATTTGCTAAGATGGGGTTGGTACTGCAGCATAATGATCGGCCTCTTAAAAGAAGATGCTGTGAAAATGATTCTGATGAGATCGAACCGATTGAACCCGAGTTAAGTGAAGTTTACTCTAGAGGTTCCCACAGTGATTCTCATATTGAGGCTCCTTTAGATTGTGTACACTATTTTTTCATCAATAGGAGCTTAAGAAATATAAACAATTTTATATAAGCTCGTAAGTATGAAAACAATCCTAACTCGGAAATTTTAATTCCTTACTCGGAAATTTTTGGGCCTAACTCGGAAGATTTTCTTCCTTGCTCGGAAGATTTTGGTCCTTGCTCAGAAAATTTTTTTCTTACTCGGAGAAACACGTAACTTTTCCGAGAAAAAACACCAAAAATCACATTTTTTCACCATAAATGACCACGATTCGCCCCCGGTTAGCTCTGATACCAATTGTATTAACAAGATTCACGTTGAGGAGGTCTGGGAAACTCGAAATAAATGTTAAACATGGTAGAATTAGATTATTGAATGGGGAGGTGTGTATGTGTTCTAGAGAGAGAAAGTAAAGAAAACACACACACCTCCAAGTTACAAATGAGAATCCCACCCTCCTAGTTGAGACTAGGAGGGTATTTATACTATTTTACAAGCCTAACATTATACAAATGGTAAAACTAGACCTAGTACTTTATTCTATTGCAATTCCCTACTATAACATAACTTTAAAGGCTAACAAAAATACATCAAATTACACACAAATATATTTTCAGCTTTTGAAGGGTATTTAAGTAATTTGATTAAACTTAAGCCTGTTTTAAGTGGCTTGGACTTATGGAGACTTATGACATATAAAAGCTTCCATAAGCCTTTGTGACAAATGAAACTTTAATGTACCATTAACTAGAAAAGTGAGGTTAAATATCTAATGTACTTGCCACTATGATAAAATAAAGTATCCGAGCCTGTTACAAATTTCAACTTCTTTAATTCAATACTGTCTTGATTTGTATAAATGCGTATTTTTCGTAATAATACTTAATACCTCTCTGTTATCTGATATATGATTTTGCAGGAAACAATGGTGCCCGTGGAGGGTGTAGTCAATGAATCATATTTATCGAGGTAAAATAGTAGTAATATGTGTTGATACTTTTCATTCCACTAATAAATGTTAATACTTTTCTAGGAATATATGATGTGTTTCTGGGTTTAATAACTCTATCGGGTTAACACAATTTGTTGAATTTATAAATTAACGTCTCATTATTATCTTCAGCTTAAATGGTGATGATAGCAACATGATGATAATGACGAAAAAGAAAAACAAGTCCAAAGACAAAAATTCAAAACAGGTATATCGTGATAATTCTTGGTTTTTGAAATCTAAATAATTGTTACATCTTTTTTACATAAGGTCTTAATGCGTTGATATTTTGTGTTTCGTTCTTTTTCTGTGAAGGGTTCTCAAAAGTCGAAGAAAAAAGAAAGGCGTACTAAACAAAGCAACTCCCAGAAGCGAAAACTCAAGAAGCTTGAGGTTTGTGCATCAGTTTACGTGTTTGATCCATCCATCCTGCCTTAGAGAATAGACTTTGTTTGGTTTACATGTGACTGATTTCTTATCGTATGCAGGATGACAAGGAAAAATCAGCTCTTTTGACCAAAAGCCTCGAGACATTAGAGTATGTGATAGTGTGAACATGTGTCAGATACGTGAACTGTGTGAAAGTTGTAATTTTTCTTACCCTTTTATAAAATTTATCAGGAAGTACAAACTCCAGGACGATGCTTATTCACTCATGTGGTCGTCCAGCAATTTAGGCCAGGTTAGTGTTTTGTCCAACGCTTTGGAAAACTGTAGTTTCGAAAATTTGTGCTAATTTGTAATGTCTAAATATTCATAGGTTGAAACTGCCCGTGAGAAGCGCAGAAGGGAAATGCAATTTGCTAAGACGGGGTTGGTACTGCAGCATAATGATCGGCTTCTTAAAAGAAGATGCAGTGAAAATGATTCTGATGAGATCGAACCGATTGAACCCGAGTTAAGTGAAGTTTACTCTAGAGGTTTCCATAGTGATTCACATATTGAGGCTCCTTCACTGGGACCTCTAGAGGCTCCTTCAGATTGTGTACACTATTTTTTCATAAATAGGAGCTTAAGAAATATAAACAATTTTATATAAGCTCATAAGTATGAAAACAATCCTAACTCGGAAATTTTAATTCCTTACTCGGAAATTTTAATTCCTTACACGGAAATTTTTGTGCCTAACTCGGAAGATTTTGGTCCTTGCTCGGAAATTTTTTTTCTTACTCGGAGAAACACGTAACTTTTCCGAGAAAAAACACAAAAAATCACATTTTTTTCACCATAAATCACCACGATTCGCCCCCGGTTAGCTCTGATACCAATTGTAATGACATGATTCACGTTGAGGAGGTTGAGGAAACTTGAATTAAAGGTTAAACATGGTTGAATTCGATTATTGAATGGGGAGGTGTGTATGTTTTCTAGAGAGAGAAAGTAAAGAAAACACACACACCTCCAAGTTACAAATGAGAATCCCACCCTCCTAGTTGAGACTAGGAGGGTATTTATACTATTTTACAAGCCTTACTTTACACAAATGGCAAAACTAGACCTTGTACTATATTCTATTGCAATTCTCTACTATAACATAACTTTAAAGGCTAACAAAAAAACATCAAATTACACACAAATATATTTTAATCTTTTGAAGGGTATTTAAGTAATTTGATTAAACTTAAGCCTGTTTCAGGTGGCTTGGACTTATGGAGACTTATGACATATAAAAGCTTCCATAAGCCTTTGTGACAAACGAAACTTTAATGTACCAGTAACTAGAAAAGTGAGGTTGCATATCTAATGTAGTTGCCACTATGATAAAATAAAGTATCCGAGCCTGTTACAAATTTCAACTTCTGTAATTCAATACTGTCTTGATTTGTATAAATGCGTATTTTTCGTAATAATATTTAATACCTCTCTGTTATCTGATATATGATTTTGCAGGAAACAATGGTGCCCGTGGATGGTGTAGTCAATGAATCACATTTATCGAGGTAAAATAGTAGTAATATGTGTTGATACTTTTCATTCCATTAATAAATGTTAATACTTTTCTAGGAATATAAGATGTGTTTCTGGGTTTAATATCTCTATCGGGTTAACACAATTTGTTGAATTTATAAAGTAACGTCTCATTATTATCTTCAGCTTAAATGGAGATGATAGCAACATGATGATAATGACGAAAAAGAAAAACAAGTCCAAAGACAAAAATTCAAAACAGGTATATCGTGATAATTCTTGGTTTTTTAAATCTAAATAATTGTTACATCTTTTTTACTTAAGGTCTTAATGCGTTGATATTTTGTGTTTCGTTCTTTTTCTGTGAAGAATTCTCAAAAGTCGAAGAAAAAAGAAAGACGTACTAAACAAAGCAACTCCCAGAAGCGAAAACTCAAGAAGCTTGAGGTTTGTGCATCAGTTTACGTGTTTGATCCATCCATCCTGCCTTAGAGAATAGACTTTGTTTGGTTTACATGTGACTGATTTCTTATCGTATGCAGGAGGACAAGGAAAAATCAGCTCTTTTGACCAAAAGCCTCGAGACATTCGAGTATGTGATAGTGTGAACTTGTGTCAGATACGTGAACTGTGTGAAAGTTGTAATTTTTCTTACCCTTTTATAAAATTTATCAGGAAGTACAAACTCCAGGACGATGCTTATTCACTCATGTGGTCGACCAGCAATTTAGGCCAGGTTAGTGTTTTGTCCAACGCTTTGGAAAACTGTTGTTTTGGGAAATTTGTGCTAATTTGTAATGTCTAAATATTCATAGGTTGAAACTGCCCGTGAGAAGCGCAGAAGGGAAATGCAATTTGCTAAGATGGGGTTGGTACTGCAGCATAATGATCGGCCTCTTAAAAGAAGATGCAGTGAAAATGATTCTGATGAGATCGAACCGATTGAACCCGAGTTAAGTGAAGTTTACTCTAGAGGTTCCCACAATGATTCCCATATTGAGGCTCCTTCACTGGGACCTCTAGAGGCTCCTTCAGATTGTGTACACTATTTTTTCATCAATAGGAGCTTAAGAAATATAAACAATTTTATATAAGCTCATAAGTATGAAAACAATCCTAACTCGGAAATTTTAATTCCTTACTCGGAAATTTTTGGGCCTAACTCGGAAGATTTTGGTCCTTGCTCGGAAAATTTTTTTCTTACTCGGAGAAACACGTAACTTTTCCGAGAAAAAACACCAAAAATCATATTTTTTTCACCTTAAATCACCACGATTCGCCCCCGGTTAGCTCTGATACCAATTGTAATGACAAGATTCATGTTAAGGAGGTCGGGGAAACTCGAAATAAAGGTTAAACATGGTTGAATTAGATTATTGAACGGGGAGGTGTGTATGTTTTTTAGAGAGAGAAAGTAAATAAAACACACACACCTCCAAGTTACAAATGAGAATCCCACCCTCCTAGTTGAGACTAGGAGGGTATTTATACTATTTTACAAGCCTAAATTTACACAAATGGCAAAACTAGACCTTGTACTTTATTCTATTGCAATTTCCTACTATAACATAACTTTAATGGCTAACAAAAATACATCAAATTACACACAAATATATTTTCAGCTTTTGAATGGTATTTAAGTAATTTGATTAAACTTAAGCCTGTTTCAAGTGGCTTGGACTTTTGGAGACTTATGACATATAAAAGCTTCCATAAGCCTTTGTGATAAACGAAACTTTAATGTACCAGTAACTAGAAAAGTGAGGTTGCATATCTAATGTAGTTGCCACTATGATAAAATAAAGTATCCGAGCCTGTTAGAAATTTCAACTTCTGTAATTCAATACTGTCTTGATTTGTATAAATGCGTATTTTTCGTAATAATACTTAATACCTCTCTGTTATCTGATATATGATTTTGCAGGAAACAATGGTGCCCGTGGAGGATGTAGTCAATGAATCACATTTATCGAGGTAAAATAGTAGTAATATGTGTTGATACTTTTCATTCCATTAATAAATGTTAATACTTTTCAAGGAATATATGATGTGTTTCTGGGTTTAATATCTCTATCGGGTTAACACAATTTGTTGAATTTATAAAGTAACGTCTCATTATTATCTTCAGCTTAAATGGAGATGATAGCAACATGATGATAATGACGAAAAAGAATAACAAGTCCAAAGACAAAAATTCAAAACAGGTATATCGTGATAATTCTTGGTTTTTGAAATCTAAATAATTGTTACATCTTTTTTACATAAGGTCTTAATGCGTTGATATTTTGTGTTTCGTTCTTTTTCTGTGAAGGGTTCTCAAAAGTCGAAGAAAAAAGAAAGACGTACTAAACAAAGCAACTCCCAGAAGCGAAAACTCAAGAAGCTTGAGGTTTGTGCATCAGTTTACGTGTTTGATCCATCCATCCTGCCTTAGAGAATAGACTTTGTTTGGTTTACATGTGACTGATTTCTTATCGTATGCAGGAGGACAAGGAAAAATCAGCTCTTTTGACCAAAAGCCTCGAGACATTAGAGTATGTGATAGTTTGATAGTGTGAAGTTGTAATTTTTCTTACCCTTTTATAAAATTTATCAGGAAGTACAAACTCCAGGACGATGCTTATTCACTCATGTGGTCGTCCAGCAATTTAGGCCAGGTTAGTGTTTTGTCCAACGCTTTGGAAAACTGTAGTTTTGGAAATTTGTGCTAATTTGTAATGTCTAAATATTCATAGGTTGAAACTGCCCGTGAGAAGCGCAGAAGGGAAATGCAATTTGCTAAGACGGGGTTGGTACTGCAGCATAATGATCGGCCTCTTAAAAGAAGATGCAGTGAAAATGATTCTGATGAGATCGAACCGATTGAACCCGAGTTAAGTGAAGTTTACTCTAGAGGTTCCCACAGTGATTCCCATATTGAGGCTCCTTCACTGGGACCTCTAGAGGCTCCTTCAGATTGTGTACACTATTTTTTAATCAATAGGAGCTTAAGAAATATAAACAATTTTATATAAGCTCATAAGTATGAAAACAATCCTAACCCGGAAATTTTAATTCGTTACTCGGAAATTTTTATTCCTGACTCGGAAATGTTTGGGCCTAACTCGGAAGATTTTCTTCCTTGCTCGAAAGATTTTGGTCCTTGCTCGGAAAAAAATTTTCTTACTCGGAGAAACACGTAACTTTTCTAAGAAAAAACACCAAAAATCACATTTTTTTCACCATAAATCACCACGATTCGCCCCCGGTTAGCTCTGATACCAATTGTAATGACAAGATTCACGTTTAGGAGGTCGGGGAAAATCGAAATAAAGTTTAAACATGGTAGAATTAGATTATTGAATGGGGAGGTGTGTATGTTTTCTAGAGAAAGAAAGTAAAGAAACACACACACCTCCAAGTTACAAATGAGAATCCCACCCTCCTAGTTGAGACTAGGAGGGTATTTATAGTATTTTACGAGCCTAACTTTACACAAATGGCAAAACTAGACCTTGTACTTTATTCTATTTCAATTCCCTACTATAACATAACTTTAAAGGCTAAAAAAAATACATCAAATTACACACAAATATATTTTCAGCTTTTGAAGGGTATTTAAGTAATTTGATTAAACTGAAGCCTGTTTCAAGTGGCATGGACTTATGGAGACTTATGATATATAAAATCTTCCATAAGCCTTTGTGACAAACGAAACTTTAATGTACCAGTAACTAGAAAAGTGAGGTTGCATATCTAATGTAGTTGCCACTATGATAAAATAAAGTATCCGAGCCTGTTACAAATTTCAACTTCTGTAATTCAATACTGTATTGATTTGTATAAATGCGTATTTTTTGTAATAATACTTAATACCTCTCTGTTATCTGATATATGATTTTGCAGAAAACAATGGTGTCCGCGGAGGGTGTAGTCAATGAATCACATTTATCGAAGTAAAATAATAGTAATATGTGTTGATACTTTTCATTCCATTAATAAATTTTAATACTTTTCTAGGAATATATGATGTGTTTCTGGGTTTAATATCTCTATCGGGTTAACACAATTTGTTGAATTTATAAAGTAACGTCTCATTATTATCTTCAGCTTAAATGGAGATGATAGCAACGTGAAGATAATGACGAAAAAGAAAAACATGTCCAAAGACAAAAATTCAAAACAGGTATATCGTGATAATTCTTGGTTTTTGAAATCTAAATAATTGTTACATCTTTTTTACATAAGGTCTTAATGCGTTGATATTTTGTGTTTCGTTCTTTTTCTGTGAAGGGTTCTCAAAAGTCGAAGAAAAAAGAAAGGCGTACTAAACAAAGCAACTCCCAGAAGCGAAAACTCAAGAAGCTTGAGGTTTGTGCATCAGTTTACGTGTTTGATCCATCCATCCTGCCTTAGAGAATAGACTTTGTTTGGTTTACATGTGACTGATTTCTTATCGTATGCAGGAGGACAAGGAAAAATCAGCTCTTTTGACCAAAAGGCTCGATTCATTAGAGTATGTGATAGTGTGAACTTGTGTCAGATACGTGAACTGTGTGAAAGTTGTAATTTTTCTTACCCTTTTATAAAATTTATCTGGAAGTACAAACTCCAGGACGATGCTTATTCACTCATGTGGTCGTCCAGCAATTTTGGCCAGGTTAGTGTTTTGGCGAACGCTTTGGAAAACTGTAGTTTTGGAAATTTGTGCTAATTTGTAATGCCTAAATATTCATAGGTTGAAACTGCCCGTGAGAAGCGCAGAAGGGAAATGCAATTTGCTAAGACGGGGTTGGTACTGCAGCATAATGATCGGCCTCTTAAAAGAAGATGCAGTGAAAATGATTCTGATGAGATCGAACCGATTGAACCCGAGTTAAGTGAAGTTTACTCTAGTGCTTCCCACAGTGATTCCCATATTGAGGCTCCTTCACTGGGACCTCTAGAGGCTCCTTCAGATTGTGTACACTATTTTTTCATCAATAGGAGCTTAAGAAATATAAACAATTTGTGGAAAACTAGAAGGGGGGTTGAATAGTTTTTACCATTTTTCGAGTTTTATTTGCTTTGTTACTATATGTTAATTCAAAGGAAACAATCACAAACAAATAATCACACAATATAAACAAAAGATAGAGAGAGGAAAGATCAAACCACACAACACTGTTGTTTATAGTGGTTCGGCTACAAGGACTCTCTTCCTTGCCCTACTCCACTCCTCAAGCTTCCAACTCGAGAGTTTATCCTTCACTAAGAAACAAACTCCCTTTCTAGGCGGAGAATACCTTTACACGTCGCTTACTTCTTTTTCCGGTACTAAGCTAAACACCGGGTTCTTTTACAAGGCAGAACCAACCTGACGTCGCCTATATACTTTACCGACACTAAGCTAGATGTCGAGTTCTTTACAAGGGTACAACCACTCCCTACTCTCTTTGTGTTTTGAGGACTAAAACACTAACCACACTCACTGATTACAAATGATAGATAATGATGTGTGAAACAAATTACAATATCACACAGTAATGAAACTAAAGGATTACGGTTCTGTAGATCCTTGAAAGCTTGATCTCTTTTCTACAAAATGAAAGATCAAAGTGAAATACAAGTATGAATGATGTTAGTAAGATATATACTGAATGAATATGTGTGTTTAAGCTATATGAGTGATGAGAAAGCCAAATGATCAGCTTGCTATTTATAGGCAAGCTGATATCCAGCTCACGGATCCCATGGATCTCAAAATATGGATCCGTCATTCATTGGACTTGGATCCGTAGGTCTTGACAGCTAAGAGATTTGGTGTATCATTCCATATCTTGCATATCTTGCCAAATCTTCCAAGATCCACAAATGTCAACTATCTAACTTGTGAATCTAAACAAAATATTACACAATCTAACTAAGATATCACTTGTGATGTATGCCATGATGTCATGGTGTAATTTTAAAAATAAAGTTTCCTTTTAAGGAAGTAAGTTTGTAAAAGTGTAAAATTGTAATACTAAGTTATCTTGCAAAATGTAAAATGTGTATTAATGAGACTTAAGCTAGTATTTATAATTTGCTAAAAGATATACCTTGTAATTGTCATTAACAAAACTAAGTAAAGATCGAAAAATATAAATAACGTTTTTGGGACGATATTTGTATTAACAATCTCCCCCTTTTTGTTGATGACAAAACATAAGGTATATTTTTGAGCAAGAGAATAAATATAGCATGAGTTCTTAAAAATATATATTAAGTTTGTTTATTAAAGAAAAGTTTTGTAAAAATGTATGTACTGTGATGAATCACAGTTAATGCAAACTTAGTCCTTTCTCCCCCTTTTTGTCGAAACAAAAAGAGTAGCGTAGCGGAATGTGATTTTGAGAACTTTAAAGCTCCCCCTTGTTTTATACTCCCCCTAGATGGAGTAATCAAGGAAATGATGCATGAACCTACAAAACAAACGGTTAGATTATGAAATGCTTATGAAATGCTCCCCCTCGATGTATACTCCCCACTTCTCGAGTACCAACGTATACTTTTGAAGGGTATGATATGCTGCAAATGAAGTGTTAGTAATGAATGACTTCGATGAAGAAGTAGAATGCATGTAAAGTGTTCTTCCAAACAAGCCTTTCAATATGTTTTGACTTTAAAAAGTCAAAGTAAGTGTCTGATCATTACCTAAAGTAATCATGATCAAGGTATAATATAGGCTATATAAGGATGTTAGTTCACAAAGATAATGATAATATGCAATATGTTGATCACTCATAAGCATAACACATCACGTTCATAGATATTGAAAATTTTGTGACAAAAGTCACAATGATGAAATGATGTGACAAGTACAATAAAAAGACATCCTAGAAAGAAATAAAAAGTCCTAAACCAACAATCTAAAAGGTCATAACAACTAGTCTAGAAAGCTCCTATTGAGGAGGATGAGAGATGGCGTTTAAACGCTCAAGAATGTGGTTCAAAATGAACCTCATTTCATTTTGGAGCTCGTGCACCAAAATGTTTGTCCTTTGAGCTATGTGGGAGGTTCGTTCACACATGTTACAATCATGGTGAATGCTACCAAGCGGAAGAGTAGACTCAATTCTTTGTTGTGGTGGTGGTGGTGGTTGTTGATTGTTTGGTGGTGGTGGTGGTGGTTGTGGTTGATCATTGGTGGTTGGTGTTGTTTGGATTGAGTTCATCAAGATGTTTTGAATGTCCATGGCTTCATGAAGGCGGTGGTCAACCATACCCAAGAGAGCATAGAGTTGTGTTAACTCCGCACTAATCTCCTCTTGGGTTTGAGGAATGTTGCTCCACATTGCCTCATCTATGGCGATGAGTGTTGAAGTTGGTGATAGTGGTGGTATTTGGGGATGAGGTTGTGGTGCTTCACGGTATAGAGGACCATGAATCTCCGGATGGAGAGGATGGAATAGCATGGGCTCTAAGTTTTCAAGACTCATTGGTGGAGGATTGGTTGATGTAGGTGGAAGATCTTCTAACTCTTCAAGATATGGTTGTGGAGATGTTGGTGGTGTCCTAAAGAGTTCCATGGGTTGGAGTTTTGGTGAGCTTGGTGATGATTGGGATTTCTCAGACTGTGATGGAGCGGGTGGTGGTGTGGTTACTACTGGAGTGATAGTCGGAGGAGGTGTTTGAATAAGTACATTTGAGGGAGTTGGAGTGGATAAAGTAAGGAAGTTTTCACTAGCAATGGGTGAGGATATGATTAGTGGTGATGACTCTTCTGAGGAGGAATTTGAAATGTTAACAAAGCAACATGGTTTTACACTGATGCGTTCTGTCCTTTTTAGTGATTTTGAGGTTGAAGAATTGTTTGACTTTGTCATTGTTGACTTAGGTAACTAATAAGTACAGGAGAAGAAGATGAAGGTGTGAATTTTGTTTCAAGTTTAGATCTCAATTTATAGACAGAAGGATCATGGAAATTAGTGTTTGGATGTGATGTGAATCCAATGGAGAATGTTTGTTTCTAATGATTTGGAACAAAGATTTGTGCAAGTCATATCAAGGAAGTCAATCCATTGAGCTTGGGTTGAGTAATGTGTTGGGGATTTGCACTAAATACAAGGAGATAGTGGAAAATCTTATGATTTGATGTTTCCACGGATTTGACGGATCCCTAAAAAGGGTTCCTTCTTTGTATCAGTTTGGTAACTCACACCCAAAATTCAAAAATTTAAATTTTGGTGGGAAATTTTGTTCCTAAGTTTCTAAGAATTCCTAAATTATTATAAGATGTTTTATAATCAGTGAATGATTCCTAAATAAGACTAAACACTAAGATTTAAAAATCGAGATGAGTCGAAAAAGTTTTTAGAATTTTACTGTGGAACCCGCGGATCCAAATGAGATCAAACGCGGAGCCAAAGTATGGGATCCGCCAAATCCGCAGGTCGGCGGATGGCGGAACCAACGATAACCCTTGGCGGAGCCAAGTTTTGGGATCCGCCGGATCCGTGTCCCAAATACTAAAACTAAACAGAACGTATGTCATATTTTTCGTTTTTTGACGAAAACCCGAAAATTCACCTAGACCTTACTTATCATCTAATATGTATAGTAGAACATCTGAATATGATATCATTAACACATGATTGAACATAGTTTAATCCGTTCTTAGAAACTTACCTTTTTAGGTGTTATGCCAAACATAGGCTATAACCCGGAAAATTGATAACCATGAGGGTTATCTACCTGCAAATGTTAGTTATTACACATACATAACAAGTATTATCAGATAAAGTCGAGACACATACAAGTTTAACATCACATTGTCTAACATTGTTCAAATCCAAACACTCCTTCAACTAAGCCTCTTTTTCAACTTCTTCATGCCTTTGTGCAATTTCATCATCCAACGACCAAGATTCTTCACCATTCCTTTAATGTTGCGATACTCAGCGGATTCATTTGGAATTGGAGGAAGATGGCTCAAGTATTCAGGTGGAGGAATCCTAGAATTTGGCAAACCATCATCTTCACTCATTGAAGATGATGAGGATGATGTTGGTGCATGAGGACGTTTACCCTTATCAACACTAACCCTAAAGTCGCTTAAAGGAACGAAGGTATGTTCAGTTTCATTGTAGTCCGGAACAAAGCCTAAAGAGTTTGGACGGACAGGTGCAAAGGCTCTATAGAGTCGGGTTAAGAGCATTCCATAAGGCATTGCAGTCTTGCCTTGAACCGGAATGTCACACATTCTTTTGGCAACATAATAAGCAAGGTTGAAGGGTTGACTAGTAGAGATGTTATACATCATATGACACAAACAAGCATTGATGTGATCACGGTTTCCTATGGTGCACATGACATTAGCCCTTAAGACCTCTTCCATTTTCTTGAATTCGGGCCTGAGTTCATTGAGCTCCATTGCAAATGGATCTCTAGCAACTTCGCGGCCACGATACATCCTTGTGGGGTTGTTCTTAGGAATGAAGAGATGTTCCCTAAGCACTTCTTTTGATGCGAGAGGAGTGACATATGGTGCCGTCCTTTCGAGATTGGATTCTAAGATTGTTAAGGACCATTTGTCCGAGTAAATACATGTCCCTTGATTTGGAATGCCCAAGACCTCACCAAATTGATCAAGAGGGATGTTGATATGATTTCCATTTAAAGTAAACTATGTATCAGTTTGGTAACTCACACCCAAAATTCAAAAATTTAAATTTTGGTGGGAAATTTTGTTCCTAAGTTTCTAAGAATTCCTAAATTATTATAAGATGTTTTATAATCAGTGAATGATTCCTAAATAAGACTAAACACTAAGATTTAAGAATCGAGATGAGTCGAAAAAGTTTTTAGAATTTTACTGTGGAACCCACGGATCCAAATGAGATCAAACGCAGAGCCAAAGTATGGGATCCGCCAAATCCGCAGGTCGGCGGATGGCGGAACCAACGATAACCCTTGGCGGAGCCAAGTTTTGGGATCCGCCGGATCCGTGTCCCAAATACTAAAACTAAACAGAATGTATGTCATATTTTTCGTTTTTCGACGAAAACCCAAAAATTCACCTAGACCTTACTTATCATCTAATATGTATAGTAGAACATCTGAATATGATATCATTAACACATGATTGAACATAGTTTAATCCGTTCTTAGAAACTTACCTTTTTAGGTGTTATGCCAAACATAGGCTATAACCCGGAAAATTGATAACCATGAGGGTTATCTACCTGCAAATGTTAGTTATTACACATACATAACAAGTATTATCAGATAAAGTCGAGACACATACAAGTTTAACATCACATTGTCTAACATTGTTCAAATCCAAACACTCCTTCAACTAAGCCTCTTTTTCAACTTCTTCATGCCTTTGTGCAATTTCATCATCCAACGACCAAGATTCTTCACCATTCCTTTAATGTTGCGATACTCAGCGGATTCATTTGGAATTGGAGGAAGATGGCTCAAGTATTCAGGTGGAGGAATCCTAGAATTTGGCAAACCATCATCTTCACTCATTGAAGATGATGAGGATGATGTTGGTGCATGAGGACGTTTACCCTTATCAACACTAACCCTAAAGTCGCTTAAAGGAACGAAGGTATGTTCAGTTTCATTGTAGTCCGGAACAAAGCCTAAAGAGTTTGGACGGACAGGTGCAAAGGCTCTATAGAGTCGGGTTAAGAGCATTCCATAAGGCATTGCAGTCTTGCCTTGAACCGGAATGTCACACATTCTTTTGGCAACATAATAAGCAAGGTTGAAGGGTTGACTAGTAGAGATGTTATACATCATATGACACAAACAAGCATTGATGTGATCACGGTTTCCTATGGTGCACATGACATTAGCCCTTAAGACCTCTTCCATTTTCTTGAATTCGGGCCTGAGTTCATTGAGCTCCATTGCAAATGGATCTCTAGCAACTTCGCGGCCACGATACATCCTTGTGGGGTTGTTCTTAGGAATGAAGAGATGTTCCCTAAGCACTTCTTTTGATGCGAGAGGAGTGACATATGGTGCCGTCCTTTCGAGATTGGATTCTAAGATTGTTAAGGACCATTTGTCCGAGTAAATACATGTCCCTTGATTTGGAATGCCCAAGACCTCACCAAATTGATCAAGAGGGATGTTGATATGATTTCCATTTAAAGTAAACTGAAGACTTAAGTAACCTTGGTCATTCGAACTAAGACCTACACTAGCATAGAACTCAAGAATGAACCTAGGAACGATTTGTTCATCTATATCCAAAAGAATATCAAATCCAATTGCGGCTAAGTGTTCCCTAAGTTGGGTTCCTTCATAGAACGAGGAATCTACGACTCTACCCTCATGGACATACTTTTTCTCTAAGGCTTTGAAAATGTCGACTTGGGCTTTGGTTAGACCTTTAGTTTTGTGGACTTCGGGTAAGTAGTTAACGGTTCTTTTGTGATCGTAGTTGGTTGCGGGAGGCATGATTTTCCTAAGTACAAAAGTTACATAGTTTTAGTTGAAATGATCAAAGTAAGTGTAAAATTTCTAGTGTGTGCCTACATGGGGACAATGTGGAGTTGCGGTTATCTCGACCCTTTTTGATGCATGAAAATTTAGTTTATGCAAGTTTCGTGTTAAAAACGAGAGATAACCCAAACGCTCCTATTTCAATGTAGCTACGTTTGAATGTACCCGAAAATACATATTAATTATGTATTCCCTTTAGCATTCAAGAGACATTATGTAAGTGATGTTTAAAAGATAACGTTTTTGCATTTGTATGAACAATGTTCAAAAAAAAAATCATTTTACCTAGTCGTGAGAAGGTTTTAGTAAGAAATTTTTCATGGGGTTTTTGTTAAATTAAGACAATGTGCTATGAGATATAATTCTTAACTAAGAAAAATGTTGACATAAATAATGCCTAAAAACATTATCAATATTTATTCATATCTCTATGTTTTGATGATCACAAAATGTAAACTCATTAAAACATAAACGTATCAAATAAACAAGTATTTAGTTGTAAATATTCATTTCTACAACTTAATCACTTAAGGTATGAATAAACAAGTGCTTAATGCATTATATGATCAAAGGAACATTTTCTTAATAACTAGATTTTTTATAAAACATCAAAAACATTTTATATATTTTTGAAAAATATTTTTGGTATTAAATAAAAATGTTTAATCTTTTATAAAAATATGAATTCAAATTTTTAACCAAAATCAGTTAAAATGTTTCAGAAAAACCTTCCCCACAAAAGGACAAAACTGGCCAACGTTCAGCAGGGGCGGCCCCCTTAATTTTACTAGGCGGCCCCCTTAAAATTAAGGGGACCGCCCCCCTATTTAAGGGGGCCGGCCACGCTCCAGTAGGGTCCAGCTGTCCATATTTTTCTCCTATAAATACCAGCCTTCCCCTGGATTTTTACTTAACCTTTTGCACTAAAACTTTCTGTTGTAAATCTCATTTCATATCTTCAAAAAAACCTTTGATCATGTAATCTTAAGCATTGGTTTCCAAGTGATCCAAGCTTCCACCATCCAAGTGCAAAAGAAGAATACTTCTATCAATCAAGATTAGAAGTATTACAACTTAGTATCATCTTGTTACTTAAGTTGTGTGTTTAACAAAGTTTGTAAATCATTCATTCTTTTGTATGTAAGGTGTGTGTTGTAGATTAGTGTTGTGTGTAAGTAGTGAAGATGTTGTATAAGTAGTTGTGGCATAGAAGTTGTGAGGTCAAAGTGTAGAAGTCGTGAAGCCGTTGTGTAGAAGTCGTGAACCCGTGGTGTAGAAGTTGTGAAGCCGTAGCTTAGAAGACGTGAAGTCCTTGTGTTGAAGTCGTGAAGCCGTAGCATAGAAGCTGTGAAGCGGTCGTGTTAAAGTTGTGAAGTCCTAGTCGTGAAGTTCTTGTGTTGAAGTCGTGAAGCCATAGCATAGAAGCTGTGTAGCGGTCGTGTTGAAGCCATGAAGTCCTAGTCGTGAAGTCCTAGTGTTGAAGTCGTGAAGCCGTAGCATAGAGGTTGTGTAGCGGTCATTTTGAAGCCATGAAGTCCTAGTTGTGAAGTCCTAGTGTTGAAGTCGTGAAGCCGTAGCATAGAGGTTGTGTAGCGGTCGTGTTGAAGCCATGAAGTCCTAGTCGTGAAGTCCTAGTATTGGAGTCGTGAAGCCGCAGCATAGAGGTCGTGTAGCAGTTGTGTTGAAGTCGTGAAGAAGTCGTGAAGCAGTCGTGAAACCGTTGTGAAGTAGTCGTGAAATAAGTTGTGAAGAAGTTGTGTTGTGAAGTTGTGAGATTGGTTCTAGCTACGATTAGAACTCGACATTTAGCTTTGTGTCGTTAAACCCGTGTAAGCCAAAGTTGTGTACGGTTTTCTCCGCCATAAGGGAGCTTATTGAAGTTGTGAAGAAAACTCTCGAGCAAGGTGTGCTCGGGGAGTGGAGTAGGGCAAGGAAGGTGTCCTTGTAGCCGAACCACTATAAATCTCTCGTGTCTCGGTTAGATCTTTCCATACCTTATTTATTTCTTTACTTGCATCATCATTACTTTCATACACATAGGCTTATATAATTGCTAGTATTAATTAGAGGTCGACTTCACATAAAGATCAATTTGAAAATCCATTCAAGAAACCAAAACTTTTACAATCAATTTAAAAGAATACATATATAACTAATAATAAGGTTCAAGTTTTATTTTTCATACAAACTTGAATCTAAGTATTTTAAAAATAAACAAAGGTTTTCATAATAAAATTAAAAAGACATAAAACTATTCAACCCCCCCCCCCTTCTAGTTTTCCAAAAAAAACATGTTTTTAAGTATAATTCGGTAAATATGCTTCATGATTTAAGAATTATGCATATACCCCAAGTTTTGGTTTTGTGCATGAAATAGAAATCCTAGACGCAGATCAGAAGTATAAACATGATAAGAATACTTACAGTGTTGTTTGGAGCACAAATTGGTGGGAGAAAATAGCCTAAATTATGATTTTTGCTGTTATGGTGTCGAATGTTGTGGGTGATATGTTTTGGAGTGAGGAATGAATAGTACTTGTTCTTGTTTATTTAATAATAAACTTGGCTGTGCATGCGACGGATCCGGCGGATCCAAAACTAAGGATCCGCCTTTGTTATCGGTTGGATCCGCGGATCAGAACACAATTTTTGGTTTAGTGTCGAGTTTGGTTAAACTAATGTTTACACTAATGTTTTACCTAATCACTAGGTTCCATTAATCCTAATCAAAGTCTAAGATAGTTGAAAGGTTCTCGTTTTAGAGGTTTTGTGAGAATATTGGCAATGTTGTCCTCTGAGGAAACTTTCTCAATTGAGATGTTTCCCTTCTGTACATTGTCGCAAAGGAAGTGATGGCGTATTTCAATATGTTTGGTTCTAGCATGTTGGACTGGATTTTTGCTTAGATCAATAGCTCCTTTGTTGTCGCAAAGAATGGGAATGTTGTTGAGTTCAATTACATAGTCAACGAGAGCTTGTTTCATCCATAGTGCTTGTTGACACGCCTTTCCTGCAGACACATACTGTGCCTCTGTTGTTGAGATTGCGAGGGCAGTTTGTTTCTTAGCGAACCATGATGTGAGACAATATCCTACAAAAGTACAAATACCGCTAGTACTTTTCCTATCAACATAGTCACCGGCATGGTCTGAGTCGGCATACACTATGGTTTCTACACCCGTTCCTTTGGGATACCATAATCCTAAGTGTGTAGTGCCTTTGATGTACCTAAATATCCGTTTAACGGCTTCAAGATGGGACATTTTTGGATCTTCTTGAAAACGTGCACATAGACAAACACTAAACATAATGTCAGGCCTACTAGCCGTAAGATAGAGTAAACTACCAATCATTCCTCTATATTTAGTGCTATCTACGGATTCATTTTCTTCATCCTTAGTGAGTTTGGTTTCGGAGGACATGGGTGTTTTCATGGGTTTTGAGTCTTCAAGACCAAATTTCTTAAGCATATCTTTGATATACTTTGATTGGTTGAAGAATATCCCATCTTCTAATTGTTTTATTTAGAGACCTAAGAAAAAGTTTAATTCCCCCATCATACTCATTTCAAACTTGTCATGCATGATTTTTGAGAAATCGTCGCATAACTCTTGACAAGTTGAACCGAATATAATGTCATCCACATATATCTGGACAATGATAATATGTGATCCCTTTTTCTTGGTGAAGAGAGTATTATCTACTAGGCCCATGGTATACTTATGGTCAACTAGGAAGGTCTTAAGTCGATCATACCAAGCCTTTGGTGCTTGCTTAAGTCCGTATAAAGCTTCCTTAAGTTTGAAAACATAATTTGGTTTTTCAAAGTCGGCAAAGCCGGGAGGTTGTGCAACATATACTTCTTCATTTATAAAACCATTTAAGTAAGCACTTTTGACATCCATTTGAAATAACCTAAAATCATGTGCACATGCATATGCAAGTAATATCCTAATAGACTCAAGTCTAGCTACGGGTGCAAAAGTTTCATCGTAATCTATACCTTCTTGTTGATTGTAGCCTTGAGCTACTAGCCTAGCTTTATTTCTAGATACAATACCATTTTCATCCATTTTATTTCTAAAACCCCATTTGGTGCCGATTATGGTTTGGTTTTTAGGTGGAGGGACCAATGTCCAAACATCATTTCTAATAAATTGATTTAGTTCTTCTTGCATAGCAATTACCCAAGATTCATCTTTTATTGCCTCGTTTATATTTTTAGGCTCAACAGTTGAAATAAAACAAAAATAATTACTTTCATTTTGAGCTTTGGATCTTAATGTTCTTTCATTAAGTTTTCCTATGACGTTTTCTAATGGATGACTTTTTGTTTCTTTGATATTGACTATCTCTCCTTTTACGGGTTCATCTTCATTGTCATTTTCAATGTTTTCTATATTTTTAGCCATTTGACTTTCAACTAAGTCATCATCTACCAAAGGTGATGTCTTAGAAGGAGGTGGACTTTCGTCGAATGTTACGTTCAACGATTCCTCGACTCTTGATGTTTCCTTGTTCAATACTATGCATGCTTTACTGTTTTGTGAGTACCCAAGAAATACACCTTCATACGACTTTGGGTCGAACTTGGTGAGATAATCCTTTGTGTTTAAAATGAAGCACTTGCTTCCAAAAACTCTAAAATATCCTAATGTAGGCTTTTTGCCTCGATAAATTTCATAGGGGGTTTTATTTAAAAATGGTCTAATTAAAACTCTATTTAGGATATATGTGGAAGTATCTACAGCATGACACCAAAACTTTTGAGGTATGTTTTGTTCATTTAACATAGTTCTACTCATTTCTTGAATTGTTCTATTTTTACGTTCTACTACACTATTTGATTGAGGTGTACGAGGAGCCGAGAAATTATGAGTTATTCCATTATTATCACAAAAATTTCCAAATTGGATTTCATTGTCAAATTCTCGACCATGGTCAGTTCTAATAGATACTATGTTACTTCCTATTTGATTTTGAATTTTCTTGCTTAGAATTTCAAATTTATCGAATGCCTCATTTTTAGTTTTCAAAAATTTTGTCCATGTATATCTAGAGTAATCATCTACTATGACTAAAGTGTAAAAATTTCCTCCATAACTTTGTATAGCCGACGGGCCAAACAAATCCATATGTAATAATTCTAGGCATCTAGATGTAGATATCATGTTTTTAGCCTTATGGCTATTATGTACTTGTTTCCCAATTTTGCAAGCATCACAAAAGTGTTGGTCATATTTCAACTTGGGTAGGTTCCTAACGAGTTCTTTGGATGACAAGGATTGAATAAGCCTCATATTTGCATGACCTAAGCGTCGATGCCATAGAGTTGAGTTTTCGTCCAAGGAGGTAAGACATAACTTATCTTTAGGTGTTTTATCTAATTTCATAACATAGACATTATTCTTTAAAACACCTTTTCCTACGGTTATGCAATCTTTAAGTATTTTACTTCCATTTTCACTGAAAAGGACGTTATACTTTTTGCGGCATAATTGGCTTATACTAAGTAAATTAAATCCTAAATTATCTACATGAGCAACATCATCAATAGAAAGAGAGTCATGAGAGATTGTACCTTTTCCGATTATTTTACTTTTAAGCTTGCTACCGAATGTGACATTACCTCCGTCATACACTTGGTAGGTTGAGAAAAGCTTTTTTTTCCCGTCATGTGTCTTGAGCACCCACTATCTTTGATCCACTCATCAGGTTCAAGATCAACTTTCAAGCATACCTAAGTTCATAAAAGACTCAAGCATTTGGTCCCCAATATCTCATGGGTCCGTTTGGGTTAAACATGACATTATCATGGTTTATGTATGAAAATGGTGGACAATTGTTCCACGGCATATAATTAGGACCATGAAAGTTTCTAGGCATGTTTTGGTTCCAATTATTTTGATAAGTGTGTTGTGGATTAACTATACTCTTTGGAAAGGGGTGTTTGGGAAAACTCATTTGAGGTCTCTGTTGATCCGTTTTAACTCTATATTCATTTCTAGCTTGACCTCTTCCTAAAGACACTGCTGGTTTGTGTTTATTGTTGGTTACATTAGTGTTAGATTTTCTAGTAACTTTAACAAACTCGGAACGGTCGACTTTGTGAACCTTCTGTTCAGCCTCTGTACCCGCGGATCCCTTGGGTACACCTGGCGGATCCGTGAGTGTCCAACTTGGTTGAAACAATTTTATTCACAGTCTGTTCCTTATGGTCACTTAAGGTTCCTAGTTTCATAAAGCCTAGTCCTGTTTTATCATGAGGTAGTTTTTGCATTTTCATTATTTCATCCGCACAACTTATGTTTTTATCAAACTTTTTAAACTTTGAATTTTGTTTGATTAAATCTTCCTGTGTGGATCTTAAGGCTTCTAATTCAAGTTTTAATTCTTGACAAGAAACACATGTCTCTTTACTACCTTTACCTTTTTCAATTCGTATTGCTTTTTCTTTAAGCCAAAATACTTCATTTTCCAAAAGTGTTGTTTTTGTTTTCAAAAATTTGTTTTTGTTTATGATTTTTAAAGTGACATCACAAAGTTTGTTATATTCTACTTATAAGGTTTCGTCATCTATAGAGTAGTATGAATCAGAATGTACCTCTTCTGTGTCATGAGCCATAAGGGCAATTTCGTTGTTCTTAGGCTCATCATCATCATCATCTCCTTCATTATCTCTCCAAGCTCCACTAACGAAGGCTCTTTGAGACTTGTTCTTTGGGGGCTTTGGACATTCTCCTATTAAGTGACCGGAGTCACCACACCTATAGCACTTTCTGTCAACCTTACCTTTTCTATCGTCACGGTCTTTCCGAAGAGATTTCTTTTCATCACGAGGTGGTCTTACAAATTTCCTCGTCTCCTGAAGAATTTCTTGAAATCTCTCACGGCCATGGCATACTCTTCATCATCACTGTCAGAGCAAGATTCATCGTCACTTGACTCGGCTTTGGCTTTTAAGGCAATGGACTTTGTCTTCTCCTTTTTGCTTTTGACAATTTCCGAGTCTTTTTCCATGATCATTTCGTGAACCTTTAAGTTTCCAATGAGCTCATCTAGGGTCATGCTTGAGAGATCCTTGGACTCTTCAATAGCTGTCACCTTTGCCCTCCATTTTGGATGGAGTGCTCTTAGAAATTTCCTGACAAAATTCTTACTAGAAAAAGATTCGTCAAGTGCTTTAAGTGATGTAATAATAGTATTGAACCTAGCAAACGCACTATCAATGGTCTCATCTTCAGAGATAACAAATTGTTCGTATTGTTGAACAAGAAGATCAATTTTGTTATCTTTTACTTGTGAGTTCCCTTGATGTGTGATAATAAGAGATTGCCAAATATCTTTAACCGTTTTACACATAAAAACTCTTTCATATTCTTTCTTAGGTAAGGCATTATAAAGCATCATTTTGGCTTCATTATTTTTGGCAATTAGTTTCTTTTGCTCATCACTGTGACGAGTAAGAGAAGCTCCTTCATCCCGACCACCCGAAATATTATTACTAATAGGTTTGTAATCACCATCAACTATTATATACCATAGATCTATATCCTTTGACTTCACATAAGTCTCAAAGCGATTTTTCCAATAAATAAAGCAATTTTGTTCAAATAGAGGTGGTCTCTGCATAGATTGCCCTTCTTTAAAGTTTTCAAAATCCATGGATCGTTTTAAGTTTTAAAATACAATATATTTTAAAAGTCTTAAGTAACGTAGCTCTTGATGCCAATTGTTGAAAACTAGAAGGGGGTTGAATAGTTTTTACCATTTTTCGAGTTTTATTTGCTTTGTTACTATATGTTAATTCAAAGGAAACAATCACAAACAAATAATCACACAATATAAACAAAAGATAAAGAGAGGAAAGATCAAACCACACAACACTGTTGTTTATAGTGGTTCGGCTACAATGACTCTCTTCCTTGCCCTACTCCACTCCTCGAGCTTCCAACTCGAGAGTTTATCCTTCACTAAGAAACAAACTCCCTTTCTAGGCGGAGAAAACCTTTACACGTCGCATACTTCTTTTTCCGGTACTAAGCTAAACACCGGGTTCTTTTACAAGGCAGAACCAACCTGACGTCGCCTATATACTTTACCGACACTAAGCTAGATGTCGAGTTCTTTACAAGGGTACAACCACTCCCTACTCTCTTTGTGTTTTGAGGACTAAAACACTAACCACACTCACTGATTACAAATGATAGATAATGATGAGTGAAACAAATTACAATATCACACAGTAATGAAACTAAAGGATTACGGTTCTGTAGATCCTTGAAAGCTTGATCTCTTTTCTACAAAATGAAAGATCAAAGTGAAATGCAAGTATGAATGATGTTAGTAAGATATATACTGAATGAATATGTGTGTTTAAGCTATATGAGTGATGAGAAAGCCAAATGATCAGCTTGCTATTTATAGGCAAGCTGATATCCAGCTCACGGATCCCACGGATCCTAAAATATGGATCCGTCATTCATTGGACTTGGATCCGTGGGTCTTGACAGCTAAGAGATTTGGTGTATCATTCCATATCTTGCATATCTTGCCAAATCGTCCAAGATCCACAAATGTCAACTATCTAACTTGTGAATCTAAACAAAATATTACACAATCTAACTAAGATATCACTTGTGATGTATACCATGATGTCATGGTGTAATTTTAAAAATAAAGTTTCCTTTTAAGGAAATAAGTTTGTAAAAGTGTAAAATTGTAATTCTAAGTTATCTTGCAAAATGTAAAATGTGTATTAATGAGACTTAAGCTAGTATTTATAATTTGCTAAAAGATATACCTTGTAATTGTCATTAACAAAACTAAGTAAAGATCGAAAAATATAAATAACGTTTTCGGGATGATATTTGTATTAACACAATTTTATATAAGCTCATAAGTATGAAAACAATCCTAACTCGGAAATTTTAATTCCTTACTCGGAAATTTTAATTCCTTAATCGGAAATTTTTGGGCCTAACTCGGAAGATTTTCTTCCTTGCTCGGAAGATTTTGGTCCTTGCTCGGAAATTTTTTTTCTTACTCGGAGAAACACGTAACTTTTACGAGAAAGAACACCAAAAATCACATTTTTTCACCATAAATCACCACGATTCGCCCCCGGTTAGCTCTAATACCAATTGTAATGACAAGATTCACGTTGAGGAGGTCGGGGAAACTCGAAATAAAGGTTAAACATGGTATAATTAGATTATTGAATGGGGAGGTGTGTATGTTTTCTAGAGAGAGAAAGTAAAGAATACACACACACCTCCAAGTTACAAATGAGAATCCCACCCTCCTAGTTGAGACTAGGAGGGTATTTATACTATTTTACAAGCCTAACTTTACACAAATGGTAAAACTAGACCTTGTACTTTATTCTATTGCAATTCCCTACTATAACATAACTTTAAAGGCTAACAAAAATACATCAAATTACACACAAATATATTTTCAGCTTTTAAAGGGTATTTAAGTAATTTGATTAAACTTAAGCTTGTTTCAAGTGGCTTGGACTTATGGAGACTTATGACATATAAAAGCTTCCATAAGCCTTTGTGACAAACGAAACTTTAATGTACCAGTAACTAGAAAAGTGAGGTTGCATATCTAATGTAGTTGCCACTATGATAAAATAAAGTATCCGAGCCTGTTACAAATTTCAACTTCTGTAATTCAATACTGTCTTGATTTGTATAAATGCGTATTTTTCGTTATAATACTTAATACCTCTCTGTTATCTGATATATGATTTTGCAGGAAACAATGGTGCCCGTGGAGGGTGTAGTCAATGAATCACATTTATCGTGGTAAAATAGTAGTAATATGTGTTGATACTTTTCATTCCATTAATAAATGTTAATACTTTTCTAGGAATATATGATGTCTTTCTGGGTTTAATATCTCTATCGGGTTAACACAATATGTTGAATTTATAAAGTAACGTCTCATTATTATCTTCAGCTTAAATAAAGATGATAACAACAAGATGATAATGACGAAAAAGAAAAACAAGTCCAAAGACAAAAATTCAAAACAGGTATATCGTGATAATTCATGGTTTTTGAAATCTAAATAATTGTTACATCTTTTTTACATAAGGTCTTAATGCGTTGATATTTTGTGTTTCTTTTTATTTCTGTGAAGGGTTCTCAAAAGTCGAAGAAAAAAGAAAGGCGTACTAAACAAAGCAACTCCCAGAAGCGAAAACTCAAGAAGCTTGAGGTTTGTGCATCAGTTTACGTGTTTGATCCATCCATCCTGCCTTAGAGAATAGACTTTGTTTGGTTTACATGTGACTGATTTCTTATCGTATACAGGAGGACAAGGAAAAATCAGCTCTTTTGACCAAAAGCCTCGAGACATTAGAGTATGTGATAGTGTGAACTTGTGTCAGATACGTGAACTGTGTGAAAGTTGTAATTTTTCTTACCCTTTTATAAAATTTATCAGGAAGTACAAACTCCAGGACGATGCTTATTCACTCATGTGGTCGTCCAGCAATTTAGGCCAGGTTAGTGTTTTATCCAACGCTTTGGAAAACTGTTGTTTTGGAAATTTTTGCTAATTTGTAATGTCTAAATATTCATAGGTTGAAACTGCCCGTGAGAAGCGCAGAAGGGAAATGCAATTTGCTAAGACGGGGTTGGTACTACAGCATAATGATCGGCCTCTTAATAAAAGATGCAGTGAAAATGATTCTGATGAGATCGAACCGATTGAACCCGAGTTAAGTGAAGTTTACTCTAGAGGTTCCCACAGTGATTCCCATATTGAGACTCCTTCACTGGGACCTCTAGAGGCTCCTTCAGATTTTGTACACTATTTTTTCATCAATAGGAGCTTAAGAAATATAAACAATTTTATATAAGCTCATAAGTATGAAAACAATCCTAACTCGGAAATTTTAATTCCTTACTCGGAAATTTTAATTCCTTATTCGGAAATTTTTGGGCCTAACTCGGAAGATTTTCTTCCTTGCTCGGAAGATTTTGGTCCTTGCTCGGAAATTTTTTTTCTTACTCGGAGAAACACGTAACTTTACCGAGAAAAAACACCAAAAACCACATTTTTTCACCATAAATCACCACGATTCGCCCCCGGTTAGCTCTGATACCAATTGTAATGACAAGATTCACGTTGAGGAGGTTGGGGAAACTCGAAATAAAGGTTAAACATGGTAGAATTAGATTATTAAATGGTGAGGTGTGTATGTTTTCTAGAGAGAGAAAGTAAAGAAAACACACACACCTCCAAGTTACAAATGAGAATCTCACCCTCCTAGTTGAGACTAGGAGGGTATTTATACTATTTTACAAGCCTAACTTTACACAAATAGCAAAACTAGACCTTGTACATTATTCTATTGCAATTCCCTACTATAACATAACTTTAAAGGCTAACAAAAATACATCAAATTACACACAAATATATTTTCAGCTTTTGAAGGGTATTTAAGTAATTTGATTAAACTTAAGCCTGTTTCAAGTGGCTTGGACTTATGGAGACTCATGACATATAAAAGCTTCCATAAGCCTTTGTGACAAACGAAACTTTAATGTACCAGTAACTAGAAAAGTGAGGTTGCATATCTAATGTAGTTGCCACTATGATAAAATAAAGTATCCGAGCCTGTTACAAATTTCAACTTCTGTAATTCAATACTGTCTTGATTTGTATAAATGCGTATTTTTCGTAATAATACTTAATACCTCTCTGTTATCTGATATATGATTTTGCAGGAAACAATGGTGCCCGTGGAGGGTGTAGTCAATGAATCACATTTATCGAGGTAAAATAGTAGTAATATGTGTTGATACTTTTCATTCCATTAATAAATGTTAATACTTTTCTAGGAATATATGATGTGTTTCTGGGTTTCATATCTCTATCGGGTTAACACAATTTGTTGAATTTATAAAGTAACGTCTCATTATTATCTTCAGCTTAAATGGAGATGATAGCAACATGATGAAAATGACGAAAAAGAAAAACAAGTCCAAAGACAAAAATTCAAAACAGGTATATCGTGATAATTCTTGGTTTTTGAAATCTAAATAATTGTTACATCTTTTTTACATAAGGTCTTAATGCGTTGATATTTTGTGTTTCGTTCTTTTTCTGGGAAGGGTTCTCAAAAGTCGAAGAAAAAAGAAAGACGTACTAAACAAAGCAACTCTTAGAAGCGAAAACTCAAGAAGCTTGAGGTTTGTGCATCAGTTTACGTGTTTGATCCATCCATCCTGCCTTAGAGAATAGACTTTGTTTGGTTTACATGTGACTGATTTCTTATCGTATGCAGGAGGACAAGGAAAAATCAGCTCTTTTGACCAAAAGCCTCGAGACATTAGAGTACGTGATAGTGTGAACTTGTGTCAGATACGTGAACTGTGTGAAAGTTGTAATTCTTCTTACCCTTTTATAAAATTTGTCAGGAAGTACAAACACCAGGACGATGCTTATTCACTCATGTGGTCGTCCAGCAATTTAGGCCAGGTTAGTGGTTTGTCCAACGCTTTGGAAAACTGTAGTTTTGGAAATTTGTGCTAATTTGTAACGTCTAAATATTCATAGGTTGAAACTGCCCGTGGGAAGCGCAGAAGGGAAATGCAATTTGCTAAGACGGGGTTGGTACTGCAGCATAATGATCGGCCTCTTAAAAGAAGATGCAGTGAAAATGATTCTGATGAGATCGAACCGATTGAACCCTAGTTAAGTGAAGTTTACTCTAGAGGTTCCCACAGTGATTCCCATATTGAGGCTCCTTCACTGGGACCTCTAGAGGCTCCTTCAGATTGTGTACACTATTCTTTCATCAATAGGAGCTTAAGAAATATAAACAATTTTATATTAGCTCATAAGTATGAAAACAATCCTAACTAGGAAATTTTAATTCCTTACTCGGAAATTTTAATTCCTTAATCGGAAATTTTTGGGCCTAACTCGGAAGATTTTCTTCCTTGCTCGGAAGATTTTGGTCCTTGCTCGGAAAAAAAATTTCTTACACGGAGAAACATGTAACTTTTCCGAGAAAAACCACCAAAAATCACATTTTTTCACCATAAATCACCACGATTCGCCCCCGGTTAGCTCTGATACCAATTGTAATGATAAGATTCACGCTGAGGAGGTCGGGGAAACTCGAAATAAAGGTTAAACATGGTAGAATTAAATTATTCAATGGGGAGGTGTCTATGTTTTCTAGAGAGAGAAAGTAAAGAAAACACACACACCTCCAAGTTACAAATGAGAATCCCACCCTCCTAGTTGAGACTAGGAGGGTATTTATACTATTTTACAAGCCTAACTTTACACAAATGGCAAAACTAGACCTTGTACTTTATTCTATTGCAATTCCCTACTATAACATAACTTTTAAGGCTAACAAAAATACATCAAATTACACACAAATATATTTTTAGCTTTTGAAGGGTATTTAAGTAATTTGATTAAACTTAAGCCTGTTTCAAGTGGCTTGGACTTATGGAGACTTATGACATATAAAAGCTTCCATAAGCCTTTTGTGACAAACGAAACTTTAATGTACCAGTAACTAGAAAAGTGAGGTTGCATATCTAATGTAGTTGCCACTATGATAAAATAAAGTATCCGAGCCTGTTACAAATTTCAACTTCTGTAATTCAATACTGTCTTGATTTGTATAAATGCGTATTTTTCGTAAAAATACTTAATACCTCTCTGTTATCTGATATATGATTTTGCAGGAAACAATGGTGCCCGTGGAGGGTGTAGTCAATGAATCACATTTATCGAGGTAAAATAGTAGTAATATGTGTTGATACTTTTCATTCCATTAATAAATGTTAATACTTTTCTAGGAATATATGATGTGTTTCTGGGTTTAATATCTCTATCGGGTTAACACAATTTGTTGAATTTATAAAGTAACGTCTCATTATTATCTTCAGCTTAAATGGAGATGATAGCAACATGATGATAATTACGAAAAAGAAAAACAAGTCCAAAGACAAAAATTCAAAACAGGTATATCGTGATAATTCTTGGTTTTTGAAATCTAAATAATTGTTACATCTTTTTTACATAAGGTCTTAATGCGTTGATATTTTGTGTTTCGTTCTTTTTCTGTGAAGGGTTCTCAAAAGTCGAAGAAAAAAGAAAGGCGTACTAAACAAAGCAACTCCCAGAAGCGAAAACTCAAGAAGCTTGAGGTTTGTGCATCAGTTTACGTGTTTGATCCATCCATCCTGCCTTAGAGAATAGACTTTGTTTGGTTTACATGTGACTGATTTCTTATCGTATGCAGGAGGACAAGGAAAAATCAGCTCTTTTGACCAAAAGCCTCGAGACATTAGAGTATGTGATAGTGTGAACTTGTGTCAGATCCGTGAACTGTGTGAAAGTTGTAATTTTTCTTACCCTTTTATAAAATTTATCAGGAAGTACAAACTCCAGGACGATGCTTATTCACTCATGTGGTCGTCCAGCAATTTAGGCCAGGTTAGTGTTTTGTCCAACGCTTTGGAAAACTGTAGTTTTGAAAATTTGTGCTAATTTGTAACGTCTAAATATTCATAGGTTGAAACTGCCCGTGGGAAGCGCAGAAGGGAAATGCAATTTGCTAAGACGGGGTTGGTACTGCAGCATAATGATCGGCCTCTTAAAAGAAGATGCAGTGAAAATGATTCTGATGAGATCGAACCGATTGAACCCGAGTTAAGTGAAGTTTACTCTAGAGGTTCCCACGGTGATTCCCATATTGAGGCTCCTTCACTGGGACCTCTAGAGGCTCCTTCAGATTGTGTACACTATTTTTTCATCAATAGGAGCTTAAGAAATATAAACAATTTTATATAAGCTCATAAGTATGAAAACAATCCTAACTCGGAAATTTTAATTCCTTACTCGGGAATTTTTGGGCATAACTCAGAAGATTTTCTTCCTTGCTCGGAAGATTTTGGTCCTTGCTCGGAAATTTTTTTTCTTACTCGGAGAAACACGTAACTTTTCCGAGAAAAAACACCAAAAATCACATTTTTTCACCATAAATCACCACGATTCGCCCCCGGTTAGCTCTGATACCAATTGTAATGACAAGATTCACGTTGAGGAGGTCGGGGAAACTCGAAATAAAGGTTAAACATGGTAGAATTAGATTATTGAATGGGGAGGTGTGTATGTTTTCTAGAGAGAGAAAGTAAAGAAAACACACACACCTCCAAGTTACAAATGAGAATCTCACCCTCCTAGTTGAGACTAGGAGCCTAACTTTACACAAATGGCAAAACTAGACCTTGTACTTTATTCTATTGCAATTCCCTACTATAACATAACTTTAAAGGCTAACAAAAATACATCAAATTACACACAAATATATTTTCAGCTTTTGAAGGTTAAAGTAATTTGATTAAACTTAAGCCTGTTTCAAGTGGCTTGGACTTATGGAGACTTATGACATATCACTACTAAAAAATGGGGCTAAAGCAACACTCGTAAAGTGTTGTATTAGGCCTAAAAAATGTTGCTTAACGCCTAGTGCAACACTTTTTTAAGAGCTGCCTTAAGCTCCGTTGCCTTAGATCTAAAGCGACACTTTTGCCATAATGTGCTAACACTTTTTTTCATATTGCAACACTTTTGATACTTATGTGCAACACTTCTTATCATACAACACCAACCAATAAAAACACTTCTACGCATAAAGTGCAACACTTTCCATCATCTATTACAACACTTCTTTTTCGTTACTAGTGCAACACTTTTTCCATTAGAGGCAACACTAACTTTAGCTTTTCATACCGAATATTTGCTCAACAATATTCAAAAGCTACAAATATAGGCAATGTTTTAATTATACGTGGATACATAACTTGTTTCCATCATAGCAACGATATAATATCATCAATAATATCATATTCCAAATACAAATTTATCAAAAGTCAAGCTACCATAAAGTTCATAAACACAAAAGTCTGCACACTAAAATAATAGATAGTATTAAAATCTTCCTCATCATGTATTCTCAAAAGACTTCCATTTGATAGTTGCAAATCTTGATTTCCGCCATATGCCATAATAAACCAACCTGGTAAATATATAAGCAAAAAAATAAAATTAGATTTTCTTACATTATGTGACACAAGATGTTATCAAACATTAAAGCTACTAAAGTCAATGATATCAATCCAAGACCTGATAGAAATCCTATACTTAAAAGGAACATGGTGGTGTATTCTGAAATAAGTATATAACATACCTTCTACCAAAAGAGATAAATCACTTATGTTAAAACCTTGCGAGCTACTTCAGGAGGTAGTTTTTCTAGGATCTTTCTCACCGCATCTTTAACTAATTTGTCACGCTCGTTGGAAAGTTCCTTTCTCATCTTGATTACTGGCCACTGAAGTATCCAGAGGTCAAGATTCACCCTCCTTATCTTAATATCTGACGGACACCACAAATAATATTTTATAACATAGTATAGCTAAGTGGACACCTGACACACTGAATCATGACCAATGTTTTAAAAACCGGTTTTTTAGTCGAACCGGCCAAGCTTCCGTCACCGGTCGAACCGGCCGAACCGCCCAACAAAAAAAATCAAAAAAAAAAAAAAAAAAAAAAAAAAAAAAAAAAAAAAGTCAAAACCGGTTGAACCGGCCGGTCGAACCGGAAAAACCGGCCAAAACCGGAAAAACCGGCCGGTTCGCTACAGTAACCGAGGTTTATAAAAAACCGGGATTTAAAAACCGGCCGACCAGCCGGAGGCCGGTCGAACCGGTCGAACCGGCCGGTTCGAACCGGTTTTTAAAACATTGATCATGACTATATTCGCTATTCGGATATTCAGATTCAATAGAGATGAAATTGAAGTCAAAACAGGTTGTTCAGGTGGCCTAGCTAACACTTTTTTGAACATATCATTACATTTCTTGTAAATAATGAAGGCGTTAACTTCGTATAAAGAATCATTATTTCAACAAAAATCTGAATCTTGAATAAAAGGATTCAGAGGGTTGTATCCTATTAAAACATACTTTCGAAGTTTCGATAACTCTCAGCCCGTTTGACCCATTCCTTTTTAGCTAGATTTTCTGATTTGCCCAAAGTGACATTGAGATAAAACACAAACCCAAATTGACCCATTCCTATGTAAAATGGCCTGAAACAGCAGTCTATACCATATGTAAAGAAAACCACGAATTTTGTGTTGTTGAACATAGTGTACCTTTAATTCTTCAACACGGAGGAGATGCATTATCATAATATAGGTCGACCGAAACTGAGATTCAAGCCTGGTTGCACTGCCCGTTATGACATGCTTCAAATCACTCTCATCGCGGCCCATCAAGACAGACACATTTCAATTAGCACCTACACTGGTAATACCTAATTTTTCCATCAAATTAGTGTCAAAAAAACTCTCACTACAGTATAATTCAAAGCAATGTTCCAGTCTCAATATAATCACTTAAGTGCATACCGTCGGTAGATTCTCCCGGCTAAAACAAGCTAAATTCCTATTTATAAACAATAAAAAAATCTGGTGTAAAAACAATTCAGTTAATAAACAGGTTGAAATTGCAATAGAGATTATCTAGTCTCGACATTAAGGGCACTTTTATGGCAAATCGGTGGTAAATGGTGGAAAATTAAAGGAAATTTATAAAATAATAATAATCTGGGTGAAAACATTGTTATAAAACGAACCAATAAATATCTATGACCATAACAAATTACAAAATACAGTAATAATATTTATAACTATTCTAAATTCCTTTTTTAAGAAGTATGTTAATTATAAATAAGTTATAACTGTATAATGCCTGTCAATTTAGTATTTAAAAATATGTAAAATAGTGAATGAATATTACTTTTTAATGTGTAAAATCATTGATAATGCTGTTTGACTTTGAAGATTCGTCCAAATTTATATAAATATAACAGGATAATAATATAAATGGTATTATAATTGGTTTGACGTCACTGCCCTTAAGTAGCAAGATGTTGTAATTTGCATTTTCAATGCATTTAGTATGTATTTACGAATTGGTTGTGTTTTAACTTTCATCACAGGGTCTGTTTATAAACTCAGTTAATAAAAGTAATAGTGCAAGTAAGTAGGTTAGACCGTGAGACTAATTAACTGACCGTAAGGAAACAAGTTTGAGGACATGTGCATTGATAAAGACAGATAGCAATCACAAAGATGATAATGAGGCGGTGTCAAGGTCTCGTCATCAAGTCAGTTTTATGGGTATTTGGCTGCTGCTAAATAGAGGATTGAGCAATAACTTATGAAATGTGACTATGTACATGGTGCCAGCTGGATTAAAACAAGGTGGTTTTATCAAGATTTAGAGTAAGGAAGTTGATGTCAAATGAGGCAAGAGGTGGTCAGAGACTTAGAGTACTAGTGAATTCGACTCAAATTAAAGTGGATTGTTCGAGAACCAGTACTTACCAGTAGCGTTTTGAACAAAGCTTGAAGTGGCTTTTTCAGGATTAATCAAAATGGGGCATAAATGTTTCAATCAGGGCATGATAACAAAAATGAAGTAGCAGCAGTGTTTTAGAGGTTCTATTGAGCTACAAGATGCTTATTATATCCTGATTTAATGTATCCATTGGCAAGTATGGGTATAACCAGCATGTGTCGTTGAATCTACACTACTTATCTTATCTTATTATCCGATAAAAATATTACATTCAAACGCAGGCACCCTTCTTAATTTAATTTAAAAAGTTCGAACTACAATCTACTACGTTACTTATCTAAACTAATCAAACGATCAAGTTCCTTGTTTCATTTTAAAGGTCAAAACTATTACGGGGTGTTTGTTTTGGCTTATATAGCTAGCTTATGGCTTCTTTGGTTTTGGGTTTATTTTCATAAGGGCACTTTTTGTAGCTTATTTTGAAACTTTTTGGCTTATATAAGTTCATTATGTCATAATGAACTTATGTAAGGATCATAAGCCGAAAAGTTTCAAAGTAAGCCACAAAAAGTGAGCTTATGAAACATAAGCCCAAAACATAAGCCGAGATGTTGTAATTTGCATTCTCAACCTTTCCATCACGCCACCATTGGGCTTATCTTTCAAGCATCTTTAAAGCACAGTATAATGCTACTCTAGACGATTAAATATACAAAAGACCACTTATAAACATGGTAACTGCTGTGTCTGCTGATATAGGCAGCGTACTAAGACTATAAGAGCATCGGCGGAACTAATATATAATGATATGCGAGTATGTAGCTACCTGAACATCAGTTGAAGAGATGACACTAGGAGCCCAATCCGACAAATTAGACATACGACGCTCTTCTTGTTCCACATCATTAACCATTTCAAACTTGATCATCTCATCATCAGCCACTTCTTTTGCACATTGTATTTTAGTAGAGGTTGATGATGATCGCAATGTCGACATCCAAAGCCAGAAAACTCAAAATTATACGATGAAATATCAGGTTTATCCTTGAAATAGTTCACCTGCTCACACAAGCTATCAAGCTTCTGCATTTCTGAAAGCACCTGATCCTGCAATGAAGACGTTTATGAGCAAACATAAAAAAAAACCCAAAAAATAAGCATGTAATGAGAACTATTTATAGCCTTTAACAAACATAAGAACGCCCAAGTAAAATAGAATATTAACTTTTTGGAATGGGATTGGTGAAAATTATCATCAAATTACTCTAGTTATATACCTGTTGTGAGACAGTAGTATGATGTAGTAGGCATTAATTGTTCCCTCCAATATAATTAACTTTGCCCTGACCCATATATCATAAAGTTATACGTACAACATGAAGTAAGATACCACACAACATCATCTTTATAATAAAGCAATGCCATGTATTTAAAACCTCTATGAATACCTCTATAGTGATGCTGCTTTGATAATATAAAATCCAAGCACTCGTCGAATATGCTAGTTTTAAATTAAATAAAGTATAGTCGTCGCCGTCCAATGATAAGATGCCCGTCTTTGCTTCCATTAGACACCCCATTCCTTTCTCTTGAGACACTCTTTGTTTTGACAATAGGTAGAGAAATACACCATCTTGTTAAATGAACCTGATGACATCAAGTTTAATAGAAAAGTTTATTCGACAGAAAGTATTATTGGAATAATGTTTGATACCTTAAAGTTGCTGAACATTAAAAGTAAAGAAGGAAATGGCAACTAATCATAAAAGGAGGATCATAAAAGCTTCACCAATCCTTACTTATGCATCTCATTTCAAATAAAACACATGCACAATGGCAATGTCCCCCATCTGCAAAACATGTGTCATCTTTTTCTTTGAAATTGTCGTCTATGTTCTAGATTAACATTAGCAACTAAGCAACAAACAACTTTATAGTAAAAAACCACAAATAATATTTCAGTAATACCACTCCAGTAGTAAACATAGAACAAAATCAAAACACAACACACTTTGATAATCAAATCCCTAACCATAAACAACTACAAATTACACTTAAAACACAACACACTTTGATCAAAATCCCTAACCATAAACAACTAAGGTTTCTTGCATATTAACTGCAATTAACATACTAAAACACCAGACTAACAAACATTTTACAACTGGGTTGCTTCATTATGAGCCTATCATCTAAATAAGGCAACTTTATTAGAGATTGCATCAATGTCTTTTGCATTTAACTATCCAATTAGAAAAATTCTATTCTTTGATCAATATTTTAACAACAAATAAGAAGTGGTCCCAAAATGCAACATAAAATCACTTAGTAGACCATTATTCTACCATATTAGTTACTATAATAAATTAGTTTGGTAATCGTTCACCACCACTAAAAGTAATCAAGCTGCGTTTTTTATAATCATAATCACTCATTTTCATCTTGCTAATCCAAACACCCAGGCATCCAAACTCGCCTATAATCAAAGCTTTAACATAATCCACCATTAAACTCAACAATTTTGGACCCTCCTGACACGCGCGAGTCTTTTGCATAATAAATTTCATTTAAACCTTGTTTGATTCTTGCTTTGTCAAAGTCCCTAAATAGCATCTAATGACAACTATATACAGCCATGAACAAACATAAAAAAAAAAACCCAAAAAATCAGCATGTAATGAGAACTATGCGCAGCCATCAAGATACATAAAACCAACTAAAAATACCCCTATTTCAATAGCCATTAAGACACATAAAACCAACTAAATCATGCTACTGACCAAGAATTCATTTTCAAAAAAATAAATAAATAAATAAGCCTTTCATCAAGTGACTAACACAACACCCAATTCATTTCAACAGAACCTTAAATTCGATGTTACAAGTTTATAGATTCGGGTTCACAAAAACCCCTAAATTCGAAAATCAACAAAATAAGAAATTGACCCATGAACACCTTAAATTGATTTCTAAATTGAACATATAACATATGTTATATTACCTGATTTCAATGTTAATAGCCTTAATACAGGTAGCAATGATGCTGAATGGCGTTGGCTTTTGGATCGTAAGGATGGGTTCGGGACTTCGAAGACTAGTGTGTGGTGAAGCTGGGAAACCACACCATAGTCTTTCTATCATTTTGATTTTGGGAGAAAGGATGGGTGTGACTGAATTAGTGAAAGGTCGGAGGGAAAAAAAATGGAGGGATCTAAAAAAGTGATTTGATTTTGGGGGAAATTTGGGGCGGGATATAATGAAAACGAGGATATAAGCCCGCGCGTTGCCGCGGGATGTTTGAATACAAAATTATTGATTTCCGTGTTCGACAATGTGTTGTGTATATGCATAGTCCATTGCACAATAGATTGGAATGTCACCAGATAACATAAGATACATTTTCTAAAAAACTTTAATATACCATTGGTCTCAATGTTAATTCAATTTGAGAAACAGTGATGACAGTTAATGGATTTAATGAATCCTTGTTACTTACATTACTCAGGTTACATTAGAATGACACAATAGATTAAAGCTAAACTCTATAACATCAATACCTCTAAATGGATGATGCTAGTTGTGTCCCTCTTCAAACTGTGCCAAGCTAGAACAAACAAACGTGCAGCTTTCATATCGAAATAAGATACATAAGTCGTAAAGCAAGGATCTATAACCAAATAGAATTTAACTTCCTACGACATTATCCAGTAACAAATATATGTATTGCGGATTGTATTATTGAATAATTACATATTTAAATTCATAGATAATCATTCATGAATGAGTGAAGTTGTTTATTCCAGCCGTTTATTTAAAAAAAAAAAATCAATAAGCAGAGAAACAATTAAACAATTCTGAATTGCAATGCAAAATACCCTTAGAATAGACATCTCGTCATTTTAAATCTTTACCATCAGTTGATTCTGCAAATAATAGAAGCTCGGGCTAACGTTTTCACTCACCAATATTTCATATAAACTTTAGTACTTAAAACATTTTTATTTCATGATTCTCATTGAACTGTCATGAAAAGAAATGAAGACGGGATCCAGTCACAATGCGTCACCTAAATTATAGTACCTAAAATAATTTCTTTTCATGTGTCTATTTTAACTGGCATGCAAATAATAGTTGTGTGGTAAAATATTATACCTTTCTTAACGTAATGTGTTTAAGAGCTGTATCGACTTGCTGCTCCATACTTTGAAGCTCTTTGAGAGTCAAGGAATTAAGTTCTTCTCCCATCAAATTCCTATAAACATCAAACATGTTTTATCATCTTTTCATCAACGAACACTACTCTCGTATGAGAAACGGCAATACTGCCAGCCACAGCAACATTTCCTAATCCTGTAAAACATCATGTGCTTAAGCTAAACTAACAGTAACTACATACATTAAGTTCATTGTTCAGTTATGCGAGCAAAGGAACCATGAAAACAACAAACAAAACGTTGTAAGAAAGCCTATGTCGAGCTTTGTGTGAAATGTTGTGCTGCTAAAATGAGTTACCTGCATTTACAATAATACAAATCCTTATATGATGCTTCTACCCGCATAACTGTATTATGTACTTTTAAATCAGTTGCTATAAATAACCAAATCAGATGTACGTTTTGTACGAACTTAACAAACTACTACCTAGTTCAATAATTCATATATCATGATCTGTTTTGTATGCATATACACAAAAGATGTTTTAATAAAAAAGATAGAAAAAAAAAAAAAAAAAACAACCATAGTGTGTCAAAATGGACAATACCTTATGAAGCTCGTATTCTATGAGGGCAGCTTGATAAGCAACTTCGCTTCTTCAATTAGAGTATAAACTTATTCGTAGGAGAACTCACGATCAAGAGACCCTGCACATGCATCCAAAGACATGAGCTATAACTCGATTACAACTAATAACAGTCGTGTTTATAGAGATACTTAGTAAACATGCAGATCGAAAGTGTTAGTACTTGGTAAATAAACACAAAATGTAAAAGGGAAGAATTCAAAATACTACTTTGATGATCATCTGTACATGGGATAAATTCTTTTAGAGAAGTCAGCAAGGTGCGGCTTGAATTTGGTGTTTCAACTGGTTCTTGACTTGGTGATGGGAGCAGTAACCATGGGCAGCTAAAACTCTGTCTAGGAGTTGCTGGAACAGTTGTTAAACAAATGAGCAGCCAAATATCAACAAACAGTTAAATTGGGCAAAACTATTAAAAACTAAATCTCAATTCATAAAGCTAAGCACTTGAGGAAACGTAGAGACAACTAATCTATTTATGATGTAAAGTTACTGACAGTGAATTCAACTACAAACCGAATTAACTAAAGTCAGTTTCAAGCTTAACACAATTCATAAGGAAATAAATTTGTTTTTTAAGTGCTTTGCCTTAGCTTCTAAATATATTTTCGTTTGTTTAATTCAGTGAGACCTGATCCAAAAAGTCAATACCTAAAATCGAACTACATGATCCAACTTAAAATGGGTTAATCAGTTGCAAAACACAATTCCAAACACCCCCACAGTACTGTTGTACAACCACGAATTAAAAAAAATGGTTCATAAACTTTTTGTTTCGAGTATGTGTGCATACTTGCACTTCTCTACATATGCAGCCTAGCATAGTTACATCAGATTTGGGTGTAAATTCCAACTGGAGACATAGCATATCTTCTTTCTTTTTTGTAGTGTCATGTTCGGTTTTCAGTTCCTGGAGGCTAATAGCAGCCCCAAACCACCTCTAATATACATGATTCGTAAACGTAAAACCGCTAAAAACCAACCTGGAGTTTGTGTATTAGCATTATTAACATAACATTATAATCTTACCAACTATAAAAACATACACGATCTAAAACAATCTTATTACGTGGCAGTAATTGGCCTTATTGCAAACTTAACAGCACAATAAACAAAAATAATGCATATGCCATGCTAAGAGCTATACTACATCTTGTGAGTACCCCTATTAACAATAAGTGGTTTGCCAATAAATCCAATGTATTTTATTTAAATTGTGAAACAAAAAATGAAAGACTGCACCACATAATTTGCGGCGTTATGGCTATTCCCTTGAGCTTGTCAATAAAAGAATGGTGGCTTTAGTTTTTGCATAACCATTTGTGCGTCATTACAATAACACATTTTTATCGATATTTTTTATATCCAAAAACACTACCAAGCCAAATGCGTGAGAATTACTATTACAGGTTCACAACTACATAAGGCGAAATGAAGTGACTTTTCACTTAAAAGTCAACCATAATTACACATTTAAACTAATTATCTTATATTTAAAAAAAAAAAAATCCGGTTTTCATGGTAAGAATTTCTAGAATATATAGTTACCTCTTTAACTTGGTCACAAACCATCGCGAACTCCAACGGAGGCCAACTCAACTTGTGCTACATATACAGCGGCACAGTCACCGCAACCCCGCTGGCTCCCTCAACCAAAGTCAGTTGACCCATCTATGAGCACTCCTTTATACAACAATTGTCAAACCCTAATCATAATCAAACAAAAGAAAAAACTCAAGGTTACCAAAGCGTTAAACGAAACACATAAACTGAAACTTTTGAAAGAAAAACAGAATGACGACGGAACGATCTTAAAAAAACTTACCTGAAACCTAAAGATCTTTCTTCTCTACTTCCAATAATCAGAAACTGAAACCACATGTATCCTCTTACATTGATCATTTGACGAAATCTTCCACAAATCAGATAAGCAGTCTTACCACTTTCCTTTAGCTTCTGAACCAAATCTTTTATTCCAGGAGAATGGCTACCAATTACAACAGAACATGTGAACACAAAATATTAAACCTCTTCTTGTTCCCTAACCGATCTTATAAAGTAAGTTAAAATACCTTGCGGGCCTCTTTTGAAGGAACTCCTGGACACGCGCCAATTAAGGTTTGAAGAGATCCAGTCTAGCGGCTAATGCTTGTTCAAAACGGACTGACCCGACTGTTGCTAAATTGTGCGACAGGTCATTCATACCTGCAAAAATTATAAAGCGTCAAAGGTTACCGTGGCATGAATAATCATCTAAATAACGTATAGAACAGTTTTAAATCTTCAAATAACTTATAAGTTGATAAATAATGTTGTCTATCTTCTACTTCCAAACCGTTTTTATATCAATATGAGCGTATGAACCTGATAAATAAGGTAACACAAACCCCCAACAATTAAATAATCACTTCCTAAATCCCAGCGTAACTATTTTCATCTCAATTTAGGTATTATGAACGACGTCATTTATAGGAACATATAAAATCAGTTTATACACTTACGACCATAGCTTATACACAGCTTATGACCACACCATATATACAGCTTATACGTAGCTTATGACGACAGGTTCGCTTACTTTTCTTTCAGCTTATTCAGTGGCCTATTAGGTTATTTTAGTCCGGTTATATACCATAGGCCTATTTTTTAAGCCTTCTTCCTCAGTTTATATGTTCATTTTTCATTTTACAATTAAATTCTAATAGTAAAGAAATCCACAAATTACAAACGAATGCATCTATATTGACAAAACCAAAAAAAGATTAAATTTTTGTTATACCTTTGCACAGCAACAAACCTGGTATCCCCAGCAAATCGAAAGACAGACGAACCAAACCTGACACATTTTTGACCATCTCATAATTTTTGCCCAGTTCATACTGGAAAAAAATAATAAAAAATAAAAATGAAATTAGGCAACATTCATACCTCATAAATCTTCACCATCTCATCCTTCATACTGCCATAAAAAAAAAAAAAAAAAAAAAAAAATCATCAATAACAATTTACAATAATAAAAAGCATAAACCCTAAAACAAATCCAAAAAAAAAAAAAACGAAATTAAACAAACATCGTTAACCAAGATTACAAAAAAATAAACCTTATCAGAGATACGAAAGCGTAAGCCTGCAGCAACAATGAAAAAGATAAGGCAATCCTAATCTGTGGTTGTAAAAATGGCCAAGCGTCCATTTAAAAATTATTTTCGTGGTTCTGTAGCTACACTCACAATGTGTACTGTGGATATAAGTTAGCCGGATCGGGGTAATTAGATCCATCGGGGTTTTTTTCCGGTGTCGGACCACTGTCAGGAGCATGAGATGAGAGAGGAGGAGAGAGTAACTGTGAGTGAGATCCGAGTAAATTGTGGGTGTATGTGTCGGGTATGATGGTGAACAGTACACGGGCTGTCGGAGCATGAGATGAGAGAGGAGGAGAGAGTAATGTGAGTGAGATCCGAGTAAATTGTGGGTGTATGTGTCGGGTATGGAGCAAAACAAAAAAACGGATGCCTATAGAGGCTATGGTGAACAGTACACAGTAAATTGTGGGTGTATGACAAAAAAGGGATGCCTATAGAGCCTATGGTGAACAGTACACGGGGTTTATACTTTATCCATCGGGGTTTTTTTCGGGTGTCGGACCACTGTCGGAGCATGAGATGAGAGAGGAGGAGAGAGTAACTGTGAGTGAGATCCGAGTAAATTGTGGGTTTACAAGCCTAACTTTACACAAATAGCAAAACTAGACCTTGTACTTTATTCTATTGCAATTCCCTACTATAACATAACTTTAAAGGCTAACAAAAATACATCAAATTACACACAAATATATTTTCAGCTTTTGAAGGGTATTTAAGTAATTTGATTAAACTTAAGCCTGTTTCAAGTGGCTTGAACTTATGGAGACTTATGACATATAAAAGCTTCCATAAGCCTTTGTGACAAACGAAACTTTAATGTACCAGTAACTAGAAAAGTGAGGTTGCATATCTAATGTAGTTGTCACTATGATAAAATAAAGTATCCGAGCCTGTTACAAATTTCAACTTCTGTAATTCAATACTGTCTTGATTTGTATAAATGCGTATTTTTCGTAATAATACTTAATACCTCTCTGTTATCTGATATATGATTTTGCAGTAAACAATGGTGCCCGTGGAGTGTGTAGTCAATGAATCACATTTATCGAGGTAAAATAGTAGTAATATGTGTTGATACTTTTCATTCCATTAATAAATGTTAATACTTTTCTGTAACACCCCCAAAATCTGATATAGCGAAAACGTTCGGGTCATGGGGTGCTACTAAATTGATCATCATAACATGAGGTAATAAAGAACGGAATACATACTCCGTTTTAATTTAATAAAATTAAAGAGTTTACAATATAAATTGAAATTTGAAAGCAAGCCCATAGTTTTAGTTGTCCCAGACAAAAACAAGTCATGGTTTACACATCACAGTTATTCATAAAATAGTCTATGACCATTGCACTGCCGCAGCCTTGTCACGAACATTCAGCTTTAAACACCTGAGAAAAACATGCTAAAAGTCAGCAAAAAGCTGGTGAGTTCATAGGTTTAACAGTAAATTTAATAGCTGGACCATGTCTATTACGTAAGCACTAAGTTCATGCAACCGAAGCTATAACAGTGTGCATGCATCTAGAAGCATGTTATATATTAGGGCCCGACAAGTGTTTATCCCAGACACTTGTAGTTTCGACATGGTATACGTTCGTTTGCCTATCCGGACAACCCGAACGGGGACGTTACTCCCAATAGATCTATTTATAACATTCGCGCTTCCCAGCAGGAATTGACGGTTCATGAATTGGGCATAAGGGACATGGCAGGGCTTAGGCTAATCTACGTAATAGCACAAAAAGCATAAATTTGGTCCATAAAAGTTTTGCATGTTTCTCACCCCAATGTAAAACAGTTTAAATAAAGTGGGGCTATAAACTCACCTTGATTTGTTGAGTTGAGTTGTTAGTCTAGTGGGAGTTCGGAAACAGCTTCACACGCGACCTGGATAATAATAATATTTGAGTATTTGATTTAACGCGAGTAACTATTTGTGATAAGAACTCGTATAATGATTAGATCGGTGATGTGAGTGTGATATACTTAAGTGTCGGAAGTTCAAAATTATTAGTATCCATAATAACATGTCGTCTCGGATTGGGTGGGACGAAACGTTGAGTCGGTTGGTTAAAATCGTTATATATATAATTTGTCGTTAACTATTTGCGTAAAATTTTTAAATAATGCAAAACGTGAGAGTGAAATATGTAAAATGTGGATTGGAAGTGAATAGAGCTAAAGTTTCTGTATGGTCCTTAACTTTTTGCTGCTTTTTCATTTTACACACTAACGGTATTTACGTTACGCCGTTAGTCCCTAACTTATAAAAATTACATTTTTAGTCCAAAATTAATCCGAAGGACATTTTAGGTTTACCTTTTAATATAATTTCATTTTCCCTCCCAAATATTCTGTTTTGACAGGTTCTAACCATATTTTTGCCGGTTTGGCAAAAATAGTCCCTCGGGGTGATTTTTATTGCAAATTTAGTCCAAAATGACGCAAAAACTTGTGGAAAAATTTTCTAAAAATTTCCGCAGCTTAACACAGCTTATCCAAGCTTAAGTCAATCAATGGTTTGACCGGATTATCGATTTTTAACAAAATGGGCCTTTAACGAATTTAAATTAAAGCCCGTTAAGATTTTTAGAGGCGAGGGCATGAAATTTATTTTGGGCCTGAAGTTGGGTCATTTTTGTGGTTCTAAAAAGATTTGGTACGAGCCCAGTGGGCTGGTCCAGCTCAGGTTCTTAATGGGCTAAAGTTAACCCAGTTGCAAATATAGAATTTTTTCTAACTTATATTTTTGTTACAGAATTTGCGATGGCTGGTCAGAATGGGCAGAAATAAAGTGACGGTTTCACGTTATTTTTAGAGACTTAAAACACGAAAGAAGTAGTTTTCCAGGTCTATAATCGAGTCATGTAAAAATATGCACCCGTTATGCGTCAAAATCGAAATTTACACATTGTTGAGTTGAGTATATCGCATGTTTTGAGAGAAACTGGAAACTTAAAAATTTAACTAAGTCCTCTAACCAGATTAAGTGGCGAGTTGGTCACCCAAAATGGGAAATTTTAGGTGACGGTTTGGCATTGTTTTTTTGTGGTCTTTAAACACGAAAAGTGTAGATTTCCAGGTTGTCTATTAGGTGATGCAATAATACTTGGGTGTTACGTATTGAATTTCGAAGATATGTCGTAAGTTTATGGCCTAGTCGCTAGTTTTGAAACTGAAAACTATAAAATTATTCTAAGTGTTGAAAACCAGTTTTTGTGGCTAAAAGGTGGAGCGTTTTTAGTAGCTTTCTAGAGCTTCTCGCGAAAAGTTCCAAATACGAAAATTTAAGTTAGCTATATGGGGATTCGAACTGAACCAAAATACATGTGGGTCGCTTTTACTATTTTGAAAATATATGTTCATATATAGGGCGAGTTGGGCTGTTTTTCTCAAGTTAAAACTCTTAAGAATTATTCTAAGTGTTTTGGGTTTTGTGTTTTACGTGTGGTTGAGCAAAAACAAATTGTGTCTCTTTTGTCATTCGTGAGTGCATGGGTGAGAAGTACTTGATTATATGTGAGCTTTGGTGTCTTGCGAATAAGGTGGAGCATGTTCTGGTTCATGGGTGAAGTTGTGCACGTAAAATAAATGGCATTATATACGTTCGAACACACATATATATATATATACGAACTGAAAACTATAACATGCGAATTGAAATGAATCGAAATGAGTTTGAGGAGACTTACGACACCTCTAGGGTGGGTAGAACTTGAGTGGGAGTGAACTAGGATGAAGGGAAAGTTCTTGTGCTCGCTAGAAATGACTAACCCACTCCACGAAATAGCTCCAATACTTGTGATATCTTTCGAATGATTTTATGTGTGATGTTTTGATGGACTTTGGTGAGTTTGAGAGGGTTCACGAGGGTTGGTATATAAGAGAAATAAGTGTGCATGGTTTCAGTACATGTGGGTATTAAAATATTATACATGTGCTTGGTATAGTGGGTGGTGAGTATTCCCATCAATACTGTGGACATATTGACAGTAGTAACTTTGCTCAGCTGAAAATCCTCTTATTGAAGCATGTTTGTAGGAAAAGTTTGAGATGACATTTGAGATACAAGCGTCGGTCGAAATTTTAAATGTGGTGATTGTGATTTGTCGACATGTTTATTTGTTAGTTCTCCTCGTGGTAAATATTAAAATGTTAAAACTACATTCGGTGTTCTCATTTCAGTGTTTAAAGTTCACAGAATTTACTTATTATCGATCACAGTAGGTCCGAACGTTTATGAAAAGTTTTCGAATTCAAATAGGTGCACTTCGGCCAAACACTTCGGCAAAATTTCGAGGTTCAGATGTTGGATTCAGGGTTCGATATTTTGCATATCTATTCCTTGCCAGGTCGTGAATTAAGTGGTAAAAAGAATTTCGTGATTTGCTTGTAAAAATAGCGAGTTATCGCGCCTCAAAGTTGAGGTGTTGGAGTCGGTTTTCAAGGAAACAAAACGAAAGAGAAAAATAATATATATACGTGACACACTTCTTTTGAAATTGGGCTCAGTTGTGGGCCGACGAGAACAAGGAAAGAAGAAATTAATATAGCAGCTAAATTCTTGGATTTGGATTTTGTATTTGTTAATTTATGTGTTGTTATTTTAAAATTTTTCGGTGATTCGCGTGTGAGCTAGTTTCCAGTACTTGGTAATTCCCGTAACAACTCTATAGCTAATTGTTTTAAAATTCTAAATAGACATTTGCAATAATAAATGGTCATTTATTATTATAATTATAGGGTGAAAAATTACCATTTGTCACATCCTCCCCAGCTTAGGAAGAAAACCGTCCTCGGTTTTCACTTGGAGTTATCCGTGGAATTTGGGAAAAGGTGTGGGTATTTGCGTTTGATTTCGTCCTCGCGTTCCCACGTGTATTCGGGACCTCTTCGAGAGTTCCAACGAACTTTAACAATGGGTATACGGCTTTGTTTCAGTCGTTTGATTTCCCGATCCATAATCTCGACAGGTTCTTCGATGAAATTTAATCTCTCGTCTACCTGAATTTCCTCCAGTGGAATAGCGAGTGCTTCATTTGAGAGACACTTTTTCAGGTTGCTCACATGGAAAACATTATGTACAGAGCTGAGTTCTGGTGGTAGTTCAAGTCGGTAAGCTACCGGTTCGATTTTGGCGATGATTTTGAAAGGTCCTATGTAGCGGGGGTTTAGTTTTCCACGTTTTCCAAAACGAATTACGCCTTTCCATGGCGAGACTTTTAGCATGACGCGGTCGCCAACTTGGAATTCAAGTGGTCTCCGTCTTTTGTCAGCATAACTTTTCTGTCGATCTCTGGCTGCTTGCAATCGACTCTTGATTTGTACTATCTTCTCGGTGGTCTCTCGTACTAGTTCTGGACCAGTAATTTGGCTTTCTCCGACTTCAGCCCAACATATAGGGGATCTGCACTTTCGACCATAAAGTGCCTCATAGGGTGCAGCCTTGATGCTTGTATGATAGCTGTTATTGTAGGAGAATTCGGCTAGAGGTAAGTGTCTATCCCAACTGTTCCCAAAGTCTATCACACATGCTCGTAGCATATCCTCTAGTGTTTGGATGGTCCTTTCGCTTTGACCATCAGTTTGCGGATGATACGCAGTACTCATATGAAGGTCGGAGCCCAGTGCATCTTGCAATGATTTCCAGAAATTTGACGTGAAGCGACTGTCTCGGTCGGAGATGATAGAGATTGGGACTCCATGACGTGCTATTATTTCCTTCACGTACAACCGTGCGAGTTTATCCATGCCTTCTTTTTCTCTGATCGCTAGGAAGTGAGCGGATTTTGTGAGACGATCAACGATCACCCAAATGGTGTCGTAACCGCTAGGTGTCCTTGGTAGTTTTGTGATGAAATCCATGGTTATACGTTCCCACTTCCATTCGGGGATCTCAGGTTGAGTCAATAAGCCTGATGGTCGCTGATGCTCAGCTTTGACCTTGGAGCATGTTAAGCATTGACTGACATATGTTGCAATGTCAGCTTTCATATTAGGCCACCAGTAGAGTTTCTTCAGGTCTAGGTACATTTTATCAGCTCCCGGGTGGATGGAATATTTGGATTTATGGGACTCGTGCATTATATAATCACGTATTCCTCCCCATAGTGGAATCCAACTCCTGTCCTTGAAACACAATGTTCCATCAGCTCTCCTTACGAATCCGTTTTCACTTTCAGGCATCCCTTTTATTCTCTCATTAGGTATGTTTTCTTCCTTGAGCGCTTCTGCTTGAGCCTCGAGGATTTTAGCTGGTAGTGGTGAGATTATCGTCATACCCAATGATCGTACTCTCAGAGATTCCGGTCGTTCCTTCCGACTAAGGGCATCGGCTACTACGTTTGCTTTGCCAGGGTGGTATCGAATTTCGCAGTCATAGTCACTGAGTAGTTCTAACCAACGGCGTTGCCTCATGTTGAGCTCTTTTTGGTCGAGGATGTGTTGTAAACTCTTGTGATCGGTGTAGACTACACACTTGGTGCCGTAGAGGTAATGTCTCCAGATTCTGAGTGCAAACACTACCGACCCCAATTCTAAGTCGTGTGTAGTATAGTTCTTTTCGTGGATCTTTAGTTGTCGAGAGGCATAAGCTATAACTTTCTCTCTCTGCATCAACACAGCTCCTAACCCTTTGTGTGAGGCGTCGCAATAGACCACAAAATCCTCACTGCCTTCAGGTAGGGCCAAGATAGGCGCGCTACACAACTTATCCTTAAGCAGTTGGAAGGCTCCTTCTTCCTTATCTCCCCAGTCGAACTTTACATTCTTTTGGGTCAACTTAGTCAAGGGCTTAGCTATCTTCGAGAATCCTTCTATAAACCTCCTGTAGTACCCTGCAAGTCCTAAGAATTGGCGTATTTCGGTAGGTGTCGTGGGTGTCGCCCAATCCTTAATTGATTCGATCTTTGCAGGATCCACATGGACGCCTTGACTATCAACCACATGTCCTAGAAATTGAACAGTTGGAATCCAAAATTCACACTTCGAGAATTTTGCATACAATTTCTCTTCCTTTAGTAATTCTAGGATTAACCTGAGATGCTCTTTGTGTTCTTCTTTGCTCTTAGAGTATATCAGAATGTCGTCGATAAAGACTATCACGAACTTGTCCAGGTATGGTTTGCACACCCGATTCATAAGGTCCATGAATACTGCCGGTGCGTTGGTTAAACCAAATGGCATGACCTGGAATTCGTAGTGACCGTAACGGGTTCTGAATGCCGTTTTAGGAATATCTTCTTCCCTAACTCTAAGTTGGTGATACCCGGATCTTAAATCGATTTTGGAGTAAATACTTGAACCTTGAAGTTGGTCGAATAGATCATCGATTCGTGGGAGTGGATAGCGGTTTTTGATGGTTAACTTGTTTAATTCACGGTAATCAATGCACATCCTGAAAGATCCATCCTTCTTTTTGACAAAAAGAACTGGAGCTCCCCAAGGAGAAGAACTTGGTCTGATGAATCCTTTTTCTGCGAGTTCCGACAACTGGTTTGACAGTTCTTGCAATTCTGTTGGAGCTAATCGATAAGGTGCTCGTGCCACGGGTGCGGCACCTGGTATTAGATCGATTCGAAATTCGACCTGTCGGATTGGCGGGAGTCCAGGTAAGTCTTCAGGAAAGACTTCCGGATAATCTCTTGCGATTGGAACGTCCTCCAGACGTTTTTCCTTCTGCTCTTTTTCTTCCCGGTCGGAAACTTGCGCTAGGAAAAGAAGGCATCCATTGTTAAGGCATTTCTGTGCCTTAATGCAAGTGATAACGTTTAGTCTTGAGACACTCTTTCGACCTCTCTTGTCTCCTTCAACATTTAGGACCTTGTCTCCACAAGGAAGTCGGACGATTTTCTCGTTACAGAGGATGGTAGCACGATGTTTGGCTAACCAGTCCATGCCGATAATAACGTCAAAACTACCCAGTTCTACTGGCATAAGGTCGATGTCGAATGGGTGTTTTAATAAATTTAGGGTACAGCCTCTTACAATAGTGTCTATCTTTTCTACATTTCCGTTAGCTAACTCCACATTGTATACCTTGCCTAGAGGGGTCGGGGCAATATCAAGTAAGGCACTAAATGTGGTCGAAACAAAACTCCTATCCGCCCCAGTGTCAAACAATATGGATGCGTAACGATTATTTAAGAGGAACGTACCCGTCACAACGTTTGGGTCCTCCTGGGCTTCTACCTTGCCTACGGCATAGACCCTTCCGCGGGCTCCTCCGTCGTTTCCACGATTCCCTTGCTGTGCAACAACCACTTGATTTCCCCCAGCAACTTGGTTCCTTGACTCACGACACTCATTCCGGTAGTGCCCCTTCTTCCCGCACCCAAAACATGTTACATTGGCCTTCGGGTTTGTCTCGGGTGCTATCTGTGCAGCTGCGAGGGTTCTGGATCTACAATCCCTGGCCATGTGCCCGACTTTCTGACAATTGTTGCACTTCACAGTGCATGGCCCGCTGTGGTGCAGTTTACAGCGATTGCAGAACGGGTGTTTCCCGGCATACCCCTTTTTCTCAACGGAACGCCCTTTCTTCTCGGTCGTTCCGGCCACGTAGGCCTTAACAACATCCTGTCTCTTGTTCGGGTGGTTGTTGATTTTGGTTCGGGAGTGATCATCCCATTTCCTCTTGTTGGACTTCTCCATCTCAGCTGAATCTTCAATCACTTGGTCCATCAGCTTGTTGGCTACCTCCATTGTTTCGTGAAGGTCAGCAGCCTTATAAGCTGTAACATTCCCCTTTGTAGACGGAGGCAATCCGCCAATGTACCGCTCCAGTAGACGGGCCTCAGTCTGGACCACGTCCGGACAGAGTAAAGCAAGCTCCTGAAAACGCTGATTGTAGGTGGCCATATCGGTACCTTGTACCTTGAGGTTCCAAAATTCAACTTCCAGCTTCTTCACCTCATTGCGAGGGCAGTATTTCCTAAGAACCATTTGTTTGAAGCTTTCCCATGACATTGCATAGGCAGTGTCGTAGCCAGCTGATTTTGAATAGTTGTTCCACCAGGTTAAGGCGGCATCCTGAAAGGTAAAGGACGCGTACTTGACCTTGTCCTCTTCAGCACAGCCACTAATTCGGAACACTGTTTCTAGCTTCTCAATCCAACGAACTAAGACAACTACTCCTTCCGTACCACCAAACACTCCAGTCATTATCTTCTTAAAGTCCGTGTAAGTACAACCTCGAGTATTGTTGTTGGTGGGTCTAGAGTTTCCACCATCGGTGGTTGAGTGATTGGCTGCAGCCAGTGCTGCCGCCACTCTTTCTTCTACTAGCTGGTTGAGCAAAGCTCGATCAACAGTTGGGGTTGTGGCAGTTTCCTCAACTGGTTTTGGGTTTGCACGCGTAGCTCGTTTCGGAGGCATTTTGCTGTATCAAAAGGATAATGAAAATTTGAGATTTCAAGGGTTTATTATCGCACAAGAACATTATTATCGATAGAGCATATGAGCAAGATTTAGACATAAAGGGATTGACACATGTGATATTACAAATCAAACTTGTCATAGGTTAGGCTCACTTGAGCTCGAATACATAGGAAAACGTTACAAATACAGATATGAAAGACTACAAATGCCACTAACTGACAACTACACGACTTAGGGGTGCTATAATTCAACTACTAAAAGCTAAGGTCAGTTTCGTCCAAGGCGTAGCTGCTCTAACTCTGCTGCCATCTGACTAACAGTAGCCGTCAATCGTGATATGCTTGACTCCAACTGTGCGATGTGTCTTTGCGCTGACCTGATCTCCATACGATCCTCCTGTCCTGACCTTATCACACCACCAACTACTGCCTCCATGTCATTAAACCTATACCAGGTAGCCCATTCTGTATCCCATACCCTGGATTGTTCTCTTCCTATGTCCCTTACATTCTGCCTGATATTGGCAAGCTCTCTCCCTACCCGATCATCCCGTTGCTCAATTCTCTCTATCTGATCCGTGTGTACATCCAATAAGCTCTCATGCGTTTCAAGCTGCAACAAGACTCCTGTGGCCATGTCCACGTCTTCCTCATCTATGGGTGAATTTGCGGGTGGAGGGGGAACTGGATCCTCCGGAGATGGTGGCACAAACCATGGCGAGTGTGGGGGACTGTCAGCTTGAGGTGGAACACTAGGAACACACTCTATATCTTTCCATATCACTTCATCAGTACCAGGGGCTCCATTCCTAGTTGACGGGTCATCGTCTCCCTGTTCCGGTCCATCCATATCTCCTCCTATCATCTGAGCAGCCCTAGAACTCTGCCCAATATCAAAAGTGCTTGGAACCTCTTCCCTAACCGCTTTTCCATGTCGCGGTTCTACTGGTAAGACCTGCTCAGGTGTAGAGTCCGGTATTTGTTCCTCCTCCGGATCCTCTTCAGGTTCTTCCTCAGGTTCCTCTTCAGACTCTTCTTCGGGTTCCTCTTCCGGATCCTCCTCAGACTCTTCTTTGGATTCCTCTTCCGGATCCTCTTCAGACTCTTCCACCGGCTCTTCTTCATCCTCGGCTGTGTAAGGAGTAGCGGGTCTTCTGAGCCTCTGACGAGGTGGAGAATGATCTGGGGATGATGTAGACGTAGGAAGCACTGGAGCAGAGGTGCCTAAATAATCATCCAAGGTTCTCCTTTGAGGTGTCATATTCATATACCACCTTCGAACTCTCATACAGGCGACTCGACGGGCAAGATTTGCATTAACCTCAGTGGTAGGATGGGTAGATGTCTGGTCCGTAGTGAGTGAAGGGAGTGTGGAAGCAGGCTCAGTGGGGTTGGAATCTGGTGCATTGTAGCCGTGAAGCTCTTGCAAGTACAGATCGCCTGAGACTGGTGATTGTGGAGAGTTGTGCTGGGAAGTCATGGTCTGTGACAAAATGACATATGTGTGTGAGTATATTTGAAAATACTTGTGGTAATTAGTATAAGTATACATATAATACTTATAGTACATGTAGCTGAGTAAAAATTTACCAATAGCACTAAGTAGTTAAAACAAGTAAACAGCAGCAAGGTCGGCAGGCAAGTGGCGGTCATAGAGACTTGTTTTTGTAAAAAGTGGTTATAGTTTAGGTTTTATATGTACCTAGTTCTCTATAACCTTAAGCTTTGATACCAATCTGTAACACCCCCAAAATCTGATATAGCGAAAACGTTCGGGTCATGGGGTGCTACTAAATTGATCATCATAACATGAGGTAATAAAGAACGGAATACATACTCCGTTTTAATTTAATAAAATTAAAGAGTTTACAATATAAATTGAAATTTGAAAGCAAGCCCATAGTTTTAGTTGTCCCAGACAAAAACAAGTCATGGTTTACACATCACAGTTATTCATAAAATAGTCTATGACCATTGCACTGCCGCAGCCTTGTCACGAACATTCAGCTTTAAACACCTGAGAAAAACATGCTAAAAGTCAGCAAAAAGCTGGTGAGTTCATAGGTTTAACAGTAAATTTAATAGCTGGACCATGTCTATTACGTAAGCACTAAGTTCATGCAACCGAAGCTATAACAGTGTGCATGCATCTAGAAGCATGTTATATATTAGGGCCCGACAAGTGTTTATCCCAGACACTTGTAGTTTCGACATGGTATACGTTCGTTTGCCTATCCGGACAACCCGAACGGGGACGTTACTCCCAATAGATCTATTTATAACATTCGCGCTTCCCAGCAGGAATTGACGGTTCATGAATTGGGCATAAGGGACATGGCAGGGCTTAGGCTAATCTACGTAATAGCACAAAAAGCATAAATTTGGTCCATAAAAGTTTTGCATGTTTCTCACCCCAATGTAAAACAGTTTAAATAAAGTGGGGCTATAAACTCACCTTGATTTGTTGAGTTGAGTTGTTAGTCTAGTGGGAGTTCGGAAACAGCTTCACACGCGACCTGGATAATAATAATATTTGAGTATTTGATTTAACGCGAGTAACTATTTGTGATAAGAACTCGTATAACGATTAGATCGGTGATGTGAGTGTGATATACTTAAGTGTCGGAAGTTCAAAATTATTAGTATCCATAATAACATGTCGTCTCGGATTGGGTGGGACGAAACGTTGAGTCGGTTGGTTAAAATCGTTATATATATAATTTGTCGTTAACTATTTGCGTAAAATTTTTAAATAATGCAAAACGTGAGAGTGAAATATGTAAAATGTGGATTGGAAGTGAATAGAGCTAAAGTTTCTGTATGGTCCTTAACTTTTTGCTGCTTTTTCATTTTACACACTAACGGTATTTACGTTACGCCGTTAGTCCCTAACTTATAAAAATTACATTTTTAGTCCAAAATTAATCCGAAGGACATTTTAGGTTTACCTTTTAATATAATTTCATTTTCCCTCCCAAATATTCTGTTTTGACAGGTTCTAACCATATTTTTGCCGGTTTGGCAAAAATAGTCCCTCGGGGTGATTTTTATTGCAAATTTAGTCCAAAATGACGCAAAAACTTGTGGAAAAATTTTCTAAAAATTTCCGCAGCTTAACACAGCTTATCCAAGCTTAAGTCAATCAATGGTTTGACCGGATTATCGATTTTTAACAAAATGGGCCTTTAACGAATTTAAATTAAAGCCCGTTAAGATTTTTAGAGGCGAGGGCATGAAATTTATTTTGGGCCTGAAGTTGGGTCATTTTTGTGGTTCTAAAAAGATTTGGTACGAGCCCAGTGGGCTGGTCCAGCTCAGGTTCTTAATGGGCTAAAGTTAACCCAGTTGCAAATATAGAATTTTTTCTAACTTATATTTTTGTTACAGAATTTGCGATGGCTGGTCAGAATGGGCAGAAATAAAGTGACGGTTTCACGTTATTTTTAGAGACTTAAAACACGAAAGAAGTAGTTTTCCAGGTCTATAATCGAGTCATGTAAAAATATGCACCCGTTATGCGTCAAAATCGAAATTTACACATTGTTGAGTTGAGTATATCGCATGTTTTGAGAGAAACTGGAAACTTAAAAATTTAACTAAGTCCTCTAACCAGATTAAGTGGCGAGTTGGTCACCCAAAATGGGAAATTTTAGGTGACGGTTTGGCATTGTTTTTTTGTGGTCTTTAAACACGAAAAGTGTAGATTTCCAGGTTGTCTATTAGGTGATGCAATAATACTTGGGTGTTACGTATTGAATTTCGAAGATATGTCGTAAGTTTATGGCCTAGTCGCTAGTTTTGAAACTGAAAACTATAAAATTATTCTAAGTGTTGAAAACCAGTTTTTGTGGCTAAAAGGTGGAGCGTTTTTAGTAGCTTTCTAGAGCTTCTCGCGAAAAGTTCCAAATACGAAAATTTAAGTTAGCTATATGGGGATTCGAACTGAACCAAAATACATGTGGGTCGCTTTTACTATTTTGAAAATATATGTTCATATATAGGGCGAGTTGGGCTGTTTTTCTCAAGTTAAAACTCTTAAGAATTATTCTAAGTGTTTTGGGTTTTGTGTTTTACGTGTGGTTGAGCAAAAACAAATTGTGTCTCTTTTGTCATTCGTGAGTGCATGGGTGAGAAGTACTTGATTATATGTGAGCTTTGGTGTCTTGCGAATAAGGTGGAGCATGTTCTGGTTCATGGGTGAAGTTGTGCACGTAAAATAAATGGCATTATATACGTTCGAACACACATATATATATATATACGAACTGAAAACTATAACATGCGAATTGAAATGAATCGAAATGAGTTTGAGGAGACTTACGACACCTCTAGGGTGGGTAGAACTTGAGTGGGAGTGAACTAGGATGAAGGGAAAGTTCTTGTGCTCGCTAGAAATGACTAACCCACTCCACGAAATAGCTCCAATACTTGTGATATCTTTCGAATGATTTTATGTGTGATGTTTTGATGGACTTTGGTGAGTTTGAGAGGGTTCACGAGGGTTGGTATATAAGAGAAATAAGTGTGCATGGTTTCAGTACATGTGGGTATTAAAATATTATACATGTGCTTGGTATAGTGGGTGGTGAGTATTCCCATCAATACTGTGGACATATTGACAGTAGTAACTTTGCTCAGCTGAAAATCCTCTTATTGAAGCATGTTTGTAGGAAAAGTTTGAGATGACATTTGAGATACAAGCGTCGGTCGAAATTTTAAATGTGGTGATTGTGATTTGTCGACATGTTTATTTGTTAGTTCTCCTCGTGGTAAATATTAAAATGTTAAAACTACATTCGGTGTTCTCATTTCAGTGTTTAAAGTTCACAGAATTTACTTATTATCGATCACAGTAGGTCCGAACGTTTGTGAAAAGTTTTCGAATTCAAATAGGTGCACTTCGGCCAAACACTTCGGCAAAATTTCGAGGTTCAGATGTTGGATTCAGGGTTCGATATTTTGCATATCTATTCCTTGCCAGGTCGTGAATTAAGTGGTAAAAAGAATTTCGTGATTTGCTTGTAAAAATAGCGAGTTATCGCGCCTCAAAGTTGAGGTGTTGGAGTCGGTTTTCAAGGAAACAAAACGAAAGAGAAAAATAATATATATACGTGACACACTTCTTTTGAAATTGGGCTCAGTTGTGGGCCGACGAGAACAAGGAAAGAAGAAATTAATATAGCAGCTAAATTCTTGGATTTGGATTTTGTATTTGTTAATTTATGTGTTGTTATTTTAAAATTTTTCGGTGATTCGCGTGTGAGCTAGTTTCCAGTACTTGGTAATTCCCGTAACAACTCTATAGCTAATTGTTTTAAAATTCTAAATAGACATTTGCAATAATAAATGGTCATTTATTATTATAATTATAGGGTGAAAAATTACCATTTGTCACATCCTCCCCAGCTTAGGAAGAAAACCGTCCTCGGTTTTCACTTGGAGTTATCCGTGGAATTTGGGAAAAGGTGTGGGTATTTGCGTTTGATTTCGTCCTCGCGTTCCCACGTGTATTCGGGACCTCTTCGAGAGTTCCAACGAACTTTAACAATGGGTATACGGCTTTGTTTCAGTCGTTTGATTTCCCGATCCATAATCTCGACAGGTTCTTCGATGAAATTTAATCTCTCGTCTACCTGAATTTCCTCCAGTGGAATAGCGAGTGCTTCATTTGAGAGACACTTTTTCAGGTTGCTCACATGGAAAACATTATGTACAGAGCTGAGTTCTGGTGGTAGTTCAAGTCGGTAAGCTACCGGTTCGATTTTGGCGATGATTTTGAAAGGTCCTATGTAGCGGGGGTTTAGTTTTCCACGTTTTCCAAAACGAATTACGCCTTTCCATGGCGAGACTTTTAGCATGACGCGGTCGCCAACTTGGAATTCAAGTGGTCTCCGTCTTTTGTCAGCATAACTTTTCTGTCGATCTCTGGCTGCTTGCAATCGACTCTTGATTTGTACTATCTTCTCGGTGGTCTCTCGTACTAGTTCTGGACCAGTAATTTGGCTTTCTCCGACTTCAGCCCAACATATAGGGGATCTGCACTTTCGACCATAAAGTGCCTCATAGGGTGCAGCCTTGATGCTTGTATGATAGCTGTTATTGTAGGAGAATTCGGCTAGAGGTAAGTGTCTATCCCAACTGTTCCCAAAGTCTATCACACATGCTCGTAGCATATCCTCTAGTGTTTGGATGGTCCTTTCGCTTTGACCATCAGTTTGCGGATGATACGCAGTACTCATATGAAGGTCGGAGCCCAGTGCATCTTGCAATGATTTCCAGAAATTTGACGTGAAGCGACTGTCTCGGTCGGAGATGATAGAGATTGGGACTCCATGACGTGCTATTATTTCCTTCACGTACAACCGTGCGAGTTTATCCATGCCTTCTTTTTCTCTGATCGCTAGGAAGTGAGCGGATTTTGTGAGACGATCAACGATCACCCAAATGGTGTCGTAACCGCTAGGTGTCCTTGGTAGTTTTGTGATGAAATCCATGGTTATACGTTCCCACTTCCATTCGGGGATCTCAGGTTGAGTCAATAAGCCTGATGGTCGCTGATGCTCAGCTTTGACCTTGGAGCATGTTAAGCATTGACTGACATATGTTGCAATGTCAGCTTTCATATTAGGCCACCAGTAGAGTTTCTTCAGGTCTAGGTACATTTTATCAGCTCCCGGGTGGATGGAATATTTGGATTTATGGGACTCGTGCATTATATAATCACGTATTCCTCCCCATAGTGGAATCCAACTCCTGTCCTTGAAACACAATGTTCCATCAGCTCTCCTTACGAATCCATTTTCACTTTCAGGCATCCCTTTTATTTTCTTATGAAGGGTTCTCAAAAGTCGAAGAAAATAGAAAGACGTACTAAACAAGGCAACTCCCAGAAGCGAAAACTCAAGAAGATTGAGGTTTGTGCATCAGTTTACGTGTTTGATCCATCCATCCTGCCTTAGAGAATAGACTTTGTTTGGTTTACATGTGACTGATTTCTTATCGTATGCAGGAGGACAAGGAAAAATCAGCTCTTTTGACCAAAAGCCTCGAGACATTAGAGTATGTGATAGTGTGAACTTGTGTCAAATACGTAAACTGTGTGAAAGTTGTAATTTTTCTTACCCTTTTATAAAATTTATCAGGAAGTACAAACTCCAGGACGATGCTTATTCACTCATGTGGTCGTCCAGCAATTTAGGTCAGGTTAGTGTTTTGTCCAACGCTTTGGAAAACTGTAGTTTTGGAAAATTGTGCTAATTTGTAATGTCTAAATATTCATAGGTTGAAACTGCCCGTGAGAAGCGCAGAAGGGAAATGCAATTTGCTAAGACGGGGTTGGTACTGCAGCATAATGATCGACCTCTTAAAAGAAGATGCAGTGAAAATGATTCTGATGAGATCGAACCGATTGAACCCGAGTTAAGTAAAGTTTATTCTAGAGGTTCCCACAGTGATTCCCATATTGAGGCTCCTTCACTGGGACCTCTAGAGGCTCCTTCAGATTGTGTACATTATTTTTTCATCAATAGGAGCTTAAGAAATATAAACAATTTTATATAAGCTCATAAGTTTGAAAAAAATCCTAACTCGAAAATTTTAATTCCTTACTCGGAAATTTTAATTCCTTAATCGGAATTTTTTTGGCCTAACTCGGAAGATTTTCTTCCTTTCTCGGAAGATTTTGGTCCTTGCTTGGAAATTTTTTTTCTTACTCGAAGAAACACGTAACTTTTCCGAGAAAAAACACCAAAAATCACATTTTTTTCACCATAAATCACCACGATTCGCCCCCGGTTAGCTCTGATACCAATTGTAATGACAAGATTCATGTTGAGGAGGTCGGGGAAACTAGAAATAAACGTTAAACATGGTAGAATTTGATTATTGAATGGGGAGGTGTGTATGTTTTCTAGAGAGAGAAAGTAAAGAAAACACACACACCTCCAAGTTACAAATGAGAATCCCACCCTCCTTGTTGAGACTAGGAGGGTATTTATACTGTTTTACAAGCCTAACTTTACACAAATGGCAAAACTAGACCTTGTACTTTATTCTATTGCAATTCCCTACTATAACATAACTTTAAAGGCTAACAAAAATACATCAAATTACACACAAATATATTTTCAGCTTTTGAAGGGTATTTAAGTAATTTGATTAAACTTAAGCCTGTTTCAAGTAGCTTGAACTTATGGAGACTTATGACATATAAAAGCTTCCATAAGCCTTTGTGACAAACGAAACTTTAATGTACCAGTAACTAGAAAAGTGAGGTTGCATATCTAATGTAGTTGCCACTATGATAAAATAAAGTATCCGAGCCTGTTACAAATTTCAACTTCTGTAATTCAATACTGTCTTGATTTGTATAAATGCGTATTTTTCGTAATAATACTTAATACCTCTCTGTTATCTGATATATGATTTTGCAGGAAACAATGGTGCCCGTGGAGGGTGTAGTCAATGAATCACATTTATCGAGGTAAAATAGTAGTAACATGTGTTGATACTTTTCATTCCATTAATAAATGTTAATACTTTTCTAGGAATATATGATGTGTTTCTGGGTTTAATATCTCTATCGGGTTAACACAATTTATTGAATTTATAAAGTAACGTCTCATTATTATTTTCAGCTTAAATGGAGATGATAGCAACATGATGATAATGACGAAAAAGAAAAACAAGTCCAAAGACAAAAATTCAAAACAGATATATCGTGATAATTCTTGGTTTTTGAAATCTAAATAATTGTTACATCTTTTTTACATAAGGTCTTAATGCGTTGATATTTTGTGTTTCGTTCTTTTTCTATGAAGGGTTCTCAAAAGTCGAAGAAAAAATAAAGACGTACTAAACAAAGCAACTCCCAGAAGCGAAAACTCAAGAAGCTTGAGGTTTGTGCATAAGTTTACGTGTTTGATCCATCCATCCTGCCTAAGAGAATATACTTTGTTTGGTTTACATGTGACTGATTTCTTATCGTATGCAGGAGGACAAGGAAAAATCAGCTCTTTTGACCAAAAGCCTCGAGACATTAGAGTATGTGATAGTGTGAACTTGTGTCAGATACGTGAACTGTGTGAAAGTTGTAATTTTTCTTACCCTTTTATAAAATTTATCAGGAAGTACAAACTCCAGGACGATGCTTATTCACTCATGTGGTCGTCCAGCAATTTAGGCCAGGTTAGTGTTTTGTCCAACGCTTTGGAAAACTGTAGTTTTGGAAATTTGTGCTAATTTGTAATGTCTAAATATTCATAGGTTGAAACTGCCCGTGAGAAGCGCAGAAGGGAAATGCAATTTGCTAAGACGGGGTTGGTACTGCAGCATAACGATCGGCCTCTTAAAAGAAGATGCAGTGAAAATGATTCTGATGAGATCGAACCGATTGAACCCGAGTTAAGTGAAGTTTACTCTAGAGGTTCCCACAGTGATTCCCATATTGAGGCTCCTTCACTAGGACCTCTAGAGGCTCCTTCAGATTGTGTACACTATTTTTTCATCAATAGGAGCTTAAGAAATATAAACAATTTTATATAAGCTCATAAGTATGAAAACAATCCTAACTCGGAAATTTTAATTCCTTACTCGGAAATTTTAATTCCTTACACGGAAATTTTTGGGCCTAACTCGGAAGATTTTCTTCCTTGCTCGAAAGATTTTGGTCCTTACTCGGAAATTTTTTTTCTTACTCGGAGAAACACGTAACTTTTCCGAGAAAAAACACAAAAAATCACATTTTTTCACCATAAATCACCACGATTCGCCCCCGGTTAGCTCTGATACCAATTGTAATGACAAGATTCACGTTGAGGAGGTCGGGGAAACTCGAAATAATGGTTAAACATGGTAGAATTAGATTACTGAATGGGGAGGTGTCTATGTTTTCTAGAGAGAGAAAGTAAAGAAAACACACACACCTCCAAGTTACAAATGAGAATCCCACCCACCGAGTTGAGACTAGGAGGGTATTTATACTATTTTACAATCCTAACTTTGCACAAATAGCAAAACTAGACCTTGTACTTTATTCTATTGCAATTCCCTACTATAACATAACTTTAAAGGCTAACAAAAATACATCAAATTACACACAAATATATTTTCAGCTTTTGAAGGGTATTTAAGTAATTTGATTAAACTTAAGCCTGTTTCAAGTGACTTGGACTTATGGAGACTTATGACATATAAAAGCTTCCATAAGCCTTTGTGACAAACGAAACTTTAATGTACCAGTAACTAGAAAAGTGAGGTTGCATATCTAATGTAGTTGCCACTATGATAAAATAAAGTATCCGAGCCTGTTACAAATTTCAACTTCTGTAATTCAATACTGTCTTGATTTGTATAAATGCGTATTTTTCGTAATAATACTTAATACCTCTCTGTTATTTGATATATGATTTTGCAGGAAACAATGGTGCCCGTGGAGGGTGTAGTCAATGAATCATATTTATCGAGGTAAAATAGTAGTAATATGTGTTGATACTTTTCATTCCATTAATAAATGTTAATACTTTTCTAGGAATATATGATGTGTTTCTGGGTTTAATATCTCTATCGGTTTAACACAATTTGTTGAATTTATAAAGTAACGTCTCATTATTATCTTCAGCTTAAATGGAGATAATAGCAACATGATGATAATAACGAAAAAGAAAAACAAGTCCAAAGACAAAAATTCAAAACAGGTATATCGTGATAATTCTTGGTTTTTGAAATCTAAATAATTGTTACATCTTTTTTACATAAGGTCTTAATGCGTTGATATTTTGTGTTTCGTTCTTTTTCTGTGAAGGGTTCTCAAAAGTCGAAGAAAAAAGAAAGACGTACTAAACAAAGCAACTCCTGGAAGCGAAAACTCAATAAGCTTGAGGTTTGTGCATAAGTTTACGTGTTTGATCCATCCATCCTGCCTAAGAGAATATACTTTGTTTGGTTTACATGTGACTGATTTCTTATCGTATGCAGGAGAGGACAAGGAAAAATCAGCTCTTTTGACCAAAAGCCTCGAGACATTAGAGTATGTGATAGTGTGAACTTGTGTCAGATACGTGAACTCTGTGAAAGTTGTAATTTTTCTTACCCTTTTATAAAATTTATCAGGAAGTACAAACTCCAGGACGATGCTTATTCACTCATGTGGTCGTCCAGCAATTTAGGCCAGGTTAGTGTTTTGTCCAACGCTTTGGAAAACTGTAGTTTTGGAAATTTGTGCTAATTTGTAATGTCTAAATATTCATAGGTTGAAACTGCTCGTGAGAAGCGCAGAAGGGAAATGCAATTTGCTAAGACGGGGTTGGTACTGCAGCATAATGATCGGCCTCTTAAAAGAAGATGCAGTGAAAATGATTCTGATGAGATCGAACCGATTGAACCCGAGTTAAGTGAAGTTTACTCTAGAGGTTCCCACAGTGATTCCCATATTGAGGCTCCTTCACTGGGACCTCTAGAGGCTCCTTCAGATTGTGTACACTATTTTTTCATCAATAGGAGCTTAAGAAAATATAAACAATTTTATATATGCTCATAAGTATGAAAACAATCCTAACTCGGAAATTTTTGGGCCAAACTCGGAAGATTTTGGTCCTTGCTCGGAAAAAAATTTTCTTACTCGGAGAAACACGTAACTTTTCCGAGAAAAAACACCAAAAATCACATTTTTTTCACCATAAATCACCACGATTCGCCCCCGGTTAGCTCTGATACCAATTGTAATGACAAGATTCACGTTGAGGAGGTCGGGGAAACTCGAAATAAAGGTTAAACATGGTAGAATTAGATTATTGAATGGGGAGGTGTGTATGTTTTCTAGAGAGAGAAAGTAAAGAAAACACACACACCTCCAAGTTACAAATGAGAATCCCACCCTCCTAGTTGAGACTAGGAGGGTATTTATACTATTTTACAAGCCTAATTTTACACAAATGGCAAAACTAGACCTTGTACTTTATTCTATTGCAATTCCCTACTATAACATAACTTTAAAGGCTAACAAAAATACATCAAATTACACACAAATATATTTTCATCTTTTGAAGGGTATTTAAGTAATTTGATTAAACTTAAGCCTGTTTCAAGTGGCTTGGACTTATGGAGACTTATGACATATAAAAGCTTCCATAAGCCTTTGTGACAAACGAAACTTTAATGTACCAGTAACTAGAAAAGTGAGGTTGCATATCTAATGTAGTTGCCACTATGATAAAATAAAGTATCCGAGCCTGTTACAAATTTCAACTTCTGTAATTCAATACTGTCTTGATTTGTATAAATGCGTATTTTTCGTAATAATACTTAATACCTCTCTGTTATCTGATATATGATTTTGCAGGAAACAATGGTGCCCGTGGAGGGTGTAGTCAATGAATCACATTTATCGAGGTAAAATAGTAGTAATATGTGTTGATACTTTTCATTCCATTAATAAATGTTAATACTTTTCTAGGAATATATGATGTGTTTCTGGGTTTAATATCTCTATCGGGTTAACACAATTTGTTGAATTTATAAAGTAACGTCTCATTATTATCTTCAGCTTAAATGGAGATGATAGCAACATGATGATAATGACGAAAAAGAAAAAAAGTCCAAAGACAAAAATTCAAAACAGGTATATCGTGATAATTCTTGGTTTTTGAAATCTAAATAATTGTTACATCTTTTTTACATAAGGTCTTAATGCGTTGATATTTTGTGTTTCGTTCTTTTTCTGTGAAGGGTTCTCAAAAGTCGAAGTAAAAAGAAAGACGTACTAAACAAAGCAATTCCCAGAAGCTAAAACTCAAGAAGCTTGAAGTTTGTGCATCAGTTTACGTGTTTGATCCATCCATCTTGCCTTAGAGAATAGACTTTGTTTGGTTTACATGTGATTGATTTCTTATCGTATGCAGGAGGACAAGGAAAAATCAGCTCTTTTGACCAAAAGCCTAGAGACATTAGAGTATGTGATAGTGTGAAGTTGTAATTTTTCTTACCCTTTTATAAAATTTATCAGGAAGTACAAACTCCAGGACGATGCTTATTCACTCATGTGGTCGCCCAGCAATTTAGGCAAGGTTATTGTTTTGTCCAACTGTTACACCCGTATCCCGACCAGGTACTAAATATGTAAATATATGTTATGTATACATAAGTTATGTGCTATAAATTAAGTTATAACTTAATGTGTGACTAAAATAGAAGGAATAGAACTAGAAGGACCATAAGTGTCAAAAGACCAAACTTGTAACTAACTCTAAATAAATCCTAGAAGACTTTAGAAAAGTCTGGAAATGGTTTTGTTGGTGTCGACATTTTTAGAAAGAAAGAGAGGGAAACACTATTTTCATTAATCAAGTTATTCTAATCATCTTTTAGTGTTACCAAGTATCTAAGAAGCTTTAATTTCGAATCCCCATCACAAGTAAGTACTTTTCCTAAAATATGAAATTAGGGTTCATGTTATGATATTTGATCATAATGATCAAAGGTTGATAATTCATGATTAGTTAGTTAATTAGTCTCTAATTTGAGATGATTGTGATATAGGAATCAAGTAAGAAGTGGGGAAGCTATTGTTAGTGTGATTGTGATTGAGAATCAAGGTAAGTATATTGGCTATAACATGTTCTTGTTAGCTTTATCATATTCTTGGTATGATAATGGTTGATGTTTGTTAGCTTTATCATGTTTAATTACATGGTAATGGTGAAGGATAGGGTATAGGGTGCGTTAGCTAGTTATGGATCCATCACTAGGCTTAGCTTAGTTAGTCGTTGGGCTAACTATGGGACGAGGGTCAACCTTATGGGTTGATCGATTTTAGGCCGACTATGTTGGCGTGAGGTAAGTGCCCCTATATCGCTAGCTTAACTAGTGTTTAGACTAGTTATGGTTATGGTATGAGTTATCATACATTGTTAGGTTGTTATTGCCATGTACTTACTAAGCATTTCACTTACATGTTTAGATATGATGTTTTCTTGATAGGTTCCGGCGAAGCTAGTAAAGGTAAAGAGAAAGGGTAGGATGGCTTGTATATAGAAGTATATCTTGGAACTTGGTAAGTAGAAGCTCTTGTCTTTTGGATCAAGCTTTTGAAGGTTGGAAGCCCCAAGTGCCATCCTCTTTTTGGTATGTGATCTTGGTCTAATATGGGTCTTAGTAGTGTCTACAAGTCCTTGTTAATGGTTATGTCTAAGTCATGTATTTAGTCGAGTCAATGGTGTCTAAGTTAGAACTTGTATGGTTATAGCACTCGTTAAGGGGTGTTTGGTATAAGCATGTTTCTACCCATTTTGAGATGTTAACGGGTCATGTATGTATGGAACGCTTTTGATATGTTAAGTTAATGGTTATGGTCAAGTTATGTGTGAATTGGTAGTAGTATAAGTGGTCTTGTAGTGTAAATGGGTCATTTTGCGTATTAATGCACAACCCGTCACTTGGTAAAGCACGTATTCCGAGAGTTGTTCGACAAATGTTTTTGTATGAAAATGAGCCCATTGATATACCAAATAAATCTGGAAAGTTTGGTTGAGTTTCGAGTTCGGGAGGTCGGGTTTCCGGCCGGGGATTTTGAAAAAAAAAAGCCTTCTGATGAACAGTAACCGCGGTTGGCAGTTTTTCAGATTTTTGGCAATTTTCAAAAATTCATATCTTTTAATCCGTAAGTCGAAACGGGTTGTGCTACCTATCGTTTCGAAGGTAATTGAATGTAGTTTCATTTAAAAATAGCCTCAAGGGCTGAATGTATACCCATTTTTTTCAGTTCATGAAAGAGTAACAGCGGGTCAGTTTTAGTTCAAGTATTCCCGCGTAAAAAGTTTCAAATTTTAGGTCTAATTTGGCACGGGGTGTTACACCAACGCTTTGGAAAACTGTAGTTTTGGAAATTAGTGCTAATTTATAATGTCTAAGTATTCATAGGTTGAAACTGCCCGTGAGAAGCGCAGAAGGGAAATGCAATTTGCTAAGACAGGGTTGGTACTGCAGCATAATGATCGGCCTCTTAAAGGAAGATGCAGTGAAAATGATTCTGATGAGATCGAACCGATTGAACCCGAGTTAAGTGAAATTTACTCTAGAGGTACCCATAGTGATTCCCATATTGAGGCTCCTTCAGATTGTGTACACTATTTTTTCATCAATAGGAGCTTAAGAAATATAAACAATTTTATATAAGCTCATAAGTATGAAAACAATCCTAACCCGGAAATTTTAATTCCTTACTCGGAAATTTTTGGGCCTAACTCGAAAGATTTTCTTCCTTGCTCGGAAGATTTTGGTCCTTGCAAGGAAAAAAATTTTCTTACTCGGAGAAACACGTAATTTTCCGAGAAAAAACACCAAAAATCACATTTTTTCACCATAAATCACCACGATTCGCCCCCGGTTAGCTCTGATACCAATTGTAATGACAAGATTAACGTTGAGGAGGTCGGGGAAACTCGAAATAAAGGTTAAACATGGTAGAATTAGATTATTGAATGGGGTGGTGTGTATGTTTTCTAAAGAGAGAAAGTAAAGAAAACACACACACCTCCAAGTTACAAATGAGAATCCCACCCTCCTAGTTGAGACTAGGAGGGTATTTATACTATTTTACAAGCCTAATTTTACACAAATGGCAAAACTAGACCTTGTACTTTATTCTATTGCAATTCCCTACTATAACATACCTTTAAAGGCTAACAAAAATACATCAAATTACACACAAATATATTTTCAGCTTTTGAAGGGTATTTAAGTAATTTGATTAAACTTAAGCATGTTGCAAGTGCCTTGGACTTATGGAGACTTATGATATATAAAATCTCCCATAAGCCTTTGTGACAAACGAAACTTTAATGTACTAGTAACTAGAAAAGTGAGGTTGCATATCTAATGTAGTTGCCACTATGATAAAATAAAGTATCCGAGCCTGTTACAAATTTCAACTTCTGTAATTCAATACTGTCTTGATTTGTATAAATGCGTATTTTTCGTAATAATACTTAATACCTCTCTGTTATCTGATATATGATTTTGCAGGAAACAATGGTGCCCGTGGAGGGTGTAGTCAATGAATCACATTTATCGAGGTAAAATGGTAGTAATATGTGTTGATACTTTTCATTCCATTAATAAATGTTAATACTTTTCTAGGAATATATGATGTGTTTCTAGGTTTAATATCTCTATCGGGTTAACACAATTTGTTGAATTTATAAAGTAACGTCTCATTATTATCTTCAGCTTAAATATAGATGATAGCAACATGATGATAATGACGAAAAAGAAAAACAAGTCCAAAGACAAAAATTCAAAACAGGTATATCGTGATAATTATTGGTTTTTGTAATATAAATAATTGTTACATCTTTTTTACATAAGGTCTTAATGCGTTGATATTTTGTGTTTCGTTCTTTTTCTGTGAAGGGTTCTCAAAAGTCGAAGAAAAAAGAAAGACGTACTAAACAAAGCAACTCCCAGAAGCGAAAACTCAAGAAGCTTGAGGTTTGTGCATCAGTTTACGTGTTTGATCCATCCATCCTGCCTTAGAGAATAGACTTTGTTTGGTTTACATGTGACTGATTTCTTATCGTATGCAGGAGGACAAGGAAAAATCAGCTCTTTTGACCAAAAGCCTAGAGACATTAGAGTATGTGATAGTGTGATAGTGTGAAGTTGTAATTTTTCTTACCCTTTTATAAAATTTATCAGGAAGTACAAACTCCAGGACGATGCTTATTCACTCATGTGGTCGCCCAGCAATTTAGGCCAGGTTAGTGTTTTGTCCAACGCTTTGGAAAACTGTAGTTTTGGAAATTTGTGCTAATTTGTAATGTCTAAATATTCATAGGTTGAAACTGCCCGTGAGAAGCGCAGAAGGGAAATGCAATTTGCTAAGACGGGGTTGGTACTGCAGCATAATGATCGGCCTCTTAAAAGAAGATGCAGTGAAAATGATTCTGATGAGATCGAACCGATTGAACCCGAGTTAAGTGAAGTTTACTCTAGAGGTTCCCACAGTGATTCCCATATTGAGGCTCCTTCACTAGGACCTCTAGAGGCTCATTCAGATTGTGTACACTATTTTTTAATCAATAGGAGCTTAAGAAATATAAACAATTTTATATAAGCTCATAAGTATGAAAACAATCCTAACCCGGAAATTTTAATTCCTTACTCGGAAATTTTAATTCCTTACTCGGAAATTTTTGGGCCTAACTCGGAAGATTTTCTTCCTTGCTCGGAAGATTTTGGTCCTTGCTCCGAAAAAAAATTTCTTACTCGGAGAAACACGTTACTTTTCCGAGAAAAAACACCAAAAATAACATTTTTTCACCAAAAATCACCACGATTCGCCCCCGGTTAGCTCTGATACCAATTGTAATGACAAGATTCACGTTTAGGAGGTCGGGGAAACTCGAAATAAAGGTTAAACATGGTAGAATTAGATTATTGAATGGGGAGGTGTGTATGTTTTCTAAAGAGAGAAAGTAAAGAAAAAACACACACCTCCAAGTTACAAATGAGAATCCCACCCTCCTAGTTGAGACTAGGAGGGTATTTATACTATTTTACAAGCCTAACTTTACACAAATGGCAAAACTAGACCTTGTACTTTATTCTATTGCAATTACCTATTATAACATAACTTTAAAGGCTAAGAAAAATACATCAAATTACAAACAAATATATTTTCAGCTTTTGAAGGGTATTTTAGTAATTTGATTAAACTTAAGCCTGTTTCAAGTGGCTTGGACTTATGGAGACTTATGACATATAAAAGCTTCCATAAGCCTTTGTGACAAACGAAACTTTAATGTACCAGTAACTAGAAAAGTGATGTTGCATATCTAATGTAGTTGCCACTATGATAAAATAAAGTATCCGAGCGTGTTACAAATTTCAACTTCTGTAATTCAATACTGTCTTGATTTGTATAAATGCGTATTTTTCGTAATAATATTTAATACCTCTCTGTTATCTGATATATGATTTTGCAGGAAACAATGGTGCCCGTGGAGGGTGTAGTCAATGAATCACATTTATCGAGGTAAAATAGTAGTAATATGTGTTGATACTTTTCATTCCATTAATAAATGTTAATACTTTTCTAGGAATATATGATGTGTTTCTGGGTTTAATATCTCTATCGGGTTAACACAATTTGTTGAATTTATAAAGTAAAGTCTCATTATTATCTTCAGCTTAAATGGAGATGATATCAACATGATGATAATGACGAAAAAGAAAAACAAGTCCAAAGACAAAAATTAAAAACAGGTATATCGTAATAATTCTTGGATTTTGTAATCAAAATAATTGTTACATCTTTTTTACATATGGTCTTAATGCGTTGATATTTTATGTTTTGTTCTTTTTCTGTGAAGGGTTCTCAAAATTCGAAGAAAAAAGAAAGACGTACTAAACAAAGTAACTCCCAGAAGCGAAAACTCAAGAAGCTTGAGGTTTGTGCATCAGTTTACATGTTTGATCCATCCATCCTGCCTTAGAGAATAGACTTTGTTTGGTTTACATGTGACTGATTTCTTATCGTATGCAGGAGGAAAAGGAAAAATCAGCTCTTTTGACTAAAAGCCTCGAGGCAATAGAGTATGTGATAGTGTGAACTTGTGTCAGATACGTGAACTGTGTGAAAGTTGTAATTTTTCTTACCCTTTTATAAAATTTATCAGGAAGTACAAACTCCAGGACGACGCTTATTCACTCATTTGGTCAACCAGCAATTTAGGCCAGGTTAGTGTTTTGTCCAACGCTTTGAAAAACTGTAGTTTTGGAAATTTGTGCTAATTTGTAATGTCTAAATATTGATTAGTTGAAACTGCCCGTGAGAAGCGCAGAAGGGAAATGCAATTTGCTAAGACGGGGTTGGTACTGCAGCATAATGATCGGCCTCTTAAAAGAAGATGCAGTGAAAATGATTCTGATGAGATCAAACCGATTGAACCCGAGTTAAGTGAAGTTTACTCTAGAGGTTCCCACAGTGATTCCCATATTGAGGCTCCTTCACTGGGACCTCTAGAGGCTCCTTCAGATTGTGTACACTATTTTTTCATCAATAGGAGCTTAAGAAATATAAACAATTTTATATAAGCTCATAAGTATGAAAACATTCCTAACTCGAAAATTTTAATTCCTTACTCGGAAATTTTTTGGCCTAACTCGGAAGATTTTCTTCCTTGCTCGGAAGATTTTGGTCCTTGCTCGGAAAAAAATTTTCTTACTCGGAGAAAGACGCAACTTTTCCGAGAAAAAACACCAAAAATCACATTTTTTCCCCATAAATCACCACGATTCGCCCCCGGTTAGCTCTGATACCAATTGTAATGACAAGATTCACGTTGAGGAGGTCGGGAAAACTCGAAATAAAGGTTAAACATGGTAGAATTAGATTATCGAATGGGGAGGTGTGTATGTTTTCTAGAGAGAGAAAGTAAAGAAAACACACACACCTCCAAGTTACAAATGAGAATCCCACCCTCCTAGTTGAGACTAGGAGGGTATTTATATTATTTTACAAGCCTAACTTTACACAATTGGCAAAACTAGACCTTGTACTTTATTCTATTGCAATTCCCTACTATAACATAACTTTAAAGGCTAACAAAAATACATCAAATTACACACAAATATATTTTCAGCTTTTGAAGGGTATTTAAGTAATTTGATTAAACTTAAGCCTGTTTCAAGTGGCTTGGACTTATGGAGACTTATGACATATAAAAGCTTCCATAAGCCTTTGTGACAAACGAAACTTTAATGTACAAGTAACTAGAAAAGTGAGGTTGCATATCTAATGTAGTTGCCACTATGATAAAATAAAGTATCCGAGCCTGTTACAAATTTCAACTTTCGTTAATTCAATACTGTCTTGATTTGTATAAATGCGTATTTTTCATAATAATACTTAATACCTATCTGTTATCTGATATATTATTTTTTGTAAGAAACAATGGTGCCCGTGGAGGGTGTAGTCAATGAATCACATTTATCGAGGTAAAATAGTAGTAATATGTCTTGATACTTTTCATTCCATTAATAAATGTTAATACTTTTTTAGGAATATATGATGTGTTTCTGGGTTTAATATCTCTATCGGGTTAACACAATTTGTTGAATTTATAAAGTAACGTCTCATTATTATCTTCAGCTTAAATGAAGATGATAGCAACATGATGATAATGACGAAAAAGAAAAACAAGTCCAAAGACAAAAATTCAAAACAGGTATATCGTGATAATTCTTGGTTTTTGAAATCTAAATAATTGTTACATCTTTTTTACATAAGGCCTTAATGCGTTGATATTTTGTGTTTCGTTCTTTTTCTGTGAAGGGTTCTCAAAACTCGAAGAAAAAAGAAAGACGTACTAAACAAAGAAACTCCCAGAAGCGAAAACTCAAAAAGCTTGAGGTTTGTGCATCAGTTTACGTGTTTGATCCATCCATCCTGCCTTAGAGAATATACTTTGTTTGGTTTACATGTGACTGATTTCTTATCGTATGCAGGAGGACAAGGAAAAATCAGCTCTTTTGACCAAAAGCCTCGAGACATTAGAGTATGTGATAGTGTGAACTTGTGTCAGATACGTGAACTGTGTAAAAGTTGTAATTTTTCTTACCCTTTTATAAAATTTATCAGGAAGTACAAACTCCAGGACGATGCTTATTCACTCATGTGGTCGTCCAGCAATTTAGGCCAGGTTAGTGTTTTGTCCAACGCTTTGGAAAACTGTAGTTTTGGAAATTTGTGCTAATTTGTAATGTCTAAATATTCATAGGTTGAAATTGCCCGTGAGAAGCGCAGAAGGGAAATGCAATTTGCTAAGACGGGGTTGGTACTGCAGCATAATGATCGGCCTCTTTAAAGAAGATGCAGTGAAAATGATTCTGATGAGATCGAACCGATTGAACCCGAGTCAAGTGAAGTTTACTCTAGAGGTTCCCACAGTGATTCCCATATTGAGGCTCCTTCACTGGGACCTCTAGAGGCTCCTTCAGATTGTGTACACTATTTTTTCATCAACAGGAGCTTAAGAAATATAAACAATTTTATATAAACTCATAAGTATGAAAACAATCCTAACTCGGAAATTTTAATTCCTTACTCGAAAATTTAAATTCCTTACTCGGAAATTTTTGGGCCTAACTCGGAAGATTTTCTTCCTTGCTCGGAAGATTTTGGTCCTTGCTCGGAAAATTTTTTTCTTACTCGGAGAAACACGTAACTTTTCCGAGAAAAAACACCAAAAATCACATTTTTTCACCATAAATCACCACGATTCGCCCCCGGTTAGCTCTGATACCAATTGTAATGACAAGATTCACGTTGAGGAGGTCGGGGAAACTCGAAATAAAGGTTAAACATGGTAGAATTAGATTATTGAATGGGGAGGTGTGTATGTTTTCTAGAGAGAGAAAGTAAAGAAAACACACACACCTCCAAGTTACAAATGAGAATCCCACCCTCCTAGTTGAGACTAGGAGGGTATTTATACTATTGCAATTCCCTACTATAACATAACTTTAAAGGCTAACAAAAATACATCAAATTACACACAAATATATTTTCAGCTTTTGAAGGGTATTTAAGTAATTTGATTAAACTTAAGCCTGTTTCAAGTGGCTTGGACTTATGGAGACTTATGACATATAAAAGCTTCCATAAGCCTTTGTGACAAACGAAACTTTAATGTACCAGTAACTAGAAAAGTGAGGTTGCATATCTAATGTAGTTGCCACTATGATAAAATAAAGTATCCGAGCCTGTTACAAATTTCAACTTCTGTAATTCAATACTGTCTTGATTTGTATAAATGCGTATTTTTCGTAATAATATTTAATACCTCTCTGTTATCTGATATATGATTTTCCAGGAAACAATGGTGCCCGTGGAGGGTGTAGTCAATGAATCACATTTATCGAGGTAAAATAGTAGTAATATGTGTTGATACTTTTCATTCCATTAATAAATGTTAATACTTTTCTAGGAATATATGATGTGTTTCTGGGTTTAATATCTCTATCGGGTTAACACAATTTGTTGAATTTATAAAGTAACGTCTCATTAATATCTTCAGCTTAAATGGAGATGATATCAACATGATGATAACGTCGAAAAAGAAAAACAAGTCCAAAGACAAAAATTAAAAACAGGTATATCGTAATAATTCTTGGATTTTGTAATCTAAATAATTGTTACACATCTTTTTTACATAAGGTCTTAATGCGTTGATATTTTGTGTTTCGTTCTTTTTCTGTGAAGGGTTCTCAAAAGTCGAAGAAAAAAGAAAGACGTCAAAGGTCCTTTAAGAATCATAAAAACAGGAAAAGTCATCAAAGGTCCTTTAAGAATCATAAAATTACATTATAAGTCCTTTGGTGCAAAGTTTCATAAAATTAGAACTTTGGTCCCTCAAGTTTGGAAAATGTCAAAATTAGTCCCCGGGTGTTTTTAAAATGGAAAATTATATTTTATAACCCTTGTACTATTTAAACTTGGCAAGAAATACCCTTGTGATAATTTTGGAAGATGTGCAAGTTTGGTCCTCAAAGTTTCAGAATATTACATTTTTGGTCCTTGTGATATTTTAACTACAAACCAAACCGGATCCAAACTAAACCCTTAACCCTTAAATAAAAATAACCCAACCCAACACCCTATTATCTAAACCCAGCCCAACCAAGCCCAACTCCCTTTCCATTAAAACCCAACCCGACCCAACCTGGTATTCAAAACCAGTTTGACTTCGGTCAAACTTATCCCTAACCTCACATCCCCGCCAATACAACCTCACCCATGGTTTCTCTGCTATACCACTCCCCATCCAATCCCACTCACCTAACAATGCCAAAAGCTTTTAAAGCTTCTTCTCCACCTCCCTGAAAAGCATTAAATGCTTAAACCTGCTCAATCCACTAACTCAATTTTCCCGCCAAAATGCCAAGTGGACAGCTGAGATCATTGGAAGCAATTCAAGGGATGGGATTTGCTCAGAGATGAAGACTTTGGGTTTCCCAGTTGTATTTAGTATAAATAGAACAATGTAATGGATAAAAAAGTAGTAGCTAATTTAGTTTAAATCGCATTTTACTTTATTTAGTTGTAATCTTGTAATCTTTCATTTCCAGTTGTAATTCAAAGTAATTCAAGTTATAAAAATCTTGTTTCATGTTATCTTGTGTCTGAATTTATTGTTGTTCAAAATTGTATGTCTCTGTTGAGAATTTAAGATTCGAACCATTACTTAAAAGCTCTCACACCCTTGTAATAAGTTTATATAAGCTTTATATAGCTTCCTATAAGCTTATTTAGTATACCTCAGTTCTTAATCTCAAAATACAAGAAAAGTCAATCATGGTCAACATAAGCTCTTAAAAGCTACCATGGGTTGTATAAGCTGATCAAGAAAGTTGTTTGTGGTTTTCTAGCTTGCTTTTAACAAGCTAGATGGTTCTGTCCTATGCATGCTATCCCTATAGCCACTCTCTCAGTTGTAAGCCTTTGATCTAATTTAGCATTTTACTGCATCAATAGTTTATTGCTTAAAATTTTGGTGTTATTGTGTCTCTGTGGTGATTGTTAAGTGATATTAAGTTTAAAATCATTAGCTTGTTCTTTGATTTTCATAGTTGCTTTGAATCTCATCATAGCAGTCAATATAGCATTTGGTCCTTCCCTGTGTTTCATGCTTAGTTCATTAATGTTTTATGCTTCATTGATCTTGTGTAATGATAATATAAAGGTGGAAATCAGTGTTGTGGTTTAAATTCCATAGTTGCTTTGGAATCTTGTTTTACTGCTGCATCAGGGGTGTTTGGATTTGCTGATATAACAGCAGACCCTTGCTTGATTGTTGTTGTTTGTTATTCTTACATTTCATATTAGTCAATACTAGCTCAGAAAAGCCTTAATAACAAGTACCTAATCAACAAAAAAAGTCAAAATCACTTTTAATCTCTCATAAGTTGATCACTGTTGGATTTTTAGCTTGTGAAATCCATCACAGTTGTGTAAAACTTGTTAAAATAGCTTAATATCATCTCATTGTAGCTTATTACATCATATTCAGTCCATTAGAACCAATCAAAGTTCACCAAAGTCAAATCTTGTGTTTTTCTGCAAAAGTCAAATTCATCAGCAGACCTTGTGTTTTGGTATCTGATCTTTGATCAAATTGGGATTCAATTGGTGTATTTGTGATGGGGCTTTTGTGTTTTTAAGATACTCAGTAGTATAGAGAAGCTTTTGCCCCCATAATATTTCATCTCAGTAGCTTATTACCTAGCTTAATTCACTCTGCAAGATTGCCTTTTTCTGCATATTTCTGTCTTAAGTTTGAAACAGATTTGGTGTTGATTGTGCTTATTTGTTGGATTATCTGTTGGATTTAAGTTGATTTGTGCTTATTTAAGTTGTTTATGCTTATTCTGAGCATTTGGTGAAGTTTCTAATCTTGTAGCTTATTTTTGGCTTATTTGCCAACTGCTTATCTGCCCATTTCTGCTTATTTGGCTTATTAAACTTTTCATTTTATTTTTCATAGCTTTCTAATAATATTTTAGATTTACTCAGAAAATTTCATAATTTTCTGATTAGTTTTGATATTTTTAATCTTTTTAATTAGTTTAAAATAGTATTTAAATCATAATAAATAGAAAAATAATCAGAAAAATATAAATCCAATTTTCATAATTTTCTTTTATCATTTGTAATCTAGGAAAAATATAAATATATTTTTAGGCCTTAAGAAAAACCAAAAATAGAAATATAGTGATAGCTTCTATTTAATAGAATTTATCTTTTTTAAATTTTAATTAAGCAATTTTCATTTTTATAATTTTCTTAGTTTCTATTTACCTAGTAATATTTTTAGAAAAAGTTTTAGATTTTTCTTTGTCCATTTAGTATTTTCTTTTTTATAATTTAAATTAGTTTAATAAGTTATTAAATAATAAATAATTAATAATAATTAAATAAAAAGTATAAAAAATATAATTTAAAGTTTTTAAATAAGTTTTAAGTTATTTTACATTTTTAGGTTTTAAAACTTTATAAATTTTAGTTTTTGTCCCATTTTAGCTTTTCCGTTACGCGTTTCAGTTTATTAATTCGCGTTTAATTTTATTGTGCATATCTGTTTTAATTTGTTATTTAGAATTGTTAAAAAGCAAAATCAAAAGCAATCTAAATCATCAGTCACTCTAATCCTAGCTTTTCACAGTTTTCCATTCACATCTCGTTGGGAAACGATCCGGGTGATCACTTGCCTGGTTTCACACTACACACGAGTATTCGTTCTGAGGCTGTTTATATTTTATCATTTATTACGGTTGACCATTCACAAGTGGTTGACTTGTGTGATAGAGAAATAAAAGATAGATAGTTCGGGACGGATCAAATTTTGGCGCCGCTGCCGGGGAGGTGTGCTGCGACTATTGTGAAGAATTTTAGCGATTAGTGATTCGAGATCCTTCTATCAGAAGTTCCTATTTCCCAAAAACAATATAAAATACAAAAATATTTTTCTTTTCTTTTCTATATATATTATTATTATTATTATTATCATATAAAAATTAAAAACCCAAAAACATTTTCCGTTTTCTTTAATAATAAACAAATAATAAAAATTAACCATCGAGAACCAAGACTGAGTACTACCTAACTGGGGGTACGGCCATAATAAGTTCCCAAACCTAAGATAAAAACTTGCCTTTGTATCACTTGCGAATATCGGCTCACCTTTAATTGATAAACAAACTCTAACGGAGGTTCTAGGATAGTCTGACATTAAATTGTCGGACTGAAAGAAGCGGGTTTTTAAGGAGCATTTAATTGCCCACCTCTGCTTCTCCGCCACTCTGTGCGTTTGTCTTTTAGAGAGCTACCGTACGCTTGTTGATTATTGGTTTAAGTTCACTTGTGTTTTTTCTCGATCTTGATTTTAATTGAAATTTTTTGTTTTCATCTCCACTTTTCAAAAACAAATAAAATCCAAAAAGAATCTTCTTACACCCTTTTCTAAGTTTCCTCCACTATAAAGGATTCTTAGACTCGTCTTAGTGCATGCGCACTCGTTCTTCTAGGTCATCAAGCCCTTTTCGTGAGCTTGGAAAAATACCTCGAAGACGTCGTAGACGTTCTGCTCCATCAGTCGTACCCGAGATACGGACTGATCCCGAAACCCCTATCATCATGGCAGAAGACCGCCCTATGAATGAGCTTCTCCAGGCTCCCACCGAGGGTTATGGAGATGCCATTATTGTTCCAGCCATCGTGGCTGAGAATTTTGAGCTGAAAATTGGGTTGATAAACCTTGTTACATCGCGTCAATTCTATGGTTTTGAGAGGGACGACCCTCAAGATCACATGCGATGGTTCAATAAAATCACATCCACCATCAAATGTAAAAATGTCCCGGAGGAATCAATCAAACTTCTTCTTTTCCCGTTTTCTATAGATGGGGCAGCCCGAATTTGGCTTGACAAACAACCCCCTCGATCAATTAGAACATGGGAAGATTTAGTCCAAAAATTCGTAAATGAATTCTTTCCTCCTTCCAAAACCACGCATCTTAAAAATGAAATCATGAAATTCACTCAAAGGTTTGATGAACCATTTGGAGAAGCATGGGATCGTTTTAAAGAATTGCTCCGCAAATGTCCTCATCACGGTTTCACCGATTTGATGCAGATGGACACCTTCTACAGTGGGTTAAACCCATCTGACCAAGATTCTCTCAATGCCTCAGCTGGAGGTAATTTTCTGAGCAAATCCACTAAGGAAGCCATCGCTCTCATTGAAAATAAGTCTAAGGTCCGTACTACACGAAACAGGACATATAATTCCCAGGCTAGTGCTGGTCCTTCTACTTCATCTCCCGTGAGTCAGTCTAGTACTGATACTCAGCTTGCTGAACTCACGAAGGTTATTCAAGCTTTGGTTTTCTCCACACAAAAGAAAGAGTCCGCTCCGCAAACTTCTCACACTGCTGAAGTCAAAAAAATAGAAGTTTGTGTTACTTGTGGTGGACCTCATGCTTACTATAATTGTACTGCCACCGATGGCAATACATTTGATGTTAATGCTATAGCCGGAACATCCAATCAAGGAGGTAATCAGTACCGTCCTCAAGTGGACCCAAAACACCGTGCTAGCAATCAATTTGGACCACCCGGATTTCCTCCTCCCAACAATCCAAATAGGATTAATCCTAATCAACAGAGAGGGCAAAACATGCAAAATCAATTTAATGCCCCAAACAATCAATACCCACCCCAGAGGGGTAATCAAGGGTATTCAGCTCCTAATCACCAAGTACCTCTCCCAAATGAACTTGATAACTACATCAAGTTTAATGAGACCAAAATGAAGGCAATACAAAATCAGATATCTGGATTGAGGAATGAATTTCAAACTTCAATATACAAGCAAGGAACTGAGCTTAAGAATGAGCTTTCAAATAAAATTGATCATTCTCAAAGCGAAGTTAAGAATATGCTTACCAGTCTCATGAACCATATTGATGAGTGTGTAAATACTCATCATTTCTTTTACATTTGAGCTACAGAAACAGTCAAAAACACTTTAAAAAGTCTAAAAATGTATAAAAATATCATCTGACTGTGTTTTTATAAGTTTTAGGGAAAAACAAACAATAAATGGCATAATTTGCATTTTAGTCCCTGAACTTTCAGAATTTGGCAAATCTAGTCCCTAGAATCTAAAAAAAGTGGAATTTATCATTCAAGGTCCCTAAAATAATCTTAATTGTCAAATTTGGTCCTTGAATGATTGTTTGGGCAAAAAATTACAAAAAGGTCCCTCAATTTTGAAAAGTGTCAAAAATGGTCCCTGGGTTATTTAAAATGGAAAATAAATAATTATAACCCTTGTATTATTTATCTTGGCAAATATGGTCCTTGTGTAATTATTTTATGGCAGGTTTAGTCCTTGGATTAACTTTGGAAAAGTGCAACTCAAGCCCCTCAACTTTCAGAGAATTACAAAATTGGTCCTTGTGTTAACTAGAACCGGATCCAACATTAAACCCTTAACCCAAAATAAATAAACAAACAAACCCAACCCATCCTATTTACTAAACCCAGCCCAACCAAGCCCAACTTCCCTACACACCCAACCCGACCCACTTTTTTTTAGTTTAAACCCAGGGTCAAACTTATGTTTGACCCGTCTCTTTCCCTGAAAACCCGCCAAACCATCCAGTCACCATCCCACCTCACCAAAACCACCATCCACCTCATCCCCCCTCCTCAACACTCCACCTAACACATCCAAAAACATTAATTGCTTTCTTCCCACTCCCCACTAGCAATATCAGAGGATTTAGTCAAAATCCATTTTTTTTCCCGCCAAAATTGCCAAGTGGTCAATTGTGATGAATTCTTGGAAATCAATGGTCAAAAGATGGTGGGAAGTACTCAGAGATGTCGACAAGGTGATAAGGGACTATAAAGAACAGAGGAGAGTGTGTGTAATTTTTTATCTAGTGTAATTTAGTTTTATTAATGTCGAATTATAAAATTTCAAGTTCTTAGTTTAATTTTAATCTTGCAAGTGTTGTAATTTATGTTTTCAGAATGTTATAAACCTTTCTCAATAATTTAATTCAAGTTCCAATTAACTTTCCAGTTTATGCAATTTTCACTTTATTTCAAAAATCTCATAATCAATTGTATGTTGTTATTAGAATGGTTCTGGACTCATAAGCTCACATAAGCTCCCATATAGCTTATTTAAGCTATTAGTAATTATTAAAATCAGTTTAGCATCAAAAAGTCAAAAATACAAAACAGGTCAACTAAAGTCAAAGTTCAAGGAATGATGAAGAAAAGCTGGAGCAAGGGAGAATTTGGATTGCCCTTGGGTTAGAGGCTTCTTGGGAAGCCTGTAGGTTGGTTCTATTGGTCCTTGGCTCTGTGTTTTCAGCTAAAGTTCATTTGTAAGCTTTATTTTCATATTTGGGCATTCACTGTAGAATCCTTTATATAACTGCTTATCTCTGGTTGTTTGTGTTTATCTGGTGTATTTAAGTAATTTTATAGATCAAAGTTGTGTTCTTGTTCAATATAATTAGTTGTTTCTTTATATATCCTTTTAACAGTCAAACTAGCATACTTGTGATTCCTATGTTTCATGCTTTTGTTGTTGGTGTTCTATGCTTTTATAGTCTTAAATTATCATGTTATAAGCTTAGGAATCAGTGTCATTGATTAAGTTAGTCTTTCACTTCAATAATCACATTATCAGTTACAATAGGGAGTGTTTGGATCTAGGCTGCATATTGTGTTCTTGTTGTTATATTGTTGTTAATTTGGTTTAAATATACTGCATTAGGTATGTTTAGGTTAGATTTAGCATAAAATCCAGTCTTACTTAGCTAAATAGTCAAAATCATCCCTTGATCTCTTGATCTCAGTCAACTGTTTGGAATTTTAGTTGCTAAATCATTCACTTCAGTTATAAAGTTGTTTGTATTGCTTGTTCTAATCATTTAGTAGCTTAATACATCATAATCAATCAATTAGGAAGGATCAAAAGTCACAAAAGTCAAAATATCCAAAATCTGTCAAAAGTCAAGAAACTCAGGTTTACCCCGTTTTTTGGTACCTGATCTAGGGCCAAATTCATCATCAATTGATCAGTTCCTGATGGGGCTTTTGGTGTTTTTGCATACTCAGTAGTGCTGAGAACATTTTGCCCCCATAATATTGTGTTTCCATAGCTTATTGCTTAGCTTAATCTTGCCTTAAAGTTGCCTGATTTCTGAGTTTTCTGAATCAAGTTTCACAACAGTCAATTGTTAAATCTGTTTGATCTCTTGTTGTAATTTGTGTTTTTTAGTTAATTTGTGGTTATTTCATCATATTACCTTGTTCCTGAACTTTTGGCATCTTTATCTGCTTATTTGCTTATTTTTGGCTTATTAGCTTATTGCTTATTAGCCCAAATCTGCTTATTGGGCCTTGTCAGCTTTTCATTTTATTTTTCCCAGCTTCCTTATAATATTTTAGCATTATCTGTAATTTTTCATAATTTTCTGATCAGTTTTAATATTTTTAAATCATTTTAATTAGTAGCTAATAGTATTTAAATCATAAAAAATAGAAAAATAATCAAAAAAATATAATTCCAATTTTCATAATTTTCTTTTATCATTTTTAATCTAGGAAAAATATAAAAATATTTTTAGGACTTAAAAACAAACGAAATAGAAATATAGTGATAGCTTCTATTTAATAGAATTTATCTTTTTAAATTTTAATTAAGTAATTTTCATTTTTATAATTTTCTTATCTTTTTATTACTTTAAAGTATTTATAGAAAAATTTTCAGATTTTTATTTGATCTTTTAGTATTTATTAGAATTTTAATTAGTTTAAATAAATATTAAATAGTTTTTAATTAATAATAATTAATTAATAAGTTAAATAAATAATTTTCTTTTTCCAATAATTTTCTTTTATTATTAGGATTGTAAAAATATAAATTTCATATCCGTAGGCTGTTTATTTCTTAAAACTCACTTTTTATTTCGTACGTTTACGTTTATTTAAATTTAAACGTACGCTTTTAGGTTTTTATACGTTTTTAAGTAATTTGGTTTCCAGTTCTTGTTTATATAGCTTGGTTAAAGCTATTTTCTTATCTCATTAGTGTAATCAAAATCATAATCCCTTTTCTGTTCAATAACATTTGATCACAATCCGTTTTTAAACACAATTTCGCATATCGCTGGGACTTAAACGACCCGGGGATAAAACTGTACTCCTTGGATTATTGCATTGTGCTCTTGATAGTTTGACTCTTGTTTGACCAAATCCTTGGTCAATATTAGTTGACTGTTCAGACCCAATCAAAATTTTGGCGCCGCTGCCGGGGAGGTGTGCTGCGTGTTAAACGTTTTGCAGTATCGTGTCTTTGAACCCCAATCTGTGAATATCTTTTCTCTCTTGTATATTTATCATATATAAAAGCAAAACGCTTGTGAAGTTAACTCATTTAAACGGATCAAGCACCAAAAATATCGTATTCCCATTCCCCATAAAACCATATAAAAAACAAAAATATTTTCTTTTCTTTTCTATATATACTATCATATAAAAAATAAAAACATCAAAAATATTTTCCATTTTCTGTGTTAAATAATAAACAATAAATAAAAATTAACCATCGAGAACCAAGACTGAGCACTACCTAACTGGGGGTGCGGCCATAATAAGTTCCCAAACCTAAGATAAAAACTTGCCTTTGTATCCTTGTGAGTGGTGTACCTTTTTCAAAGAAGCCATTCATCTTGTGATTATTGGTTTAAGTTCACTTGTGTTTTTTCTCGATCTTGATTTTTAATAGAAAAATTTTGTTTAATAAAATCCAAAAAGAATCTTCTTACCCTTTTCTGAGTTTCCTCCACTATAAAGGATTCTTAGACTCGTCTTAGTGCATGCGCACTCGTTCTTCTAGGTCATCAAGCCCTCTCCGTGAGCTTGGAAACATACCTCGAAGGCGTCGTAGACGTTCTGCCCCATCAGTCGTATCTGAGGAACGTACTGATCCTGTCGTCATGGCAGAATTGCCAATGAATGAGCTTCTCCAGGCACCCATCGAGGGTTATGGAGATGCCATTGTTGTTCCAGCTATTGTAGCTGAGAGTTTTGAGCTCAAAACCGGGTTACTGAATCTTGTAACCTCAAGCCAATTCTACGGTTTTGAGAGGGATGATCCTCATGCTCACATTCGATGGTTTAACAAGATTACATCTACCATCAAATATAAGAACATCCCTGCTAGCTCAATCAAACTTCTTCTATTCCCATTTTCTCTCGAGGGACAAGCCCGGATATGGCTTGAAAAACAACCCCCTCGTTCAATTGAGACATGGGAGGACTTAGTTACAAAGTTTGTAAACGAATTTTTTCCACCGTCTAGAACTACAAGTCTTAAAAATGAAATCATCAAATTCACACAAAGATTTGATGAATCGTTTAGTGACGCGTGGGATCGTTACAAAGAATTGCTTCGTAAATGTCCTCATCATGGTTTTACCGAGTTGATGCAAATCGACACTTTCTATAATGGAGTGAGCCAATCTGACCAAGATTCTCTCAATGCCTCCTCAGGAGGTAACTTTTTGAGCAGAACTGTCAAAGAAGCTTTAGCAATTATTGAAAATAAGTCTAAGGTCCGTACTGCACGAACAAAGCCATATCATTCTCAGGCTAGTGCCGGTCCTTCTACTTCATCTCCCGTGAGTACTTCTAGCACCGATGCTAAGATTGACAAACTCACGGATGCTATTCAAGCTTTGGTTCTCTCAAGCCAAAAGAAAGTCACTTTCACACAAACTCCTTCACATGCTGAAGTGAAGAAAGTGGAAGTCTGTGTTACTTGTGGTGGCCCTCACGCATACTACGACTGTACTGCCACCGATGGTAGTCCTTTTGAAGTTAATGCTATAGCCGGTACTTCAAATCAAGGAGGTAATCAATACCGTCCTCAAATGGAACCATACCGAGCTAGCAACTACCAAGGACCACCCGGTTTTAATCAGAACCAGAATTTGCAAAACCGGAACCAAAATCAACCTGGAATGAACCAAGGTTATCAAAACCAAGGGAATTTCAATTCTGGACAAAATCAAGGTTTCCAACATCAAGGAAACTTTAACCGAAACAATTCCAACCAGGGAAATCATTTTCAGGGAAATGGTAATCCAAATCAAGGGAATTTTCAACATCAAGGTTATAATCAAAATAACCGAATGCAAAATTTCCCTAATCAACATCAAGCCATTCCAGCCCAACATCCATCATCTGATGAGTTGTTGAGGCAGTTCATGAAAGCTCAAGAGGACACAAACAGGTTGTTGGTCAGCCAGATCTCTGAGATTAAAAAATCTTTAAATGATCAACCTTCGGGCTCAGGAAAACTTCCGAGCAACACGATCGTCAACCCGAAGGGCGATGTTAAGGCGATCACAACCCGAAGTGGTGTTTCATATGAGGGACCCACTATTTCCACTACCACTTCTTCTTCTTCCCCCAAGGTAGTGGGAAGTGAGCCTGAGGCGACTAAGGACCCGATACTTCCTACTAATAACGGAGGTACCAACAACGTCCAACCTCAAGTTGTCCCGAAACCCAAGTCTAAACCTCAAGTTGTCTTTGAACATTCTGAAATCCCGGTTGAAAACCCTAAATCCAAAACTTCTATTCCCTACCCATCACGTTTAAATGAACAAAAGCTCCGCGAAAAAGCTAGTCAACAAATGGATAAATTCTTCCAAATTTTCCAAGAATTACACTTTGACATAAGCTTTGCGGACGCTATCATTCTGATGCCTAAATTTGCATCCACAATCAAACACTTGTTAAGTAACAAGGAAAAGCTGTTTGAAATGGCAAAGACTCCGTTAAACGAGAACTGCTCAGCAGTTATCTTGAAAAAGCTTCCCGAGAAGCTTGGAGATCCTGGAAGGTTTCTACTACCTTGTGTCTTTCCAGGAATGGTTGAGTGCTATGCCCTGGCCGATCTAGGTGCAAGCATCAACCTGATGCCTAAATCAGTATGGAAGAAACTTTCTCTTCCTGAACTTACTCCTACCTGCATGACTCTCGAGCTTGCAGATCGTTCAATATCTCGTCCTCTTGGCATTGCGGAGGACGTATTTGTGAAAGTAGGAAAGTTCCATTTTCCGGCTGATTTTGTGGTTGTGGATTTCGATGCTGATTCCAGGGTTCCTCTCATTCTTGGAAGAGGATTCCTAAGAACGGGCCGTGCTCTCATAGATGTATTTGAGCATGAAATCACATTACGTGTGGGTCATGAAGCTGTCACCTTTAACCTCGATCAAACTTCGAGGTACTCCTCAAATTATGATTCGGAATCGGTTAACCGAATCGATGTCATTGATATTGTTTCAGAGGAGTATTCTCAAGAGTTTCTTGGTTATTCTCATAATTCTGTGAGTGGGGATACCACCACATCTTCTTCACCTGGCATTTCCGACTCTTCCCCTTCTCTCACTCCGTTTGAGGGAAGTGATTTCAATTTGGAAGAGATCGATGATTTTCTCAAGTGTGATTCATTCCTAGAGGGGATTGATGACGCTGAGATTGATCTGGAGGGAGATATTCTTCTTCTTGAGACATTGTTAAATCAGGACAATTCTCCTCCACTCCCTCCCGTTGAACTTCATAATGAGGAAATCAGATCAGTTGAGAAAACTGATGAGTTTCCTGAGGTCGAACTCAAAGACTTACCGCCTCATCTTGAGTACGCATTCTTGGAGGGTAATAATAAATTACCCGTCATTATTGCTAAAGATTTAAGTGATGAGGAAAAGACTGCTCTAATAAAGGTCTTAAAGTCACACAAGCAAGCAATTGCTTGGAAACTCTCCGACATAAAGGGTATTGACCCTGAATTTTGTACTCACAAGATTTTAATGGAGGATGACTTTAAACCAGCAGTCCAACATCAAAGAAGGGTAAATCCCAAAATCCACGATGTAATCAAACAAGAGGTTCTCAAACTTCTTGATGCAGGATTGATTTATCCCATCTCTGATAGTCCTTGGGTTAGTCCCATTCACTGTGTTCCAAAAAAGGGTGGCATGACTGTTGTCACGAATGATGAAAATGAGTTGATTCCAACTCGATTGGTTACGGGGTGGCGTGTTTGCATTGACTATCGTAAGTTAAATGATGCCACCCGTAAGGACCATTTTCCTCTACCTTTTATGGATCAGATGCTTGAGAGATTAGCAGGGAACGAGTACTATTGTTTCCTTGATGGTTTCTCGGGTTACTTTCAAATTCCCATTGATCCACAAGATCAAGAAAAGACTACCTTCACATGCCCTTATGGAACCTTTGCTTATAAACGTATGCCTTTCGGCTTATGTAATGCTCCAGGCACGTTCCAGAGGTGTATGATGGCTATATTTACCGACATGATCGGTAAAACAATGGAGGTCTTTATGGATGACTTTTCGGTCATTGGGGATTCATTCCAAGCATGTCTCTCCAATTTAGAAAACATGTTGAAACGGTGTAAAGACACCAATCTTTGTCTAAATTGGGAGAAGAGTCATTTTATGGTCAGAGAGGGCATTGTCCTCGGCCATAAGATATCAAAGAACGGGATTGAGGTTGACAGAGCTAAAGTTGATGTCATTGGTAAATTACCTCATCCCACTACCGTCAAAGGTATTAGGAGTTTTCTGGGTCATGCCGGTTTCTATCGTAGATTCATACAAGATTTTTCTAAAATCGCCCGGCCTATGACTCATCTTCTTGAAAAAGATGCTCCTTTTATCTTCTCACCCGAGTGCATCAAAGCTTTTGAAATACTAAAGAAAAAGCTTACTGAGGCACCCATTCTAGTTGCCCCCGACTGGGATTTTCCATTTGAGCTCATGTGCGATGCAAGTGATTTTGCTATCGGTGCAGTCCTGGGGCAACGAAAAGCCAAACATTTTCAGCCTATTCACTACGCAAGTAAAACCATGACTGAAGCTCAAACTCATTACACCACTACAGAAAAAGAATTATTGGCTGTGGTGTATGCCTTTGAGAAGTTTCGGCCATATTTAATCTTGACAAAATGTGTAGTGTATACGGATCACTCGGCTCTCAAATATCTCTTTGCAAAACAAGATGCAAAGCCGAGATTACTCCGTTGGGTTCTCCTTCTGCAAGAATTTGATATCATTATACGTGATAAAAAAGGAGCTGAGAACCTAGCTGCTGATCATTTATCCCGATTAGAGAACCCACACCAAGATGTTTTCGAGAAAAAGGAAATAAATGAAACATTTCCTCTCGAGACACTCAATGCGGTTACTTTTCGAGGAGATTCTACTACCCCATGGTTTGCCGACTTCGCAAATTACCATGCGGGTAACTTCATAGTGAAAGGGATGTCGACCCAACAGAAGAATAAATTCTTCAAGGATGTTAAACATTATTTCTGGGACGACCCCTACTTATTCAAAATCTGTGCGGATCAAGTCATCCGACGGTGTGTTTACGGACAGGAAGCTATTGACATTCTCAAAGCTTGTCATGCTGGACCCACGGGGGGCCATCATAGTCCAAACTACACCGCCAAAAAGGTGTTTGATTCCGGGTTTTATTGGCCCACAATCTATAAGGATGCCCAAGAACTCATAAAAACTTGTGAAGCTTGTCAGCGTCACGGAAATATTTCACAACGGAATGAAATGCCACAAAATGCAATTCAAGTCTGTGAAATCTTTGATGTCTGGGGCATTGACTTTATGGGGCCATTTCCATCATCTCGAGGAAACAAATACATTCTCGTGGCTGTTGACTATTTGTCAAAATGGGTTGAAGCGAAAGCTTTACCCACTAATGATGCCCGAGTTGTTGTAAAATTCCTTAAAGCTCTTTTTGCCCGTTTTGGAACTCCACGTGCCATAATCAGTGATCGTGGTACGCATTTTTGTAATGACAAATTTGATAAAGTCATGCAAAAGTATGGTGTAACTCACCGTCTTTCCACTGCGTATCACCCACAAACAAGTGGGCAAGTTGAAGTTTCAAATCGGGGTATTAAAAGAATCTTAGAAAGGACTGTAGGAGAAAATCGTGCATCCTGGTCGGATAAATTGGATGATGCACTATGGGCCTTTCGTACAGCTTACAAAACACCCATCGGGTGTACACCTTACAAGCTTGTGTACGGAAAGGCATGTCATCTACCGATCGAATTAGAGCACAAAGCCTACTGGGCCTTGAAACATGCTAACTTTGATCTTCAAACTGCGGGTGATCACCGTAAAGTTCAAATGAATGAATTAAATGAACTGCGTGATCAATCATACGAGAACTCTTTGATTTATAAAGAAAAGACAAAGAAGATTCATGACTCTAAAATCAAGAACCGCGTTTTCAACGTCGGTGATCGAGTCCTTCTTTTCAATTCCAGATTAAAGATTTTCTCGGGAAAACTCAAATCCCGTTGGTCTGGTCCATTCACGGTTACAAAAGTTTATCCATATGGTACCGTTGAGTTATCTCAAAATGACGGACCAAATTTCAAAGTGAATGGCCATCGGTTAAAACACTATTTTGGAGAGGACATACCATTTATGGTTGTCCCGGATCTTCAAACTTTCCCCATGAACCAATGAATGCGGGGATCGAGTCAAGCTAGTGACTCGGTGATCAAAAACATTAGCAAAACATGGATTTTCACCCGTGTCTCTGTTTTCTTTCTCTTTTCTACCACTAAGTGTGGGGGAGATGGTCTCTTCCACTTACTTCCCCGTAGACTTTTTAATTGCTTTTTCTCCCGGGCTGTTCAGGAGCACTTTATTACAGTTGGCCGTTCACAAGCGGTTAGCTAGCGTGATAAACCTGACTGTTCGGGATGAATCAACTTAATTCGGGGTCGAGTCAGGCTAGTGACTCGGTGATAAAAAACATTAGCCCGCACCATATGGGTTTTCACCCATATATTCTGACTTCTTTCTATTTTCTACCATCTAAGTGTGGGGGAGATGCCCCACAGGTTGTATATATCAAAAAAAAAAAAAAAAAAAAAAAAAAAAAAAAAAAAAAAGGGAATTTGCATGCCTTAACGGCTTAAATGCAAATTAAATAAAAATAAAATAAATATGTATATAAAAATAATGGCTATTCAGTATTTCCCTTTCACGTTCTAAGTGTTGGTTTAACAGCCAGTTCTTTGAATATTGAGGGCAATATTCAGTTCTAAGTGTGGGGGGGAAATTCTAGCGAATTTTATCAAATGTATCATCTAGCACCCCCATTTTAGCCAAAATTTTAAAATTTTTTTCTCACTTAGAACTCAAAAAATGGTTATCAGTCCGCCATGTCTAACCCACATAAGGATTGGCTAATCCCGGAGCAAACGGCTCTGGGTAAAGATATATCAAATCCGTTTATGGCTTGCAATTTGCCAAAAATTGTATGGTTCTCGACTCACCATATCTTTAATTAGTGAAGAGTTGGCTAGCCCGCAAGGTTATGGCTTGTGGTAAAGGCTTTGGAATACCATAATTGGTAATCAGCTCACCAAAGATAATATTGATAATTTATCTAAGAGTTGGCTAGTCCAGAAGCAAACGGCTTCTGGTAAAGACAAATCAAAACCGTTGACAGCTGGTGATTTGCTCAAAATCACATGGTTATCAGTGTGCCATAGTTCTTATTTGAACTAAAACATTTGGCTACTCCAGAGGTGATGGCTTCTGGTAAAGAGATACATCCATTAAAAACTTCATAAAAGATTGCTAGGGACTAGCAATAGTTTAGTGTGGGGGATTGATGAGTGTGTAAATACTCATCATTTCTTTTACATTTGAGCTACAGAAACAGTCAAAAACACTTTAAAAAGTCTAAAAATGTATAAAAATATCATCTGACTGTGTTTTTATAAGTTTTAGGGAAAAACAAACAATAAATGGCATAATTTGCATTTTAGTCCCTGAACTTTCAGAATTTGGCAAATCTAGTCCCTAGAATCTAAAAAAAGTGGAATTTATCATTCAAGGTCCCTAAAATAATCTTAATTGTCAAATTTGGTCCTTGAATGATTGTTTGGGCAAAAAATTACAAAAAGGTCCCTCAATTTTGAAAAGTGTCAAAAATGGTCCCTGGGTTATTTAAAATGGAAAATAAATAATTATAACCCTTGTATTATTTATCTTGGCAAATATGGTCCTTGTGTAATTATTTTATGGCAGGTTTAGTCCTTGGATTAACTTTGGAAAAGTGCAACTCAAGCCCCTCAACTTTCAGAGAATTACAAAATTGGTCCTTGTGTTAACTAGAACCGGATCCAACATTAAACCCTTAACCCAAAATAAATAAACAAACAAACCCAACCCATCCTATTTACTAAACCCAGCCCAACCAAGCCCAACTTCCCTACACACCCAACCCGACCCACTTTTTTTTAGTTTAAACCCAGGGTCAAACTTATGTTTGACCCGTCTCTTTCCCTGAAAACCCGCCAAACCATCCAGTCACCATCCCACCTCACCAAAACCACCATCCACCTCATCCCCCCTCCTCAACACTCCACCTAACACATCCAAAAACATTAATTGCTTTCTTCCCACTCCCCACTAGCAATATCAGAGGATTTAGTCAAAATCCATTTTTTTCCCGCCAAAATTGCCAAGTGGTCAATTGTGATGAATTCTTGGAAATCAATGGTCAAAAGATGGTGGGAAGTACTCAGAGATGTCGACAAGGTGATAAGGGACTATAAAGAACAGAGGAGAGTGTGTGTAATTTTTTATCTAGTGTAATTTAGTTTTATTAATGTCGAATTATAAAATTTCAAGTTCTTAGTTTAATTTTAATCTTGCAAGTGTTGTAATTTATGTTTTCAGAATGTTATAAACCTTTCTCAATAATTTAATTCAAGTTCCAATTAACTTTCCAGTTTATGCAATTTTCACTTTATTTCAAAAATCTCATAATCAATTGTATGTTGTTATTAGAATGGTTCTGGACTCATAAGCTCACATAAGCTCCCATATAGCTTATTTAAGCTATTAGTAATTATTAAAATCAGTTTAGCATCAAAAAGTCAAAAATACAAAACAGGTCAACTAAAGTCAAAGTTCAAGGAATGATGAAGAAAAGCTGGAGCAAGGGAGAATTTGGATTGCCCTTGGGTTAGAGGCTTCTTGGGAAGCCTGTAGGTTGGTTCTATTGGTCCTTGGCTCTGTGTTTTCAGCTAAAGTTCATTTGTAAGCTTTATTTTCATATTTGGGCATTCACTGTAGAATCCTTTATATAACTGCTTATCTCTGGTTGTTTATGTTTATCTGGTGTATTTAAGTAATTTTATAGATCAAAGTTGTGTTCTTGTTCAATATAATTAGTTGTTTCTTTATATATCCTTTTAACAGTCAAACTAGCATACTTGTGATTCCTATGTTTCATGCTTTTGTTGTTGGTGTTCTATGCTTTTATAGTCTTAAATTATCATGTTATAAGCTTAGGAATCAGTGTCATTGATTAAGTTAGTCTTTCACTTCAATAATCACATTATCAGTTACAATAGGGAGTGTTTGGATCTAGGCTGCATATTGTGTTCTTGTTGTTATATTGTTGTTAATTTGGTTTAAATATACTGCATTAGGTATGTTTAGGTTAGATTTAGCATAAAATCCAGTCTTACTTAGCTAAATAGTCAAAATCATCCCTTGATCTCTTGATCTCAGTCAACTGTTTGGAATTTTAGTTGCTAAATCATTCACTTCAGTTATAAAGTTGTTTGTATTGCTTGTTCTAATCATTTAGTAGCTTAATACATCATAATCAATCAATTAGGAAGGATCAAAAGTCACAAAAGTCAAAATATCCAAAATCTGTCAAAAGTCAAGAAACTCAGGTTTACCCCGTTTTTTGGTACCTGATCTAGGGCCAAATTCATCATCAATTGATCAGTTCCTGATGGGGCTTTTGGTGTTTTTGCATACTCAGTAGTGCTGAGAACATTTTGCCCCCATAATATTGTGTTTCCATAGCTTATTGCTTAGCTTAATCTTGCCTTAAAGTTGCCTGATTTCTGAGTTTTCTGAATCAAGTTTCACAACAGTCAATTGTTAAATCTGTTTGATCTCTTGTTGTAATTTGTGTTTTTTAGTTAATTTGTGGTTATTTCATCATATTACCTTGTTCCTGAACTTTTGGCATCTTTATCTGCTTATTTGCTTATTTTTGGCTTATTAGCTTATTGCTTATTAGCCCAAATCTGCTTATTGGGCCTTGTCAGCTTTTCATTTTATTTTTCCCAGCTTCCTTATAATATTTTAGCATTATCTGTAATTTTTCATAATTTTCTGATCAGTTTTAATATTTTTAAATCATTTTAATTAGTAGCTAATAGTATTTAAATCATAAAAAATAGAAAAATAATCAAAAAAATATAATTCCAATTTTCATAATTTTCTTTTATCATTTTTAATCTAGGAAAAATATAAAAATATTTTTAGGACTTAAAAACAAACGAAATAGAAATATAGTGATAGCTTCTATTTAATAGAATTTATCTTTTTAAATTTTAATTAAGTAATTTTCATTTTTATAATTTTCTTATCTTTTTATTACTTTAAAGTATTTATAGAAAAATTTTCAGATTTTTATTTGATCTTTTAGTATTTATTAGAATTTTAATTAGTTTAAATAAATATTAAATAGTTTTTAATTAATAATAATTAATTAATAAGTTAAATAAATAATTTTCTTTTTCCAATAATTTTCTTTTATTATTAGGATTGTAAAAATATAAATTTCATATCCGTAGGCTGTTTATTTCTTAAAACTCACTTTTTATTTCGTACGTTTACGTTTATTTAAATTTAAACGTACGCTTTTAGGTTTTTATACGGTTTTAAGTAATTTGGTTTCCAGTTCTTGTTTATATAGCTTGGTTAAAGCTATTTTCTTATCTCATTAGTGTAATCAAAATCATAATCCCTTTTCTGTTCAATAACATTTGATCACAATCCGTTTTTAAACACAATTTCGCATCTCGCTGGGACTTAAACGACCCGGGGATAAAACTGTACTCCTTGGATTATTGCATTGTGCTCTTGATAGTTTGACTCTTGTTTGACCAAATCCTTGGTCAATCCACCTTCTACCTCGGGAGGTCTTCCTGGTAATACCATTCCAAACCCAAAGGGTGAACTCAAAGCTGTCACCACACGCAGTGGTAAAGCTTATGATGGACCCACTATTTCTACTACCACTTCTTCTCCTCTCCCCAAGGTAGTGGAAAGTGAACCTGAGATGACTGAGGACAAGGAACTTCCTATTAATAACGGAGGTGCCAACAACGTCCTACCTCAAGTTGTCCAGAAACCAAAACCCACGCCAGGAGTTGTTTTTGAAATCCCTGTTGAAAACCCTAAATCCAAACCTTCTATTCCTTATCCATCACGTTTACATGAGCAAAAGCTCCGCGAAAAAGCTAGTCAACAAATGGAAAAGTTTTTCAAAATTTTCCAGGAATTACATTTCGATATAAGCTTTGCGGATGCTATCATTCTGATGCCCAAATTCGCATCCACAATCAAACACTTGTTAAGCAACAAGGAAAAACTGTTTGAGATGGCAAAGACTCCATTAAATGAGAACTGCTCAGCAGTTATCTTGAAAAAGCTTCCGGTGAAGCTTGGAGATCCTGGAAGGTTTTTACTACCTTGTGTCTTTCCAGGAATGGTTGAATGCTATGCCTTGGCCGATCTTGGTGCAAGCATTAACCTGATGCCTTATTCAGTCTGGGAAAAGCTTTCTCTTCCTGCACTCACTACTACCTGCATGACTCTTGAGCTTGCAGATCGTTCCACATCTCTTCCTCGCCGCATTGCTGAGGATGTATTTGTGAAAGTAGGAAAGTTCCATTTTCCGGCTGACTTTGTGGTTGTCGATTTCGATGCTGATCCCAGGGTTCCTCTCATTCTTGGAAGAGGATTCCTAAAAACGGGACATGCTCTCATTGATGTATTTGAGCATGAAATCACATTACGTGTGGATAATGAAGCTGTTACTTTTAACCTCGATCAAACTTCGAAGTACTCTTCAAATAAAGATCCTGAATCGGTTAACCGAATCGATGTCATTGATATTGTTTCAGAGGAGTACTCGCAAGAGTTTCTTGGTTATTCTCATAATTCTGTGAGTGGGGATACCACCACATCTTCTCTACCTATCATTTCCGACTCTTCCCCTTCTCTCACTCCGTTTGAGGGAAGTAATTTCAATTTGGAAGAGATCGAGGCTTTTCTCGAGTATGATTCATTTCTGAAAGGAATTGATGACGCTGAGATTGATCTGGAGGGAGATATTCTTCTTCTTGAGACATTGTTAAATCAGGACAATTCTCCTCCCCTCCCTCCCGTTGAACTTCATAATGAGGAAATCAAATCGGTTGAGAAAAACGATGAATTTCCTGAGGTCGAACTCAAAGACTTGCCACCTCATCTTGAGTACGCATTTTTGGAGGGTGATGATAAATTACCCGTCATTATTGCTAAAGACTTAAGTGATGAGGAAAAGACTGCTCTAATAAAGGTCTTGAAGTCACACAAGCAAGCAATTGCTTGGAAACTCTCCGACATAAAGGGTCTCGACCCTGAATTTTGTACTCACAAAATATTAATGGAGGATGACTTCAAACCAGCAGTCCAACACCAGCGAAGGGTAAATCCCAAAATCCACGATGTTATCAAACAAGAGGTTCTCAAACTTCTTGATGCAGGATTGATTTACCCCATCTCTGATAGTCTTTGGGTTAGTCCCCTTCACTGTGTTCCAAAAAAGGGTGGCATAACTGTTGTCACAAATGAGGAGAATGAGTTGATTCCAACTCGATTGGTTACTGGGTGGCGTGTTTGCATTGACTATCGTAAGTTAAATGATGCCACCTGAAAAGACCATTTTCCTCTGCCCTTCATGGATCAGATGCTTGAGAGATTAGCGGGAAACGAGTACTATTGTTTCCTTGATGGTTTCTCAGGTTACTTTCAAATTCCCATTGATCCGCAAGATCAAGAAAAGACCACATTTACATGCCCTTATGGAACCTTTGCTTATAAACGTATGCCTTTTGGCTTATGTAATGCTCCAGGCACATTCCAAAGGTGCATGATGTCCATATTTTCCGACATGATCGGGAAAACGATGGAGGTCTTTATGGATGACTTCTCAATCATTGGGGATTCATTCGAAACATGTCTCTCCCATTTAGAAAACATGTTGAAACGGTGTGAAGACACCAATCTTTGTCTAAATTGGGAGAAGAATCACTTTATGGTCAGAGAGGGCATTGTCCTCGGCCATAAGATATCTAAGAACGGGATTGAGGTTGACAGATCTAAAGTTGATGTCATTGGTAAATTACCTCATCCCACTACCGTCAAAGGTATTAGGAGTTTTTTGGGTCATGCCGGTTTCTATCGTCGATTCATACAAGATTTTTCTAAAATCGCCCGGCCTATGACTCATCTTCTTGAAAAGGATGCTCCTTTTATCTTCTCACCCGAGTGCATCGAAGCTTTTGAAACATTAAAGAAAAAGCTTACTGAAGCACCCATTCTGGTTGCCCCCGACTGGGATTTTCCCTTTGAACTCATGTGCGATGCAAGCGATTTTGCTATCGGTGCAGTCCTGGGGCAACGAAAAGCTAAACATTTTCAGCCTATCCACTACGCAAGTAAAACCATGACTGAAGCTCAAACTCATTACACCACTACAGAAAAAGAATTGTTGGCTGTGGTGTATGCCTTTGAGAATTTTCGGCCATATTTAATCTTGACAAAATGTGTAGTGTATACGGATCACTCGGCTCTCAAATATCTCTTTGCAAAACAAGATGCAAAGCCGAGATTGCTCCGTTGGGTTCTCCTCCTGCAAGAATTTGATATCACCATACGTGATAAAAAAGGAGCTGAGAACCTAGCTGCTGATCATCTATCCAGATTAGAGAACCCACACCAAGATGTTTTCGAGAAAAAGGAAATAAATGAAACATTTCCTCTTGAGACACTCAGTGCGGTTGCTTTTCGTGGAGATTCTACTACCCCATGGTTTGCCGACTTCGCAAATTACCATGCGGGTAACTTCATAGTGAAAGGAATGTCGACCCAACAGAAGAATAAATTCTTCAAGGATGTTAAACATTACTTCTGGGACGACCCCTACTTATTCAAAATCTGTGCGGATCAAGTCATCTGACGGTGTGTTTACGGACAGGAAGCTGTTGACATTCTCAAAGCTTGCCATGCTGGGCCCACTGGGGGCCATCATAGTCCAAACTACACCGCCAAAAAGGTGTTTGATTCCGGGTTTTATTGGCCCACAATCTATAAGGATGCCCAAGATCTTATCAAAACTTGTGAAGCTTGTCAGCGTCACGGTAATATTTCACAACGAAATGAAATGCCACAAAATGCTATTCAAGTTTGTGAAATCTTTGATGTCTGGGGCATTGACTTTATGGGGCCATTTCCATCATCTCGAGGAAATAAATACATTCTCGTGGCTGTTGACTATTTGTCAAAATGGGTTGAAGCAAAAGCTTTACCCACTAATGATGCCCGAGTTGTTGTAAAATTCCTGAAAGCTCTGTTTGCCCGTTTTGGAACTCCACGTGCTATAATCAGTGATCGTGGTACGCATTTTTGCAATGACAAATTTGACAAAGTCATGCACAAGTATGGTGTAACTCACCGTCTTTCTACTGCGTATCACCCACAAACAAGTGGACAAGTAGAAGTTTCAAATCGGGGTATTAAAAGAATTCTGGAAAGGACTGTAGGAGAAAATCGTGCATCCTGGTCGGATAAATTGGATGATGCACTATGGGCCTTTCGTACAGCTTATAAAACACCCATTGGGTGTACGCCTTACAAACTTGTGTACGGAAAGGCATGTCATCTACCGATCGAATTAGAGCACAAAGCCTACTGGGCCTTGAAACATGCTAACTTTGACCTCCAAACTGCGGGTGATCACCGTAAAGTTCAAATGAATGAACTAAATGAACTGCGTGATCAGGCCTACGAGAACTCTTTGATCTATAAAGAAAAGACAAAGAAGATTCATGACTCAAAAATAAAGAACCGCGTTTTTAACGTTGGTGATCGAGTCCTTCTTTTCAATTCAAGATTAAAGATCTTCTCAGGCAAACTCAAAACCCGTTGGACTGGTCCATTCAGTATCACAAAGGTTTATCCGTATGGTACCGTTGAGTTATCTCAAGCTGATGGTCCTAATTTCAAAGTGAATGGTCATCGTTTAAAAACACTACTTTGGAGAGGACATACCATTCATGGTTGTCCCGGATCTTCAAACTTTCCCCATGAACCAATGAATGCGGGGATCGAGTCAAGCTAGTGACTCGGTGATCAAAAACATTAGCAAAACATGGGTTCTCACCCGTGTCTCTGTTTTCTTTCTCTGTTCTACCATCTAGTGTGGGGGTGATGCCCCACATGTTGTATATATGTAAAATTCAAAAAAAAAAAAAAAAAAAAAAAAAAAAAAAAAAAAAATGTGTGTGTGTATATAAAATAATGGCTATTAGTATTTCCCTTTCACGTTCTAAGTGTTGGTTTAACAACCGGTTCTTTGAATATTGAGGGCAATATTCAGTTCTAAGTGTGGGGGGGAATTCTTGCGAATTTGATCAAATGTACCATCTAGTACCCCCATTTTAGCCAAAATTTTAAATTTTTTTCTCACTTAGAACTCTATAAATGGTTATCAGTCCGCCATGTCTAACCCACATAAGGATTGGCTAATTCGAGAGCAAATGGCTCTTGGTAAAGATGTCTCAAATCCGTTTATGGCTTGCAATTTGCCAAAAATTGTATGGTATTCAACTCCCCATATCTTCATAAGTGAAGAGTTGGCTAGCCCACAAGGTTATGGCTTGTGGTAAAGGCAGTGAAAATCCATGATTGGTAATCAGCTCACCAAAGATAATATTGATAATTTATCTAAGAGTTGGCTAGTCCAGAAGCAAACGGCTTCTGGTAAAGACAAATCAAAACCGTTGACAGCTGATGGTTTGCTCAAAATCATATGGTTATCGGTGTACCATAGTTCTTACTTGAACTGAAACATTTGGATACTCCAGAAGTAATGGCTTTTGGCAAAGAGTCTTTCAAATCCATTAAATCTTCATCAAATATTGCTAGGGACTAGCAATAGTTTAGTGTGGGGGATTGATGAGTGTCTAAATACTCATCATTTTTACCTAATTTGAACTGCCAAAGCATCCAAAAACTCTCAGAAATGCATCAAAATACTGAAATTATCCCAGAATTGTGTTTTATATATTTCAGATGCAAAATGTTTAAAAACAAGTGAAAAACGAACAAAGTTTGCATAATTGGCAGTTTCAGTCCCTCAACTTTCAAAAGTTGTCAAAAATAGTCCCTGGTTATTCTAAAAACAGGAAAAGTCATCAAAGGTCCTTTAAGAATCATAAAATTACATTATAAGTCCTTTGGTGCAAAGTTTCATAAAATTACAACTTTGGTCCCTCAAGTTTGGAAAATGTCAAAATTAGTCCCCGGGTGTTTTTAAAATGGAAAATTATATTTTATAACCCTTGTACTATTTAAACTTGGCAAGAAATACCCTTGTGATAATTTTGGAAGATGTGCAAGTTTGGTCCTCAAAGTTTCAGAATATTACATTTTTGGTCCTTGTGATATTTTAACTACAAACCAAACCGGATCCAAACTAAACCCTTAACCCTTAAATAAAAATAACCCAACCCAACACCCTATTATCTAAACCCAGCCCAACCAAGCCCAACTCCCTTTCCATTAAAACCCAACCCGACCCAACCTGGTATTCAAAACCAGTTTGACTTCGGTCAAACTTATCCCTAACCTCACAACCCCGCCAATACAACCTCACCCATGGTTTCTCTGCTATACCACTCCCCATCCAATCCCACTCACCTAACAATGACAAAAGCTTTTAAAGCTTCTTCTCCACCTCCCTGAAAAGCATTAAATGCTTAAACCTGCTCAATCCACTAACTCAATTTTCCCGCCAAAATGCCAAGTGGACAGCTGAGATCATTGGAAGCAATTCAAGGGATGGGATTTGCTCAGAGATGAAGACTTTGGGTTTCCCAGTTGTATTTAGTATAAATAGAACAATGTAATGGATAAAAAAGTAGTAGCTAATTTAGTTTAAATCGCATTTTACTTTATTTAGTTGTAATCTTGTAATCTTTCATTTCCAGTTGTAATTCAAAGTAATTCAAGTTATAAAAATCTTGTTTCATGTTATCTTGTGTCTGAATTTATTGTTGTTCAAAATTGTATGTCTCTGTTGAGAATTTAAGATTCGAACCATTACTTAAAAGCTCTCACACCCTTGTAATAAGTTTATATAAGCTTTATATAGCTTCCTATAAGCTTATTTAGTATACCTCAGTTCTTAATCTCAAAATACAAGAAAAGTCAATCATGGTCAACATAAGCTCTTAAAAGCTACCATGGGTTGTATAAGCTGATCAAGAAAGTTGTTTGTGGTTTTCTAGCTTGCTTTTAACAAGCTAGATGGTTCTGTCCTATGCATGCTATCCCTATAGCCACTCTCTCAGTTGTAAGCCTTTGATCTAATTTAGCATTTTACTGCATCAATAGTTTATTGCTTAAAATTTTGGTGTTATTGTGTCTCTGTGGTGATTGTTAAGTGATATTAAGTTTAAAATCATTAGCTTGTTCTTTGATTTTCATAGTTGCTTTGAATCTCATCATAGCAGTCAATATAGCATTTGGTCCTTCCCTGTGTTTCATGCTTAGTTCATTAATGTTTTATGCTTCATTGATCTTGTGTAATGATAATATAAAGGTGGAAATCAGTGTTGTGGTTTAAATTCCATAGTTGCTTTGGAATCTTGTTTTACTGCTGCATCAGGGGTGTTTGGATTTGCTGATATAACAGCAGACCCTTGCTTGATTGTTGTTGTTTGTTATTCTTACATTTCATATTAGTCAATACTAGCTCAGAAAAGCCTTAATAACAAGTACCTAATCAGCAAAAAAAGTCAAAATCACTTTTAATCTCTCATAAGTTGATCACTGTTGGATTTTTAGCTTGTGAAATCCATCACAGTTGTGTAAAACTTGTTAAAATAGCTTAATATCATCTCATTGTAGCTTATTACATCATATTCAGTCCATTAGAACCAATCAAAGTTCACCAAAGTCAAATCTTGTGTTTTTCTGCAAAAGTCAAATTCATCAGCAGACCTTGTGTTTTGGTATCTGATCTTTGATCAAATTGGGATTCAATTGGTGTATTTGTGATGGGGCTTTTGTGTTTTTAAGATACTCAGTAGTATAGAGAAGCTTTTGCCCCCATAATATTTCATCTCAGTAGCTTATTACCTAGCTTAATTCACTCTGCAAGATTGCCTTTTTCTGCATATTTCTGTCTTAAGTTTGAAACAGATTTGGTGTTGATTGTGCTTATTTGTTGGATTATATGTTGGATTTAAGTTGATTTGTGCTTATTTAAGTTGTTTAAGCTTATTCTGAGCATTTGGTGAAGTTTCTAATCTTTTAGCTTATTTTTGGCTTATTTGCCAACTGCTTATCTGCCCATTTCTGCTTATTTGGCTTATTAAACTTTTCATTTTATTTTTCATAGCTTTCTAATAATATTTTAGATTTACTCAGAAAATTTCATAATTTTCTGATTAGTTTTGATATTTTTAATCTTTTTAATTAGTTTAAAATAGTATTTAAATCATAATAAATAGAAAAATAATCAGAAAAATATAAATCCAATTTTCATAATTTTCTTTTATCATTTGTAATCTAGGAAAAATATAAATATATTTTTAGGCCTTAAGAAAAACCAAAAATAGAAATATAGTGATAGCTTCTATTTAATAGAATTTATATTTTTTAAATTTTAATTAAGCAATTTTCATTTTTATAATTTTCTTAGTTTCTATTTACCTAGTAATATTTTTAGAAAAAGTTTTAGATTTTTCTTTGTCCATTTAGTATTTTCTTTTTTATAATTTAAATTAGTTTAATAAGTTATTAAATAATAAATAATTAATAATAATTAAATAAAAAGTATAAAAAATATAATTTAAAGTTTTTAAATAAGTTTTAAGTTATTTTACATTTTTAGGTTTTAAAACTTTATAAATTTTAGTTTTTGTCCCATTTTAGCTTTTCCGTTACGCGTTTCAGTTTATTAATTCGCGTTTAATTTTATTGTGCATATCTGTTTTAATTTGTTATTTAGAATTGTTAAAAAGCAAAATCAAAAGCAATCTAAATCATCAGTCACTCTAATCCTAGCTTTTCACAGTTTTCCATTCACATCTCGTTGGGAAACGATCCGGGTGATCACTTGCCTGGTTTCACACTACACACGAGTATTCGTTCTGAGGCTGTTTATATTTTATCATTTATTACGGTTGACCATTCACAAGTGGTTGACTTGTGTGATAGAGAAATAAAAGATAGATAGTTCGGGACCGATCACATATCTAATGTAGTTGCCACTATGATAAAATAAAGTATCCGAGCCTGTTACAAATTTTAACTTCTGTAATTCAATATTGTCTTGATTTGTATAAATGCGTATTTTTCTTAATAATACTTAATACCTCCCTGTTATCTGATATATGATTTTGCAGGAAAAAATGGTGCCCGTGGACGGTGTAGTCAATGAATCACATTTATCGAGGTAAAATAGTAGTAATATGTGTTGATACTTTTCATTCCATTAATAAATGTTAATACTTTTCTAGGAATATATGATGTGTTTCTGGGTTTAATATCTCTATCGGGTTAACATAATTTGTTGAAATTATAAAGTAACGTCTCATTATTATCTTCAGCTTAAATGGAGATGATAGCAACATGATGATAATGACGAAAAAGAAAAACAAGTCCATAGACAAAAATTCAAAACAGGTATATCGTGATAATTCTTGGTTTTTGAAATCTAAATAATTGTTACATCTTTTTTACATAAGGTCTTAATGCGTTGATATTTTGTGTTTCGTTCTTTTTCTGTGAAGGGTTCTCAAAAGTCAAAGAAAAAAGAAAGACGTACTAAACAAAGCAACTCCCAGAAGCGAAAACTCAAGAAGCTTGAGGTTTGTGCATCAGTTTACGTGTTTGATCCATCCATCCTGCCTTAGAGAATAGACTTTGTTTGGTTTACATGTGACTGATTTCTTATGTATGCAGGAGGACAAGGAAAAATCAGCTCTTTTGACCAAAAGCCTCGAGTCATTAGAGTATGTGATAGTGTGAACTTGTGTCAGATCCGTGAACTGTGTGAAAGTTGTAATTTTTCTTACCCTTTTATAAAATTTATCAGGAAGTACAAACTCCAGGACGATGCTTATTCAATCATGTGGTCGTCCACCAATTTAGGCCAGGTTAGTGTTTTGTCCAACGCTTTGGAAAACTGTAGTTTTGGAAATTTGTGCTAATTTGTAATGTCTAAATATTCATAGGTTGAAACTGCCCGTGAGAAGCGCAGAAGGGAAATGCAATTTGCTAAGACGGGGTTGGTACTACAGCATAATGATCGGCCTCTTAAAAGAAGACGCAGTGAAAATGATTTTGATGAGATCGAACCGATTGAACCCGAGTGAAGTGAATTTTACTCTAGAGGTTCCCACATTGATTCCCATATTGAGGCTCCTTCACTGGGACCTCTAGAGGCTCCTTCAGATTGTGTACACTATTTTTCATCAATAGGAGCTTAAGAAATATAAACAATTTTATATAAGCTCATAAGTATGAAAACAATCCTAACTCGGAAATTTTAATTCCTTACTCGAAAATTTTAATTCCTTACTCGGAAATTTTTGGGCCTAACTCGGAAGATTTTCTTCCTTGCTCGGAAGATTTTGGTCCCTGCTCGGAAATTTTTTTTCTTACTCGGAGAAACACGTTACTTTTCCGAGAAAAAACATCAAAAATCACATTTTTTCACCATAAATCACCACGATTCGCCCCCGGTTAGCTCTGATACCAATTGTAATGACAAGATTCACGTTGAGGAGGACAGGGAAACTCGAAATAAAGGTTAAACATGGTATAATTTGATTATTGAATGGGGAGGTGTGTATATTTTCTAGAGAGAGAAAGTAAAGAAAACACACACACCTCCAAGTTACAAATGAGAATCCCACCCTCCTAGTTGAGACTAGGAGGGTATTTATACTATTTTACAAGCCTAACTTTACACAAATGGCAAAACTAGACATTGTACTTTATTCTATTGCAATTCCCTACTATAACATAAGTTTAAAGGCTAACAAAAATACATCAAATTACACACAAATATATTTTCAGCTTATGAAGGGTATTTAAGTAATTTGATTAAACTTAAGCCTGTTTCAAGTGGCTCGGACTTATGGAGACTTATGACATATAAAAGCTTCCATAAGCCTTTGTGACAAACGAAACTTTAATGTACCAGTAACTAGAAAAGTGAGGTTGCATATCTAATGTAGTTGCCACTATGATAAAATAAAGTATCCGAGCCTGTTACAAATTTCAACTTCTGTAATTCAATACTGTCTTGATTTGTATAAATGCGTATTTTTGTAATAATATTTAATACCTCACTGTTATCTGATAGATGATTTTGCAGGAGACAATGGTGCCCGTGGAGGGTGTAGTCAATGAATCACATTTATCGAGGTAAAAAAGTAGTATTATGTGTTGATACTTTTCATTCCATTAATAAATGTTAATACTTTTCTAGGAATATATGACGTGTTTCTGGGTTTAATATCTCTATCGGGTTAACACAATTTGTTGAATTTATAAAGTAACGTCTCTTTATTATCTTCAGCTTAAATGGAGATGATAGCAACATGATGTTAATGACGAAAAAGAAAAACAAGTCCAAAGACAAAAATTCAAAACAGGTATATCGTGATAATTATTGGTTTTTGAAATCTAAATAATTGTTACATCTTTTTAACATAAGATCTTAATGCGTTGATATTTTGCGTTTCGTTCTTTTTCTGTGAAAGGTTCTCAAAAGTCGAAGAAAAAAGAAAGACGTACTAAACAAAGCAACTCCTAGAAGCGAAAACTCAAAAAGCTTGAGGTTTGTGCATCAGTTTACGTGTTTGATCCATCCATCCTGCCTTAGAGAATAGACTTTGTTTGGTTTACATGTGACTGATTTCTTATCGTATGTAGGAGGACAAGGAAAAATTAGCTCTTTTGACCAAAAGCCTCGAGACATTAGAGTATGTGATAGTGTGAACTTGTGTCAGATACGTAAACTGTGTGAAAGTTGTAATTTTTCTTACCCTTTTATAAAATTTATCAGGAAGTACAAACTCCAGGACGATGCTTATTCACTCATTTGGTCGTCCAGCAATTTAGGCCAGGTTTGTGTTTTGTCCAACGCTTTGGAAAACTGTAGTTTTGGAAATTTGTGCTAATTTGTAATGACTAAATATTCATAAGTTGAAACTGCCCGTGAGAAGCGCAGAAGGGAAATGCAATTTGCTAAGACGGGGTTGGTACTGCAACATAATGATCGGCCTCTTAAAAGAAGATGCAGTGAAAATGATTCTGATGAAATCAAACCGATTGAACCCGAGTCAAGTGAAGTTTACTCTAGAGGTTCCCACAGTGATTCCCATATTGAGGCTCCTTCACTGGGACCTCTAGAGGCTCCTTCAGATTGTGTACACTATTTTTTCATCAACAGGAGCTTAAGAAGTATAAACAATTTTATATAAACTCATAAATATGAAAACAATCCTAACTCAGAAATTTTAATTCCTTACTCGAAAATTTTAATTCCTTACTCGGAAATTTTTGGGCCTAACTCGGAAGATTTTGGTCCTTGCTCGGAAATTTTTTTTCTTACTCGGAGAAGCACGTAACTTTTCCGAGAAAAAACACCAAAAATCACATTTTTTCACCATAAATCACCACGATTCGCTCCCGGTTAGCTCTGATACCAATTGTAATGACAAGATTCACGTTGATGAGGTCGGGGAAACTCGAAATAAAGGTTAAACATGGTAGAATTAGATTATTGAATGGGGAGGTGTGTATGTTTTCTAGAGAGAGAAAGTAAAGAAAACACACACACCTCCAAGTTACAAATGAGAATCCCACCCTCCTAGTTGAGACTAGGAGGGTATTTATACTATTTTACAAGCCTAACTTTACACAAATGGCAAAACTAGACCCTGTACTTTAATCTATTGCAATTCCCTACTATAACATAACTTTAAAGTGTAACAAAAATACATCAAATTACACACAAATATATTTTCAGCTTTTGAAGGGTATTTAAGTAATTTGATTAAACTTAAGCCTGTTTCAAGTGGCTTGGACTTATGACATATAAAAGCTTCCATAAGCCTTTGTGACAAACGAAACTTTAATGTACCAGTAACTAGAAAAGTGAGGTTGCATATCTAATGTAGTTGCCACTATGATAAAATAAAGTATCCGAGCCTGTTACAAATTTCAACTTTTGTAATTCAATACTGTCTTGATTTGTATAAATGCGTATTTTTCGTAATAATACTTAATACCTCTCTGTTATCTGATATATGATTTTGCAGGAAACAATGGTGCCCGTGGAGGGTGTAGTCAATGAATAACATTTATCGAGGTAAAATAGTAGTAATATGTGTTGATACTTTTCATTCCATTAATAAATGTTAATAATTTTCTAGGAATATATGATGTGTTTCTGGGTTTAATATCTCTATCGGGTTAACACAATTTGTTGAATTTATAAAGTAACGTCTCATTATTATCTTCAGCTTAAATGGAGATGATAGCAACATGATGATAATGACGAAAAAGAAAAACAAGTCCAAAGACAAAAATTCAAAACAGGTATATCGTGATAATTCTTTGTTTTTGAAAACTAAATAATTGTTACATCTTTTTTACATAAGGTCTTAATGCGTTGATATACTGTGTTTCGCTCTTTTTCTGTGAAGGGTTCTCAAAAGTCGCAGAAAAAAGAAAGACGTACTAAACAAAGCAACTCCCAGAAGCGAAAACTCAAGAAGCTTGAGGTTTGTACAACAGTTTACGTGTTTGATCCATCCATCCTTCACTGGGACCTCTAGAGGCTCCTTCAGATTGTGTACACTATTTTTTCAGCGATAGGAGCTTAAGAAATATAAACAATTTTATATAAGCTCATAATTATGAAAACAATCCTAACTCGGAAATTTTAATTCCTTACTCGGAAATTTTAATTCCTTAATCGGAAATTTTTGGGCCTAACTCGGAAGATTTTCTTCCTTGCTCGGAAGATTTTGGTCCTTGCTCGGAGAAATTTTTTCTTACTCGGAGAAACACGTAACTTTTCCGAGAAAAAACACCAAAAATCACATTTTTTCACCATAAATCACCACGATTCGCCCCCGGTTAGCTCTGATACCAATTGTAATGACAAGATTCACGTTGAGGAGGTCGGGGAAACTCGAAATAAAGGTTAAACATGGTAGAATTAGATTATTGAATGGGGAGGTGTGTATGTTTTCTAGAGAGAGAAAGTAAAGAAAACACACACACCCCTACAAGTTACAAATGAGAATCCCACCCTCCTAGTTGAGACTAGGAGGGTATTTATACTATTTTACAAGCCTAACTTTACACAAATGGCAAAACTAGACCTTGTACTTTATTCTATTGCAATTGCCTACTATAATATAACTTTAAAGGGTAACAAAAATACATCAAATTACACACAAATATATTTTCAGCTTTTAAAGGGTATTTAAGTAATTTGATTAAACTTAAGCCTTTTTCAAGAGGCTTGGACTTATGGAGACTTATGACATATAAAATCTTCCATAAGCCTTTGTGACAAATGAAACTTTAATGTACCAGTAACTAGAAAAGTGAGGTTGCATATCTAATGTAGTTGCCACTATGATAAAATAAAGTATCCGAGCCTGTTACAAATTTTAACTTCTGTAATTCAATACTGTCTTGATTTGTATAAATGCGTATTTTTCTTAATAATACTTAATACCTCCCTGTTATCTGATATATGATTTTGCAGGAAACAATGGTGCCCGTGGAGGGTGTAGTCAATGAATCACATTTATCGAGGTAAAATAGTAGTAATATGTGTTGATACTTTTCATTCCATTAATAAATGTTAATACTTTTCTAGGAATATATGATGTGTTTCTGGGTTTAATATCTCTATCGGGTTAACACAATTTGTTGAATTTATAAAGTAACGTCTCATTATTATCTTCAGCTTAAATAGAGATGATAGCAACATGATGATAATGACGACAAAGAAATACAAGTCCAAAGACAAAAATTCAAAACAGGTATATCGTGATAATTCTTGGTTTTTGAAATCTAAATAATTGTTACATCTTTTTTACATAAGGCCTTAATGCGTTGATATTTTGTGTTTCATTCTTTTTCTGTGAAGGGTTCTCAAAAGTCGAAGAAAAAAGAAAGACGTAGTAAACAAAGCAACTCCCAGAAGCGAAAACTCAAAAAGCTTGAGGTTTGTGCATCAGTTTACGTGTTTGATCCATCCATCATGCCTTAGAGAATAGACTTTGTTTGGTTTACATGTGACTGATTTCTTATCGTATGCAGGAGGACAAGGAAAAATCAGCTCTTTTGAACAAAAGCCTCGAGACATTAGAGTATGTGATAGTGTGAACTTGTTTCAGATACGTGAACTGTGTGAAAGTTGTAATTTTTCTTACCCTTTTATAAAATTTATCAGGAAGTACAAACTCCAGGACGATGCTTATTCACTCATGTGGTCGTCCAGCAATATAGGCCAGGTTAGTGTTTTGTCCAACGCTTTGGAAAACTTTAGTTTTGAAAATTTGTGCTAATTTGTAATGTCTAAATATTCATAGGTTGAAACTGCCCGTGAGAAGCACAGAAGGGAAATGCAATTTGCTAAGACGGGGTTGGTACTGCAGCATAATGATCGGCCTATTAAAAGAAGATGCAGTGAAAATGATTTGGATGAGATCGAACCGATTGAACCCGAGTTAAGTGAAGTTTACTCTAGAGGTTCCCACAGTGATTCCCATATTGAGGCTCCTTCACTGGGACCTCTAGAGGCTCCTTCAGATTGTGTACACTATTTTTTCAGCAATAGGATCTTAAGAAATATAAACAATTTTATATAAGCTCATAAGTATGAAAACAATCCTAACACGGAAATTTTAATTCCTTACTCGGAAATTTTAATTCCTTACTTGGAAATTTTTGGGCCTAACTCGCAAGATTTTCTTCCTTGCTCGGAATATTTTGGTCCTTGCTCGGAGAAATTTTTTCTTACTCGAAGAAACACGTAACTTTTCCGAGAAAAAACACCAAAAATCACATTTTTTCACCATAAATCACCACGATTCGCCCCCGGTTAGCTCTGATACCAATTGTAATGACAAGATTCACGTTGAGGAGGTCGAGGAAACTCGAAATAAAGGTTAAACATGGTAGAACTAGATTATTGAATGAGGAGGTGTGTATGTTTTCTAGAGAGAGAAAGTAAAGAAAACACACACACCCCTCCAAGTTACAAATGAGAATCCCACCCTCCTAGTTGAGACTAGGAGGGTATTTATACTATTTTACAAGCCTAACTTTACACAAATGGCAAAACTAGACCTTGTACTTTATTCTATTGCAATTCCCTACTATAACATAACTTTAAAGGCTAACAAAAATACATCAAATTACACACAAATATATTTTCAGCTTTTGAAGGGTATTTAAGTAATTTGATTAAACTTAAGCCTGTTTCAAGTGGCTTGGACTTATGGAGACTTATGATATATAAAAGCTTCCATAAGCCTTTGTGACAAACGAAACTTTAATGTACCAGTAACTAGAAAAGTGAGGTTGCATATCTAATGTAGTTGCCGCTATGATAAAATAAAGTATCCGAGCCTGTTACAAATTTCAACTTTTGTAATTCAATAATGTCTTGATTTGTATAAATGCGTATTTTTCGTAATAATACTTAATACCTCTCTGTTATCTGATATATGATTTTGCAGGAAACAATGGTGCCCGTGGAGGGTGTAGTCAATGAATCACATTTATCGAGGTAAAATAGTAGTAATATGTGTTGATACTTTTCATTCCATTAATAAATGTTAATACTTTTCTAGGAATATATGATGTGTTTCTGGGTTTAATATCTCTATCGGGTTAACACAATTTGTTGAATTTATAAAGTAACGTCTCATTATTATCTTCAGCTTAAATGGAGATGATAGCAACACGATGATAATGACGAAAAAGAAAAACAAGTCCAAAGACAAAAATTCAACACAGGTATATCGTGATAATTCTTGGTTTTTGAAATCTAAATAATTGTTACATCTTTTTTACATAAGGTCTTAATGCGTTGATATATTGTGTTTCGTTCTTTTTCTGTGAAGGGTTCTCAAAAGTCGCAGAAAAAAGAAAGACGTACTAAACAAAGTAACTCCCAGAAGCGAAAACTCAAGAAGCTTTAGGTTTGTGCATCAGTTTACGTGCTTGATCCATCCATCCTGCCTTAGAGAATAGACTTTGTTTGGTTTACATGTGACTGATTTCTTATCGTATACAGGAGGACAAGGAAAAATCAGCTCTTTTGACCAAAAGCCTCAAGACATTAGTGTATGTGATAGTGTGAACTTGTGTCAGATACGTGAACTGTATGAAAGTTATAATTTTTCTTACCCTTTTATAAAATTTATCAGGATGTACATACTCCAGGACGATGCTTATTCACTCATGTGGTCGTCTAACAATTTAGGCCAGGTTAGTGTTTTGTCCAACGCTTTGGAAAACTGTAGTTTTGGAAATTTGTGCTAATTTGTAATGTCTAAATACTCATAGGTTGAAACTGCCCGTGAGAAGCGCAGAAGGAAAATGCAATTTGCTAAGACGGGGTTGGTACTGCAGCATAATGATCGGCCTCTTAAAAGAAGATGCAATGAAAATGATTCTGATGTGATCGAACCGATTGAACACGAGTTAAGTGAAGTTTACTCTAGAGGTTCCCACAGCGATTCCCATATTGAGGCTCCTTCACTGGGACCTCTAGAGGCTCCTTCAGATTGTGTACACTATTTTTTCAGCGATAGGAGCTTAAGAAATATAAACAATTTTATATAAGCTCATAAGTATGAAAACAATCCTAACTCGGAAATTTTAATTCCTTACTCGGAAATTTTAATTCCTTAAACGGAAATTTTTGGGCCTAACTCGAAAGATTTTCTTCCTTGCTCGGAAGATTTTGGTCCTTGCTCGGAGAAATTTTTTCTTACTCGGAGAAACACGTAACTTTTCTGAGAAAAAACACAAAAAATCACATTTTTTCACCATAAATCACCACGATTCGCCCCCCGGTTAGCTCTGATACCAATTGTAATGACAAGATTCACGTTGAGGAGGTCGTGGAAACTCGAAATAAAGGTTAAACATGGTAGAATTAGATTATTGAATGGGGAGGTGTGTATGTTTTCTAGAGAGAGAAAGTAAAGAAAACACACACACCCCTCCAAGTTACAAATGAGAATCCCACCCTCCTAGTTGAGACTAGGAGGGTATTTATACTATTTTACAAGCCTAAATTTACACAAATGGCAAAACTAGACCTTGTACTTTATTCTATTGCAATTCCCTACTATAATATAACTTTAAAGAGTAACAAAAATACATCAAATTACACACAAATATATTTTCAGCTTTTAAAGGGTATTTAAGTAATTTGATTAAACTTAAGCCTGTTTCAAGTGGCTTGGACTTATGGAGACTTATGACATATAAAAGCTTCCATAAGCCTTTGTGACAAACGAAACTTTAATGTACAAGTAACTAGAAAAGTGAGGTTGCATATCTAATGTAGTTGCCACTATGATAAAATAAAGTATCCGAGCCTGTTACAAATTTTAACTTCTGTAATTCAATACTGTATTGATTTGTATAAATGCGTATTTTTCTTAATAATACTTAATACCTCCCTGTTATCTGATATATGATTTTGCAGGAAACAATGGTGCCCGTGGAGGGTGTAGTCAATGAATCACATTTATCGAGGTAAAATAGTAGTAATATGTGTTGATACTTTTTATTTCATTAATAAATGTTAATACTTTTCTAGGAATATATGATGTGTTTCTGGGTTTAATATCTCTATCGGGTTAACACAATTTGTTGAATTTATAAAGTAACGTCTCATTATTATCTTCAGCTTAAATGGAGATGATAGCAACATGATGATAATGATGACAAAGAAAAACAAGTCCAAAGACAAAAATTCAAAACAGGTATATCGTGATAATTCTTGGTTTTTGAAATCTAAATAATTGTTACATCTTTTTTACATAAAGTCTTAATGTGTTGATATTTTGTGTTTCGTTCTTTTTCTGTGAAGGGATCTCAAAAGTCGAAGAAAAAAGAAAGACTTACTAAACAAAGCAACTCCCAGAAGCGAAAACTCAAGAAGCTTGAGGTTTGTGCATCAGTTTACGTGTTTGATCCATCCATCCTGCCTTAGAGAATAGACTTTGTTTGGTTTACACGTGACTGATTTCTTATCGTTTGCAGGAGGACAAGGAAAAATCAGCTCTTTTGATCAAAAGCCTCTAGACATTAGAGTATGTGATAGTGTGAACTTGTGTCAGATACGTGAACTATGTGAAAGTTGTAATTTTTCTTACCCTTTTATAAAATTTATCAGGAAGTACAAACTCCAGGACGATGCTTATTCGCTCATGTGGTCGTCCAGCAATATAGGCCAGGTTAGTGTTTTGTCCAACGCTTTGGAAAACTGTAGTTTTGAAAATTTGTGCTAATTTGTAATGTCTAAATATTCATAGGTTGAAACTGCCCGTGAGAAGCGCAGAAGGGAAATGCAATTTGCTAAGACGGGGTTGGTACTGCAGCATAATGATCGGCCTCTTAAAAGAAGATTCAGTGAAAATGATTCTGACGAGATCGAACCGATTGAACCCGAGTTAAGTGAAGTTTACTCTAGAGGTTCGCACAGTGATTCCCATATTGAGGCTCCTTCACTGGGACCTCTAGAGGCTCCTTCAGATTGTGTACACTATTTTTTCATCAATAGGAGCTTAAGAAATATAAACAATTTTATATAAGCTCACAAGTATGAAAACAATCCTAACTCGGAAATTTTAATTCCTTACTCGAAAATTTTAATTCCTTAATCAGAAATTTTTGGGCCTAACTCGAAAGATTTTCTTACTTGCTCTGAAGAATTTGCTCCTTGCTCGAAATTTTTTTTTCTTACTCGGAGAAACACGTAACTTTTCTGATAAAAAACACCAAAAATCATATTTTTTCACCATAAATCACCACGATTCGCCCCCGGTTAACTCTGATACCAATTGTAATGACAAGATTCACGTTGAGGAGGTCGGGAAAACTCGAAATAAAGGTTAAACATGGTAGAATTAGATTATTGAATGGGGAGGTGTGTATGTTTTCTAGAGAGAGAAAGTAAAAAAACACACACACCCCTCCAAGTTACAAATGAGAATCCCACCCTCCTAGTTGAGACTAGGAGTGTATTTATACTATTTAACAAGCCTAACTTTACACAAATGGCAAAACTAGACCTTGTACTTTATTCTATTGCAATTCCTTACTATAACATAACTTTAAAGGGTAACAAAAATACATCAAATTACACACAAATATATTTTCAGCTTTTGAAGGGTGTTTAAGTAATTTGATTAAACTTAAGCCTGTTTCAAGTGGCTTGGACTTATGGAGACTTATGACATATAAAAGCTTCCTTAAGCCTTTGTGACAAACGAAACTTTAATGTACCAGTAACTAGAAAAGTGAGGTTGCATATCTAATGTAGTTGCCATTATGATAAAATAAAGTATCCGAGCCTGTTAAAAATTTTAACTTTTGTAATTCAATACTGTCTTGATTTGTATAAATGCGTATTTTTCTTAATAATACTTAATACCTCCCTGTTATCTGCTATATGATTTTGCAGGAATCAATGGTGCCCGTGGAGGGTGTAGTCAATGAATCACATTTATCGAGGTAAAATAGTAGTAATATGTGTTGATACTTTTCATTCCATTAATAAATGTAAATATTTTTCTAGGAAATTATGATGTGTTTCTGGGTTTAATATCTCTATCGGGTTAACACAATTTGTTGAATTTATAAAGTAACGTCTCATTATTATCTTCAGCTTAAATGGAGATGATAGCAACATGATGATAATGATGAAAAAGAAAAACAAGTCCAAAGACAAAAATTCAAAATAGGTATATCGTGATAATTCTTGGTTTTTGAAATCTAAATAATTGTTACATCTTTTTTACATAAGGTCTTAATGCGTTGATAGTTTATGTTTCGTTCTTTTTCTGTGAAGGGTTCTCAAAAGTCGAAGAAAAAAGAAAGACGTACTAAACAAAGAAACTCCCAGAAGCGAAAACTCAAGAAGCTTGAGGTTTGTGCATCAGTTTACGTGTTTGATCCATCCATCCTGCCTTAGAGAATAGACTTTGTTTGGTTTACAGGTGACTAATTTCTTATCGTATGCAGGAGGACAAGGAAAAATCAGCTCTTTTGACCAAAAGCCTCGAGACATTAGAGTATGTGATAGTGTGAACTTGTGTCAGATACGTGAACTGTGTGAAAGTTGTAATTTTTCTTACCCTTATATAAAATTTATCAGGAAGAACAAACTCCAGGACGATGCTTATTCACTCATGTGGTCGTCTAGCAATTTAGGCCAGGTTAGTGTTTTGTCCAACGCTTTGGAAAACTGTAGTTTTGGAAATTTGTGCTAATTTGTAATGTCTAAATATTCATAGGTTGAAACTGCCCGTGAGAAGCGCAGAAGGGAAATACAATTTGCTAAGACGGGGTTGGTACTGAATCATAATGATCGGCCTCTTAAAAGAAGATGCAGTGAAAATGATTCTGATGAGATCGAACCGATTGAACCCGAGTTAAGTGAAGTTTACTCTAGAGGTTCCCACAGTGATTCCCATATTGAGGCTCCTTCACTGGGACCTCTAAAGGCTCCTTCAGATTGTGTACACTATTTTTTCATCAATAGGAGCTTAAGAAATATAAACAATTTTATATAAGCTCATAAGTATGAAAACAATCTTAACTCGAAAATTTTAATTCCTTACTCAGAAATTTTAATTCCTTAATCGGAAATTTTTGGGCCTAACTCGGAAGATTTTCTTCCTTGCTCGAAAGATTTTGGTCCTTGCTCGGAAATTTTTTTTCTTAATCGGAGAAACACGTAACTTTTCAGAGAAAAAACACCAAAAATCACATTTTTTAACCATAAATCACCACGATTCGCCCCCGGTTAGCTCTGATACCAATTGTAATGACAAGATTCACGTTGAGGAGGTCGGGGAAACTCGAAATAAAGGTTAAACATGGTAGAATTAAATTATTGAATAGGGAGGTGTGTATGTTTTCTAGAGAGAGAAAGTAAAGAAAACACACACACCTCCAAGTTACAAATGAGAATCCCACCCGCCAAGTTGAGACTAGGAGGGTATTTATACTATTTTACAAGCCTAACTTTACACAAATGGCAAAACTAGACCTTGTACTTTATTCTATTGCAATTCCCTACTATAACATAACTTTATAGGCTAACAAAAATACATCAAATTACACACAAATATATTTTCAGCTTTTGAAGGGTATTTAAGTAATTTGATTAAACTTAAGCCTGTTTCAAGTGGCTTGGACTTATGGAGACTTATGACATATAAAAGCTTCCATAAGCCTTTGTGACAAACGAAACTTTAATGTACCAGTAACTAGAAAAGTGAGGTTGCATATCTAATGTAGTTGCCACTATGATAAAATAAAGTATCCGAGCCTGTTACAAATTTCAACTTATGTAATTCAATACTGTTTTGATTTTTATAAATGCGTATTTTTTGTAATATAACTTAATACCTCTCTATTATCTGATATATGATTTTGTAGGAAACAATGGTGCTCGTGGAGGGTGTAATCAATGAATCACATTTATCGAGGTAAAATATTAGCAATATGTGTTGATACTTTTCATTTCATTAATAAATATTAATACTTTTCTAGGAATATATGTTGTGTTTCTGGGTTTAATATCTCTATCGGGTTAACACAATTTTTTGAATTTATAAAGTAACGTCTCATTATTATCTTCAACTTAAATGGAGATGATAACAACATGATGATAATGACGAAAAAGAAAAACAAGTCCAAAGACAAAAATTCAAAACAGGTATATCGTGATAATTCTTGGTTTTTGAAATCTAAATAATTGTTATATCTTTTTTACATAAGGTCTTAATGCGTTGATATTTTGTGTTTCGTTCTTTTTCTGTGAAGGGTTCTCAAAAGTCGAAGAAAAAAGAAAGACGTACTAAACAAAGCAACTCCCAGAAGCGAAAACTCAAGAAGCTTGAGGTTTGTGCATCAGTTTACGTGTTTGATCCATCCATCCTGCCTTAGAGAATAGACTTTGTTTGGTTTACATGTGACTGATTTCTTATCGTATGCAGGAGGACAAGGTAAAATCAGCTCTTTTGACCAAAAGCCTCGAGACATTAGAGTATGTAATAGTGTGAACTTGTGTCAGATACGTAAACTGTGTGAAAGTTGTAATTTTTCTTACCCTTTTATAAAATTTATCAGGAAGTACAAACTCCAGGACGATGCTTATTCACTCATGTGGTCGTCCAGCAATTTAGGCCAGGTTAGTGTTTTGTCCATCGCTTTGGAAAACTGTAGTTTTGGAAATTTGTGCTAATTTGTAATGTCTAAATATTCATAGGTTGAAACTGCCCGTGAGAAGCGCAGAAGGGAAAAGCAATTTGTTAAGACGGGGTTGGTACTGCAGCATAATGATCGTCCTCTTAAAAGAAGATGCAGTGAAAATGATTCTGATGTGATCGAACCGATTGAACCCGAGTTAAGTGATGTTTATTCTAGATGTTCCCACAGTGATTCCCATATTGAGGCTCCTTCACAGGGACCTCTAGAGGCTCCTTCAGATTGTGTACACTATTTTTTCATCAATAGGAGCTTAAGAAATATGAGCAATTTTATATAAGCTCATAAGTATGAAAACAATCCTAACTCGAAAATTTTAATTCCTTACTCGGAAATTTTAATTCCTTAATCGGAAATTTTTGGGCCTAACTCGGAAGATTTTCTTCCTTTCTCGGAAGATTTTGGTCCTTGCTCGGAAATTTTTTTCTTACTCGGAGAAACACGTAACTTTTCCGAGAAAAAACACCAAAAATCACATTTTTTCACCATAAATCACCACGATTCGCCCCCGGTTAGCTCTGATACCAATTGTAATGACAAGATTCACGTTGAGGAGGTCGGGGAAACTAGAAATAAACGTTAAACATGGTAGAATTAGATTATTGAATGGGGAGGTGTGTATGTTTTCTAGAGAGAGAAAGTAAAGAAAACACACACACCTCCAAGTTACAAATGAGAATCCCACACTCCTAGTTGAGACTAGGAGGGTATTTATACTATTTAACAAGCCTAACTTTACACAAATGGCAAAACTAGACCTTGTACTTTATTCTATTGCAATTCACTACTATAACATAACTTTAAAGGCTAACAAAATTACATCAAATTACACACAAATATATTTTCAGCTTTTGAAGGGTATTTAAGTAATTTGATTAAACTTAAGCCTGTTTCAAGTGGCTTGGACTTATGGAGATTTATGACATATAAATGCTTCCGTAAGCCTTTGTGACAAACGAAACTTTAATGTACCAGTAACTAGAAAAGTGAGGTTGCAAATCTAATGTAGTTGCCACTATGATAAAATAAAGTATCCGAGCCTGTTAAAAATTTCAACTTCTGCAATTCAATACTGTCTTGATTTGTATAAATGCATATTTTTCGTAATAATACTTAATACCTCTCTGTTATCTGATATATGATTTTGCAGGAAACAATGGTGCCCGTGGAGGGTGTAGTCAATGAATCACATTTATCGAGGTAAAATAGTAGTAATATGTGTTGATACTTTTCATTCCATTAATAAATATTAATACTTTTCTAGGAATATATGATGTGTTTCTGGGTTTAAAATCTAAATCGGGTTAACACAATTTGTTGAATTTATAAAGTAACGTCTCATTATTATCTTCAGCTTAAATAGAGATGATAGCAACATGATGATAATGATGAAAAAGAAAAACAAGTCCAAAGACAAAAATTCAAAACAGGTATATCGTGATAATTCTTGGTTTTTGAAATCTAAATAATTGTTACATCTTTTTTACATAAGGTCTTAATGCGTTGATATTTTGTGTTTCGTTCTTTTTCTGTGAAGGGTTATCAAAATTCGAAGAAAAAAGAAAGACGAACTAAACAAAGCAACTCCCAGAAGCAAAAACTCAAGAAACTTGAGGTTTGTGCATCAGTTTACGTGTTTGATCCATCCATCCTGCCTTAGAGAATAGACTTTGTTTGGTTTACATGTGACTGATTTCTTATCGTATGTAGGAGGACAAATAAAAATCAGCTCTTTTGACCAAAAGCCTCGAGACATTAGAGTATGTGATAGTGGGAACTTGTGTCAGATACGTGAACTGTGTGAAAGTTGTAATTTTTCTTACCCTTTTATAAAATTTATCAGGAAGTACAAATTCCAGGACGATGCTTATTCACTCATGTGGTCGCCCAGTAATTTAGGCCAGGTTAGTGTTTTGTCCAACGCTTTGGAAAACTGTAGTTTTGGAAATTTGTGCTAATTTGTAATGTCTAAATATTCATAGGTTGAAACTGCCCGTGAGAAGCGTAGATGGGAAATGCAATTTGCTAAGACGGGGTTGGTACTGCAGCATAATGATCGGCCTCTTAAAAGAATATGCAGTGATAATGATTCTGATGAGATCGAACCGATTGAACCCGAGTTAAGTGAAGTTTACTCTAGAGGTTCCCACAGTGATTCCCATATTGAGGCTCCTACACTGGGACCTCTAGAGGCTCCTTCAGATTGTGTACACTATTTTTTCATTAATAGGAGCTTAAGAAATATAAACAATTTTATATAAGCTCATAAGTATGAAAACAATCCTAACTCGGAAATTTTAATTCCTTACTCGGTAATTTTAATTCCATACTCCGAAATTTTTGGGCCTAACTCGGAAGATTTTCTTCCTTGCTCGGAAGATTTTAGACCTTGCTCGGAAAAAAAATTTCTTACTCGGAGAAACACGTAACTTTTCCGAGAAAAAACACCAAAAACCACATTTTTTCACCATAAATCACCACGATTCGCCCCCGGTTAGCTCTGATACCAATTGTAATGACAAGATTCACGTTGAGGAGGTCGGGGAAACTCGAAATAAAGGTTAAACATGGTAGAATTAGATTATTGAATGGGGAGGTGTGTATGTTTTCTAGAGAGTGAAAGTAAAGAAAACACACACACCTCAAAGTTACAAAGGAGAATCCCACCCTCCTAGTTGAGACTAGGAGGGTATTTATACTATTTTACAAGCCTAACTTTACACAAATGGCAAAACTAGACCTTGTACTTTATTCTATTGCAATTCCCTACTATAACATAACTTTAAAGGCTAACAAAAATACATCAAATTACACACAAATATATTTTCGAATTTTGAAGGGTATTTAAGTAATTTAATTAAACTTAAGCCTGTTTTAAGTGGCTTGGACTTATGGAGACTTATGATATATACAAGCTTCCATAAGCCTTTGTGACAAACGAAACTTTAATGTACCAGTAACTAGAAAAGTGAAGTGGCATATCTAATGTAGTTGCCACTATGATAAAATAAAGTATCCGAGCCTGTTACAAATTTCAACTTCTGTAATTCAATACTGTCTTGATTTGTATAAATGCGTATTTTTCGTAATAATATTTAATACCTCTCTTTTATTTGATATATGATTTTGCAGGAAACAATGGTGCCCGTGGAGGGTGTAGTCAATGAATCACATTTATCGAGGTAAAATAGTAGTAATATGTCTTGATACTTTTCATTCCATTAATAAATGTTAATACTTTTCTAGGAATATATGATGTGTTTCTGGGTTTAATATCTCTATCGGGTTAACACAATTTGTTGAATTTATAAAGTAACGTCTCATTATTATCTTCAGCTTAAATGGAGATGATAGCAACATGATGATAATGACGAAAAAGAAAAACAAGTCCAAAGACAAAAATTCAAAACAGGTATATCGTGATAATTCTTTGTTTTTGAAATCTAAATAATTGTTACATATTTTTTACATAAGGTCTTAATGCGTTGATATTTTGTGTTTCGTTCTTTTTCTTTGAAGGGTTCTCAAAAGTCGAAGAAAAAAGAAAGACGAACTAAACAAAGCAACTCCCAGAAGCGAAAACTCAAGAAGCTTGAGGTTTGTGCATCAGTTTACGTGTTTGATCCATCCATCTTGCCTTAGAGAATAGACTTTGTTTGGTTTACATGTGACTGATTTCTTATCGTATGTAGGAGGACAAATAAAAATCAGCTCTTTTGACCAAAAGCCTCGAGACATTAGAGTATGTGATAGTGTGAACTTGTGTCAGATACGTGAACTGTGTGAAAGTTGTAATTTTTCTTACCCTTTTATAAAATTTATCAGGAAGTACAAATTCCAGGACGATGCTTATTCACTCATGTGGTCGCCCAGCAATTTAGGCTAGGTTAGTGTTTTGTCCAACGCTTTGGAAAACTGTAGTTTTGGAAATTTGTGCTAATTTGTAATGTCTAAATATTCATTGGTTGAAACTGCCCGTGAGAAGCGCAGAAGGGAAACGCAATTTGCTAAGACGGGGTTGGTACTGCAGCATAATGATCGGCCTCTTAAAAGAAGATGCAGTTAAAATGATTCTGATGAGATCGAACCGATTGAACCCGAGTTAAGTGAAGTTTACTCTAGAGGTTCTCACAGTGATTCCCATATTGAGGCTCCTTCACTGGGACCTCTAGAGGCTCCTTCAGATTGTGTACACTATTTTTTCATCAATAGGAGCTTAAGAAATATAAACAATTTTATATAAGCTCATAAGTATGAAAACAATCCTAACTCGGAAATTTTAATTCCTTACTCGGTAATTTTAATTCCATACTTCGAAATTTTTGGGCCTAACTCGGAAGATTTTCTTCCTTGCTCGGAAGATTTTGGACCTTGCTCGGAAAAAAAATTTCTTACTCCGTGAAACACGTAACTTTTTCGAGAAAAAACACCAAAAATCACATTTTTCACCATAAATCGCATCGATTCGCCCCCGGTTTGCTCTGATACCAATTGTAATGACAAGATTCACGTTGAGGAGGTCGGGGAAACTCGAAATAAAGGTTAAACATGGTTGAATTAGATTATTGAATGGGGAGGTGTGTATGTTTTCTAGAAAGAGAAAGTAAAGAAAACACACACACCTCCAAGTTACAAATGAGAATCCTACCCTCCTAGTTGAGACTAGGAGGGTATTTATACTATTTTACAAGCCTAACTATATACAAATGGCAAAACTAGACCTTGTACTTTATTCTATTGCAATTCCCTACTATAACATAACTTTAAAGGCTAACAAAAATACATCAAATTACACACAAATATATTTTCAGCTTTTGAAGGGTATTTAAGTAATTTGATTAAACTTAAGCCTGTTTTAAGTGGCTTGGACTTATGGAGACTTATGAAATATAAAAGCTTCCATAGGCCTTTGTGACAAACGAAACTTTAATGTACCAGTAACTAGAAAAGTGAGGTTGCATATCTAATGTAGTTGCCACAATGATAAAATAAAGTATCCGAGCCTGTTACAAATTTCAACTTCTGTAATTCAATACTGTCTTGATTTGTATAAATGCGTATTTTTCGTAATAATACTTAATACCTCTCTGTTATTTGATATATGATTTTGCAGGAAACAATGGTGCCCGTGGAGGGTGTAGTCAATGAATCACATTTATCGAGGTAAAATAGTAGTAATATGTCTTGATACTTTTCATTCCATTAATAAATGTTAATACTTTTCTAGGAATATATGATGTGTTTCTGGGTTTAATATCTCTATCGGGTTAACACAATTTGTTGAATTTATAAAGTAACGTCTCATTATTATCTTCAGCTTAAATTGAGATGATAGCAACATGATGATAATGACGAAAAAGAAAAACAAGTCCAAAGACAAAAATTCAAAACAGGTATATCATGATAATTCTTTGTTTTTGAAATCTAAATAATTGTTACTTCTTTTTTACATAAGGTCTTAATGCGTTGATATTTTGTGTTTCGTTCTTTTTCTATGAAGGGTTCTCAAAAGTCGAAGAAAAAAGAAAGACGTACTAAACAAAGCAACTCCCAGAAGCGAAAACTCAAGAAGCTTGAGGTTTGTGCATCAGTTTACGTGTTTGATCCATCCATCCTGCCTTAGAGAATAGACTTTGTTTGGTTTACATGTGACTGATTTCTTATCGTATGCAGGAGGACAAGGAAAAATCTGCTCTTTTGACCAAAAGCCTCGAGACATTAGAGTATGTGATAGTGTGAACTTGTGTCAGATACGTGAACTGTATGAAAGTTGAAAATTTTCTTACCCTTTTATAAAATTTATCAGGAAGTACAAACTCCAGGACGATGCTTATTCACTCATGTGGTCGTCCAGCAATTTAGGCCAGGTTAGTGTTTTGTCCAACGCTTTGGAAAACAGTAGTTTTGGAAATTTGTGCTAAATTGTAATGTCTAAATATTCATAGGTTGAAACTGCCCGTGAGAAGTGCAGAAGGGAAACGCAATTTGCTAAGACGGGGTTGGTACTGCAGCATAATGATCGGCCTCTTAAAAGAAGATGCTGTGAAAATGATTCTGATGAGATCGAACCGATTGAACCCGAGTTAAGTGAAGTTTACTCTAGAGGTTCCCACAGTGATTCCCATATTGAGGCTCCTTCACTGGGACCTTTAGAGGCTCCTTCAGATTGTGTACACTATTTTTTCATCAATAGGAGCTTAAGAAATATAAACAATTTTATATAAGCTCATAAGTATGAAAACAATCCTAACTCGAAAATTTTAATTCCTTACTCGGAAATTTTAATTCCTTAATCGGAAATTTTTGGGCCTAACTCGGAAGAATTTCTTCCTTGCTTGAAAAGATTTTGGTCCTTGCTCGGAAAAAATTTTTCTTACTCGGAGAAACACGTAACTTTTCCGAGAAAAAACACCAAAAATCACATTTTTTTACCATAAATCACCACGATTCGCCCCCAGTTAGCTCTTATACCAATTGTAATGACAAGATTCACGTTGAGGAGGTCGGGGAAACTTAAAATAAAGGTTAAACATGGTAGAATTAGATTATTGAATGGGGAGGTGTGTATGTTTTCTAGAGAGTGAAAGTAAAGAAAACACACACACCTCCAAGTTACAAATGAGAATCCCACCCTCCTAGTTGAGACTAGGAGGGTATTTATACTATTTTACAAGCCTAACTTTACACAAATGGCAAAACTAGACCTTGTACTTTATTCTATTGCAATTCCCCACTATAACATAACTTTAAAGTCTAACAAAAATACATCAAATTACACACAAATATATTTTCAGCTTTTGAAGGGTATTTAAGTAATTTGATTAAACTTAAGCCTGTTTCAAGTGGCTTGGACTTATTGAGACTTATGAAATATAAAAGCTTCCATAAGCTTTTGTGACAAACGAAACTCTAATGTACCAGTAACTAGAAAAGTGAGGTTGCATATCTAATGTAGTTGCCACAATGATAAAATAAAGTATCCGAGCCTGTTACAAATTTCAACTTCTGTAATTCAATACTGTCTTGATTTGTATAAATGCGTATTTTTTGTAATAATACTTAATACCTCTCTGTTATCTGATATATGATTTTGCAGGAAACAACGGTGCCCGTGGAGGGTGTAGTTAATGAATCACATTTATCGAGGTAAAATAGTAGTAATATGTATTGATACTTTTCATTCCATTAATAAATGTTAATACTTTTCTAGGAATATATGATGTGTTTCTGGGTTTAATATATCTATCGGGTTAACACAATTTGTTGAATTTATAAAGTAACGTCTCATTATTATCTTCAGCTTAAATGGAGATGATAGCAACATGATGATAATGATGAAAAAGAAAAACAAGTCCAATGACAAAAATTCAAAACAGGTATATCGTGATAATTCTTGGTTTTTGAAATCTAAATAATTGTTACATCTTTTTTACATAAGGTCTTAATGCGGTGATATTTTGTGTTTCATTCTTTTTCTGTGAAGGGTTCTCAAAAGTCGAAGAAAAAAGAAAGTCGTACTAAACCAAAGCAACTCCCAGAAGCGAAAACTCAAGAAGCTTAAGGTTTATAAATCAGTTTACGTGTTTGATCCATCCATCCTGCCTTAGAGAATAGACTTTGTTTGGTTTACATGTGACTGTTTTCTTATCGTATGCAGGAGGACAAGGAAAAATCAGCTCTTTTGACCAAAAGCCTCGAGACATTAGAGTATGTGATAGTGTGAACTTGAGTCAGATACGTGAACTGTGTGAAAGTTGTAATTTTTCTTACCCTTTTATAAAATTTATCAGGAAGTACAAACTCCAGGACGATGGTTATTTACTCATGTGGTCGTCCAGCAATTTAGGCCAGGTTAGTGTTTTGTCCAACGCTTTGGAAAACTGTAGTTTTGGAAATTTGTGCTAATTTGTAATGTCTAAATATTCATAGTTTGAAACTGCCCGTGATAAGCGCAGAAGGGAAATGCAATTTGCTAAGACGGGGTTGGTACTGCAGCATAATGATCAGCCTCTTAAAAGAAGATGCAGTGAAAATGATTCTGATGAGATCGAACCGATTGAACCCGAGTTAAGTGAAGTTTACTCTAGAGGTTCCCACAGTGATTCCCATATTGAGGCTCCTTCACTGGGACCTCTAGAGGCTCCTTCAGATTGTGTACACTATTTTTTCATCAATAGGAGCTTAAGAAATATAAACAATTTTATATAAGCTCATAAGTATGAAAACAATCCTAACTCGGAAATTTTAATTCCTTACTCGGAAATTTTTGGGCCTAACTCGGAAGATTTTGGGCCTTGCTCAGAAATTTTTTTTCTTACTCGGAGAAACATGTAACTTTTCTGAGAAAAAACACCAAAAATCACATTTTTTGACCATAAATCACAACGATTCGCCCCCGGTTAGCTCTGATACCAATTGTAATGACAAGATTCACGTTGAGGAGGTCGGGGAAACTCGAAATAAAGGTTAAACATGGTAGAATTAGATTATTGAATGGGGAGGTGTGTATGTTTTCTAGAGAGAGAAAGTAAAGAAAACACACACACCTCCAAGTTACAAATGAGAATCCCACCCTCCTAGTTGAGACTAGGAGGGTATTTATACTATTTTACAAGCCTAACTTTACACAAATGGCAAAACTAGACCTTGTACTTTATTCTATTGCAATTCCCTACTATAACATAACTTTAAAGGCTAACAAAAATACATCAAATTACACACAAATATATTTTCAGCTTTTGAAGGGTATTTAAGTAATTTGATTAAACTTAAGCCTGTTACAAATTTCAACTTCTGTAATTCAATACTGTCTTGATTTGTATAAATGCGTATTTTTCGTAATAATACTTAATACCTCTCTGTTATCTGATATATGATTTTGCAGGAAACAATGGTGCCCGTGGAGGGTGTAGTCAATGAATCACATTTATCGAGGTAAAATAGTAGTAATATGTGTTGATACTTTTCATTCCATTAATAAATGTTAATACTTTTCTAGGAATATATGATGTGTTTCTGGGTTTAATATCTCTATCGGGTTAACACAATTTGTTGAATTTATAAAGTAACGTCTCATTATTATCTTCAGCTTAAATAGGGATGATAGCAACATGATGATAATGACGAAAAATAAAAACAAGTCCAAAGACAAAAATTCAAAACAGGTATATCGTGATAATTCTTGGTTTTTGAAATCTAAATAATTGTTACATCTTTTTTACATAAGGTCTTAATGCGTTGATATTTTGTGTTTCATTCTTTTTCTGTGAAGGGTTCTCAAAAGTCGAAGAAAAAAGAAAGACGTACTAAACAAACCAACTCCCAGAAGCGAAAACTCAAGAAGCTTGATGTTTGTGCATCAGTTAACGTGTTTGATCCATCCATCCTGCCGTAGAAAATAGACTTTGTTTGGTTTACATGTGACTGATTTCTTATCGTATGCAGGAGGACAAGGAAAAATTAGCTCTTTTGACCAAAATCCTCGAGACATTAGAGTATGTGATAGTGCGAACTTGTGTCAGATACGTGAACTGTGTGAAAGTTGTAATTTTTCTTACCCTTTTATAAAATTTATCAGGAAGTACAAACTCCACGACGATGCTTATTCACTCATGTGGTCGTCCAGCAATTTAGGCCAGGTTAGTGTTTTGTCCAACGCTTTGGAAAACTGTAGTTTTGGAAATTTGTGCTAATTTGTAATGTCTAAATATTCATAGGTTGAAACTGCCCGTGAGAAGCGCAGAAGGGAAATGCAATTTGCTAAGACGGGGTTGGTACTGCAGCATAATGATCGGCCTCTTAAAAGAAGATGCAGTGAAAATGATTCTGATGAGATCGAACCGATTGAACCCGAGTTAAGTGATGTTTACTCTAGAGGTTCCCACAGTGATTCCCATATTGAGGCTCCTTCACTAGGACATCTAGAGGCTCCTTCAGATTGTGTACACTATTTTTTCATCAATAGGAGCTTAAGAAATATAAACAATTTTATATAAGCTCATAAGTATGAAAACAATCCTAACTCGGAAATTTTAATTCCTTACTCGGAAATTTTAATTCCTTAATCGGAAATGTTTGGGCCTAACTCGGAAGATTTTCTTCCTTGCTAGGAAGATTTTGGTCCTTGCTCGGAAATTTTTTTTCTTACTCGGAGAAACACGTAACTTTTCCGAGAAAAAACACCAAAAATCACATTTTTTCACCATAAATCACCACGATTCGCCCCCGGTTAGCTCTGATACCAATTGTAATGACAAGATTCACGTTGAGGAGGTCGGGGAAACTCGAAATAAAGGTTAAACATGGTAGAATTAGATTATTGAATGGGGAGGTGTGTATGTTTTCTAGAGAGAGAAAGTAAAGAAAACACACACACCTCCAAGTTACAAATGAGAATCCCACCCTCCTAGTTGAGACTAGGAGGGTATTTATACCATGTTACAAGCCTAACTTTACACAAATGGAAAAACTAGACCTTGTACTTTATTCTATTGCAATTCCCTACTATAACATAACTTTAAAGGCTAATAAAAATACATCAAATTACACACATATATATTTTCAGCTGTTAAAGGGTATTTAAGTAATTTGATTAAACTTAAGCCTGTTCAAGTGGCTTGGACATATGGAGACTTATGACATATAAAAGCTTCCATAAGCCTTTGTGACAAATGAAACTTTAATGTACCAGTAACTAGAAAAGTGAGGTTGCATATCTAATGTAGTTGCCACTATGATAAAATAAAGTATCCGAGCCTGTTACAAATTTCAACTTCTGTAATTCAATACTGTCTTGATTTGTATAAATGCGTATTTTTCGTAATAATACTTAATACCTCTCTGTTATCTGATATATGATTTTGCAGGAAACAATGGTGCCCGTGGAGGGTGTAGTCAATGAATCACATTTATCGAGGTAAAATAGTAGTAATATGTGTTGATACTTTTCATTCCATTAATAAATGTTAATACTTTTCTAGGAATATATGATGTGTTTCTGGGTTTCAAGAAGCTTGAGGTTTGTGCATCAGTTTACGTGTTTGATCCATCCATCCTGCCTTAGAGAATAGACTTTGTTTGGTTTACATGTGACTGATTTCTTATCGTATGCAGGAGGACAAGGAAAAATCAGCTCTTTTGACCAAAAGCCTCGAGACATTAGAGTATGTGATAGTGTGAACTTGTGTCAGATACGTGAACTGTGTGAAAGTTGTAATTTTTCTTACCCTTTTATAAAATTTATCAGGAAGTACAAACTCCAGGACGATGCTTATTCACTCATGTGGTCGTCCAGCAATTTAGGTCAGGTTAGTGTTTTGTCCAACGCTTTGGAAAACAGTAGTTTTGGAAATTTGTGCTAAATTGTAATGTCTAAATATTCATAGGTTGAAACTGCCCGTGAGAAGTGCAGAAGGGAAACGCAATTTGCTAAGACGGGGTTGGTACTGCAGCATAATGATCGGCCTCTTAAAAGAAGATGCTGTGAAAATGATTCTGATGAGATCGAACCGACTGAACCCGAGTTAAGTGAAGTTTACTCTAGAGGTTCCCACAGTGATTCTCATATTGAGGCTCCTTCACTAGGACCTCTAGAGGCTCCTTCAGATTGTGTACACTATTTTTTCATCAATAGGAGCTTAAGAAATATAAACAATTTTATATAAGCTCATAAGTATGAAAACAATCCTAACTCGGAAATTTTAATTCCTTACTCGGTAATTTTAATTCCATACTTCGAAATTTTTGGGCCTAACTCGGAAGATTTTCTTCCTTGCTAGGAAGATTTTGGTCCTTGCTCGGAAATTTTTTTTCTTACTCGGAGAAACAAGTAACTTTTCCGAGAAAAAACACCAAAAATCACATTTTTTCACCATAAATCACCACGATTCGCCCCCGGTTAGCTCTGATACCAATTGTAATGACAAGATTCACGTTGAGGAGGTCGGGGAAACTCGAAATAAAGGTTAAACATGGTAGAATTAGATTATTGAATGGGGAGGTGTGTATGTTTTTTAGAGAGAGAAAGTAAAGAAAACACACACACCTCCAAGTTACAAATGAGAATCCCACCCTCCTAGTTGAGACTAGGAGGGTATTTATACCATGTTACAAGCCTAACTTTATACAAATGGCAAAACTAGACCTTGTACTTTATTCTATTGCAATTTCATACTATAACATAACTTTAAAGGCTAACAAAAATACATCAAATTACACACAAATATATTTTCAGCTTTTGAAGGGTATTTAAGTAATTTGATTAAACTTAAGCCTGTTTCAAGTGGCTTGGACTTATGGAGACTTATGACATATAAAAGCTTCCATAAGCCTTTGTGACAAACGAAACTTTAATGTTATGATAAAATAAAGTATCCGAGCCAGTTACAAATTTAACCTTCTGTAATTCAATACTGTCTTGATTTGTATAAATGCGTATTTTTCGTAATAATACTTAATACCTCTCTGTTATCTGATATATGGTTTTGCAGGAAACAATGGTGCCCGTGGAGGGTGTAGTCAATGAATCACATTTATCGAGGTAAAATAGTAGTAATATGTGTTGATACTTTTCATTCCATTAATAAATGTTAATACTTTTCTAGGAATATATGATGTGTTTCTGGGTTTAATATCTCTATCGGGTTAACACAATTTGTTGAATTTATAAAGTAACGTCTCATTATTATCTTCAGCTTAAATGGAGATGATATTTTGTTACATCTTTTTTACATAAGGTCTTAATGCGTTGATATTTTGTGTTTCATTCTTTTTCTGTGAAGGGTTCTCAAAAGTCGAAGAAAAAAGAAAGACGTACTAAACAAAGCAACTCCCAGAAGCGAAAACTCAAGAAGCTTGAGGTTTGTGCATCAGTTTACGTGTTTGATCCATCCATCCTGCCTTAGAGAATAGACTTTGTTTGGTTTACATGTGACTGATTTCTTATCGTATGCAGGAGGACAAGGAAAAATCAGCTCTTTTGACCAAAAGCCTCGAGACATTAGAGTATGTGATAGTGTGAACTTGTGTCAGATACGTGAACTGTGTGAAAGTTGTAATTTTTCTTACCCTTTTATAAAATTTATCAGGAAGTACAAACTCCAGGACGATGCTTATTCACTCATGTGGTCGTCCAGCAATTTAGGACAGGTTAGTGATTCGTCCAACGCTTTGGAAAACTGTAGTTTTGGAAATTTGTGCTAGTTTGTAATGTCTAAATATTCATAGGTTGAAACTGCCCGTGAGAAGCGCAGAAGGGAAATGCAATTCGCTAAGACGGGGTTGGTACTGCAGCATAATGATCGACTTCTTAAAAGAAGATGCAGTGAAAATGATTCTGATGAGATCGAACCGATTGAACCCGAGTTAAGTAAAGTTTACTCTAGAGGTTCCCACAGTGATTCCCATATTGAGGCTCCTTCACTGGGACCTCTAGAGGCTCCTTCAGATTGTGTACACTATTTTTTCATCAATAGGAGCTTAAGAAATACAAACAATTTTATATAAGCTCATAAGTATGAAAACAATCCTAACTCGGAAATTTTAATTCCTTACTCGGAAATTTTAATTCCTTACTCGGAAATTTTTGGGCCTAACTCGGAAGATTTTCTTCCTTGTTCGAAAGATTTTGGTCCTTGAACGGAAATTTTTTTCTTACTCGGAGAAACACGTAACTTTTCCGAGAAAAAACACCAAAAACCACATTTTTTCACCATAAATCACCACGATTCGCCCCCGGTTAGCTCTGATACCAATTGTAATGACATGATTCACGTTGAGGAGGTCGGGGAAACTCGAAATAAAGGTTAAACATGGTAGAATTAGATTATTGAATGGGGAGGTGTTTATATTTTCTAGAGAGAGAAAGTAAAGAAAACACACACACCTCCAAGTTACAAATGAGAATCCCACCCTCCTAGTTGAGACTAGGAGGGTATTTATACTATTTTACAAGCCTGACTTTAAACAAATGGCAAAACTAGACCTTGTACTTTATTTTATTGCAATTCCCTACTATAACATAACTTTAAAGGCTAACAAAAATACATCAAATTACACACAAATATATTTTCATCTTTTGAAGGGTATTTAAGTAATTTGATTAAACTTAAGCCTGTTTCAAGTGGCTTGGACTTATGGAGACTTATGACATATAAAAACTTCCATAAGCCTTTGTGACAAACGAAACTTTAATGTACCAGTAACTAGAAAAGTGAGGTTGCATATCTAATGTAGTTGCCACTATGATAAAATAAAGTATCCGAGCCTGTTACAAATTTCAACTTCTGTAATTCAATACTGTCTTGATTTTTATAAATGCGTATTTTTGGTAATAATAATTAATACCTCCCTGTTATCTGATATATGATTTTGCAGGAAACAATGGTGCCCGTGGAGGGTGTAGTCAATGAATCACATTTATCGAGGTAAAATAGTAGTAATATATGTTGATACTTTTCATTCCATTAATAAATGTTAATACTTTTCTAGGAATATATGATGTGTTTCTGGGTTTAATATCTCTATCGGGTTGACACAATTTGTTGAGTTTATAAAGTAACGTCTCATTATTATCTTCAGCTTAAATGGAGATGATAGCAACATGATGATAATGACGAAAAAGAAAAACAAGTCCAAAGACAAAAATTCAAAACAGGTATATCGTGATAATTCTTGGTTTTTGAAATCTAAATAATTGTTACATCTTTTATACATAAGGTCTTAATGCGTTGATATTTTGTGTTTCGTTCTTTTTCGGTGAAGGGTTCTCAAAAGTCGAAGAAAAAAGAAAGACGTACTAAACAAAGCAACTCCCAGAAGCGAAAACTCAAGAAGCTTGAGGTTTGTGCATCAGTTTACGTGTTTGATCCATCCATCCAGCCTTAGAGAATTGACTTTGTTTGGTTTACATGTGACTGATTTCTTATCGTATGCAGGAGGACAAAGAAAAATCAGCTCTTTTGACCAAAAGCCTCGAGACATTAGAGTATGTGATAGTGTGAACTTGTGTCAGATACGTGAACTGTGTGAAAGTTGTAATTTTTCTTACCCTTTTATAAAATTTATCAGGAAGTACAAACTCCAGGACGATGCTTATTCACTCATGTGGTCGTCCAGCAATTTAGGCCAGGTTAGTGTTTTGTCCAACGCTTTGGAAAACTGTAGTTTTGGAAATTTGAGCTAGTTTGTAATGTCTAAATATTCATAGGTTGAAACTGCCCTTGAGAAGCGCAGAAGGGAAATGCAATTTGCTAAGACGGGGTTGGTACTGCAGCATAATGATCGGCCTCTTAAAAGAAGATGCAGTGAAAATGATTCTGATGAGATCGAACCGATTAAACCCGAGTTAAGTGAAGTTTACTATAGAGGTTCCCATAGTGATTACCATATTGAGGCTCCTTCACTGGGACCTCTAGAGGCTCCGTCAGATTGTGTACACTATTTTTTCATCAATAGGAGCATAAGAAATATAAACAATTTTATATAAGCTCATAAGTATGAAAACAATCCTAACTCGGAAATTTTAATTCCTTATTCGGAAATTTTTGGGCCTAACTCGGAAGATTTTGGTCCTTGCTCGGAAGATTTTGGTCCTTGCTCGGAAATTTTTTTCTTACTCGGAGAAACATGTAACTTTCCCGAGAAAAAAGACCAAAAATCACATTTTTTCACCATAAATCACCACGATTCGCCCCCGGTTAGCTCTGATACCAATTGTAATGACAAGATTCACGTTGAGGAGGTCGGGGAAACTCGAAATAAAGGTTAAACATGGTAGAATTAGATTATTGAATGGGGAGGTGTGTATGTTTTCTAGAGAGAGAAAGTAAAGAAAACACACACACCTCCAAGTTACAAATGAGAATCCCACCCTCCTAGTTGAGACTAGGAGGGTATTTATACTATTTTACAAGCCTAACTTTACACAAATAGCAAAACTAGACCTTGTACTCTATTCTATTGCAATTCCCTACTATAATATAACTTTAAAGGCTAACAAAAATACATCAAATTACATACAAATATATTTTCATCTTTTGAAGGGTATTTAAGTAATTTGATTAAACTTAAGCCTGTTTCAAGTGGCTTGGACTTATGGAGACTTATGACATATAAAAGCTTCCATAAGCCTTTGTGACAAACGAAACTTTAATGTACCTGTAACTAGAAAAGTGAGGTTGCATATCTAATGTAGTTGCCACTATTATAAAATAAAGTATCCGAGCCTGTTACAAATTTCAACTTCTGTAATTCAATACTGTCTTGATTTGTATAAACGTGTATTTTTCGTAATAATACTTAATACCTCTCTGTTATCTGATATATGATTTTGCAGGAAACAATGGTGCCCGTGGAGGGTGTAGTCAATGAATCACATTTTTTGAGGTAAAATAGTAGTAATATGTGTTGATACTTTTCATTCCATTAATAAATGTTAATACTTTTCTAGGAATATATGATGTGTTTCTGGGTTTAATATCTCTATCGGGTTAACACAATTTGTTGAATTTATGAAGTAACGTCTCGTTATTATCTTCAGCTTAAATGGAGATGATAGCAACATGACGATAATGACGAAAAAGAAAAACAAGTCCAAAGACAAAAATTCAAAATAGGTATATCGTGATAATTCTTGGTTTTTGAAATCTAAATAATTGTTACATCTTTTTTACATAAGGTCTTAATGCGTTGATATTTTGTGTTTCGTTCTTTTTCTATGAAGGGTTCTCAAAAGTCGAAGAAAAAAGAAAGACGTACTAAACAAAGCAACTCCCAGAAGCGAAAACTCAAGAAGCTTGAGGTTTGTGCATCAGTTTACGTGTTTGATCCATCCATCCTGCCTTAGAGAATAGACTTTGTTTGGTTTACATGTAACTGATTTCTTATCGTATGAAGGAGGACAAGGAAAAATCAACTCTTTTGACCAAAAGCCTCGAGACATTAGAGTATGTGATAGTGTGAACTTGTGTTAGATACGTGAATTGTGTGAAAGTTATAATTTTCTTACCCTTTTATAAAATTTATCAGGAAGTACAAACTCCAGGACGATGCTTATTCACTCATGTGGTCGTCTAGCAATTTAGGCCAGGTTAGTGTTTTGTCCAACGCTTTGGAAAACTGTTGTTTTGGAAATTTGTGCTAATTTGTAATGTCTAAATATTCATAGGTTGAAACTGCCCGTGAGAAGCGCAGAAGGGAAATGCAATTTGCTAAGACGGGGTTGGTACTGCAGCATAATGATCGGCCTCTTAAAAGAAGATGCAGTGAAAATGATTCTGATGAGATCGAACCGATTGAACCCGAGCTAAGTGAAGTTTACTCTAGAGGTTCCCACATTGATTCCCATATTGAGGCTCCTTCACTGGGACCTCTAGAGGCTCATTTAGATTGTGTACACTATTTTTTCATCAATAGGAGCTTAAGAAATATAAACAATTTTATATAAGCTCATAAGTATGAAAACAATCCTAACTCGGAAATTTTAATTCCTTACTCGGAAATTTTTGGGCCTAACTCGGAAGATTTTCTTCCTTGCTCGGAAGATTTTGGTCCTTGCTCGGAAATTTTTTTTCTTACTCGGAGAAACACGTAACTTTTCTGAGAAAAACACCAAAAATCACATTTTTTCACCATAAATCACCACGATTCGCCCCCGGTTAGCTCTGATACCAATTGTAATGACAAGATTCACGTTGAGGAGGTCGGGGAAACTCGAAATAAAGGTTAAACATGGTAGAATTAGATTATTGAATGGGGAGGTGTGTATGTTTTCTAGAGAGAGAAAGTAAAGAAAACACACACACCTCCAAGTTACAAATGAGAATCCCACCCTCCTAGTTGAGACTAGGAGGGTATTTATACTATTTTACAAGCCTAACTTTACACAAATGGCAAAACTAGACCTTGTACTTTATTCTATTGCAATTCCCTACTGTAATATTTTCATCTTTTGAAGGGTATTTAAGTAATTTGATTAAACTTAAGCCTGTTTCAAGTGGCTTGGACTTATGGAGACTTATGACATATAAAAGCTTCCATAAGCCTTTGTGACAAACGAAACTTTAATGTACCAGTAACTAGAAAAGTGAGGTTGCATATCTAATGTAGTTGCCACTATGATAAAATAAAGTATCCGAGCCTGTTACAAATTTCAACTTCTGTAATTCAATACTGTCTTGATTTGTATAAATGCGTATTTTTCGTAATAATACTTAATACCTCTCTGTTATCTGATATATGATTTTGCAGGAAACAATGGTGCCCGTGGAGGGTGTAGTCAATGAATCACATTTATCGAGGTAAAATAGTAGTAATATGTGTTGATACTTCTCATTCCATTAATAAATGTTAATACTTTTCTAGGAATATATGATGTGTTTCTGGGTTTAATATCTCTATCGGGTTAAAACAATTTGTTGAATTTTTACAGTAACGTCTCATTATTATCTTCAGCTTAAATGGAGATGATAGCAATGTGATGATAATGACGAAAAAGAAAAACAAGTCCAAACACAATAATTCAAAACAGGTATATCGTGATAATTCTTGGTTTTTGATATCTAAATAATTGTTACATCTTTTTTTACATAAGGTCTTAATGCGTTGATATTTTGTGTTTCGTTCTTTTTCTGTGAAGGGTTCTCAAAAGTCGAAGAAAAAAGAAAGACGTACTAAACAAAGCAACTCCTAGAAGTGAAAACTCAAGAAGCTTGAGGTTTGTGCATTAGTTTACGTGTTTGATCCATCCATCTTGCCTTAGAGAATAGACTTTGTTTGGTTTACATGTGACTGATTTCTTATCGTATGCAGGAGGATAAGGAAAAATCAGCTCTTTTGACCAAAAGCCTCGAGACATTAGAGTGTGTGTGTAACCACTGCGAAAAATCTCATCTGGTAACACACTATACTTAACCATTTTTCACATATAATTTTTTTTATTATTATTATTTTTTATTTATTTACTTATCTGTGCGTAACCACTATCTCATGTGACGTAACTCACATCTATGATAAACGTATTCGCACGCGACCTAACCTCAACCTATTTGATGTTTATTCATATAAACATTTTCCTGTGTCAAGTATAACACTTTACAAACTACCATTTGCCACTTTTGGCTAATTCGTTAATATACGAACTAAGCTAAACTATTCTTACCCGATACAGTTTTTATGAAACTCTAAACTACTTTAATACTAAATATAACTAACGAAACCCTAGAAATACCAAAATATAAATTACTAGGGTAATGTACAAGTCACTAAAGCAAGAAAACCCTAATTCCTCTATAATTTCTGATAAAACCCTAATTTCACAGAAACTATTATTTTATTTACAAACCATAGATAATATTTTTATAAAAATATTATGTACAAGTGCTTTAAACTAAGGTACAAGTCATCTATGCATAAAAGTTAAATAAGAATAAAAATCTTATAAAAACTTTAATAAATGTTATTTAAATGACATATTATGTAATATTCTCACACAATAAATTCTAAAAATAATTTATTAATTTATTTAACATGTGTACAACTCCTTAAACTCAAGGTACAACCCACCAATGCATAAAAACTTAAAAACTTATTAAAATGTATATAAAGCTTAATAAAAATTATATAAAAATTACATAAATTTTAGAAATAATTAAAATTATATTTTTCTTATTTTCCTAACCCTAGTACAAGTCTTTCAAGCCTAAGGTACAACCTTCTTAAGCACAAAAATCATTTTTCCCTATTTATATAGAAATCGATATATGTAAAAATGTGTTATATAAATCTAAAATTCATTTCTAAGGAAACTCTAGAATTAGAAACCCTAGTTTTACCCTAAACCCTAGAGTACTAGCAAATAAAGCCCTAGGTACTACCCCTTTAAGCCTTAAACGAACCAAACTAGATTAGTTTGCTTCATCTAGTTCGATCCTAACTCTAAACAAACTAAACCCTAGAAAATCTAAACCATAATTATCCCAAATGTAAGAACCCTAGCAAGCCACAACATCCTTCTTCTAGAAATGGGCACACATGTATGGAACATACACTTCCACATCACCAATTTCCCCCTCCTCCTATGTGGCGCCCTAACAGCCATACAACTCACCTCACATACTCCCATCATCTTCCTAGAACTTCATAGAAACCCTAGATGATCACTATAAATAGAAGTGAACCATAGAAACCCTAAACACCCATCACCGCTACTCGAACACATCCACACAGCCACTCACAGCCCTATTTCTGATTCCACAAACCTAAGTTAGGATCATAACAGTCCTTAAGGAGCTTTGGAAGAAAGCTAGAACCCAAGAGAAGTGAATTCGAACCCTAATCCCAAAATATTGCCCTAATCAACTTTATATACAAAGGTATGTCTTTGGCCCTTTTCAAATACTTTCTTATACTTGTTTTGTATCTAGTAACATATTAAAACATGTCTTAAAAGTTGTCATAGCTCAGAAACCACAGAAACGAATTTTTGTTCTTATATTTTCTTACCGAGCGACATATATATATATATATATATATATATATATATATATATATATATATATATATATATATATATATAATATATATATATATATATATATATATATATATATATATATATATACATATACATATGAAATAATTTTCTAAAAGCCCTAGGATCTTTAAATTAGATTAGACATACTCTAAATATGTTAAACATGCTAAGTATAATCCAAAAACACTAGCTAAAATAGTCGAATATAAAAAACTAGAATTTTTCTCTTCTTTTTATTCTGTCGCGCAAACATCAGACCATGTGTTTGTGTGCTTAATTTCGAACAACAAATGGACTTATAAAAATCTAGGTTTTGGCATGGTTAAAGGTCATTCAAAGGGCTACACGTAGGAAAAAGAATTAGTAAAATTGAAGTCGCTTGAGTCAAAAATTGTTTTCGAGGTCCTGAGTTCGAATCATGGTGTAATCTTTTGCAAGAATACTCTTAAAACACTGATATATATTTTAGTTAAAGAGACGTATAAAGTTTCGTCATGAATCGAATGAAATAAAATGTTTTTGTGTAGTAAGGACATCGAATGAAACAACCAAGAAGTCTCAAGGGCTGAAATTGTCAAAACTCTAACTAGTTTTGTAAAAAGGACCATGGTTGCTGTCGAATGAAACCCTAGGGGTAAAAATGGTCGATTTTGAAACTTAAGGGTAGAAAGTGTCAATTAACTAAAGTTCAGGGGTAAATTTTCTATATTTCTAAAAGTCCAAGGGTAAAAATTGTCATTTCCATATAGTTCGAGGGTAAAAGTTGCCAAACTAGAAACTAAAAGGTTTAAAGTGAAAATAAACCTATAAACCCTAATTCATAATTTAATATAAATTATTAATATTATTATTATTAATATTATTATTATTATTATTATTATTATTATTATTATTATTATTATTATTATTATTATTATTATTAGGAATTTTAAACCTAATATACGTTTTGTACAGTAACTAACAAACGGAGTGTCTAAATAATGAACAGACAGAACCAAAACTTACAGATAAGAAATAAGATAAAATCTTATAACTTTTGGAGAAACTTCATGTTGTCTTAAATTTAACATTTACCGAAAATGTTACGAAACGGAAAATGAAAACTGATATATTCGGAAACAATTGCTGAGAACTTGACACACCAGCCCAGGTAGCGTGCCGGAGACGTTTATCAACTTCATTTAACTTTGTAATTCATCCAGACTACGCAGGTGAGTTCGTAGTCCCACTTTTTACTATGTTTTCCAAACTTGTGGAGAGATACATGCTACTAAACCGAACACAAGTATTTTCTGTATGCTTTCCTGATTTATTTTGCCTAAGTTTGCTATTGCCAAAAAGACCCCTAATCATGGACCTCTAATCACTTGCGGGTGAGCGCGAATAATATGGATAGATCTATTGGGTGTGACGACCCCTTTGTGTTACCGTAACGTAACCAAATGCATTTTATTTGAGTTAAATAAAGAGACTGACAATCTCCTACTCGGGGGCAAGGTTACCTACATTTAATTATGGGGTAATTTATATCTCATAGCTTATAACTATGAAGATAACCTGTTAACGTTTTGCGTGCCATGAGACTTAGTGCAATATATACATACTTTACACCGCAATACTACTGATTACTTCTTATCTAGCTTGTGTTCAAACCTATTACAACTGAAAACACTATGGATTCACTCAACCTTTGTGTTGACTTTTTAAGCATGTTTATCTCAGGTGACTAAAGGCATGACTTGGCACGGAGTGGCTGTGGACTTTCATCTTATAACAAGAGTGTCCACTTTGTTATCATTCAAAGAATAATGTATTTTATTACGTGTTTTCAAAACTTCCTGTTGGGACCTATAAGATGTACTCTGATATAAATATATGAATGATAACAATTTTATTTAAAATGTCTCTTTTCGAGTCGATTTCTATTACTATGACTGTGAACCATGAAGTAATACCCCAACTCATATTCCGCTGCGTATATCGAAAAACGGGGGTGTTATAATGTGATAGTGAGAACTTGTGTCAGATACGTGAACTGTGTGAAAGTTGTAATTTTTCTTACCCTTTTATAAAATTTATCAGGAATTACAAACTCCAGGACGATGCTTATTCACTCATGTGGTCGTCTAGCAATTTAGGCCAGGTTAGTGTTTTGTCCAACGCTTTGGAAAACTGTAGTTTTGGAAATTTGTGCTAATTTGTAATGTCTAAATATTCATAGGTTAAAATTGCCCGTGAGAAGCGCAGAAGGGAAATGCAATTTGCTAAGACGGGGTTGGTACTGCAGCATAATGATCGGCCTCTTAAAAGAAGATGCAGTGAAAATGATTCTGATGAGATCGAACCGATTGAACCCGAGTTAAGTGAAGTTTACTCTAGAGGTTCCCACAGTGATTCCCATATTGAGGCTCCTTCACTGGGACCTCTAGAGGCTCCTTCAGATTGTGTACACTATTTTTTCATCAATAGGAGCTTAAGAAATATAAACAATTTTATATAAGCTCATAAGTATGAAAACAATCCTAACTCGGAAATTTTAATTCCTTACTCGGAAATTTTAATTCCTTAATCGGAAATTTTTGGGCCTAACTCGGAAGATTTTCTTCCTTGCTCGGAAGATTTTGGTCCTTGCACGGTAAAAATTTTCTTACTCGGAGAAACACGTAACTTTTCCGAGAAAAAAACACCAAAAATCACATTTTTTCACCATAAATCACCACGATTCGCCCCCGGTTAGCTCTGATACCAATTGTAATGACAAGATTCACGTTGAGGAGGTCGGGGAAACACAAAATAAAGGTTAAACATGGTAGAATTAGATTATTGAATGGCGAGGTGTGTATGTTTTCTAGAGAGAGAAAGTAAAGAAAACACACACACCTCCAAGTTACAAATGAGAATCCCACCCTCCTAGTTGAGACTAGGAGGGTATTTATACTATTTTACAAGCCTAACTTTACACAAATGGCAAAACTAGACCTTGTACTTTATTCTATTGCAATTCCCTACTATAACATAACTTTAAAGGCTAACAAAAATACATCAAATTACACACAAATATATTTTCAGCTTTTGAAGGGTATTTAAGTAATTTGATTAAACTTAAGCCTGTTTCAAGTGGCTTGGACTTATGGAGACTTATGACATATAAAAGCTTCCATAAGCCTTTGGGACAAACGCAGGTTGCATATCTAATGTAGTTGCCACTATGATAAAATAAAGTATCCGAGCCTGTTACAAATTTCAACTTCTGTAATTCAATACTGTCTTGATTTGTATAAATGCGTATTTTTCGTAATAATACTTAATACCTCTCTGTTATCTGATATATGATTTTGCAGGAAACAATGGTGCCCGTGGAGGGTGTAGTCAATGAATCACATTTATCGAGGTAAAATAGTAGTAATATGTGTTGATACTTTTCATTCCATTAATAAATGTTAATACTTTTCTAGGAATATATGATGTGTTTCTGGGTTTAATATCTCTATCGGGTTAACACAATTTGTTGAATTTATAAAGTAACGTCTCATTATTATCTTCAGCTTAAATGGAGATGATAGCAACATGATGATAATGACAAAAAAGAAAAACAAGTCCAAAGACAAAAATTCAAAACAGGTATATCGTAATATTTATTGGTTTTTGAAATCTAAATAATTGTTACATCTTTTTTACATAAGGTCTTAATGCGTTGATATTTTGTGTTTCGTTCTTTTTCTGTGAAGGGTTCTCAAAAGTCAAAGAAAAAAGAAAGACGTACTAAACAAAGCAACTCCCAGAAGCGAAAACTCAAGAAGCTTTAGGTTTGTGCATCAGTTTACGTGTATGATCCATCCATCCTGCCTTAGAGAATATACTTTGTTTGGTTTACATGTGACTGATTTCTTATCGTATGCAGGAGGACAAGGAAAAATCAGCTCTTTTGACCAAAAGCCTCGAGACATTAGAGTATGTGATAGTGTGAACTTGTGTAAAATACGTGAACTGTGTGAAAGTTGTAATTTTTCTTACCCTTTTATAAAATTTATCAGGAAGTACAAACTCCAGGACGATGCTTATTCACTCATGTGGTCGTCCAGCAATTTAGGCCAGGTTAGTGTTTTGTCCAACGCTTTGGAAAACTGTAGTTTTGGAAATTTGTGCTAATTTGTAATGTCTAAATATTCATAGGTTGAAACTGCCCGTGAGAAGCGCAGAAGGGAAGTGCAATTTGCTAAGATTCTGATGAGATCGAACCGATTGAACCCGAGTTAAGTGAAGTTTACTCTAGAGGTTCCCACAGTGATTCCCATATTGAGGCTCCTTCACTGGGACCTCTAGAGGCTCCTTCAGATTGTGTACACTATTTTTTCATCAATAGGAGCTTAAGAAATATAAACAATTTTATATAAGCTCATAAGTATGAAAACAATCCTAACTCGGAAATTTTAATTCCTTACTCGGTAATTTTAATTCCGTACTCCGAAATTTTTGGGCCTAACTCGAAAGATTTTCTTCCTTGCTCGGAAGATTTTGGACCTTGCTCGGAAAAAAAATTTCTTACTCGGAGAAACACGTAACTTTTCCGAGAAAAAACACCAAAAAAAATTTCTTACTCGGAGAAACATAGATTATTGGTATAAGTAGTGTTAGCATTTTACAAAAGCATTTGCACATTGAGTTTAAGCTTAGTTGGGAGTATCAAAAAGAGGATGACGATTACAATTCCCTGGAGACACCCAGTTTGTGTGAATCCTGTTCCGTGATACCACTTTTGTAAATCAAGCGTGTTATATATTTTGTTCTAAGTTTAAATTTCTCGCAATTAATAAAAAAAATCAAAACGGGGTTTACTTGGTATTCTTTTGATCCTTTCATTACTTCATATGATCGGATTGCTAGGGACTAGCAATAACTTAGTGTGGGGGATTGATGAGTGTGTAAATACTCATCATTTTATGGCCATTTTAGACCACAAAAATGACCAAAAACACCCAAATAGACCATATTATACTGCAAATATCCTTGGTTTGTGTTTTTATGTGTTTCAGGTACAAAAGGATCGAAAACAGGGCAAAAACAGACAAAACCGAGCACATGATTGGAAAATCGTGAAAAGCCGAGGACGGGGAAGATATTTACAAGTTTGGACCGGGATATTGCTCAAGTGTCAAAAGCCAACCCTCAAGAATGTCAACTTGTCAAGATTGGCCCTAGGAAGTAATTTTGCAAAAATGACAATATTGGTACCTGAATTTTCTGGATTGGCAGATTTGGTCCCTTAACTTAATACCATTTCCTAAATCTAATCCTAAACTAAAACCTATCTATCCTAAATATAAAACCCAGCCCAACACAAACCCAACCCAATCCCAATAAAATAAACCCCAGCCCATACACAGCCCAACCTTTTTATTAAAAAAACCCAAACCAAAACCAGAGTTTGACTCTGGTCAAACTCTCCTTCTTCAATACCACCCCGCCAAACCATACCACCATTCCCACCGTTTTCTCTGCAACATCACCTCAACCCCCCTCCTCCTTCCCAATACACCTCCCTAACAGTCTAAGAAAGCATTTAATGCTTTCCCACCCCCACTAGGTCTGTAAAACCCACTTCCCTTTTTTCCCGCCAAATTGATAAATGGACGGCCGAGATTGAATTAAGGCTATTGAATGGTGGGATTAGCTCAGTATTGATCAGGGAAGCTTTTTGGAATGCTATATAAAGAAAAGAAGACACAAAGAAATAATTGTCACTAGTTTTAGACCAATTTCGTAGTGTAAAATTTATTTAATGTTTGTTTCAGTTTCACTTTAAGTTTTAATTGTAATTTAAGTTTAATTAAACTCAGTTATCCTTATGTTCTCAAGTTATGTACTCAATTTCAAGCTTAATAAAAGTTCAAGTATTTCTCTTAATTCGTATCAAGGTCCACAGCTGTTAAATTTAGTTCACAAGCTCTTTTACCCTTCATACAAGCTCAGATAAGCTTATTGTAGCTTTTCGTAAGCCTGTATTAGACTCTAATAGTTTAATTTTGAAAAAACCAAATAAAAGTCAAAAAAGTCAAAGTTCAGTCAAATAAGCAATTCAGGTGTGATTAGCTGTTCTGGGATAAGCTGAGTGGAGTTTAAGCTTGGTAAGTGACAAACCAAGGGTAGTTCTGATCTAGTTCATCCTGTTTCATTGCCTCACAGTTGTAAGCTTATTTTTCTATATTTTGCATTATTTTTCCATATTACTGTACAATAGCTTAATGTTAGCTTATTTCCATTATTTACTGCTTATTAATAGTTTCTAATTATATTTCATCTGTTTTATCAGTTTTAATTAGCCTTTCCTTTATTTTTCTTAAAAACCTTTAAAAAAGCAAAAAATAGCCCTTATATAGTAACTGCTTATTAATAAGTTTATTTCAGTTTTTAATTATTAATTATCATATAAATAAGTTAGTTAAACTTAGTTCATTAAAATTCTTAGCTTAAATCAGATTTTATAAGTCAAAAGGCCAAGACAGCCCCATAAAGGGCTGTTTGGTTCTATGGGTCAATATGGGTAATTCTAGGTTTCACTGTTACATTACCATTTCATCAGCATAAATCCTTCTTATCTTGGTTAGGTTAAGTTGTTTCCAAGTCCAAATAAGCCAATTAGATTGATATAATAGTTTTGAGAGGTCTGTGATAATTTCAGACCATAAGTTAACCATATAAGCCAATATAAGCCTCAAGCTTATTTAGCCCTTTATTTGGCATTTCTGTATTCCTTATAGTCCATATAGTGTAATTGTAGAAGTTGGTTTAGTCTCCTTTTGGTTTATGCTATTCTGCACAAATCTGCATATGCAGACTCAGTTTACACTGAGCAGAACAACATAAATAGCTGTTGATCTCAGCTGTTTTGTGGTTAACTAGATAAGCTGAGATCTTGGTTTTTGGTTTGCTTTTATCTAGTAGTATAGGATTTAGGGTTCTGAGCTTAGTTCTCATTTTATAGCTTATTTCAGGTCTGCAAAAACCCACTTGAACCTGTCCAAGCCTGCAATCAGTCTTTTTTGTTTCTAGGCCATCTGATCTAGGTCAAAATTAGGGCTCAATTGGGCAGTTAAAATTGGGCATTTTTGTGTTTTAGTGTAGCCAATAGTACTAGGAAGGTTTTGCCCCCCTTAAGTTCCCACTTTTCTGCTTATTCATCAGCTTAATTTGATCTGCAAGTTGGGGATTTTTCTGTTATTTCTGCATAATTTTTGCTACTGTACTACTGCTAATCTGCTTATTTCTTTTGCTTATTTGTGCTTTTAAAGTTGTTTTAAGCTTCTATTAGTATAATAATCTGTTTCCTAGCCTTTGGTAAATTTTAGAGCTTTTTAGCTTATTTTTGGGCTTATTTCCAAACTGCTCTTCAGCCCATTTGCTTATTAGGGTTTCTAAAAGTTCTAATTTTATTTTTCCTAGATTAAGAATAATATTTTAGATTTTCTTGAAAAGTTTCATATTTTTCTAAAGTCATTTACTATTTTTAAATAATTTAATTAGTTTTAATAGTTTTTAATTCATAATAAAAAATATAAAAGTCAGAAAAATATAAATCTTTTTTCTAAAATTTTCTTTTATTATTTAGGATTTAAGAAAAATAATTTTTCACTTGTAAGATTAAATTTCCAAATATTTCAGTTTTTAGCCCATTTTTAGATTTCCTGATTCGCGTTTTTAATATAATTTAGTTTAAACCTTAATTTTCCCGTGAGAATTTGTTTCTCATTTGTTAATTAGAATTAAAAAGCAAAAATTCATATCCTAATCATCAGTCACTCTAATCCAAACCTTCAACGATTGTCCATTCCATCCTCGCTGGGACACGACCCGGGTAATCACTTACCTGGTATCACACATATCACAACGTGAGTTTTTACAAGCTAGCCTTTTTCCTAAAAGGTTGATTTGTCTTTATTCACGTGTATCCGTCTGCATATTATTTATATACGCGCTTTAGTACGGATCAAATTTTGGCGCCGCTGCCGGGGAGGTTGTGTTGCGACAATATTGTTTAAAGTTTTAAACGATTAGTGACTTGAGATCCTTCTTTCAGAAGTTTCCACTTTCATAAACCCATATAAAATACAAAAATATTTTCCTTTTCTTTTATATATATAATATCATATAAAAATAAAAAACCCAAAAACATTTTCCGTTTTATTGTAAAATAAAAGATAAAAGCAAAATTAATATAATATTCCTCAACTTGGGTATTATCATAATAAGTTCCCAAACATCAGATTAAAACTTGCCTTCGTGTCGCTTGCGAATTTGGCTCACCTTTGATTGATAAACAAACTCTAACGGAGGTTTAAGGAGGGTTTGACATTAAATTGTCGAACCGAAAGGAGCGGGTTTTTAAGGAGCATTATTGCCCACCTTTGCTCCTCCGCCACTCTGTGCATTTTTCAGTCAGAGAGCTACCGTACGCTTGTTGATTTAAGGTTTAAGTTCCTTGTGTTTTGCTTCGATCTTGTTTTAATTGAATTATTTTATTTAAGGTTTAAGTTTTTTTCCAAAAATCCAAAAAAATTGAAAAACCAAAAACCCAAAAATATTTTTCTTCACCCTCTATCCGTTTAATTCTTTTTCTTTATGTCTTCATCTTACCACTGTGGTTGTCAATGGTGTGGAGGTCCTCATAATGGTGGGAATTGTCCCGGTTGTAGCATGGTGGAATCAGGAAACGGGTTTGTTTATGACCAAAATCCTTATTCTTACCATGAAACACCCGACTTTTTCAACCAGCCCCCACACCATGAGATGGAAACATATTCTTGTGAATATTGTGGTGGTCCACACCCAAGTTTTGATTGTCAAGCAGGAAATACGTCTGTCTATGAACAAGATCCATGTAATCAAAACTTCGGGTATGACCAATACCCATATGATTCACCGAATCAGTCACAGCAAATGTATTGTTGTGAGTACTGTGGTGGTCCACATTATGAATCCGATTGTCAAACGAGGACCCCGCTTATCTATGAGCATGTCCCTTGTAACAATTACGACTATTCTTGTCATGACCAACCTCCACAGTATCAAATGATTCAACCTCAGCCATCTCCTCTTGAAGAATTTTTGAAAATGTATTCCAAAAACTCCAAAATGTGATGGATACACTTAATGATTTGGCTGTTAAAAATGCCCAAGAAGATCCTCATCAGAAAACCATTGGAGAGCTTCTAGCTGAAGAAGAACAAACAGCTAGAATGAGCTCCAAATATCGTCAAACTTTCATTTGCGATGACGATGATGAAGATTCTATGTGGGGAGTTTGCGAGAATTCATCAGCTGCAATTACACCTGTCCAAAAAAGGCAGGAAGACAAGACTATTGCAGAATTGCTAGCCGACGAGCAAATGGAACGTATAAAAGCCATTTATGCTAGCAATATTGATGAGGAGGACGACGAGGAGAGTATTATTCCTTTGAGCGATATCATTTCTCAACTCCCTCGGTCTATTGCAATCACACCCTTCTTACAGTCTATGGACCCCGAGGACTCTCTTATTATGGGGGATGAGCATATTAGCACTATTCATGAAAAGGAATCGGACGAATTCATAAAGTCTAGTGCTGAGAACCTTATCCCAATCCCAAGTGAGTCTGAGAATATGTCCGACAGTGAAAGTGATTGTTCTTTTCGTAGTGATCAACCTCTTGACACTACTGATGATTTTTTGGGGACGTTTTCTAACCCTCTTTTCAATTCAAACGATGATTCTTTCGGGATTTTCTCTAATCCCCTTTTCAATTCCAATGATGATTTTTCCTCTAGTGATGATGAATCACTTTCTGATAAGGAAGTTCAAAATGAAAGTCTCAAAGTCTATTCGAATTCTCTTTTTGAATTTGACGATGAGTACTTTTCTAACAAAATAAATCCTCTCTTTGATGAAGAGTTAGAAAACGATGAGGTCAAGGACTCTATTATTCATAAACTTGATGATGTGACCTCAACTCTTAATCCCGATATCAATCTTTCTCCGAAATATGTGACATTTCCCGTTGAGGATCGCCATTATATTAACTTCACATATGTCGTTCGAGTTTTTCTACCTTTCTTCGCCTATAAGGTAGATTGTACTTTCACTCACTCGTTCGGGAATGAAGACAAAATTTTTGACCCCGGCATCTCTTTTGAGCCGGATGTATCTCATCGGAGTGGATCTTTCAAGAAATTCAATGTTGATCTAAACACATTGAATGAAAGTCCGATGGAGATGGTTTCTTCCACTTGCTCCCCCATGAACCAATGAATTCGGGGTCGAGTCAAGCTAGTGACTCGGTTAACAAAAACGTTAGCATTGCATGGGTAAACACCCATGTTTCTGACTTCTTTCTATTTTCTGACACTAAGTGTGGGGGGATTCCTCTACTGTGCTGTGCTTTTGTGTGTTGTTTGTTCTGATTTTCAGGTTTCCCTTGGATTGTGATGATTGCCGCGCCTGTTTTCAATCCAGCCGCCCAATATCCTATCCTTTTGCTAACAATTATCTAGGGATATCTTTTTAATCCTGTTTGTGAAAAATGAGATTTCCTTCACACACTTGGCTATTAGTCTTACCTTTTTACGTTCTAAGTGTCGGCATAATAGCCGGTACTTTGAATATTGAGGGCAATATTCAATTCTAAGTGTGGGGGGGAATTCTCTCGAATTTTGTCACATTGTACCTTCTAGTGCCCTAGTACCCCCGTTTTGGCCCAAATTTTAAATTTTTTTCGTTTTTTAAATAAGATATTGCAATAAAAAAGAAGAAGTGTTTAGTCTTGATTAGGTTAGAACAAAGGGAATCCTGACTCTGCCAGAGTATTGATCTGGCTGCTTCCTTAACGATTAGGCTAAGGTTTTACGATATGTGCAAATGAAAATGTTAAGCGTAGAATAATGGTTTTCTTTAGAGTTTATATAAATAATCTATGGCTTTTCCTCCCAGAAGATAACTAATCTGATTAAATACGTGCTGTTTTCAAATGTTTGAACGTTAAAATCATGTTGTTATGCAAAACAAATTTTTATACAATTTTGATATAGAGCCCGAGTTCAACTTCTTATTTTAATTTTTGGGAAAGCGTATATGTAAATTTATAAAAAAAAAAAAAAAATGATGATGAAAAAATGAGAAAATAAAAATAAAATAAAATAGAATGATATTGCAAAATGCAAAAATATAAAGATATTGCAAAATGCAATAAGTTTTGATGTTGCAAAAATAAAGATGTAATTGTTAATAAATGTAGGAAAATTGCTTTCTCTTAAATTTAAATCGGAACTTGAACTTGGATTCGTCAATTTTGTATAAAAGTTAAACGGTAATTTAGTAGATCGTTGATTTCAAAGATCCCGAAAGCTCCGGTGCTATTCTCTGTGAGGTGTCAAAAGCCTGGTCACCTAAAACCAACTGGTTTGGGATGTGCCGAGAAGAAAGCCGTTACATGGAGTGATCTAGTCTTTGAGTCTCTAATCTCTAAATGATTGTTTGTTGTTATCTATTTAAGTATTTTAATACTAGCTTAGTGGGAATATCTTAAATCTTTGAAATCGAAATTCCGCTGATTCCGGTACTATTCTCTGTAAGGTGTCAAAAGCCTGGTCACCTAAAACCAACTAGTTTGGGATGTGCCGAGAAGAAAGCCGCTACATGGAAAATGCCCTTTTTGATTCTTAGATTTTCGAGGTTCCCGGTAAATTAGTATTTGACTTAAACGAATGGCAACCATAATAAATGTCGATTTTCGCGGTCAAAATTTTGAAAATGAGCACAGTCGCCTAAACTTGATAATTGTGGGAGTGAAAAGTTAAGTTTTGGCTTACATAGATTATTGGTATAAGTAGTGTTAGCATTTTACAAAAGCATTTGCACATTGAGTTTAAGCTTAGTTGGGAGTATCAAAAAGAGGATGACGATTACAATTCCCTGGAGACACCCAGTTTGTGTGAATCCTGTTCCGTGATACCATTTTTGTAAATCAAGCGTGTTATATATTTTGCTCTAAGTTTAAATTTCTCGCAATTAATAAAAAAAATCAAAACGGGGTTTACTTGGTATTCTTTTGATCCTTTCATTACTTCATATGATCGGATTGCTAGGGACTAGCAATAGCTTAGTGATGCGTGGTTTTGCAACTTTACAACAGGTTTTACCTCTCGAGGGATCTCAAGAGGCTTACAACCCCACCAGGCAGTGTACCTGACCGATGTAGTATAGTGTAGTGGTAAGTACGGGGGATTGATCATTCTCCACAGGGAATAGTGTTCGTTAGGTATGAAAAATTACTCTAATAGGTCTAAGGGTGAGAGAAGATTCTTTTTTATGTTTTTATAATTTTATGAAAGCAAGTAAAATCTCGGGTTTGAAAGAGTGGGCGGAATTAGTTGCTAGTCAACTAACCCAAATAACTACGAATGCAAATAAAATAAAATAACTGAAAATGAAAAGGTGGTAAAACTTATATAGAGAGAAATGTGTTTACTTAGATTTCCTTACTCCTTAACTATCTTTTACCGGTTGATTAGTGTGTATTAGTTGCGTGGATGACGGGTGTATTCCTTAATACCATTTGTGGGGTGGCGTACGTACTTCCCCAACTCTACAAGCTCCTACTTCACTCCTATGTCGAGCCGGCTAGGAAGCTCCTAATATGGGATCACTAGAATTCACTTGTGCATTAAATACAACCATAAAAACCTTTAGTACGCATTGGTTCATGTTTCTTAAGACGTTCAAGCAAGTTACCGAATAGGAAGTTAGCCAGTTTTCTTAAGCCTAACATAGATGAACAATCATCCAATACAACTAACAACACACTAATAACCAATAATCAATAGCTAGGTTTCATTAGATCTAAGCAAACACAAGATAAATCTAGCCTAGCATGTTAAACAAAAGACAAGAACAAGATAGAATCAAACAACACATAGACATATTGAATGATTAATTGATAACTTATCTTCAATGTAACATGGAAGATCTCAAGGCAAAAAGCCTTGAAAAAGCTGCCAAATTCGTCTTAGGGTTTTCACACACAAAGTTCCTCAATAAGTTCCACACTAATGACAAAAAATTGCAAAACTATATATAGACTTTCAGATCTGACGGCGTCACGTTATGGAGTGTGACGCCGTCACCTCGCCGCTTTTAGGGTTCCCGGATGACCTTCTTGACGCCGTCCCTCTTTAGCTGTCCAAAATCCGTTCTGGCTTATCAGGGGTTGACGCCGTCAGAATTAGGGGTGACGCCGTCCCTCTTTAAATTAAGCCGTGACGACCTTGATCAGATTAAAGCGTGACGCCGTCAGAATTCCCATGCAAATTTCTCTGGCTTATCATGAGTAAATTTCACATCCACCTTTTCTTGCCAAGCCATGACGCCGTCCAGGGATAATCCTGACGCCGTCAAAGGTAACTTTTAGCATGATTTTGAGACTTTGTCGTTTTCTTCACTTTTATGCTCCAAAAACGTCCAAAATGCCTCCTTTTCCAGATTTCTCCTCAAAAGTACCTAAAATGACAAAAGGAACGATTTAGGGCAATATTTGATCAAATAAATACGATTTAGGGCTTAAATGACCCCTTAAAAGCGGTACACTTTTCGCTTCATCAAATACCCTTACACTTGAGATTTGCTTGTCCTCAAGCAAATGCGCTTTTATTCTAATCAAAATACAAGTTAGGGGTCATTTGATGCTAACATAAAAGTAATTACAACAAATATTTGTTCCACTTTAATCATAATAAGCACGGAGATTACAAACTAGCACCTCACAAGTAGTGTTTAGATACTCACATCTCTCAAGTGTCATCAAAATAAATCTCATAAATGAAAACGGATAATATCTCTCACTACTTGTCATAGCAAATAGATTACCATAGGCTTGGGAAAGGATCAAAAACCTCCTCCACTAGGCGTAAGCACCTAAGATAAACTATAAAAGAGGGCTTTTAAATGGGTTATAACGTTAGGTGTAGGGAAAAGGAAAACACGGTTTTGTTGGATAAAGGATATTTTACTGGTGGCGAGTTAAAGATCTTGATCAATTACATGTACTATACAATGTTGCATAAGCCAAGACTCGACTCGATTTAAGCTAATGAAAGAAAATAACAAAAACATAAAACAAACATAAAATGAAACGGGATGGTAGTCCGTATGTTTTTTCTACTTTTCTTTTTCTCATTTTTTTTTGTATTTTTCTTGATTTTTTCGATTTTTTTGATTTTTTTTTTTTTTTTTTTTTTTTTTTTTTTTTTTTTTTTTTTTTATTGCATACACTTTTGCCCTACCATCCAAAATAATACATCATAGGGGCGTTGCATTCCCCTTACACTTGAACTTTTACATAACTTTACAATTAACTAATCTAATGACTCGAATTAAGATAATTAAAACACTTGGAGTACTTTTAAAATATTTAGCACATATGTGGGTAATAAATGATGTTCTTCCCCATTACTCCATTACACTAGTACTTTACCCATGAGTCCCAATCGTCCCAAAACAATATGTACAAGGATATGACTCGACTTAGCAACCATGTAATCAATTAGATAATTAACTTGGGTTTAAAACAAATGTTGACACAATAATGCACTAAAAATGAGTGCATACAAGGTAGGCTAAGGCGATTTGGGTGTACATTTTAGTGGGGTGTAAACAAATTCTTCCTTCAAGTAAAATGCTTAAAGGTTGAAACGAAAAGATAGGCTCTGAGGGGTGTACTAGGGGTATCGTGTACTAAAAATGAGTACAACGCAAAGGGTGTGGGAGAATTACTTGACCAATGTAGCCAATGTAATTATAACAAAAACACAGGTGTAAAACAATGGGTTAATCCTAATGCCTCTTATCATGTAGTAAATCTAACTACACGAATGTAGTCTCACTTGTGGCCTCGGAATGGTCCTAACGCAAGTTCTAGAATCTAAGTGCTACCGGTACACACATCATAGCATAAATGCTTTTCCTACCAATTCTAGGGGCGAACCTCACATATTTGGGAGTGGAAAATTTTTTTAGTGGTACGGTTTCGTGCTAGTCATATAACTCCTATCCGTGAGACGCTCATTAAGATCAAAGTTTCACTCCTAAATGTTGTAAAAAAATTTAAATTTGGCACTAAAATTGCCCTAACAGGTATTTATCTCAGTTTTATTACACATCTACTATTAAACAAACAAAAATCAAGCGTAATAGCATTCTCTAATCGTACTTTTACCCCCCCTTACACTTAAGATGAACATTGTCCCCAATGTTCAAATAACAAATGTAAAAGCATAAAGGTAAAAGAATGAAATCAAATACTCCCCTGATTCGTTCGGTGGATAATGAAGTAACACGGTTAGATCTTCTTCCAAGGTAATGTTGAAGCTCCATGACTAATGCATCGCCAAAAGCTTGATTCAAAAACATTTCCTTGTCCAAAATAACCTGTTAAACCTGAGAAAACAAACACGAAAACCTGCATAACATCGGCGGGATAAAATCTATATATAAGGATATAATGCTTGTGGAATGATAATTTTTGCAGATTCCTGGAGATTATAAGTTAGAGATTTAATAAAAACTTTTTATGAAAACAAAACTTTCAAAAATTTTCAGAAAATTAAACCTGACGCCGTCAGGTTGTAATTCCTGACGCCGTCAGATATGATCTGACAGAATTCTCATGTTAAGTTTCCGGAAAAAATTTTTGGAAAAACCTATACCTTACTTCCTGGAAATCCTGCAAAACATCATTATGACTCGATACAAGCATTTGACTCAAACAAATACTAATATGTATGTTCATTTATTACTATTACGATTCATGTTCATTTGTGTTCTAATAAACCGATTTAGATTTCCCTTACACTTAACTTTTGCAAAATACCTTTATATGTAGTTAAGACGAAGTTAAAAACAAGATAAAGCATTTTCACAATTTAGTTTTGAACATGAATCAATAATAATAAAAATTAAACATACATACGGAAACAAATTAAATCAAACAAACAAATAAATAAACACACAAAACAAATAAAACTTGGGTTGCCTCCCAAGAAGCGCTTTTCTTTATTAACGAGTCTTGTAGCTAGACTCAAAGTCACGGGTTCTACGTTTTTCCGTTTTGCTTCTCAATTGCCCCTTTAATCATCCTAACAACCTCCATATCAACTTTGTATTTAGGTCCTAGGTTCAAGCAATCTTTATAATAAAGACTTCTCTTATTCCAAACATAGTCCATGCCTTTCTCTTTATCCTCATCATTGATGTCCTCCATCGCACCAATGTTGTCCTTGTCAAATCGAGGCACAAAACGAAATTCATTTACCCGATAAGGCATCCTATATGTGATCCTATCTATGTGATTAGAAAACTGAACCGTGCCTCTCAAACGATCATACCTTAAATTGGATGCTTCAATAAATGGCTTACCTAACACCACGCGAGATAGGCGGCAGTCAACAACACTTGTAAAATCTTCTAAGATCATGAAGTTGGTGACAAAGGTAAAATTCCCAACAAGGATATGCATATCTTTAATCCTTCCAACGAAGTTACAAACTCCGCCTGGGCACTTGGGGTCCATCCTAGGCTCAAGTGGTGTGTTTATGATCTGGCTATAAAGGCCTGAGGACATCACGTTGATTGGGGATTCATAGTCAATGTAAGCATGCTCAACGTATTGGTACCCAATCATACATGGTATCTTCACATTCCCGGGATCACCCCTCTTAATCTTTGGGTTAATTCTAACAAAAGGTGGTCGAGGGTTATCAACTAGGTTGTTATAGTAAGCAATCTCCTCCTTAGTGGGGTATTCATTGAAATAATCATCCAACCTAGGATCTACCTTTACTTCATCAATTTTCTCAGTCAACTTCTCAATCGTAAGATTATTACGTTCTAAGTAATTATCTGAGTATATGGCGGTCTCTAAGTTGTTCAAGGCATAATCAAGCTCTATGTCAATCATTCTACTGAGCTCTCTGAGCTCACTAATCTCATTCTCAAGTTGGCTACGCAACAAAGCTACTTCGCCAGGTGTAAGGGGCGGATTCGCGTTTTCCATAATGGCAAACTGAATAGTCAATGAAAATCTTATACGAACAAAAGCACGAAGAAAATAGATAGACTAAAGAAAACCTAGAAAAATAAAATAAAAATCTCACTAGAAAGGAATCTAGTGAGTAGACCTATAAAATAAAAATTCAACCTAAACAATGACTATTCCCCGGCAGCGGCGCCAAAAACTTGATGCGTGGTTTTGCAACCTTACAACAGGTTTTACCTCTCGAGGGATCTCAAGAGGCTTACAACCCCACCAGGCAGTGTACCTGACCGATGTAGTATAGTGTAGTGGTAAGTACGGGGGATTGATCGTTCTCCACAGGGAATAGTGTTCGTTAGGTATGAAAAATTACTCTAATAGGTCTAAGGGTGAGAGAAGATTCTTTTTTATGTTTTTATAATTTTATGAAAGCAAGTAAAATCTCGGGTTTGAAAGAGTGGGCGGAATTAGTTGCTAGTCAACTAACCCAAATAACTACGAATGCAAATAAAATAAAATAACTGAAAATGAAAAGGGGGTAAAACTTATATAGAGAGAAATGTGTTTACTTAGATTTCCTTACTCCCTAACTATCTTTTACCGGTTGATTAGTGTGTATTAGTTGCGTGGATGACGGGTGTATTCCTTAATACCATTTGTGGGGTGGCGTACGTACTTCCCCAACTCTACAAGCTCCTACTTCACTCCTATGTCGAGCCGGCTAGGAAGCTCCTAACATGGGATCACTAGAATTCACTTGTGCATTAAATACAACCATAAAAACCTTTAGTACGCATTGGTTCATGTTTCTTAAGACGTTCAAGCAAGTTACCGAATAGGAAGTTAGCCAGTTTTCTTAAGCCTAACATAGATGAACAATCATCCAATACAACTAACAACACACTAATAACCAATAATCAATAGCTAGGTTTCATTAGATCTAAGCAAACACAAGATAAATCTAGCCTAGCATGTTAAACAAAAGACAAGAACAAGATAGAATCAAACAACACATAGACATATTGAATGATTAATTGATAACTTATCTTCAATGTAACATGGAAGATCTCAAGGCAAAAAGCCTTGAAAAAGCTGCCAAATTCGTCTTAGGGTTTTCACACACAAAGTTCCTCAATAAGTTCCACACTAATGACAAAAAATTGCAAAACTATATATAGACTTTCAGATCTGACGGCGTCACGTTATGGAGTGTGACGCCGTCACCCTCGCCGCTTTTAGGGTTCCCGGATGACCTTCTTGACGCCGTCCCTCTTTAGCTGTCCAAAATCCGTTCTGGCTTATCAGGGGTTGACGCCGTCAGAATTAGGGGTGACGCCGTCCCTCTTTAAATTAAGCCGTGACGACCTTGATCAGATTAAAGCGTGACGCCGTCAGAATTCCCATGCAAATTTCTCTGGCTTATCATGAGTAAATTTCACATCCACCTTTTCTTGCCAAGCCATGACGCCGTCCAGGGATAATCCTGACGCCGTCAAAGGTAACTTTTAGCATGATTTTGAGACTTTGTCGTTTTCTTCACTTTTATGCTCCAAAAACGTCCAAAATGCCTCCTTTTCCAGATTTCTCCTCAAAAGTACCTAAAATGACAAAAGGAACGATTTAGGGCAATATTTGATCAAATAAATACGATTTAGGGCTTAAATGACCCCTTAAAAGTAGTACACTTTTCGCTTCATCACTTAGTGTGGGGGATTGATGAGTGTGTAAATACTCATCATTTTATGCCCATTTTAGACCACAAAAATGACCAAAAACACCCAAATAGACCATATTATACTGCAAATATCCTTGGTTTGTGTTTTTATGTGTTTCAGGTACAAAAGGATCGAAAACAGGGCAAGAACAGACAAAACCGAGCACATGATTGGAAAATCGTGAAAAGCCGAGGACGGGGAAGATATTTACAAGTTTGGACTGGGATATTGCTCAAGTGTCAAATGTCAACCCTCAAGAATGTCAACTTGTCAAGATTGGCCCTAGGAAGTAATTTTGCAAAAATGACAATATTGGTCCCTGGATTTTCTGGATTGGCAGATTTGGTCCCTTAACTTAATACCATTTCCTAAATCTAATCCTAAACTAAAACCTATCTATCCTAAATATAAAACCCAGCCCAACACAAACCCAACCCAATCCCAATAAAATAAACCCCAGCCTATACACAGCCCAACCTTTTTATTTAAAAAACCCAAACCAAAACCAGAGTTTGACTCTGGTCAAACTCTCCTTCTTCAATACCACCCTGCCAAACCATACCACCATTCCCACCGTTTTCTCTGCAACATCACCTCAACCCCCCTCCTCCTTCCCAATACACCTCCCTAACAGTCCAAGAAAGCATTTAATGCTTTCCCACCCCCACCAGGTCTGTAAAACCCACTTCCCCATTTTTCCGCCAAATTGATAAATGGACGGCCGAGATTGAATTAAGGCTATTGAATGGTGGGATTAGCTCAGTATTGATCAGGGAAGCTTTTTGGAATGCTATATAAAGAAAAGAAGACACAAAGAAATAATTGTCACTAGTTTTAGACCAATTTCGTAGTGTAAAATTTATTTAATGTTTGTTTCAGTTTCACTTTAAGTTTTAATTGTAATTCAAGTTTAATTAAACTCAGTTATCCTTATGTTCTCAAGTTATGTACTCAATTTCAAGCTTAATAAAAGTTCAAGTATTTCTCTTAATTCGTATCAAGGTCCACAGCTGTTAAAGTTAGTTCACAAGCTCTTTTACCCTTCATACAAGCTCAGATAAGCTTATTGTAGCTTTTCGTAAGCCTGTATTAGACTATAATAGTTTAATTTTGAAAAAACCAAATAAAAGTCAAAAAAGTCAAAGTTCAGTCAAATAAGCAATTCACGTGTGATCAGCTGTTCTGGGATAAGCTGAGTGGAGTTTAAGCTTGGTAAGTGACAAACCAAGGGTAGTTCTGATCTAGTTCATCCTGTTTCATTGCCTCACAGTTGTAAGCTTATTTTTCTATATTTTGCATTATTTTTCCATATTACTGTACAATAGCTTAATATTAGCTTATTTCCATTATTTACTGCTTATTAATAGTTTCTAATTATATTTCATCTGTTTTATCAGTTTTAATTAGCCTTTCCTTTATTTTTTTTAAAAACCTTTAAAAAAGCCAAAAATAGCCCTTATATAGTAACTGCTTATTAATAAGTTTATTTCAGTTTTTAATTATTAATTATCATATAAATAAGTTAGTTAAACTTAGTTCATTAAAATTCTTATCTTAAATCAGATTTTATAAGTCAAAAGGCCAAGACAGCCCCATAAAGGGCTGTTTGGTTCTATGGGTCAATATGGGTAATTCTAGGTTTCACTGTTACATTACCATTTCATCAGCATAAATCCTTCTTATCTTGGTTAGGTTAAGTTGTTTCCAAGTCCAAATAAGCCAATTAGATTGATATAATAGTTTTGAGAGGTCTGTGATAATTTCAGACCATAAGTTAACCATATAAGCCAATATAAGCCTCAAGCTTATTTAGCCCTTTATTTGGCATTTATGTATTCCTTATAGTCCATATAGTGTAATTGTATAAGTTGGTTTAGTCTCCTTTTGGTTTATGCTATTCTGCACAAATCTGCATATGCAGACTCAGTTTACACTGAGCAGAACATCATAAATAGCTGTTGATCTAAGCTGTTTTGTGGCTTAACTAGATAAGCTGAGATCTTGGTTTTTGGTTTTCTTTTAGCTAGTAGTATAGGCTTTAGGGTTCTGAGCTTAGTTCTCATTTTATAGCTTATTTCAGGTCTGCAAAAACCCACTTGAACCTGTCCAAGCCTGCAACCAGTCTTTTTTGTTTCTAGGCCATCTGATCTAGGTCAAAATTAGGGCTCAATTGGGCAGTTAAAATTGGGCATTTTTGTGTTTTAGTGTAGCCAATAGTACTAGGAAGGTTTTGCCCCCCTTAAGTTCCCACTTTTCTGCTTATTCATCAGCTTAATTTGATCTGCAAGTTGGGGATTTTTCTGTTATTTCTGCATAATTTTTGCTACTGTACTACTGCTTATCTGCTTATTTCTTTTGCTTATTTGTGTTTTTTAACTTGTTTTAAGCTTCTATTAGTATAATAATCTGTTTCCTAGCCTTTGGTAATTTTTAGAGCTTTTTAGTTTATTTTTGGGCTTATTTCCAAACTGCTCTTCAGCCCATTTGCTTATTAGGGTTCCTAAAAGTTCTAATTTTATTTTTTCTAGATTAAGAATAATATTTTAGATTTTCTTGCAAAGTTTCATAATTTTCTAAAGTCATTTACTATTTTTAAATAATTTAATTAGTTTTAATAGTTTTTAATTCATAATAAAAAATATAAAAGTCAGAAAAATATAAATCTTTTTTCTAAAATTTTCTTTTATTATTTAGGATTTAAGAAAAATAATTTTTCTCTTGTAAGATTAAATTTCCTAATATTTCAGTTTTTAGCCCGTTTTTAGATTTCCTGATTCGCGTTTTTTATATAATTTAGTTTAAACCTTAATTTTCCCGTGAGAATTTGTTTCTCATTTGTTAATTAGAATTAAAAAGCAAAAATTCATATCCTAATCATCAGTCACTCTAATCCAAACCTTCAACGATTGTCCATTCCATCCTCGCTGGGACACGACCCGGGTAATCACTTACCTGGTATCACACATATCACAACGTGAGTTTTTACAAGCTAGCCTTTTTCCTAAAAGGTTGATTTGTCTTTATTCACGTGTATCCGTCTGCATATTATTTATATACGCGCTTTAGCACGGATCAAATTTTGGCGTCGCTGCCGGGGAGGTTGTGTTGCGACAATATTGTTTAAAGTTTTAAACGATTAGTGACTTGAGATCCTTCTTTCAGAAGTTTCCACTTTCATAAACCCATATAAAATACAAAAATATTTTCCTTTTCTTTTATATATATAATATCATATAAAAATAAAAAACCCAAAAACATTTTCCGTTTTATTGTAAAATAAAAGATAAAAGCAAAATTAATATAATATACCTCAACTTGGGTATTATCATAATAAGTTCCCAAACATCAGATTAAAACTTGCCTTTGTGTCGCTTGCGAATTAGGCTCACCTTTGATTGATAAACAAACTCTAACGGAGGTTTAAGGAGGGTTTGACATTAAATTGTCGAACCGAAAGGAGCGGGTTTTTAAGGAGCATTATTGCCCACCTTTGCTCCTCCGCCACTCTGTGCGTTTTTCAGTCAGAGAGCTACCATACGCTTGTTGATTTAAGGTTTAAGTTCCTTGTGTTTTGCTTCGACCTTGTTTTAATTGAATTATTTGATTTAAGGTTTAAGTTTTTATTCCAAAAATCCAAAAAAATTGATAAACCAAAAACCCAAAAATATTTTTCTTCACCCTCTATCCGTTTAATTTTTTTCTTTATGTCTTCATCTTACCACTGTGGTTGTCAATGGTGTGGAGGTCCTCATACGAAAATTTAATGTACCAGTAACTAGAAAAATTTAATGTTACAAATTTCAACTTCTGTAATTCAATACTGTCTTGATTTGTATTAATGCGTATTTTTCGTAATAATACTTAATACCTCTCTGTTATCTGATATATGATTTTGCAGGAAACAATGGTGCCCGTGGAGGGTGTAGTCAATGAATCACATTTATCGAGGTAAAATAGTAGTAATATGTGTTGATACTTTTCATTCCATTAATAAATGTTAATACTTTTCTAGGAATATATGATGTGTTTCTGGGTTTAATATCTCTATCGGGTTAACACAATTTGTTGAATTTATAAAGTAACGTCTCATTATTATCTTCAACTTAAATGGAGATGATAGCAACATGATGATAATGACGAAAAAGAAAAACAAGTCCAAAGACAAAAATTTAAAACAGGTATATCGTGATAATTCTTGGTTTTTGAAATCTAAATAATTGTTACATCTTTTTTACATAAGGTCTTAATGCGTTGATGATGAAGCGAAAAGTGTACCGCTTTTAAGGGGTCATTTAAGCCCTAAATCGTATTTATTTGATCAAATATTGCCCTAAATCGTTCCTTTTGTCATTTTAGGTACTTTTGAGGAGAAATCTGAAAAAGGAGGCATTTTGGACGTTTTTGGAGCATAAAAGTGAAGAAAACGACAGAGTCTCAAAATCATGCTAAAAGTTACCTTTGACGGCGTCAGGATTATCCCTGGACGGCGTCATGGCTTGGCAAGAAAAGGTGGATGTGAAATTTACTCATGATAAGCCAGAGAAATTTGCATGGGAATTCTGACGGCGTCACGCTTTAATCTGATCAAGGTCGTCACGGCTTAATTTAAAGAGGGACGGCGTCACCCCTAATTCTGACGGCGTCAACCCCTGATAAGCCAGAACGGATTTTGGACAGCTAAAGAGGGACGGCGTCAAGAAGGTCATCCGGGAACCCTAAAAGCGGCGAGGTGACGGCGTCACACTCCATAACGTGACGCCGTCAGATCTGAAAGTCTATATATAGTTTTGCAATTTTTTGTCATTAGTGTGGAACTTATTGAGGAACTTTGTGTGTGAAAACCCTAAGACGAATTTGGCAGCTTTTTCAAGGCTTTTTGCCTTGAGATCTTCCATGTTACATTGAAGATAAGTTATCAATTAATCATTCAATATGTCTATGTGTTGTTTGATTCTATCTTGTTCTTGTCTTTTGTTTAACATGCTAGGCTAGATTTATCTTGTGTTTGCTTAGATCTAATGAAACCTAGCTATTGATTATTGGTTATTAGTGTGTTGTTAGTTGTATTGGATGATTGTTCATCTATGTTAGGCTTAAGAAAACTGGCTAACGTCCTATTCGGTAACTTGCTTGAACGTCTTAAGAAACATGAACCAATGCGTACTAAAGGTTTTTATGGTTGTATTTAATGCACAAGTGAATTCTAGTGATCCCATGTTAGGAGCTTCCTAGCCGGCTCGACATAGGAGTGAAGTAGGAGCTTGTAGAGTTGGGGAAGTACGTACGCCACCCCACAAATGGTATTAAGGAATACACCCGTCATCCACGCAACTAATACACACTAATCAACCGGTAAAAGATAGTTAGGGAGTAAGGAAATCTAAGTAAACACATTTCTCTCTATATAAGTTTTACCACCTTTTCATTTTCAGTTATTTTATTTTATTTGCATTCGTAGTTATTTGGGTTAGTTGACTAGCAACTAATTCCGCCCACTCTTTCAAACCCGAGATTTTACTTGCTTTCATAAAATTATAAAAACATAAAAAAGAATCTTCTCTCACCCTTAGACCTATTAGAGTAATTTTTCATACCTAACGAACACTATTCCCTGTGGAGAACGATCAATCCCCCGTACTTACCACTACACTATACTACATCGGTCAGGTACACTGCCTGGTGGGGTTGTAAGCCTCTTGAGATCCCTCGAGAGGTAAAACCTGTTGTAAGGTTGCAAAACCACGCATCAAGTTTTTGGCGCCGCTGCCGGGGAATAGTTATTGTTTAGGTTGAATTTTTATTTTATAGGTCTACTCACTAGATTCCTTTCTAGTGAGATTTTTATTTTATTTTTCTAGGTTTTCTTTAGTCTATCTTTCTTTTTTCTTCGTTTCTTTGTTCGTAACCATTACCATTAGACATCATGGAAGATGGTAATATCCTTGATCCCAACATCCCACCACCACAACAACCACCACCACCTCCTAGAGCCCGTACTTTAGGAGAGTACTCCCGTCCTAGCCACCATGGCTATCGAAACACCATTGAGCTCACTCAAGGAGCCAATGTCACACCCTTGCGATCCGACACCATCCGGTTGGTGCAAAGCGGATGCGCATTCCATGGACTTCGTTCTGAAGATCCTAATCAACATCTCAAGGACTTTCTCAAAATTGTTGATTCTATAGACCTTGATGTTGCCACTCGAGAGACGACCCGATTGCGTCTCTTTCAATTCTCTCTGCGGGACCAAGCTAGTCAATGGCTAGAGCGTCAACCCGCAGGATCCATCACCTCTTGGGATGATCTCACCACTCGTTTCCTTGCTCAGTTTTTTCCACCGGGAAGAACTACCAAGCTAAGGAATGATATCTTGATGTTCCAACAACGTCAAGGCGAAACCCTCTACGAGGCATGGACTCGATTCAAGGACTTACTCCAAAAAGTCCCTCACCATGGCATAGAACTTTGGCTCCAAGTCCAAATCTTCTATGACCATATCAATCTCTCCACGAGGCAAACCATTGACCAATCGGCCGGTGGTAAGCTACGTGATCTAAGTGCGGAACAATCATGGGCTCTCCTAGAGGATCTTGCTCTTTATGACAACGAAAGTTGGAGTGATCCCCGTGATTTGAACAAAACGGTCAAGGCAATATCTTTGCCTTCGAACAATTCAAGCACTTCCGACCGTAGGATCATAGAACTTGAAGACCAAGTCAAGTTTCTCATGAAATCCTACGAGGCTCCTAAACCTTCAAGCCAAGTGAACAAAATCACTTCTTCATGTGAATTACGTAGTGGTCCCCACGACACTCGTGATTGCATGGAACTCCCCGAACAAGCTTTTGTGGACTACGCATCCTCGCGTACCGACGGAGCGGGAGACAAGTGGTACACTTTCAAACCCGAGCCAAACCCCTATGGTGATACATACAACCCCTCATGGAAAAATCACCCGAACCTTAGGTGGAAACAAAACCAAAACGCACAACAAACCAATTCTTCCAACCCACCTAATCGTTTCCAATCAAGCGGTTCCAACTCGAACCGTACTTTCAACAACAATCCTTCCGGCAATGGTAGTACCAATAACTTTGAAGGATTGATGTCCCAATTTATGGCATCTCAAGAAGCTCGGATAGCTAGATTCGAGTCCGAATTCAATCAACAACAAACGGAGATGACCAATATAATTGACAACTTGTTGAAAGCTCTCAATAACCAAGTGTTATCACCTCCACATAAGGACGCTAGAAACACAAATAGCGGACCCCAAGTAAAAGACCCCTCTTCATCCAAACACGTCCACTTCGTCAATGTTGTCACTATCAAACCAATTGATAGGAATGAGGATAATAGTAAACCTGAGGATGAGGTTAAGAAAGTCGAGGTTGATAAAGAAGTTGGGAAAAGTGAGATTGAAGAAGTAGATGATGATGAGGACTACTTCAATAGACTACCCACTAAGGAAGAGCGCCCATATCATACAAACTTATTCGATGACCCCGAGGCACCATACTTCCTAGGTAGACCAATCATAGAAATAGGCGACCCTTCTAATCTCAACATACCATGCAACATCGGACATTTGCATGTGTGGAAAGCCTACATCGACCTTAGATCACCCATAAACATCATGACTAGAGCTCACTACAACTTGATAATGAAAAATCAACTTGGGTATAGGATGTTCCCTGTCAAGGGTTGGATGAGTAACTTCACGGGAAGAGTTAAGGGATTACCGGTTTATGTAGGAAACTTCACCTATGTCACCGACTTTGTAATTGTAGAAGACATCCGCCCAATAGTCGATGCATCCTTAACTCAAGTGGTTTTTGGAAAACCATTTGTTGAGGTCTCTAGAATGACTTATGAACCTTCCTTAGGGATAGTTAGATTTAAGGATGAGACCGATGAGGTAAACTACCAAATGCCATATAAGATAGAACAATTCCAACACTTGTCAAATGTTGAGAAGGAGCTCAAGCAAGCGGTCTACTATAGGAATGATGAGGATAGAAATAAAGGAGTAGACTATGTTATGGAAAGGATATTCGGTTTCTACAAGGATTGTTTGAAATTAGGACCGGAATATAAAACCGGGAATGAAAATGGCCTAGGAACCGTGACCAATGATGGAAAAACGTAGAACCCGTGACTTTGAGTCTAGCTACAAGACTCGTTAATAAAGAAAAGCGCTTCTTGGGAGGCAACCCAAGTTTTATTTGCTTTGTGTGTTCATTTATTTGCTTGTTTGATTTTATTTGTTTCCGTATGTATGTTTAAATTTTATTATTATTGATTCATGTTAAAAACTAATTTGTGAAAATGCTTTATCTTGTTTTTAACTTCGTCTTAACTACATATAAAGGTATTTTGCAAAAGTTAAGTGTAAGGGAAATCTAAATCGGTTTATTAGAACACAAATGAACATGAATCGTAATAGTAATAAATGAACATACATATTAGTATTTGTTTGAGTCAAATGCTTGTATCGAGTCATAATGATGTTTTGCAGGATTTCCAGGAAGTAAGGTATAGGTTTTTCCAAAATTTTTTTCCGGAAACTTAACATGAGAATTCTGTCAGATCATATCTGACGGCGTCAGGAATTACAACCTGACGGCGTCAGGTTTAATTTTCTGAAAATTTTTGAAAGTTTTGTTTTCATAAAAAGTTTTTATTAAATCTCTAACTTATAATCTCCAGGAATCTGCAAAAATTATCATTCCACAAGCATTATATCCTTATATATAGATTTTATCCCGCCGATGTTATGCAGGTTTTCGTGTTTGTTTTCTCAGGTTTAACAGGTTATTTTGGACAAGGAAATGTTTTTGAATCAAGCTTTTGGCGATGCATTAGTCATGGAGCTTCAACATTACCTTGGAAGAAGATCTAACCGTGTTACTTCATTATCCACCGAACGAATCAGGGGAGTATTTGATTTCATTCTTTTACCTTTATGCTTTTACATTTGTTATTTGAACATTGGGGACAATGTTCATCTTAAGTGTAAGGGGGGGTAAAAGTACGATTAGAGAATGCTATTACGCTTGATTTTTGTTTGTTTAATAGTAGATGTGTAATAAAACTGAGATAAATACCTGTTAGGGCAATTTTAGTGCCAAATTTAAAATTTTTTACAACATTTAGGAGTGAAACTTTGATCTTAATGAGCGTCTCACGGATAGGAGTTATATGACTAGCACGAAACCGTACCACTAAAAAAATTTTCCACTCCCAAATATGTGAGGTTCGCCCCTAGAATTGGTAGGAAAAGCATTTATGCTATGATGTGTGTACCGGTAGCACTTAGATTCTAGAACTTGCGTTAGGACCATTCCGAGGCCACAAGTGAGACTACATTCGTGTAGTTAGATTTACTACATGATAAGAGGCATTAGGATTAACCCATTGTTTTACACCTGTGTTTTTGTTATAATTACATTGGCTACATTGGTCAAGTAATTCTCCCACACCCTTTGCGTTGTACTCATTTTTAGTACACGATACCCCTAGTACACCCCTCAGAGCCTATCTTTTCGTTTCAACCTTTAAGCATTTTACTTGAAGGAAGAATTTGTTTACACCCCACTAAAATGTACACCCAAATCGCCTTAGCCTACCTTGTATGCACTCATTTTTAGTGCATTATTGTGTCAACATTTGTTTAAACCCAAGTTAATTATCTAATTGATTACATGGTTGCTAAGTCGAGTCATATCCTTGTACATATTGTTTTGGGACGATTGGGACTCATGGGTAAAGTACTAGTGTAATGGGGTAATGGGGAAGAACATCATTTATTACCCCCATATGTGCTAAATATTTTAAAAGTACTCCAAGTGTTTTAATTATCTTAATTCGAGTCATTAGATTAGTTAATTGTAAAGTTATGTAAAAGTTCAAGTGTAAGGGGAATGCAACGCCCCTATGATGTATTATTTTGGATGGTAGGGCAAAAGTGTATGCAATAAAAAAAAAAATCGAAAAAATCAAGAAAAATACAAAAAAAATGAGAAAAAGAAAAGTAGAAAAAACATACGGACTACCATCCCGTTTCATTTTATGTTTATTTTATGTTTTTGTTATTTTCTTTCATTAGCTTAAATCGAGTCGAGTCTTGGCTTATGCAACATTGTATAGTACATGTAATTGATCAAGATCTTTAACTTGCCACCAGTAAAATATCCTTTATCCAACAAAACCGTGTTTTCCTTTTCCCTACACCTAATGTTATAACCCATTTAAAAGCCCTCTTTGATAGTTTATCTTAGGTGCTTACGCCTAGTGGAGGAGGTTTTTGATCCTTTCCCAAGCCTATGGTAATCTATTTGCTATGACAGGTAGTGAGAGATATTATCCGTTTTCATTTATGAGATTTATTTTGATGACACTTGAGAGATGTGAGTATCTAAACACTACTTGTGAGGTGCTAGTTTGTAATCTCCGTGCTTATTATGATTAAAGTGGAACGAATATTTGTTGTGATTACTTTTATGTTAGCATCAAATGACCCCTAACTTGTATTTTGATTAGAATAAAAGCGCATTTGCTTGAGGACAAGCAAATCTCAAGTGTAAGGGTATTTGATGAAGCGAAAAGTGTACCGCTTTTAAGGGGTCATTTAAGCCCTAAATCGTATTTATTTGATCAAATATTGCCCTAAATCGTTCCTTTTGTCATTTTAGGTACTTTTGAGGAGAAATCTGGAAAAGGAGGCATTTTGGACGTTTTTGGAGCATAAAAGTGAAGAAAACGACAGAGTCTCAAAATCATGCTAAAAGTTACCTTTGACGGCGTCAGGATTATCCCTGGACGGCGTCATGGCTTGGCAAAAAAAGGTGGATGTGAAATTTACTCATGATAAGCCAGAGAAATTTGCATGGGAATTCTGACGGCGTCACGCTTTAATCTGATCAAGGTCGTCACGGCTTAATTTAAATAGGGACGGCGTCACCCCTAATTCTGACGGCGTCAACCCCTGATAAGCCAGAACGGATTTTGGAGAGCTAAAGAGGGACGGCGTCAAGAAGGTCATCCGGGAACCCTAAAAGCGGCGAGGTGACGGCGTCACACTCCATAACGTGACGCCGTCAGATCTGAAAGTCTATATATAGTTTTGCAATTTTTTGTCATTAGTGTGGAACTTATTGAGGAACTTTGTGTGTGAAAACCCTAAGACGAATTTGGCAGCTTTTTCTAGGCTTTTTGCCTTGAGATCTTCCATGTTACATTGAAGATAAGTTATCAATTAATCATTCAATATGTCTATGTGTTGTTTGATTCTATCTTGTTCTTGTCTTTTGTTTAACATGCTAGGCTAGATTTATCTTGTGTTTGCTTAGATCTAATGAAACCTAGCTATTGATTATTGGTTATTAGTGTGTTGTCAGTTGTATTGGATGATTGTTCATCTATGTTAGGCTTAAGAAAACTGGCTAACTTCCTATTCGGTAACTTGCTTGAACGTCTTAAGAAACATGAACCAATGCGTACTAAAGGTTTTTATGGTTGTATTTAATGCACAAGAGAATTCTAGTGATCCCATGTTAGGAGCTTCCTAGCCGGCTCGACATAGGAGTGAAGTAGGAGCTTGTAGAGTTGGGGAAGTACGTACGCCACCCCACAAATGGTATTAAGGAATACACCCGTCATCCACGCAACTAATACACACTAATCAACCGGTAAAAGATAGTTAGGGAGTAAGGAAATCTAAGTAAACACATTTCTCTCTATATAAGTTTTACCACCTTTTCATTTTCAGTTATTTTATTTTATTTGCATTCGTAGTTATTTGGGTTAGTTGACTAGCAACTAATTCCGCCCACTCTTTCAAACCCGAGATTTTACTTGCTTTCATAAAATTATAAAAACATAAAAAAGAATCTTCTCTCACCCTTAGACCTATTAGAGTAATTTTTCATACCTAACGAACACTATTCCCTGTGGAGAACGATCAATCCCCCGTACTTACCACTACACTATACTACATCGGTCAGGTACACTGCCTGGTGGGGTTGTAAGCCTCTTGAGATCCCTCGAGAGGTAAAACCTGTTGTAAGGTTGCAAAACCACGCATCAGTTGATATTTTGTGTTTCGTTCTTTTTCTGTGAAGGGTTCTCAAAAGTCGAAGAAAAAAGAAAGGCGTACTAAACAAAGCAACTCCCAGAAGCGAAAACTCAAGAAGCTTGAGGTTTGTGCATCAGTTTACGTGTTTGATCCATCCATCCTGCCTTAGAGAATAGACTTTGTTTGGTTTACATGTGACTGATTTCTTATCGTATGCAGGAGGACAAGTAAAAATCAGCTCTTTTGACCAAAAGCCTCGAGACATTAGAGTATGTGATAGTGTGAACTTGTGTCAGATACGTGAACTGTGTGAAAGTTGTAATTTTTCTTACCCTTTTATAAAATTTATCAGGAAGTACAAACTCCAGGACGATGCTTATTCACTCATGTGGTCGTCCAGCAATTTAGGCCAGGTTAATGTTTTGTCCAACGCTTTGGAAAACTGTAGTTTTGGAAATTTGTGCTAATTTGTAATGTCTAAATATTCATAGGTTGAAACTGCCCGTGAGAAGCGCAGAAGGGAAATGCAATTTGTTAAGACGGGGTTGGTACTGCAGCATAATGATCGGCCTCTTAAAAGAAGATGCAGTGAAAATGATTCTGATGAGATCGAACCGATTGAACCCGAGTTAAGTGAAGTTTACTCTAGAGGTTCCCACAGTGATTCCCATATTGAGACTCCTTCACTGGGACCTCTAGAGGCTCCTTCAGATTGTGTACACTATTTTTTTATCAATAGGAGCTTAAGAAATATAAACAATTTTATATAAGTTCATAAGTATGAAAACAATCCTAACTCGGAAATTTTAATTCCTTACTCGGAAATTTTTGGGCCTAATGTGGAGATCGTTTGCTCGAGGTTAGTTAGACCTCATATCTAGGATTACACCAATAACAATGAACAACAATATAGTATGCACAGCGTAATAGATCAAACAATTCATTTTCATTGCACAAGGTTTGTCGAATGATTACAAACCCTAACCCTAGGCATCTAAACAAAGACTCATGCCTAGGTACACACACACACTTTTTTGGACTACATTGTGGATGACCTGTACATTGAAAACCTATGCCTCTAATCTCTTTATATAATAGAGATTAGGGTTACAAAGACTTTAACAATTAACATAAATAGTCCCTCATCTTTGTCTTCATAAATTTCCTCCATCTTTCATCTTTTGTCAATATGAACTCATATTTAATTCCTAACAATCTTCCCCTAGTTGATATGATAAAACCAACGACCAATGAAAGATGATCTTCCCCTTAATTCATGCATACTATCAAGGATCTTCAAGCTGCAATCTTCAATATCTTCTTCCCCTTTTTGTACATACTCAACTAGGACAAGAAAAAGAAACATGCAACTTTGATCTTCACAACCACGAATCAATATTACACGTCCAATCCATCTTCCCAATGTTTCAAATTACCCACCATTAAGTTTTCCGCACTAAAAATGAACTTGAAACAGTAGAAATCAAAACTAGCAGTAGTAATACCAATGAGCAGTAGTAAAACCTTCACCTCGATGTAGCACAACCTCGATGTATTGGAGAAGAAAATTAACTATTACCAATTCGGTGCTGAAGTAGAATAAACCAACCTTGTGTCCTGTAAGGAGATCGCAATCTCCTGACAAAAATCACTGAGCACAATAATGTAACTCCTTCAAGTGTTTTGCCAATTCGTAGTCTTGAACGAACGAATAAGTTATCTTTAAAGTGTGTTACACCCACCTTAAGATATAATAAAACACAACCTTGAAAAATTCCACTTCACCGTCAAATGAGTAACAACTAATCCACTTCGTCAATAAATATGAGCCATAAATCTGTATGAACAGAAATCAAATCATCATCTTATGTGTGTGTGTTTCTTCCCTGTGTGTGTGTTTGAACCACCAGAATCAAATAGATATACTTCCCCTCACTTTTAGAATTCCATGCGCTAGCAGTACAAACCAGCTGTACAAAGTTTATAACCAGCAGTATAAACTTTTCATCCTCCAAAGCTAGCAGTACTAACTGTTGTCGAGCAGTACTAACGCGAAAACCAAGCAGTACTAACTGGTGAAGCCAGCAGTACAAACTGCTACGCATAAACTAATGAGCAATACTAATTTTTGAAGTGAGTAGGAGAAACTGGCTGACCAAAATTAATTCATTACATACAGAAAGAGTTAACAGCAGCAGCATTGATCAGTCTAATCCATCAGACCAGTACGAGGTGATAATGTTGCACACATATTACGAAAAGTCAATCAAAAGCAGTAGCACTTTTCCACCGATCAATCCAATCAGCAGACTTTGAAAGACTTTCTTGACCAACGATCGATAGGCGACAAAATTGATAATAAATCATCCCCACTTATGATATTTGATCAATCAATAACAGCAACAACTTCCAACAGCACAATCAATTTATCTTCAACAATTAATATGTATAACCGACCAAGATAATAATCCTCGGCCAATCACAAATCACCAACTGATTGTCTGCTTTACTCACCCATAATTAATTAAAAATTATCCTATCACCGATCCACTTTCACCTTTCTTTTGATTCACTAATGAGATTGAAACATGCACGTGATGATAATTGACAGCCCCACATCTGATCAATTTTATTAAAGCCTCTATTCGACCAATTAATGTTTACCGACTCATTAATTGTAATACGAGGTCAATGAATCAATATAGAATTTATCTTGTCGCTACTGATCTTCAAAAAGTTTCGATACCAAAAAAATAAAACCGATCATGATACCTGCTTCAAATTTGCTCTTCTTTTCGACAATGAAAAACCTTGTGATCCTAGATATCGACAGCAACCTGGCTTTGATACCACTTGTGGAGATCATTTGCTCGAGGTTAGTTAGACCTCATATCTAGGATTACACCAATAACAATGAACAACAATATAGTATGAACAGTGGAATAGATCAAACGATTCATTATCATTGCACAAGGTTTGTCGAATGATTACAAACCCTAACCCTAGGCATCTAAACAAAGACTCACGCCTAGGTACACACACACACTTTTCTGGACTACATTGTGGAAGACCTGTACATTGAAAACCTACGCCTCTAATCTCTTTATATAATAGAGATTAGGGTTACAAAGACTTTAATAATTAACATAAATAGTCCTTCATCATGGTCTTCATAAGTTTCCTCCATCTTTCATCTTTTGTCAATATCAACTCATATTTAATTTCTAACACCTAACTCAGAAGATTTTCTTCCTTGCTCGGAAGATTTTGGTCCTGGCTCGGAATTTTTTTTCTTACTCGGAGAAAAAACACCAAAAATCACATTTTTTCACCATAAATCACCACGATTCGCCCCCGGTTAGCTCTGATACCAATTGTAATGACATGATTCACGTTCAGAAGGTCGGGGAAACTCGAAATAAAGGTTAAACATGGTAAAATTAGATTATTGAATGGGGAGGTGTGTATGTTATCTAGAGAGAGAAAGTAAAGAAAACACACACACCTCCAAGTTACAAATGAGAATCCCACCCTCCTAGTTGAGACTAGGAGGGTATTTATACTATTTTACAAGCCTAACTTTACACAAATGGCAAAACTAGACCTTGTACTTTATTCTATTGCAATTCCCTACTGTAACATAACTTTAAAGGTCAACAAAAATACATCAAATTGCACACAAATATATTTTCAGCTTTTGAAGGGTATTTAAGTAATTTGATTAAACTTAAGCCTGTTTCAAGTGGCTTGGACTTATGGAGACTTATGACATATAAAAGCTTCCATAAGCCTTTGTGACAAACGAAACTTTAATGTACCAGTAACTAGAAAAGTGAGGTTGCATATCTAATGTTCATTTAATATCCTTTTGGTGTCATTAACATAACAGATGTCATTTCTAGTCTATCTCTTTCTATTTCTTTTCTATATATGGAAAGTTTCAAAATCATCATATAATAATCCAGAAATTGCAATAGCCACTATGATAAAATAAAGTATCCGAGCCTGTTTCAAATTTCAACTTCTGTAATTCAATACTGTCTTGATTTGAATAAATGCGTATTTTTCGTAATAATACTTAATACCTCTCTGTTATCTGATATATGATTTTGCAGGAAACAATGGTGCCCGTGGAGGGTGTAGTCAATGAATCACATTTATCGAGGTAAAATAGTAGTAATATGTGTTGATACTTTTTATTCCATTAATAAATGTTAATACTTTTCTAGGAATATATGATGTGTTTCTGGGTTTAATATCTCTATCGGGTTAACGCAATTTGTTGAATTTATAAAGTAACGTCTCATTATTATCTTCAGCTTAAATGGAGATGATAGCAACATGATGATAATGACGAAAAAGAAAAACAAGTCCAAAGATAAAAATTCAAAACAGGTATATCCTGATAATTCTTGGTTTTTGAAATCTAAATAATTGTTACATCTTTTTTACATAAGGTCTTAATGCGTTGATATTTTGTGTTCCGTTCTTTTTCTGTGAAGGGTTCTCAAAAGTCGAAGAAAAAAGAAAGACGTACTAAACAAAGCAACTCCCAGAAGCGAAAACTCAAGAAGCTTGAGGTTTGTGCATCAGTTTACGTGTTTGATCCATCCATCCTGCCTTAGAGATTAGACTTTGTTTGGTTTACATGTGACTGATTTCTTATCGTATGCAGGAGGACAAGGAAAAATCAGCTCTTTTGACCAAAAGCCTCGAGACATTAGAGTATGTGATAGTGTGAACTTGTGTCAGATACGTGAACTGTGTGAAAGTTGTAATTTTTCTTACCCTTTTATAAAATTTATCAGGAAGTATAAAATCCAGGACGATGCTTATTCACTCATGTGGTCGTCCAGCAATTTAGGCGAGGTTAATGTTTTGTCCAACCCTTTGGAAAACTGTAGTTTTGGAAATTTGTGCTAATTTGTAATGTCTAAATATTCATAGGTTGAAACTGCCCGTGAGAAGCGCAGAAGGGAAATGCAATTTGCTAAGACGGGGTTGGTACTACCGCATAATGATCAGCCTCTTAAAAGAAGATGCAGTGAAAATGATTCTGATGAGATCGAACCGATTGAACCCGAGTTAAGTGAAGTTTACTCTAGAGGTTCCCACAGTGATTCCCACATTGAGGCTCCTTCACTGAGACCTCTAGAGGCTCCTTCAGATTGTGTACACTATTTTTTCATCAATAGGAGCTTAAGAAATATAAACAATTTTATATAAGCTCATAAGTATGAAAACAATCCTAACTCGGAAATTTTAATTCCTTACTCGGAAATTTTGGGCCTAACTCGAAAGATTTTCTTCCTTGCTCAGAAGATTTTGGTCCTTGCTCGGAAATTTTTTTTCTTACTCGGAGAAACACGTAACTTTTCCGAGAAAAAACACCAAAAATCACATTTTTTCACCATAAATCACCTCGATTCGCCCCCAGTTAGCTCTGATACCAATTGTAATGACAAGATTCACGTTGAGGAGGTAGGGGAAACTCGAAATAAAGGTTAAACATGGTAGAATTAGATTATTGAATGGGGAGGTATGTATGTTTTCTAGAGAGAGAAAGTAAAGAAAGCACACACACCTCCAAGTTACAAATGAGAATCCCACCCTCCTAGTTGAGACTAGGAGGGTATTTATACTATTTTACAAGCCTAACTTTACACAAATGGCAAAACTAGACCTTGTACTTTATTCTATTGCAATTCCCTAATATAACATAACTTTAAAGGCTAACAAAAATACATCAAATTACACACAAATATATTTTCAGCTTTTGAAGGGTATTTAAGTAATTTGATTAAACTTAAGCCTGTTTCAAGTGGCTTGGACTTATGGAGACTTATGACATATAAAAGCTTCCATAAGCCTTTGTGACAAACGAAACTTTAATGTACCAGTAACTAGAAAAGTGAGGTTGCATATCTAATGTAGTTGCCACTATGATAAAATAAAGTATCCGAGCCTGTTACAAATTTCAACTTCTGTAATTCAATACTGTCTTGATTTGTATAAATGCGTATTTTTCGTAATAATACTTAATACCTCTCTGTTATCTGATATATCATTTTGCAGGAAACATTGGTGCCCGTGGAGGGTGTAGTCAATGAATCACATTTATCGAGGTAAAATAGTAGTAATATGTGTTGATAATTTTCATTCCATTAATAAATGTTAATACTTTTCTAGGAATATATGATGTGTTTCTGGGTTTAATATCTCTATCGGGTTAACACAATTTGTTGAATTTATAAAGTAACGTCTCATTATAATCTTCAGCTTAAATGGTGATGATAGCAACATGATGATAATGACGAAAAAGAAAAACAAGTCCAAAGACAAAAATTCAAAACAGGTATATCGTGATAATTCTTGGTTTTTGAAATCTAAATAATTGTTACATATTTTTTACATAAGGTCTTAATGCGTTGATATTTTGTGTTTCGTTCTTTTTCTATGAAGGGTTCTCAAAAGTCGCAGAAAAAAGAAAGACGTACTAAACAAAGCAACTCCTAGAAGCGAAAACTCAAGAAGCTTGAGGTTTGTGCATCAGTTTACGTACTTGATCCATCCATCCTGCCTTAGAGAATAGACTTTGTTTGGTTTACATGTGACTGATTTCTTATCGTATATAGGAGGACAAGGAAAAATCAGCTCTTTTGACCAAAAGCCTCGAGACATTAGAGTATGTGATAGTGTGAACTTGTGTCAGATACGTGAACTGTGTGAAAGTTGTAATTTTTCTTACCCTTTTATAAAATTTATCAGGAAGTACAAACTCCAGGACGATGCTTATTCACTCATGTGGTCGTCCAGCAATTTAGGCCAGGTTAGTGTTTTGTCCAACGCTTTGGAAAACTGTAGTTTTGGAAATTTGTACAAATTTGTAATGTCTAAATATTCATAGGTTGAAACTGCCGTGAGAAGCGCAGAAGGGAAATGCAATTTGCTAAGACGGGGTTGGTACTGCAGCATAATGATCGGCCTCTTAAAAGAAGATGCAGTGAAAATGATTCTAATGAGATCGAACCGATTGAACCCGAGTTAAGTGAAGTTTACTCTAGAGGTTCCCATAGTGATTCCCATATTGAGGCTCCTTCATTGGGACCTCTAGAGGCTCCTTCAGATTGTGTACACTATTTTTTCATCAATAGGAGCTTAAGAAATATAAACAATTTTATATAAGCTCATAAGTATGAAAACAATCCTAACTCGGAAATTTTAATTCCTTACACGGAAATTTTAATTCCTTACTCGGAAATTTTTGGGCCTAACTCGGAAGATTTTCTTCCTTGCTCGGAAGATTTTGGTCCTTGCTCGGAAATTTTTTTTCTTACTCGGAGAAACACGTAACTTTTCCGAGAAAAAACACCAAAAATCACATTTTTTCACCATAAATCACCTCGATTCGCCCCCAGTTAGCTCTGATACCAATTGTAATGACAAGATTCACGTTGAGGAGGTAGGGGAAACTCGAAATAAAGGTTAAACATGGTAGAATTAGATTATTGAATGGGGAGGTATGTATGTTTTCTAGAGAGAGAAAGTAAAGAAAGCACACACACCTCCAAGTTACAAATGAGAATCCCACCCTCCTAGTTGAGACTAGGAGGGTATTTATACTATTTTACAAGCCTAACTTTACACAAATGGCAAAACTAGACCTTGTACTTTATTCTATTGCAATTCCCTAATATAACATAACTTTAAAGGCTAACAAAAATACATCAAATTACACACAAATATATTTTCAGCTTTTGAAGGGTATTTAAGTAATTTGATTAAACTTAAGCCTGTTTCAAGTGGCTTGGACTTATGGAGACTTATGACATATAAAAGCTTCCATAAGCCTTTGTGACAAACGAAACTTTAATGTACCAGTAACTAGAAAAGTGAGGTTGCATATCTAATGTAGTTGCCACTATGATAAAATAAAGTATCCGAGCCTGTTACAAATTTCAACTTCTGTAATTCAATACTGTCTTGATTTGTATAAATGCGTATTTTTCGTAATAATACTTAATACCTCTCTGTTATCTGATATATCATTTTGCAGGAAACATTGGTGCCCGTGGAGGGTGTAGTCAATGAATCACATTTATCGAGGTAAAATAGTAGTAATATGTGTTGATAATTTTCATTCCATTAATAAATGTTAATACTTTTCTAGGAATATATGATGTGTTTCTGGGTTTAATATCTCTATCGGGTTAACACAATTTGTTGAATTTATAAAGTAACGTCTCATTATAATCTTCAGCTTAAATGGTGATGATAGCAACATGATGATAATGACGAAAAAGAAAAACAAGTCCAAAGACAAAAATTCAAAACAGGTATATCGTGATAATTCTTGGTTTTTGAAATCTAAATAATTGTTACATATTTTTTACATAAGGTCTTAATGCGTTGATATTTTGTGTTTCGTTCTTTTTCTATGAAGGGTTCTCAAAAGTCGCAGAAAAAAGAAAGACGTACTAAACAAAGCAACTCCTAGAAGCGAAAACTCAAGAAGCTTGAGGTTTGTGCATCAGTTTACGTACTTGATCCATCCATCCTGCCTTAGAGAATAGACTTTGTTTGGTTTACATGTGACTGATTTCTTATCGTATATAGGAGGACAAGGAAAAATCAGCTCTTTTGACCAAAAGCCTCGAGACATTAGAGTATGTGATAGTGTGAACTTGTGTCAGATACGTGAACTGTGTGAAAGTTGTAATTTTTCTTACCCTTTTATAAAATTTATCAGGAAGTACAAACTCCAGGACGATGCTTATTCACTCATGTGGTCGTCCAGCAATTTAGGCCAGGTTAGTGTTTTGTCCAACGCTTTGGAAAACTGTAGTTTTGGAAATTTGTACAAATTTGTAATGTCTAAATATTCATAGGTTGAAACTGCCCGTGAGAAGCGCAGAAGGGAAATGCAATTTGCTAAGACGGGGTTGGTACTGCAGCATAATGATCGGCCTCTTAAAAGAAGATGCAGTGAAAATGATTCTAATGAGATCGAACCGATTGAACCCGAGTTAAGTGAAGTTTACTCTAGAGGTTCCCATAGTGATTCCCATATTGAGGCTCCTTCATTGGGACCTCTAGAGGCTCCTTCAGATTGTGTACACTATTTTTTCATCAATAGGAGCTTAAGAAATATAAACAATTTTATATAAGCTCATAAGTATGAAAACAATCCTAACTCGGAAATTTTAATTCCTTACACGGAAATTTTAATTCCTTACTTGGAAATTTTTGGGCCTAACTCGGAAGATTTTCTTCCTTGCTCGGAAGATTTTGGTCCTTGCTCGGAAATTTTTTTTCTTACTCGGAGAAACACGTAACTTTTCCGAGAAAAAACACCAAAAATCACATTTTTTCACTATAAATCACCACGATTCGCCCCCGGTTAGCTCTGATACCAATTGTAATGACATGATTCACATTGAGGAGGTCGGGGAAACTCGAAATAAAGGTTAAACATGGTAGAATTAGATTATTGAATGGGGAGGTGTGTATGTTTTCTAGAGAGAGAAAGTAAAGAAAACACACACACCTTCAAGTTACAAATGAGAATCCCACCCTCCTAGTTGAGACTAGGAGGGTATTTATACTATTTTACAAGCCTAACTTTACACAAATGGCAAAACTAGACCTTGTACTTTATTCTATTGCAATTCCCTACTATAACATAACTTTAAAGCCTAACAAAAATACATCAAATTACACACAAATATATTTTCAGCTTTTGAAGGGTATTTAAGTAATTTGATTAAACTTAAGCCTGTTTCAAGTGGCTTGGACTAATGGAGACTTATGACATATAAAAGCTTCCATAAGCCTTTGTGACAAACGAAACTTTAATGTACCAGTAACTAGAAAAGTGAGGTTGCATATCTAATGTAGTTGCCACTATGATAAAATAAAGTATCCGAGCCTGTTACAAATTTCAACTTTTGTAATTCAATACTGTCTTGATTTGTATAAATGCGTATTTTTCATAATAATACTTAATACCTCTCTGTTATCTGATATATGATTTTGCTGGAAACAATGGTGCCCGTGGAAGGTATAGTCAATGAATTACATTTATCGAGGTAAAATAGTAGTAATATGTGTTGATACTTTTCATTCCATTAATAAATGTTAATACTTTTCTAGGAATATATGATGTGTCTCTGGGTTTAATATCTCTATCGGGTTAACGCAATTTGTTGAATTTATAAAGTAACATCTCATTATTATCTTCAGCTTAAATGGAGATGATAGCAACATGGTGATAATGACGAAAAAGAAAAACAAGTCCAAAGACAAAAATTCAAAACAGGTATATCGTGATAATTCTTGGTTTTTGAAATCTAAATAATTGTTGCATCTTTTTTACATAAGGTCTTAATGCGTTGATATTTTGTGTTTCGTTCTTTTTCTGTGAAGGGTTCTCAAAAGTCGAAGAAAAAAGAAAGACGTACTAAACAAAGCAACTCCCAGAAGCGAAAACTCAAGAAGCTTGAGGTTTGTGCATCAGTTTACGTGTTTGATCCATCCATCCTGCCTTAGAGAATAGACTTTGTTTGGTTTACATGTGACTGATTTCTTATCGTATGCAGGAGGACAAGGAAAAATCAGCTCTTTTGACCAAAAGCCTCGAGACATTAGAGTATGTGATAGTGTGAACTTGTTTCAGGACGATGCTTATTCACTCATGTGGTCGTCCAGCAATTTAGGCCAGGTTAGTGTTTTGTCCAACGCTTTGGAAAACTGTAGTTTTGGAAATTTGTGCTAATTTGTAATGTCTAAATATTCATAGGTTGAAACTGCCCGTGAGAAGCGCAGAAGGGAAATGCAATTTGCTAAGACGGGGTTGGTACTGCAGCATAATGATCGGCCTCTTAAAAGAAGATGCAGTGAAAATGATTCTGATGAGATCGAACCGATTGAACCCGAGTTAAGTGAAGTTTACTCTAGAGGTTCCCACAGTGATTCCCATATTGAGGCTCCTTCACTGGGACCTCTAGAGGCTCCTTCAGATTGTGTACACTATTTTTTCAATAATAGGAGCTTAAGAAATATAAACAATTTTATATAAGCTCATAAGTATGAAAACAATCCTAACTCGGAAATTTTAATTCCTTACTCGGAAATTTTTGGGCCTAACTCGGAAGATTTTCTTCCTTGCTCAGAAGATTTTGGTCCTTGCTCGGAATTTTTTTTTCTTACTCGGAGAAACACGTAACTTTTCCGAGAAAAAACACCAAAAATCACATTTTTCACCATAAATCACCTCGATTCGCCCCCAGTTAGCTCTGATACCAATTGTAATGACAAGATTCACGTTGAGGAGGTCGGGGAAACTCTAAATAAAGGTTAAACATGGTAGAATTAGATTATTGAATGGGGAGGTATGTATGTTTTCTAGAGAGAGAAAGTAAAGAAAGGACACACACCTCCAAGTTACAAATGAGAATCCCACCCTCCTAGTTGAGACTAGGAGGGTATTTATACTATTTTACAAGCCTAACTTTACACAAATGGCAAAACTAGACCTTGTACTTTATTCTATTTCAATTCCATACTATAACATAACTTTAAAGGCTAACAAAAATACATCAAATTACACACAAATATATTTTCAGCTTTTGAAGGGTATTTAAGTAATTTGATTAAACTTAAGCCTGTTTCAAGTGGCTTGGACTTATGGAGACTTATGACATATAAAAGCTTCCATAAGCCATTGTGACAAACGAAACTTTAATGTACCAGTAACTAGAAAAGTGAGGTTGCATATCTAATGTAGTTGCCACTATGATAAAATAAAGTATCCGAGCCCGTTACAAATTTCAACTTCTGTAATTCAATACTGTCTTGATTTGTATAAATGCGTATTTTTTGTAATAATACTTAATACCTCTCTGTTATCTGATATATGATTTTGCAGGAAACAATGGTGCCCGTGGTGGGTGTAGTCAATGAATCACATTTATCGAGGTAAAATAGTAGTAATATGTGTTGATACTTTTCATTCCATTAATAAATGTTAATGCTTTTCTAAGAATATATGATGTGTTTCTGGGTTTAATATCTCTATCGGGTTAACACAATTTGTTGAATTTATAAAGTAACGTCTCATTATTATCTTCAGCTTAAATGGAGATGATAGCAACATGGTGATAATGACGAAAAAGAAAAACAAGTCCAAAGACAAAAATTCAAAACAGGTATATCGTGATAATTCTTGGTTTTTGAAATCTAAATAATTGTTACATCTTTTTTACATAAGGTCTTAATGCGTTGATATTTTGTGTTTCGTTCTCTTTCTGTGAAGGGTTCTCAAAAGTCGAAGAAAAAAGAAAGTCGTACTAAACAAAGCAACTCCCAGAAGCGAAAACTCAAGAAGCTTGAGGTTTGTGCATCAGTTTACGTGTTTGATCCATCCATCATGCCTTAGAGATTAGACTTTGTTTGGTTTACATGTGACTGATTTCTTATCGTATGCAGGAGGACAAGGAAAAATCAGCTCTTTTGACCAAAAGCCTCGAGACATTAGAGTATGTGATAGTGTGAACTTGTGTCAGATACGTGAACTGTGTGAAAGTTGTAATTTTTCTTACCCTTTTATAAAATTTATTAGGAAGTACAAACTCCAGGACGATGCTTATTCACTCATGTGGTCGTCCAGCAATTTAGGCCAGGTTAATGTTTTGTCCAACCCTTTGGAAAACTGTAGTTTTGGAAATTTGTGCTAATTTGTAATGTCTAAATATTCATAGGTTGAAATTGCCCGTGAGAAGCGCAGAAGGGAAATGCAATTTGCTAAGATGGGGTTGGTACTACCGCATAATGATCAGCCTCTTAAAAGAAGATGCAGTGAAAATGATTCTGATGAGATCGAACCGATTGAACCCGAGTTAAGTGAAGTTTACTCTAGAGGTTCCCACAGTGATTCCCATATTGAGGCTCCTTCACTGGGACCTCTAGAGGCTCCTTCAGATTGTGTACACTATTTTTCAATAATAGGAGCTTAAGAAATATAAACAATTTTATATAAGCTCATAAGTATGAAAACAATCCTAACTCGGAAATTTTAATTCCTTACTCGGAAATTTTTGGGCCTAACTCGGAAGATTTTCTTCCTTGCTCAGAAGATTTTGGTCCTTGCTCGGAATTTTTTTTTCTTACTCGGAGAAACACGTAACTTTTCCGAGAAAAAACGCCAAAAATCACATTTTTTTCACCATAAATCACCTCGATTCGCCCCCAGTTAGCTCTGATTCCAATTGTAATGACAAGATTCACGTTGAGGAGGTCGGGGAAACTCTAAATAAAGGTTAAACATGGTAGAATTAGATTATTGAATGGGGAGGTATGTATGTTTTCTAGAGAGAGAAAGTAAAGAAAGGACACACACCTCCAAGTTACAAATGAGAATCCCACCCTCCTAGTTGAGACTAGGAGGGTATTTATACTATTTTACAAGCCTAACTTTACACAAATGGCAAAACTAGACCTTGTACTTTATTCTATTTCAATTCCATACTATAACATAACTTTAAAGGCTAACAAAAATACATCAAATTACACACAAATATATTTTCAGCTTTTGAAGGGTATTTAAGTAATTTGATTAAACTTAAGCCTGTTTCAAGTGGCTTGGACTTATGGAGACTTATGACATATAAAAGCTTCCATAAGCCATTGTGACAAACGAAACTTTAATGTACCAGTAACTAGAAAAGTGAGGTTGCATATCTAATGTAGTTGCCACAATGATAAAATAAAGTATCCGAGCCCGTTACAAATTTCAACTTCTGTAATTCAATACTGTCTTGATTTGTATAAATGCGTATTTTTTGTAATAATACTTAATACCTCTCTGTTATCTGATATATGATTTTGCAGGAAACAATGGTGCCCGTGGTGGGTGTAGTCAATGAATCACATTTATCCAGGTAAAATAGTAGTAATATGTGTTGATACTTTTCATTCCATTAATAAATGTTAATGCTTTTCAAGAATATATGATGTGTTTCTGGGTTTAATATCTCTATCGGGTTAACACAATTTGTTGAATTTATAAAGTAACGTCTCATTATTATCTTCAGCTTAAATGGAGATGATAGCAACATGATGATAATGACGAAAAAGAAAAACAAGTCCAAAGACAAAAATTCAAAACAGGTATATCGTGATAATTCTTGGTTTTTGAAATCTAAATAATTGTTACATCTTTTTTACATAAGGTCTTAATGCGTTGATATTTTGTGTTTCGTTCTTTTTCTGTGAAGGGTTCTCAAAAGTCGAAGAAAAAAGAAAGACGTACTAAACAAAGCAACTCCCAAAAGCGAAAACTCAAGAAGCTTGAGGATCCTGCCTTAGAGAATAGACTTTGTTTGGTTTACATGTGACTGATTTCTTATCGTATGCAGGAGGACAAGGAAAAATCAGCTCTTTTGACCAAAAGCCTCGAGACATTAGAGTATGTGATAGTGTGAACTTGTGTCAGATACGTGAACTGTGTGAAAGTTGTAATTTTTCTTACCCTTTTATAAAATTTATCAGGAAGTACAAACTCCAGGACGATGCTTATTCACTCATGTGGTCGTCCAGCAATTTAGGCCAGGTTAGTGTTTTGTCCAACGCTTTGGAAAACTGTAGTTTTGAAAATTTGTGCTAATTTGTAATGTCTAAATATTCATAGGTTGAAACTGCCCGTGAGAAGCACAGAAGGGAAATGCAATTTGCTGAGACGGGGTTGGTACTGCAGAATAATGATCGGCCTCTTAAAGGAAGATGCAGTAAAAATGATTCTGATGAGATCGAACCGATTGAACCCGATTTAAGTGAAGTTTACTCTAGAGGTTCCCACAGTGATTACCATATAGAGGCTCCTTCACTGGGACCTCTAGAGGCTCCTTCAGATTGTGTACACTAATTTTTCATCAATAGGAGCTTAAGAAATATAAACAATTTTATATAAGCTCATAAGTATGAAAACAATCCTAACTCGGAAATTTTAATTCCTTACTCGGAAATTTTTGGGCCTAACTCGGAAGATTTTCTTCCTTGCTCAGAAGATTTTGGTCTTTGCTCGGAAAAACTTTTTCTTACTTGGAGAAACACGTAACTTTTCCAAGAAAAACACCAAAAATCACATTTTTTCACCATAAATCACCACGATTCACCCTCGGTTAGCTCTGATACCAATTGTAATGACAAGATTCACGTTGAGGAGGTCAGGGAAACTCGAAATAAAGGTTAAACATGGTAGAATTAGATTATTGAATGGGGAGGTATGTATGTTTTCTAGAGAGAGAAAGTAAAGAAAGCACACACACCTCCAAGTTACAAATGAGAATCCCACCCTCCTAGTTGAGACTAGGAGGGTATTTATACTATTTTACAAGCCTAACTTTACACAAATTGCCAAACTAGACCTTGTACTTTATTCTATTGCAATTCTCTACTATAACATAACTTTAAAGGCTAACAAAAATACATCAAATTACACACAAAAATATTTTCAGCTTTTGAAGGGTATTTAAGTAATTTGATTAAACTTAAGCCTGTTTCAAGTGGCTTGGACTTATGGAGACTTATGACATATAAAAGCTTCCATAAGTCTTTGTGACAAACGAAACTTTAATGTACCAGTAACTAGAAAAGTGAGGTTGCATATCTAATGTAGTTGCCACTATGATAAAATAAAGTATCCGAGCCTGTTACAAATTTCAACTTCTGTAATTCAATACTGTCTTGATTTGTGTAAATACGTATTTTTCGTAATAATACTTAATACCTCTCTATTATCTGATATATGATTTTGCAGGAAACAATGGTGCCCGTGAAGGGCGTAGTCAATGAATCACATTTATCGAGGTAAAATAGTAGTAATATGTGTTGATACTTTTCATTCCATTAATAAATGTTAATACTTTTCTAGGAATATATGATGTGTTTCTGGGTTTAATATCTCTATCGGGTTAACACAATTTGTTGAATTTATAAAGTAACGTCTCATTATTATCTTCAGCTTAAATAGAGATGATAGCAACATGATGATAATGATGAAAAAGAAAAACAAGTCCGAAGACAAAAATTCAAAACAGGTATATCGTGATAATTCTTGGTTTTTGAAATCTAAATAATTGTTACATCTTTTTCACATAAGGTCTTAATGCGTTGATATTTTGTGTTTCGTTCTTTTTCTGTGAAGGGTTCTCAAAAGTCGAAGAAAAAAGAAAGACGTACTATACAAAGCAAATCCCAGAAGCGAAAACTCAAGAAGCTTGAGGTTTGTGCATCAGTTTACGTGTTTGATCCATCCATCCTGCCTTAGAGAATAGACTTTGTTTGGTTTACATGTGACATATTTCTTATCGTATGCAAGAGGACAAGGAAAAATCAGCTCTTTTGACCAAAAGCCTCGAGACATTAGAGTATGTGATAGTGTGAACTTGTGTCAGATACGTGAACTGTGTGAAAGTTGTAATTTTTCTTACCCTTTTATAAAATTTATCAGGAAGTAGAAACTCCAGGACGATGCTTATTCACTCATGTGGTCGTCCAGCAATTTAGGCCAGGTTAGTGTTTTGTCCAACGCTTTGGAAAACTGTAGTTTTGGAAATTTGTGCTAATTTGTAATGTCTAAATATTCATAGGTTGAAACTGCCCGTGAGAAGCGCAGAAGGGAAATGCAATTTGCTAAGACGGGGTTGGTACTACAGCATAATGATCGGCCTCTTAAAAGAAGATTTAGTGAAAATGATTCTGATGAGATCGAACCGATTGAACCCGAGTTATGTGAAATTTACTCTAGAGGTTCCCACAGTGATTCCAATATTGAGGCTCCTTCACTGGGACCTCTAGAGGCTCCTTCAGATTGTGTACACTATTTTTTCATCAATAGGAGCTTAAGTAATATAAACAATTTTATATAAGCTCATAAGTATGAAAACAATCCTAACTCGGAAATTTTAATTCCTTATTCGGAAATTTTAATTCCTTACTCGGAAATTTTTGGGCCTAACTCGGTAGATTTTCTTTCTTGCTCGAAAGATTTTGGTCCTTGCTTGGAAATTTTTTTTCTTACTCGGAGAAACACGTAACTTTTCCAAGAAAAAACACCAAAAATCACATTTTTTCACCATAAATCACCACGATTCGCCCCCGGTTAGCTCTGATACCAATTGTAATGACAAAATTCACGTTGAGGAGGTCGGGGAAACTCGAAATAAAGGTTAAACATGGTAGAATTAGATTATTGAATGGGGAGGTGTGTATGTTTTCTAGAGAGAGAAAGTAAAGAAAACACACACACCTCCAAGTTACAAATGAGAATCCCACCCTCCTAGTTGAGACTAGGAGGGTATTTATACTATTTTACAAGCCTAACTTTACACAAATGGCAAAACTAGACCTTGTACTTTATTCTATTTCAATTCCCTACTATAACATAACTTTAAAGGCTAACAAAAATACATCAAATTACACACAACTATATTTTCAGGTTTTGAATGTTATTTAAGTAATTTGATTAAACTTAAGCCTGTTTCAAGTGGCTTGGACTTATGGAGACTTATGACTTATAAAAGCTTCCATAAGCCTTTGTGACAAACGAAACTTTAATGTACCAGTAACTAGAAAATTGAGGTTGCTGTTAGTGTAAATATTACGATATTTAAACTAAACGGTTTCTTCGGTTTTAATAATGACAAACATGTAACTTGTAATACACAACGTAAAATGTGCAAGTTACTTGTAAACACAAAACATCAATGCATACTTACATCAACACCTCCCGACGTCTCAAGTATGCTTCAACGAAATCGTAGATTTCCATTCCGACATAAATCACTCAAGGTATGGGCAAACAAATCTACTACTTGACAAATGATCAAAGGATTTTATTTTTCTAAACTTCACATTTTTAATGTGACAAAACATTTTTTCAAAAATATATTTCACAAATTATTTTTGAATTAAAAAGAAATGTTTTATTTTGAAAAATATGTTTGAAAATCCCAACAGTCAAATTTCCCCCCAAAACAGCTCCTAACTTCCCCAAATAAACCTTCCCCACTAAAGACAAAAAAGGGAGCGCCCACGGCACCATTAAGTATGGACGGCTCCACTAAATTTAGTGGAGCCGTCGGGTATTTAGTGGAGCCGTGGGTCTGTAACGGTCAGATTTTCCCTTGCCTATAAATAGTGGACCATTCCACACTTCCAACTTGATTTTTTCAGTCCTTTTTCTCTGGTCTAATCCCTCCTCACTTAGATGACTTTCTTTGATCATTTGAAGAGTCTTAGTTTGTTTAAGAGTGATCCAATCCTCCATTCAAGTGATCCTCTTCATTCCTCTTGATTAGCAAGAGAAGAACACAAAGTATCCAAGTAGATACAAAGTGTTGTCATCCCTCTTGATTAGCAAGAGAAGAACACAAAGTATCCAAGTAGATACAAAGTGTTATCATTCCTCTTCATTTGCAAGAGAAGAACTCAAAGTATCCAAGAAGATACAAGAGTTGTAGTTGTTAGGTCTTGTAACATTGGTTACACTCTTGATTGTATCATAGCATACATCAAGATTAATTTTCTTTTGCGAGAGAATGAGTCAAGATCATTGTGATCTTAAGAGATAGTGAAGATCTCTTGAAGCCATTGGGCTTGTGTGATTGATCATGTGGATCAAGGGTAGATCGGGTAGATCGTGGTAGATTGGTGCTAGCTAAGATTAGCACTCGACATCTAGCTTAGTGTCGGAAATAGGATAAGCGACGTGTAAGGTGTAGATCGGGTAGATTGTGGTAGATTGGTGCTAGCTAAGATTAGCACTCGACATCTAGCTTAGTGTCGGAAATAGGATAAGCGACGTGTAAGGTGTAGATCGGGTAGATCGTGGTAGATTGGTGCTAGCTAAGATTAGCACTCGACATCTAGCTTAGTGTCGGAAAACAAGTTAAGCGACGTGTACGGTTTTCTCCGCCTGAAGGGAGTTTGTTGATTAGTGAAGTAACTCTCGAGTTCGGTACTCGGGGAGTGGAGTAGGGCGAAGAGGAGCTTCGTGACCGAACAACTATAAATCACCGTGTCCGGTTTGCGCCTTCTTACTTATCTCTTTACTTTTATTTCATTCTTTATCGCTTTATACTTATATTTGCATGAAGTTTATGCTTGTGTGACTAGTTGCTTATGTTATGTTGATTAAGTATGTGTCATGGCTTGATTGGGCTTGTGTTGTAGTTTACTACATTCATCTCTAAGTGTTAAAAGACCATAGTTAACACTTTTCATATTATGTCACACTTGATCGGGTGTTTGATACAAAAGTTTTAAGTTTTTAAATGGAAACGTATTCACCCCCCTCTACGGTTTCCACAGTTGCATATCTAATGTAGTTGCCACTATGATAAAATAAAGTATCCGAGCCTGTTACAAATTTCAACTTCTGTAATTCAATACTGTCTTGATTTGTATAAATGCTTATTTTTCGTAATAATATTAATACCTCTCTGTTATCTGATATATGATTTTTCAGAAAACAATGGTGCCCGTGGAGGGTGTAGTCAATGAATCACATTTATCGAGGTAAAATAGTAGTAATATGTGTTGATACTTTTCATTCCATTAATAGATGTTAATACTTTTCTAGGAATATATGATGTGTTTCTGGGTTTAATATCTCTATTGGGTTAACACAATTTGTTGAATTTATAAAGTAACGTCTCATTATTATCTTCAGCTTAAATGGAGATGATAGCAACATGATGATAATGAGGAAAAAGAAAAACAAGTCCAAAGACAAAAATACAAAACAGGTATATCGTGATAATTCTTGGTTTTTGAAATCTAAATAATTGTTACATCTTTTTTACATAAGGTCTTAATGCATTGATATTTTGTGTTTCGTTCTTTTTCTGTGAAGGGTTCTCAAAATTCGAAGAAAAAAGAAAGACGTACTAAACAAAGCAACTCCCAGAAGCGAAAACTCAAGAAGCTTGAGGTTTGTGCATCAGTTTACGTATTTCATCCATCCATCCTGCCTTAGAGAATAGACTTTGTTTGGTTTATACGTGACTGATTTCTTATCGTATGCAGGAGGACAAGGAAAAATCAGCTCTTTTGACCAAAAGCCTCGAGACATTAAAGTATGTGATAGTGTGAACTTGTGTCAAATACGTGAACTGTGTGAAAGTTGTAATTTTCTTACCCTTTTAAAAAATTTATCAGGAAGTACAAACTCCAGGACGATGCTTATTCACTCATGTGGTCGTCCAGCAATTTAGGCCAGGTTAGTGTTTTGTCCAACGCTTTGGAAAACTTTAGTTTTGGAAATTTGTGCTAATTTGTAATGTCTAAATATTCATAGGTTGAAACTGCCCGTGAGAAGCGCAGAAGGGAAATGCAATTTACTAAGACGGGGTTTGTACTGCAGCATAACGATCGGCCTCTTAAAAGAAGATGCAGTGAAAATGATTCTGATGAGATCGAACCGATTGAACCCGAGTTAAGTGAAGTTTACTCTAGAGGTTCCCACAGTGATTCCCATATTGAGGCTCCTTCACTGGGACCTCTAGAGGCTCCTTCAGATTGTGTACACTATTTTTTCATCAATAGGAGCTTAAGAAATATAAACAATTTTATATAAGCTCATAAGTATGAAAACAATCCTAACTCGGAAATTTCAATTCCTTACTCGGAAATTTTAATTCCTTACTCGAAAATTTTTGGGCCTAACTCGGAAGATTTTCTTCCTTGCTCGGAAGATTTTGGTCCTTGCTCGGAAATTTTTTTTCTTACTCGGAGAAACACGTAACTTTTCCAAGAAAAAACACAAAAAATCACATTTTTTCACCATAAATCACCACGATTCGCCCCCGGTTAGCTCTGATACCAATTGTAATGACAAGATTCATGATGAAGAGGTCGGGGAAACTCGAAATAAAGGTTAAACATGGTAGAATTAGATTATTGAATGGGGAGGTGTATATGTTTTCTATAGAGAGAAAGTAAAGAAAACACACACACCTCCAAGTTACAAATGAGAATCCCACCCTCCTAGTTGAGACTAGGAGGGTATTTATACTATTTTACAAGCCTAACTTTACACAAATGGCAAAACTAGACATTTGATTTTATTCTATTGCAATTCCCTACTATAACATAACTTTAAAGGCTAACAAAAATACATCAAATTACACACAAATATATTTTCTGCTTTTGAAGGGTATTTAAGTAATTTGAATAAACTTAAGCCTGTTTCAAGTGGCTTGGACTTATGGAGACTTATGACATATAAAAGCTTCCATAAGCCTTTGTGACAAATGAAACTTTAATGTACCAGTAACTAGAAAAGTGAGGTTGCATATCTAATGTAGTTGCCACTATGATAAAATAAAGTATCCGAGCCTGTTACAAATTTCAACTTCTGTAATTCAATACTGTCTTGATTTGTATAAATGCGTATTTTTCGTAATAATACTTAATACCTCTCTGTTATCTGATATATTATTTTGTAGGAAACAATGGTGCCCGTGGAGGGTGTAGTCAATGAATCGCATTTATCGAGGTAAAATAGTAGTAATATGTGTTGATACTTTTCATTCCATTAATAAATGTTAATACTTTTCTAGGAATATATGATGTGTTTCTGGGTTTAATATCTCTATCGGGTTAACACAATTTGTTGAATTTATAAAGTAATGTCTCATTATTATCTTCAGCTTAAATGGAGATGATAGCAACATGATGATAATGACGAAAAAGAAAAACAAGTCCAAAGACAAAAATTCAAAACAGGTATATCGTGATAATTCTTGGTTTTTGAAATCTAAATAATTGTTACATCTTTTTTACATAAGGTCTTAATGCGTTGATATTTTGTGTTTCGTTCTTTTTCGTTCTTTTCCTGTGTTTCGTTCTTTTTCACTCATGTGGTCGTCCAGCAATTTAGGCCAGGTTAGTGTTTTGTCCAACGCTTTGGAAAACTGTAGTTTTGGAAATTTGTGCTAATTTGTAATGTCTAAATATTCATAGGTTGAAACTGCCCGTGAGAAGCGCAGAAGGGAAATGCAATTTGCTAAGACGGGGTTGGTACTGCAGCATAATGATCGGCCTCTTAAAAGAAGATGCAGTGAAAATGATTCTGATGAGATCGAACCGATTGAACCCGAGTTAAGTGAAGTTTACTCTAGAGGTTCCCACAGTGATTCTCATATTGAGGCTCCTTCACTGGGACCTCTAGAGGTTCCTTCTGATTGTGTACACTATTTTTTCTATTGACGTAAATAATGCCTAAAAACATTATTCATACTTATTCATATCTCTATGTTTTGATAATCACAAAATGTAAACTCATTAAACATAAACTTATCAAATAAACAAGTATTTAGTTGTAAACATTCACTTCTACAACTTAATCACTTAAGGTATGAATAAACAAGTGCTTAATACATTATATGATCAAAGGAAACTTTTTCTTAATCACTGAAATTTTTATAAAATGTCAAAAACATTTTATATATTTTTGAAAAACATTTTTGGTATTAAATAAATATGTTTAATTCCTTATAAAAATATGAATTCAAATTTTCAACCAAAAATGGCAAAAATGTCCCAGAAAAACCTTCCCCACAAAAAGACACATCTGGGCAACGTTCAGCAACGGTGGCCCCCTTAATTATATAAGGCGGTCCCCTTAAAATTAAGGGGACCGGCCCCCTATTTAAGGGGACCGCCCCGCTCCAGTAGGCTCCCAGATTTGCCTATAAATACTGGTCTTTCTCTGGACTTTTTCCTCACCTTTTGCACTCCAAACCTTCTGTTCTAAATCTCCTCTTACCTTTGTAAATACTTTCTAAAATCCTTTGATCATATACTCTTAAGCATTGGTTTCCAAGTGATCCAAGCTTCCACCATTCAAGTGCAAAAGAAGAATACTTCTATCAATCAAGGCTAGAAGTATTGTAACTTAGTATCATCTTGTTACCTAAGTTGTTTGTTAAGTATACCTTGTAAACCATTCATTCATTCGTGTAAAGTGTGTATATAAGGTGTAAACATAAGTGATTAGGCTAGAGTGTTGTGTAAGTAGTGAAGAAGGTGGATAAGTAGTTGTGGTGTAAGAAAGTAGAGTAGAAGTCTTGTAAAGTTATAAAGTATAAGAGTCGTGAAGCCGCAGCTTAGAAGTTGTGAAGTCGTGGTCGTGAAGTCGTAGCCTAGAAGTTGTGAAGTCGTGGTCGTGAAGCTATAGCCTAGAAGGTGTGAAGTCGATTGTGTAAAGGTCGTGAAGCTGTAGCTTAGAAGTTGTGAAGTCTTGGTCGTGAAGCCGTAGCTTAGAAGTTGTGAAGTCGTGGTCGTGACCGTAGCTTAGAAGTTGTGAAGTCGTGGTCGTGAAGCGCCGTAGTCGTGAAGCCGTAGCTTAGAAGTTGTGAAGTCATCGTGTAGAAGTTGTGAAGCAGTCGTGTAGAAGTTGTGAAGTACTTGTGTTGAAGTCGTGAATTCGTTGTGTATAAGTTGTGAAGAAGTCGTGATTGAAGTTGTGAGATTGGTTCTAGCTACGATTAGAACTCGACATTTAGCTTTGTGTCGTTAAACCCGTTTAAGCCAAAGTTGTGTAAGGTTTTCGCCGCCATAAGGGAGCTTATTGAAGTTGTGAAGAAAACTCTCGATCTTGGTGCTCGGGGAGTGGAGTAGGGCAAGGAAGGTGTCCTTGTAGCCGAACCACTATAAATCTCTCGTGTCTCGGTTAGATCTTTCCATCCCTTACTTATTTCTTTATTTACATCGTTATTACTTTCATACTCATATGCATATATAATTGTTAGTATTACTTAGAAGTTGACTTTACATAAAGATCAATTTAAAACTCCATTCATGAAAACAAAACTTTTATAACCAATCTAAAAGAATACATATATAATTAATAATAAGGTTCAAGTTTTATTTTTCATATAAACTTGAATCTAAGTGTTTTAAAAGTAAACAAAGGTTTTCATAATAAAATTAAAAAGACGTAAAACTATTCAACCCCCCTTCTAGTTTTCCACAATTGGTATCAAGAGCCACGTCAATCAAGATCTTTAAAATATAATGTATTTTAAAACTTGAATCGATCTATGGAATTCGAAAAATATCTAAGAGGGGAATCTATGCAAAAACCACCGCTATTTGAAAACTATACTTTTCTTGAATGGAAAAATAAATTTTAAACTTATGTGAAATCGATTGATCTAAATCTTTGGCATGTCATTTTGATTGGTGATTTTGAAAGTCAAACAAAAATGGATTTTGATAGTCAAACAAAAACGGATTTTGAAAGTCAAACAAAAATGGATTTTGATAGTCAAACAAAAACGGATTTTGAAAGTCAAAATGATTATTTGAAAACAAAGAATGACATAAATAATAAAGCTAAAATAATTATTTATAAAACCTTTCCGAAAGTTGAATATGAAAGAATATCCTTCTGTCAAACGGCAAATGACATTTGGAAAAATCTCTTAAACTTTCATCAAGAAAAATGTCATGCCAAAGATGAGGATTTTGATCTTGTACATGAATTAGTTATCTTAGAAAATTTAATAGATAAACATTTAGATAAAATAGATACATGTGCTACTAGTTCAAATGTTGTTAATGAAGGTATTAACGATGAAGACTACATGAATCAACTTCAAAGTGAACTCAATCCAAAATCATGGAGTGATACAGACGAAGGAGAAGATCACCATCTGGTATGTGACGAATACACATTAGATAAAACTCCAAATAAGGTACAATCCAAAACCGAACATTTTTGTTATGATCCATTCATTTTAGAATTTTCAAAACTAGAAAATGAGTTTAAACATTTTTGCAACATAGATCTAAAAACTATTTCTAAACATAAATCATCAAAAACTTTTGAAAGTAATCTTGAAAAAGAAATAATTTTAGAAGTTAAAATGTCTAGACTTGAAAGTAATATTGAAATTGATCTAGAATGCAAAAAATGTCAAGATTATAAACTTGAAATTAAAAGATTAAATGAAAGAGCAAAAATATTAGCTAAATTTGAAGAAAGCTCCAAATCTCTTAAATACTTACTAAGTTGTTAAAAGCCATTCAATGATAAAACCGGTTTAGGATTTAGCTCGGATAACTCATCAACTAGTAAATAAAAAAAAATTAAAATTGAAAAACCTATTAGAGAAATTTAGAAATAAGGTTAGCTACTATGATTATAAATGATATAAGTCAAGAAATCCACTGTTTGTACCTTAAAACAAACTGTTAAGGAATTCTTGTACTTCTTGGCGACATCCTCACCATGTGCATTCAAATGCAATGGATGTCCTCAACTAACCATCTCGGACCCATGAGAATCCGGGTACCAAGTTGTTTTTATTGATCAGGTGACGTAACGCTTAAAGGAATGATACTCAATCTTACGTTAACCGACTCACATTCGATACGTGCGCGTGAAGACTAATTGGAATATTTATGGTTTCTCTTGCCATCTCGTCTAAACTCACCTATCATTCACACATCGATCATCATGTGAGACATTGCGAAGAAAAGCTAGGACGCGAGGTAAGTTCTCTTTTTAAATTTCATAAGTAATTACTTCATGCATATAATCTTATTAATGCCTTAGGATATGCTTAGTTTGATAAGTTACTTTGCCTTTACACTCTTTTGCTATATCCGTTTTATGATTTAATAAATTAGAAACCCTTTAGTTTGCCCCATAAGTATTAAATGAAGTATTCACTGTTAAACTCATTTAGCCTTCTCAAATTTAAAATGGAAATCTTCTATGTCCACTATTAGAAAACTCTTGGTAATAAAGTAAATTAAGATAAGCGGATAAATCATTAACATAGAAGTAAGATTAGATTCTTCGCGTTAGAAAACTATGTATGTAACAACCTCTTGTAGAATATGGCATTAGGTTAGATAAATGTGCTGCAACAAAGGAGCTATAGATGTTAGGTTATACCTCATTCAACATGTCTCTATTAGGATCGTGAGTAAAATATATCATCTAGATTTACCCTCATAAAATGATAATGTCTGAATCACATTAAGTCAAGTATTAGTAAACCATGCAAACTTCATATTTGGTACTCTTCGATAGGTAAATTTAGGAACTTAATTTCTTCTAAAAGGAGAATGGCTACTGGAGAATCTATTGACTAGAAACTCAATTTGACCTAACGGTTGAATTGCTTCTATGTGAGAAGTTGGGTGTGTGTAACCCGTAAAAATGGTCGTGTTCAGACTGAATTGAGCACCACTAGTAATAGTCTCATATTCATTCTCCAACTTGATTAAATTACTCTTCCTAAATATACCTAACGCTAGTTTACTTTTATGAACTTTGTTATTCATTAGAGTTTTTCATTCCTAGATTTATGTTATCTTGCATACATAAAATTTCTAGATGTTTACTTGCTCATATATGTTTTAATTGTATGCCTTCGTAATTATTCGCTTAGTTATTAAATGCATATTTATTATAATAGTTTTTGTCTTTCTATAAACTATTCTGATATGATATTTTTTTTCATGCTTAAATGCCATTGAATGTGTAGAAAAGGATAGCATGTGACAATAGCCTTAACCAATTTCCTTGAGCATGAAATCTTTTACAACCATTGTTTTAATAACATCTATTTTTAATATGCAAAAACTCAACATCTTGGAAAAATGATTTTTCAAAAGATTATATCACCTTTCTAATATGTTTTACCATCCCACCTTTCTTCCCAACATTTGTCCATAATGATGTTTTTATCAAAGCAAAAGATTGAAAATTTTGTTCCCTTTCCTCATAAAAACATTTTGAAATAAATACCAATCTATTTTATTCAAATAACTTTCACATCTACATAAAAACCCACTTTCAAACATTTTTGAATAATGCCAAAAACATTTCTTTAAATCATGCATGGTGATCTCATATTTGTCATCTATATTTATGTATGTGACATTTATAAGTGAACTAAATTTGAAAATAACCACAATTTATTCACTAAGACCTCAATTGGTACAAGTCTAGAAGTCCATGCTATCACAACTCCACATTCCCTTGCACATAGATATTCATTAGGATTATTTAACTAGCTTATTAATCTTCCTAAACATGATACTATGAGTTACTAGGTGCTATGTAGTATTTTCTTGTCTAACATATATGTGTTACATGCTAAATGAGTAGGTTGCATGCTAGATAATAATGTCTAATGAATATGCTTAGCATACATAAGTTATTAAATCCTAAATTGCCTCAAAAGAAGTTGGACTTGCTTGAAACTAAACCCAAAAACACAACATTTTCCACAAATTTCTGCCAAAAACCCATTTTCAGTAATCTGAAAATCAGCAGATGGGCGCCCCCCCCTTAAATACCCAGGCGGCCCCTATTTAAGGGGACCGGCCATCTGGAGTGACGGATTACTGTTTTCTTTTTCAAATTCCAACCCATTTTATTCTATACTTCCCAAAATTCACCAACACATTTTGTCCTAAACCACCCACCAAAATTTATCTTCCTCAATCACATAATCCCTACACTATAAATACCCTTCTCCATCATAAATGCTCATCCATATCATCCATCCAAACATGTCATCCTCTAACAACCCATGATCCAAGCCTTCAAGAGTTGCTAAGATCTCGGTGAGACCCATTTGGAGAAGAAAGCTTGACACTTGTCATAATTTCAACTCAACAAATGATGTTGTTCAAAGTCAACCAACACCCAAGCCCCATGCTCATTCTACACCTTCATCTCCCAATGATCAATCTCAAAACAACAATTCCAATCTCACTCACACTCAACCTACCAATGCACCATTCAAAACACTCACCACTCTTGGAACATCCACTTCATCCATATCTCCACCCTCATCCACTCATGATTACCCAAGTTCACAAATGTCTCCACCACCAAGAGTGTCACCACCACCTCCACCAAATAACAACCACTCTCCATCTTCATCACCTTCCTCTCAACACTTGAAGTTCATTGAGGAACTCAAGGAAGCCCATGAGCTTAATGCTCTTCTTGCTTTGCACCTTGCTCAAAGCAACTTAGACCCATATCCATCCATCTCTCCATCATCACCACCATCTATCTCTCCACCATCATCATCCCATAACTTGAGTCAAATTGAGAAACATGTCAACAATTGTCCTTCTTGCATCTTTCTTCAAAATCAAACCCTTGCCTTAAATGAGCGTCTCACTTGGATTGAGTATCTTCTCACTAGATCTAATCCAACACCACCACTTGAACAACATCAAAACCTTCATTCATCATGGTCCACTCCAAACTCTCCACCTCTAATTTCTCCACTACCACTCTCTCCAACCTCCATGAACCCAATAATACACCTCCATTAATCCAACATCCTCACCCTCATCACTCACCATCATTTCAAACACTCCATCACCATTCATCCAAGTTTTCATGTCTCAAGCAAGTCAAATGGATTTCCTAGGCAAATAAGAATTCTCTACCTAATGTATGATCTAAGCATAATGTATGTTGTAACAATGATTATGTCTTTTACATAATCATTTTTAAATTAATGAAAGTTTTGTTGCATGTTCTTAATATGTGTTTGCTATGCTTGTTAATCTTATATGTGATATTATGATATGTATATATGATTGTGCTTCTAATATTTTTCTTGTAAGCATTCCATATCTCGATTCCTTGGTGCCCTTAAACGAGGGGGAGCACACATCAAGGGGGAGTTCTCGTCCCGACAAATTTAGTTTCTAAAACTTGTCGGCATAACCTTTTTGATTCTACAAAAAGGGGGAGAAGTGAATATAAACTCACTAAATACTTGTCCAAAAATAACTTTTTGGATTTAATGAGTTTAAGTTTTGTAATCATCAAAAAGGGGGAGATTGTTGACATAAATAATGCCTAAAAACATTATTCATACTTATTCATATCTCTATGTTTTGATAATCACAAAATGTAAACTCATTAAACATAAACTTATCAAATAAACAAGTATTTAGTTGTAAACATTCACTTCTACAACTTAATCACTTAAGGTATGAATAAACAAGTGCTTAATACATTATATGATCAAAGGAAACTTTTTCTTAATCACTAAAATTTTTATAAAATGTCAAAAACATTTTATATATTTTTGAAAAACATTTTTGGTATTAAATAAATATGTTTAATTCATTATAAAAATATGAATTCAAATTTTCAACCAAAAATGGCAAAAATGTCCCAGAAAAACCTTCCCCACAAAAAGAAAAATCTGGGCAACGTTCAGCAAGGGCAGCCCCCTTAATTATATAAGGCGGTCCCCTTAAAATTAAAGGGATCATCCCCCTATTTAAGGGGACCGCCCCGCTCCAGTAGGCTCCCAGATTTGCCTATAAATACTGGTCTTTCTCTGGACTTTTTCCTCACCTTTTGCACTCCAAACCTTCTGTTCTAAATCTCCTTCTACCTTTGTAAATACTTTCTAAAATCCTTTGATCATATACTCTTAAGCATTGGTTTCCAAGTGATCCAAGCTTCCACCATCCAAGTGCAAAAGAAGAATACTTCTATCAATCAAGACTAGAAGTATTGCAACTTAGTATTATCTTGTTACTTAAGTTGTTTGTTAAGTATACCTTGTAAACCATTCATTCATTTGTGTAAAGTGTGTATATAAGGTGTAAACATAAGTGATTATGCTAGAGTGTTGTGTAAGTAGTGAAGAAGGTGGATAAGTAGTTGTGGTGTAAGAAAGTAGAGTAGAAGTCTTGTAAAGTTGTAAAGTATAAGAGTCGTGAAGCCGTAGCTTAGAAGTTGTGAAGTCGTGGTCGTGAAGTCGTGGTCGTGAAGCCATAGCCTAGAAGGTGTGAAGTCGATTGTGTAAAGGTCGTGAAGCTGTAGCTTAGAAGTTGTGAAGTCTTGGTCGTGAAGCCGTAGCTTAGAAGTTGTGAAGTCTTGGTCATGAAGCCGTAGCTTAGAAGTTGTGAAGTCGTGGTCGTGAAGCCGTAGCTTAGAAGTTGTGCGGTCGTGAAGCCGTAGCTTAGAAGTTGTGAAGTCGTCGTGTAGAAGTTGTGAAGCAGTCGTGTAGAAGTTGTGAAGCACTTGTGTTGAAGTCGTGAATTCGTTGTGTATAAGATGTGAAGAAGTCGTGATTGAAGTTGTGAGATTGGTTCTAGCTACGATTAGAACTCGACATTTAGCTTTGTGTCGTTAAACCCGTGTAAGCCAAAGTTGTGTAAGGTTTTCTCCGCCATAAGGGAGCTTATTGAAGTTGTGAAGAAAACTCTCAAGCTTGGTGCTCGGGGAGTGGAGTAGGGCAAGGAAGGTGTCCTTGTTGCCGAACCACTATAAATCTCTCGTGTCTCGGTTAGATCTTTCCATCCCTTACTTATTTCTTTATTTACATCGTTATTACTTTCATACTCATATGCATATATAATTGTTAGTATTACTTAGAAGTTGACTTCACATGAAGATCAATTTAAAACTCCATTCATGAAAACAAAACTTTTATAACCAATCTAAAAGAATACATATATAATTAATAATAAGGTTCAAGTTTTATTTTTCAGATAAACTTGAATCTAAGTGTTTTAAAAGTAAACAAAGGTTTTCATAATAAAATTAAAAAGACGTAAAACTATTCAACCCCCCTTCTAGTTTTCCACAATTGGTATCAAGAGCCACGTCAATCAAGATCTTTAAAATATAATGTATTTTAAAACTTGAATCGATCTATGGAATTCGAAAAATATCTAAAAGGAGAATCTATGCAAAAACCACCGCTATTTGTTGAATTTATAAAGTAACGTCTCATTATTATCTTCAGCTTAAATGGAGATGATAGCAACATGATGATAATGACGAAAAAGAAAAACAAGGCCAAAGACAAAAATTCAAAACAGGTATATCGTGATAATTCTTGGTTTTTGAAATCTAAATAATTGTTACATCTTTTTTACATAAGGTCTTAGTGCGTTGATAACTTGATATTTTGTGTTTCGTTCTTTTTCTGTGAAGGGTTCTCAAAAGTCGAAGAAAAAAGAAAGACGTACTAAACAAAGCAACTCCCAGAAGCGAAAACTCAAGAAGCTTGAGGTTTGTGCATCAGTTTACGTGTTTGATCCATCCATCCTGCCTTGGAGAATAGACTTTGTTTGGTTTACATGTGACTGATTTCTTATCGTATGCAGGAGGACAAGGAAAAATCAGCTCTTTTGACCAAAAGCCTCGAGACATTAGAGTATGTGATAGTGTGAACTTGTGTCAGATACGTGAACTGTGTGAAAGTTGTAATTTTTCTTACCCTTTTATAAAATTTATCAGGAAGTACAAACTCCAGGACGATGCTTATTCACTCATGTGGTCGTCTAGCAATTTAGGCCAGGTTAGTGTTTTGTCCAACGCTTTGGAAAACTGTAGTTTTGGAAATTTATGCTAATTTGTAATTGATTGGCCCCAAACGGTCAACTTATATCGACCAAGGATGTTGGTCAACTAAAGTCAAACACTTGAGGACAACTGTCCAAGGAGTACAGAGTATCCCCGGGTCGTTATGTCCCAGCGAGATGTGAATTCTGTAATAGAACGAATCTGTGATCGGGCGAAAATTGAACATAATAGGGTTTTGAGTGATTTACACTAAGGAATAAAAGAAAATAGCTTAAATAAGCTAATAGAACAAGTATGTGAAGGAAAAATACTTAGAAACGTAAACGCGAATTAAATAAACTAAAAACGCAAAACGGGAAATCTAAATACGGGATTAAAACTAAGAAATATGGAAATCTAATCCTACAAGCACCAAATCATTTTTCCTAAGTTCTATATGACAAAAGAAAATTTTAGGAAAAAGATTTGTATTTTTCTGATTAATATTTAATTTAATACGAATTAAAAACTATTTTACACTAATTAAATTATTAAAAATACTAAAACTATAAGGAAAAATCTGAAACTTTTAAGGTAAATCTAAAATATTATTCTAAATCTAGGAAAAATATAAAAAGTTAGATAAGCCCACTAATAAGCTGAATTGGGCAAATAAGCACTTCAAATAAGCAAATAAGCACTAGAATGCACCAAAAGCTCAGGTATAGTGTAATAGACCTAAATAAACCTAATTCAACTCAAAAAACTAAAATAAGCCCAGGCCGCAAGCCAGATCGAGTACTTATGCAGTTTGCATGAAAGAAGCCTAAGGTACCTACTTCTAGCTTAATTTTAAGGTGCTAATTAAGCAGATTTTTAGAAAGTGATGGGGGCAAAATCAAGCTTATACTACTGGCTATCCAAATCACCAAGAATCAAGCAACAAGCTCAACAGGTAAGAGTTTAGGGGCTTATGAACTTGGGCAGAATTGACTGGTGCAGGGGAGCTATATGAAAAACAGGCTACAAAAATGGGGCCAAATAAGCACTTAATAAAATTCTAAAAAATAAGCAAAAAAAATGGATATAAAAAGATGAGCAGCCAAACTTCAATTTCCCAAGAATTCAGATCAAAAGGTTAAGAATTGAGCAAATGACAAATCAAAGCCAAAATGGATTTTTCATACCAACTATGCAATTTGACTTTTTTATGTTCTTGGTTATTTTGACTTTGGTGAGATTTGATTGGTTCTAATGAACTGTAAACATGATTATAAGCTAACATAAGAGTGAAATAAGCTAAAATACTAACTTAAGCACCTAAATCTATGATTATGCAACCTTAAATTCGAACAGTGTATGCAAAGATGGATTCAAAAGGTGATTTTGACTTTCAAGTAAATGACTACTGGTTTTTATGCAAGAAATGAGTTATATGAACCTACTGTAACTTATAACAACCAGAGACAACAACCCAAACAACCTGGAATACCACGATCTTAGTAGATCCAAACAACCCTTTAAAAACCTGATTTTGTGATTTTCAAATCATAAGACTAGTTTAGACCAAGAAACTGTTGCACAAGAACTTATTATGATATAATGAACTGATTTAAGTATAAAAATGCCAACAATAACAACAGAAACTTAAGAATCACTAATATGCTATAATAGCAGTTAAGAAGCAATAATGGGCAAACATGAATTCTACTGAACAAACTTGTAATAATAAGCAATATATCAACTAACATGCACCAAATAATCACAAAACACAATAGATAATCAGTGATTAAGCTATTCTACAGTAACTTGCTAAGAAATGAAAAATAGGCTTACAAAGGATCCTGTGTGCATCCAAACCAAGAACCAAGTAACCACACCTTTCCTAAAGCCTCCCCTGAGGCTAAAAAAACCAAAGGCAATCCAAAATTAACATGGCTCCTTGCATCATTCTCCTTATCTTCTTTTTTTTTTTTTTTTTTTTTTTTTTTTTTTTTTTTTTTTTTTTTTTTTGCTATTTATTTAGTATTTTTGGTATTTTTTTTAGTTTTCTGAGTTAAACAAGTTATTAAACTTTAGAAGCTTATAAAAGCTTAATAGTAACTTAAATTGAGCTAAATGGAACAGTTATAACTACTTTCAACATTATTTTAGTAAAAGTGTCAATTTCACTAAAAAATGCAAAGTATGAATTTAACAAACAAAACTGGAATTTATGAATAAAGAAAGTTTATAATACTCTTAAAAGTACTGAATACAACATTTTAGATTAAAGATAACAACTGGAATTGAAGATTACATAAAAACGACATAACTAAACTAAGCTACGCTACTTAATTCTTCACTTCTGATTCTTTCTTTCTTTATAGATGATGTTTTGAGTTCCTAGCAGCTTTGTGAGACTTTCCCATTTGATCTTGGCCATTGGATTCATCAAATTCATCATAAACGTCCATTTGGACTTTTGGCGCCAAAATATCAAAAGCAGGTTTTTAGCAATTAAGGATTTTTGGTTAGATGTGGAGGTGGAAGGGACAAGGAGGAGGATTAGGTGGTGAGGTGGAAGCCAAGTGGGTGGCTAAAACCATGGAGGTGGAGGGTGGTATTGGTTTACAGTGCTGGGAGGGAGTTAAGGATTTGTTTATTTTGGGTTATTGGTTTTGGGTTTATGTAAAAAAAAGGGTCCGGTTTGGTATTTAATAAACAAGGACCATTGTTGACTTTTTCTTCCAAAATAAACCTTCAGGGACTAATTCTGCCAATTTATGAAACTTCAGGGACTGAAACTGTCAATTATGTGAACTTTGCTCGTTTTTCACCTGTTTTCAATCCTTTTGTACCTGAATCATATAAAAAACACATTCTATGGATATTTGTAGCATTATATAGCTTTTCAAAGTGTTTTTGGCTGTTTTTGCATTTTAAATGGGAATAAAATGATGAGTATTTAGACACTCATCAATAATGTCTAAATATTCATAGGTTGAAACTGCCCGTGAGAAGCGCAGAAGGGAAATGCAATTTGCTAAGACGGGGGTGGTACTGCAGCATAATGATCGGCCTCTTAAAAGAAGATGCAGTGAAAATGATTCTGATGAGATCGAACCGATTGAACCCGAGTTAAGTGAAGTTTACTCTAGAGGTTCCCACAGTGATTCCCATATTGAGGCTCCTTCACTAGGACCTCTAGAGGCACCTTCAGATTGTGTACACTATTTTTTCATCAATAGGAACTTAAGAAATATAAACAATTTTATATAAGCTCATAAGTATGAAAACAATCCTAACTCGGAAATTTTAATTCCTTACTCGGAAATTTTTGGGCCTAACTCGGAAGATTTTCTTCCTTGCTCGGAAATTTTTTTTCTTACTCGGAGAAACATGTAACTTTTCCGAGAAAAAACACCAAAAATCACATTTTTTCACCATAAATCACCACGATTCGCCCCCGGTTAACTCTTATACCAATTGTAATGACAAGATTCACGTTGAGGAGGTCGGGAAAACTCGAAATAAAGGTTAAACATGGTAGAATTAGATTATTGAATGTGAAGGTGTGTATGTTTTTAAGAGAGAGAAAGTAAAGAAAACACACACACCTCCAAGTTACAAATGAGAATCCCACCCTCCTAGTTGAAACTAGGAGGGTATTTATACTATTTTACAAGCCTAACTTTACACAAATGACAAAACTAGACCTTGTACTTTATTCTATTGCAATTCCCTACTATAACATAACTTTAAAGGCTAACAAAAATACATCAAATTGCACACAAATATATTTTCAGCTTTTGAATGGTATTTAAGTAATTTGATTAAACTTAAGCCTGTTTCAAGTGGCTTGGACTTATGGAGACTTAAGAGAGGAAAAATGAAACTTTAATGTACCAGTAACTTGAAAAGTGAGGTTGCATATCTAATGTAGTTGCCACTATGAGAAAATAATGTATCCGAGCCTGTTACAAATTTCAACTTCTGTAATTCAATTCTGTTTTGATTTGTATAAATGCGTATTTTTCGTAATAATACTTAATACCTCTCTGTTATCTGATATATGATTTTGCCAGAAACAATGGTGCCCGTGAAGGGTGTAGTCAATGAATCACATTTATCGAGGTAAAATAGTTGTAATTTGTGTTGATACTTTTCATTCCATTAATAAATGTTAATACTTTTCTAGGAATATATGATGTGTTTCTGGGTTTAATATCTCTATCGGGTTAACACAATTTGTTGAATTTATAAAGTAACGTCTCATTATTATCTTCAACTTAAATGGAGATGATAGCAACATGATGATAATGATGAAAAAGAAAAACAAGTCCAAAGACAAAAATTCAAAACAGGTATATCGTGATAATTCTTGGTTTTTGAAATCTAAATAATTGTTACATCTTTTTTACATAAGGTCTTAATGCGTTGATATTTTGTGTTTAGTTCTTTTTCTGTGAAGGTTTCTCAAAAGTCGAAGAAAAAAGAAAGGCGTACTAAACAAAGCAACTCCCAGAAGCGAAAACTCAATAAGCTTGAGGTTTGTGCATCAGTTTACGTGTTTGATCCATCCATCCTGCCTTAGAGAATAGACTTTGTTTTGTTTACATGTGACTGATTTCTTATCGTATGCAGGAGAACAAGGAAAAATCAGCTCTTTTGACCAAAAGCCTCGAGACATTAGAGTATGTGATAGTGTGAACTTGTTTCAGATACGTAAACTGTGTGAAAGTTGTAATTTTTCTTACCCTCTTATAAAATTTATCTAGAAGTACAAACTCCAGGACGATGCTTATTCACTCATGTGGTCGTCCAGCAATTTAGGCCAGGTTAGTGTTTTGTCCAACGCTTTGGAAAACTGTAGTTTTGGAAATTTGTGCTAATTTGTAATGTCTAAATATTCATAGGTTGAAACTGCCCGTGAGAAGCGCAGAAGGGAAATGCAATTTGCTAAGACGGGGTTGGTACTCCAGCATAATGATCGGCCTCTTAAAAGAAGATGCAGTGAAAATGATTCTGATGAGATCGAACCGATTGAACCCGAGTTAAGTGAAGTTTACTCTAGAGGTTCCCACAGTGATTCCCATATTGAGGCTCCTTCACTGGGACCTCTAGAGGCTCCTTCTGATTGTGTACACTATTTTTTCTTCAATAGGAGCTTAAGAAATATAAACAATTTTATATAAGCTCATAAGTATGAAAACAATCCTAACTCGGAAATTTTACTTCCTTACTCGGAAATTTTAATTACTTACTCGAAAATTTTTGGGCCTAACTCGGAAGATTTTGGTCCTTGCTCGAAATTTTTTTTTCTTACTCGGAGAAACACGTAACTTTTTCGAGAAAAAACACCAAAAATCACATTTTTTCACCATAAATCACCACGATTCGCCCCCGGTTAGCTCTGATACCAATTGTAATGACAAGATTCACGTTGAGGAGGTCGGGGAAACTCGAAATAAAGGTTAAACCTGTTAGAATTAGATTATTGAATGGGGAGGTGTGTATGTTTTCTAGAGAGAGAAAGTAGAGAAAACACACACACCTCCAAGTTACAAATGAGAATCCCACCCTCCTAGTTGAGACTAGGAGGGTGTTTATACTATTTTACAAGCCTAACTTTACACAAATGGCAAAACTAGTCCTTGTACTTTATTCTATTGCAATTCCCTACTATAACATAACTTTAAAGGCTAACAAAAATACATCAAATTACACACAAATATATTTTTAGCTTTTTAAGGGTATTTAAGTAATTTGATTAAACTTAAGCCTGTTTCAAGTGGCTTGGACTTATGGAGACTTATGACATATAAAAGCTTCCATAAGCCTTTGTGACAAACGAAACTTTAATGTACCAGTAACTAGAAAAGTGAGGTTGCATATCTAATGTAGTTGCCACTATGATAAAATAAAGTATCCGAGCCTATTACAAATTTCAACTTCTGTAATTCAATACTGTCTTGATTTGTATAAATGCGTATTTTTCGTAATAATACTTAATACCTCTCTGTTATCTGATATATGATTTTGTAGGAAACAATGGTGCCCGTGGAGGGTGTAGTCAATGAATCACATTTATCGAGGTAAAATGGTAGTAATATGTGTTGATACTTTTCATTCCATTATTAAATGTTAATACTTTTCTAGGAATATATGATGTGTTTCTGGGTTTAATATCTCTATCGGGTTAACACAATTTGTTGAATTTATAAAGTAACGTCTCATTATTATCTTCAGCTTAAATGGAGATGATAGAAACATGATGATAATGACGAAAAAGAAAAACAAGTCCAAAGACAAAAATTCAAAACAGGTATATCGTAATAATTCTTGGTTTTTGAAATCTAAATAATTGTTACATCTTTTTTACATAAGGTCTTAATGCGTTGATATTTTGTGTTTCGTTCTTTTTCTGTGAAGGGTTCTCAAAATTCGAAGAAAAAGGAAAGACGTACTAAACAAAGCAACTCCCAGAAGTGAAAACTCAAGAAGCTTGAGGTTTGTGCATTAGTTTACGTGTTTGATCCATCCATCCTGCCTTAGAGAATAGACTTTGTTTGGTTTACATGTGACTAATTTCTTATCGTATGCAGGAGGACAAGGAAAAATCAGCTCTTTTGACCAAAAGCCTCGAGACATTAGAGTATGTGATAGTGTGAACTTGTGTCAGATACGTAAACTGTGTGAAAGTTGTAATTTTTCTTACCCTTTTATAAAATTTACAGGAAGTACAAACTCCAGGACGATGCTTATTCACTCATGTGGTCGTCCAGCAATTTAGGCCAGGTTAGTGTTTTGTCCAACGCTTTGGAAAACTGTAGTTTTGGAAATTTGTGCTAATTTTTAGTGTCTAAATATTCATAGGTTGAAACTGCCCGTGAGAAGCGCAGAAGGGAAATGCAATTCTCTAAGACGGGGTTGGTACTGCAGCATAATGATCGGCCTCTTAAAAGAAGATGCAGTGAAAATGATTCTGATGAGATCGAACCGATTGAACCCGAGTTAAGTGAAGTTTACTCTAGAGGTTCCCACAGTGATTCCCATATTGAGGCTCCTTCACTGGGACCTCTAGAGGCTCCTTCAGATTGTGTACACTATTTTTTCATCAATAGGAGCTTAAGAAATATAAACAATTTTATATAAGCTCATAAGTATGAAAATAATCCTAACTCGAAAATTTTAATTCCTTACTCGGAAATTTTAAATCCTTACTCGGAAATTTTTGGGCCTAACTCGGAAGATTTTGGTCCTTGCTCGGAAAAAAAATTTCTTACTCGGAGAAACACGTAACTTTTTGTAGGTCACTAATATCTCAAATACACACACGTATCAACAAAGTAAATACGTACTACTACTATATTATAAGCTACGCTAATAGAGAATAGATAATAAGCTAATAAGCTAAAGAGAATAAGATGAGAATAAGAAGTAAAGGAAGGCTTTCAATAATCGAATGATTCAAGGACAAGGCTTGCGCATAATACATGAAAAAACCAACACAAAATATGATGCCCCATGCCTTCTATTTATAGGCTTTGGGTTAGGGCAACATTTACATGATAACTTCTAGAAAGAAAAATGAGAGGAGGGCCGGCCCATGGACTTCTTATGGACCGGTCCTTAAATGCTAACTTAAAGTCCATATCGTGCAACATTCTTAAATGAACAAGACTTGTATAATTATCAAAACATGTTCCTAACAATCTCCCCCTAAGTCTTGATCATCAATGTTGCTTGACGTCTTCTTTGCTTCTTAGGCTTCCGACGTCTTTATAATCTTTGTTTCTTTGTTCTTGTATAATGATGATATGATGTTGTCTCGATCTGCCAATCTCCAACGTCTTCTCGTCTTCTCCATCATGCTCATATATCTTTGACTTGTTTTCTGCAACATGTTCTTACTTTTCAATCTTAAAACTTGAGAAAGGTTGAAGTGCTTTAACTTTTGACTTTACTGTATCATATGTTGAACTTTTGATGTTACTGAGTCTTTGAGAGAACATTTCTTCAAGATATGAACATGATGGAGTCTTGATGGTCGAACTCCAGCTCCTCAGCAGCAGCAGCAGCAACAGCAGCATCAGCACGAACCAACCGGTACTTACAGGCTCAGATTTGAGATTGTCAACAGCATAGTGTGAAGACTTTCTCAAATCCTAACCCAGACCATTCTAAACCGGATTCCCCCGAAAGGGATAGCACGAACACACCGAAGTGCACCCACGATTCAGTGAGTCGTTGGAGATCACCCCACGACTGTAGACCGTTTGGAGCAAACACTAAGCGTAACCCACAAGGAGTTACCGAAGTGACCTGCTGTCAGAGTTGTTAGATGTTGCTCTGGCAGGATTTCCATTCAATCATTGATAATCACAATTGTGACTTTTCTCATGAATGTTCTCGGCAGATTGCTAAGATCTGCGAAGGACACTTTCTTAATTTTACATCTGCTGCCCATGATGTAGAACAGCAGAGTAATACTAAGTGTACCTAAGAGATCTTTTATGAATCTCATGGATCTAGACTCAATTAGTGCACATTTGTTTGGTCATCGGAGGCGTGGAGCAGATTGCCTCCTTTTCAATATCAACACTCTCGTAATAAGAGGTTGATAGATTATGAAGGGTTCTCCGTGTGAATGAAACAAATGTCTTTTGAGAGACACTTGAGTGGCTTAGAAGGTTTATTAGTGCGTCACTGGGTCCATGACGTCTTTAGTCTTCAATACCGGTGATGCTCATCAACCAGTAGATTATGAATTGAACCCGGTGTCTGCCCTAAGGTTGAACAAATGGAGGGCTATTTCTTTTCACCCTTTTCTTTGCTTTTCTTTTTAATTCTTCAACCCCTTCTTTCTCCGTTCATTCATTTTCTCCTTTTTATATCATACCTAGGACTTTTCTAGTTCTAAACTATTGGTGTTGTCCTTGGGTAGATCCCTCTGGCTCTGGCGGATCATAGGACGGTTTTCCCTAACCTTAGTCACCTTATAACTCCATGACTATCCTAATGATGCCATAAAACCAAAATCATTGAAAAATCTCTCAAAGTGTCGATAATTTGTAAAGACATTTTGTTGACACCTTGAGAGTTTGATGATTTTCAGAAAGACTCCCCCTTAACATGTGCGCATAAGTAATAATTTTGAAATTTGCACATGCCGGAAAGAGTAGGCACTTTTGAATTGATTGACTTTCAATGAACCTGATCATCGCGAGACACGCTTACATCACCAGTTAGACTGGCTTGAAATTATTACCCATCCAGATCAGATTCAAAGATTATCGCTCGAAATCAGTACATTCTACTCAGACACGACCTTTGCGAGACACGCTTACATCACCAGATAAACTGGCTTGAAATTATTACCCGTCCGGGACATGTCCTTTCGACTACTGACTTTTCCTATCGTCAATTTGAGGGTCAATTCTGAGTTTGAGCACAAGAGATTCCAGCAAATGAGACATCATATTTTAATCATTTTTTACTTCTCCCCCTCAAAAATAGCATACTCATGATGTTTTTGGAAAACGTTTATGATTAAAATATGCTGTTTTTGAGTTTTAGGGAAGAATTTCAAGAACATTAATATTTTTCTGAACAAAGATTATATTTTTCAAATACTCCCCCTTAACAAGGGAATACTTGTCCTTATGAGCAGAATGTTTGAAAAACTTTAGAAAACATTCTGGTTTTAATTCTGCTCATAAGTAAGAAGCTTTCGCTCCTTTTTCAGGATTGAGGCACTGAAGCGTACCTCAGGGTCCTTTCTTTGCAAGAGCGGGTTGTACACTGTTATGTGTGCACAAGCCGTTGTCATATTACAGTCATATATAAGTAAGAATTATGAATGAATAATGAATATTGAAATCAAATTCTTACAATTAACCGCCTTTGCCAAAAGTGGTGAATTGTGGATCTGTCCTCTGAAATAATCTGATGGCAAATGGAGGACGACCACCAACATATGTTTCCAACCTCCTCATCTGATCCCTTCGGTAGAGCCTTTCTTCGATTGACCAGATAAAATTCTTGACTTGCCTAAGCTGATGATGATTCCATTTCTTGTGCTTCTTCAATACTTGATCCTGAACTCGTGTAACTAACCCATCTCGAACATTCTTCAGAGTGTCATCACAGAACTTGTGAATCTCTTTATGTGGCATGAAACGGTTTGTGTTTGTAGCACTTCTGTAGATGAATCCGAAGACAGGGTTGTTCTTGAGCAAGTACTGAGGCTCCTTGTTGTCATTAAGAGTAAACATGGGTTCCTCAAGATTCAACTTCTTCTGATAACTTTCAACTCCAAGCTGAAGATCCTCGACATGTTCTTTGATAACTGTTCTTCTGATGAAGTGACAGATAGCCTGCTAAACGCATACAGAAGAGTAGGATTCAGATGATTCAGCTTCCCTTGTACTTTCATCAAATACAAATCTTCAATGTCATTGAGATTGAGTGCGGGAAAATCTGCTTCATTGAACGTGTAAAGTAGATCATCTTGTCTGCGAACAGTGATCTCAGAAATGAAAGTGTAGCCAAGCTTTTGTGATCCCTTGGCATCAAGCACCGCCTTTATACGAAGATCACTGAACACCTTTTCACGGGATGCCATGAGGCCAAGCTTGTACTTGTACCACGACTTACGTTTGTCAAACCAGTGGTGAATTCCAAGTTCAGTGTCACGATCATATTTTGCAATTTTGTTGATGAAGAGTTTACGGTGTCTAGCTTCTTCCTCAATGGCAGGATTGATGTAGTTCGCAGCAGGAGTGAATGTGATTGAGGTAGCATATTTGACTTTACTAGAAGCCCCATGTACGAGTAGTTCCAGATCTTGATTGAAGAAGAATTCGAATGGGATTTCTGACATTCCATGATATGGTCGGATCACAGGAAGTGGTTTTGTCCAGTCAGTGATGTATGGACGTTTCTTACTGTCCAGACCACCTTCCCTGAATACATCTGGATTTGTCCAATCAAAGTCTTTGGATAGTGCCCGAGCAATGTTCTCCAGATGATATTCCAACTCAGCGGCACTTGCAGATTTATCTTTTAAAAGAATGAAGGCATCATTTTTAATTCTATGAAGCTCTCTTTTTGTCATATTCTTAATGTTGAATGCATGTTTGACTTTCTGAGTGTATTCAAACGTGCTATCTTCTATTTTGGAAGCTTCGTCGTTGTTGATCTGAGCCTTTGCAAGATGGTCGAACCAGTCATTTCCTTGTAAATCTTCATCAGTATCCAACCATGTTACCACAGCTGGTTCTTTAGAAGGTTTCTTACTGCTGGAAGGTTTAGACTTTGCTGGTATGGGAGGTGGTTGGGGTGGATCATCTTGAGGTTGAAACTCAATGTCTTCATTTATGAAATGTTCAAAGTGATGCTCGGTTTCCTTAGGACCAAATTATTGATGTTTTGGAGGTGGTGAAGAAGATTTCTGTTTTGTTGGTTCTTGAATGTGAATACCAGATCCACTCCCAGTCTTTTTTTTCTTCTGTGTGGGATTTGGATCTTGATCCTCATTGTCGTCATCACGAATCCTTTTACCCTTATCAGCAGCAACCTTGCAAGAAACCTTCTCAATGTGTGCTTCAATAGACTTTATGAGACTGATATCTTCAGGAGAAGGAGATGTCATAGCATGGAGTCTGTTGAGAAGTTCAAGTTTGAGTTCTTCAGTGGTGAAGTCTTTGAGTTGCTTGAAACCAGAATTGGAGATGATTGCTTCTTTGACCTTGACATCAAGTTGAGTATTGACATGCTCGTTAATATTTTTCTGAAGATCAGCAGTGAAGCGTTTGACACAATGTCTTGTCTTACTTTTGATATTATCTTCTATATCAAAAGTATGAAACTCATCCATATTCTGCTTTGTTTCCTGCATCTCCTTGACTTGATCAGACAGATCCTTGATAAGGTTTTTCATCTCTGTCATTTGTTCTTGCAACTTGCTCTCTTTTCTTGCTTGAGCAAGTTTGGCTGCTTTCTTTATTTGTCTGGATATGGGTGAGAGGACTTCAACTTTTGTGACTTTGGCGATTTTACTGACATGTTTGCCTTTCATGACTGTTCTAATTCTTTCTACCATTGTTGCTTTGCCTTTGTGTGATGGTGATTTTGATGGTGATGGAGTGAGTGAAGGTATAGATGATGAAGAATTAGGAGGTGTAGGATCCTTGTGAGATGAAGGTGAAGGTTTTGGAGTGTTTCTCGGTGATTCTGGAGGAGTTAGATGCTTGGGAGGTGAATTAGGAGGTGTGATAGGTTTGGGAGAAGGAATGGGAGGAGTCTGTTCTCGTGGTTGTTGTTGAGGAGACTTGTTAATATTCATAGGATCATGAAGTGGAGAGATAATGTAGTTATCGGCTTCATCATCCTCCTTTTGTTTCCTTTCCTCTTCTTCCTTCCTTTTCTTTTCTATTTCAGCAAGTGCCTCCAGCTCATTTGTAGCTTCTGTAGCCTTTGTTCCAGTAATTTACTTTTCTTCATCAGAGTTTCCCCATTCACCAGTGTCATCATGGTGGTGTACCTCCTCTTGATGTGGGATGTCATCAAACATTGAATCTGAAATTTCATTTTCTGTGAAGACTATCTTTTCTGATTCAGATTGTGTTAGATTCTCCAAGTCGGGTTGATTACCGAGCTTGATTGAGGAGGGGGAACCGTAGATGTAGCCATATCGGGTTGATTAACCGTATCTGGCTGAACTGTGGAAGGTTTTGATTCACCGGGGTGATTAACCGGATTAGGGGATAAAACTGGTGCTGGAGTGACTCCTGATCCTCCTGCTCCCTTAGCAATTTCTTCCTTCTTCTTTTCTTCCAATTCCCTCATTACTCTCATATGTAGATCTGCTCTTCTCTCTTCATCAATCTTCTTTTGTATAATACTTGCCTTAGCTGCATTCTCTATGTCAAGCTTTGTTTGAAACTCAGCTTCTTGCTCATTAAGTATTTCCAATTCTGGTTCAGTGTCTTCAGAGGATTCAGAAGATTCATCATGAATACCAATGTCTTCAACTTTTGGTTTAGGAGCAGTCTTTACAATTCTCCTCTTGCTTGGGGGTTGTCTCTTTGAAGCACTTGATGCACTTCCAGCTTTACTAGCTCTACTACTTTTGGAACGAGTCTTGGAAGAACCTGTTTCCTCAGTCAGTTTAGTTATGCAGACAAGCTTCTTTTCATAAGCCTGAATGTAATCTTCGTAAGCAGGAGTTTCCTTGACCTCATCAGTAAGTAGAACATCAAACAGCTTAAGACCTTGTTTGTGAGTGCTATCCTTTGGAAAGTATACTGATTTGAAATCCGTGTCCATCTTAATCACATGTCTTTCTCTGTCTTTGGGTCGATTGGAAATATCATGATGCTTATCAAGGAGAAGACTGATCAGCAACTTAGTGTAATGGACAAATGGAATTTTAGTCAATGGTTTTCTATACTGAGCATGTATTTGAAACATAAGATCTTCCCATATAATAGCAGCAAAATCAAGGTTATGTTTGGTAACAATTCCCCAGAAGAGTTGAGCATGAGAAAGTCTTGGATGTTCGTGACCGCTGTCTCTTCCAGACACTGATCGAATCAGAATGTAGTACATTGCTCTCCATGGTTGAGGAATGGACTTAGCATTGATATTTGAGATAATGTTGAGTGGAAGATTAGGATCTACATCATATCCAATGCCAATGAGAAAGTTGAGAATGTCTTGTTCAGTGGGTGAAGGCCAGTATTGTTGTGAGATATCCGGTGGATTAGGTAGAGATAAAGCTTCACGTAGATGTGCTGGTGTGACTTTGACTTGTTTTCTGTCAAGAGTGCATGTGAAGAATTTGTTGCTGTCATCAGGGTTGATAGTGCTCCACATCTGATGGATGTATAGCTCAGGAATACTATCTGAATCCTCCAAAATACTACGGCATTCATGTCTTTTGAGGATTTCAATAACAATGCAACAACTTGGTTCAGCACACTTGATGTTGTCAAAGACAACTCTTGAATTGTTCTTGCCATACTTAGCCGTGAATCCTTGTGGGAATAATTCAGCTTTGGTGATCAATGGAAGTGATTGTAGTTGTTGTTGTGAAGACATTGTGGATAATCTGAAACAGCATTATGAAACCAATTTGCAGGATATATGTGTGTTAGCATTAGATGAGACTAAGTGTTTGCACATAACATCCTTTATTAACATGACTTTGCAATTGTTAGACTATGAATTGATCATTTTAATTTGCATAAGAAACCTTCTCTTTAATTTGACAAGACTTAAGGAAATTTGTAATTTCTTTGGAAATTTGTAATTTCAAAGGCAGTTGTCAAATGCGAGAGACTTTGACAAATGCGAGAGAAATTACCAATTGTGAGAGAAAATACCAATTTCGAGAAAAATTGTCAAATGCGAGAGAAAGTCCAATTGCGAGAAAAATTATCAAATGCGAGAGAAAGTCCAATTGCGAGAAAAATTGTCAAATGCGAGAGAAATTCCAATTGCGAGAAAAATTTTCAAATGCGAGAGAAATTCCAATTGCGAGAAAAGTTTTTCAATTGCGAGAGCAATTACCATTTGCGATAGCAACCACCAATTGCGAGAGCAATGGCAATTGCGAAAGCAAATGACAATTGCGAAAGCAATTGTAAATTCGAGAATATCTTATACAAGAAATTCCGAAACCCTTTTGACGACAATTTTTCACTAAGATTTTTCATTGCATTTCATTTTAACACAAATTAATGATCTCACGCTAATTGCAATGGATTCACATAGCTATTTTACGCATTTTGTCCAAGTTATAACATGAATTAACCACAAAATCTCTAGAATCAAGCTGCTTGTGCATCGTGTTCTTCATAAACCCTAAATTTCAATTAACGTCTAATGAATGTTTCTGGGTTTAATCTGAGGCAACACATGTTCAATTCACATCATAACAACAACACAACAACTCTCTAATTACACCAAAAAATTCGCACTCGATTTTCCCTAAATTATGAACATAAACCCTAAATTCAAGAATAAACATTCATATGGATTTCTGGTACGATTAAGCATGCATATATGTTATACAATCATATTCTAAGCACAGAAGTACAATCATAATCATTCATAACACATAGGATTAAAAAAATCCCCAAATCTACGCAAAAACTAGAATTACGGATAATCATTTTACACAAAATCCACCGTTGGATCTCTAATTCCTTGAAAACCGTTTGTTATAATCACATAATATTCCTAAAAACACTCACAGATTAGTTGAAACGTGAACGGATGATCAGAATCAATATTAGCCGTTGATTAGGTTGTTGAGTGGAAGTAAATGCGAGAGACAAGAATAGCAGTGAAAGTAAATGAATACCGCAGTTAAGTCAGATTGCATTTAATTCTTTACTTTTAACTTTTATCCTTTTTCCATAATTAGTCCCTTAACCTCAATATTTAGCACAATCAATCCTAACCAAACGATTTTCAATATTTAGCACTTATGGTCCTCTAAACTTTTGTTGTTACCATCAAAGTCCTAACTATTTAGCAAATAAGCCTTAGGATATACCATCATAACCAATACAAAGCAACAGTGTTACAGAAAACATGCAAGTACAAATTTTAAAAAATTTGTGAAATTTTGTGTCTCCCCCTCAACATTTGTTCAGAAATAAATAAAGACAGTTTAATAGGAACAAAATGTTGAATAAGGGTTTGTACTTGCACACAAACACACATTTTTTTTTTTAATAATTATGTACAAGCTAGTGTGAGAGCTTGACTTGATTAGTTGTTTTTGAGGAAGTTCATCAATTCTTGAGGAGTCAAACATCTCATTCCAATTTGGTGAACCAGTTTCACAAAACGATCATGAGGTAAGGCTTTCGTGAAAAGATCCGCCAATTGGTGTTCCGTTCCCACGAAATACAACTCAACGGTACCCTGCTCCACATGCTCCTTGATGAAGTGATATCTGAGAGCGATGTGTTTGGACTTGGAATGTTGCACTGTGTTGCACGAGATAGCGATAGCACTTTTGGAGTCACAGTACATCGGGATTTTGTTGAATATGTAACCATAATCCATCAGTTGTGATCGCATCCAAATGATTTGAGCACAACAGGCAGACATGGCTACATATTCTGATTCCGTGGATGATAGAGACGTACAATCTTGCTTCTTTGACTGCCAGGACACCAGCTTATCACCTAGGTATTGAACACCACCGGATGTGCTCTTTCTTGTATCAATACATCCCGCATGATCCGCATCTGAAAAAGCAGTTAGTGCAAAACCAGAATCCTTTGGATACCAGATCCCCAAATGAATGGTTCCCTTGATGTATCTAAGAATTCTTTTAACAGCAGATAAATGTCTTTCTGTTGGGTTAGACTGATAGCGTGAACATAGGTATGTGGCAAATACAACATCCGGTCTGCTAGCGGTGAGATACATGAGAGACCCAATTATGCTACGATAATTTGTAGGATCAGTGGGTTTCCCATGTATGTCAGCATCTAGCTTCGGGGATGAGGAGGACATAGGGGTGTTATAGGTGTCACGAAATGTCATGCCATGCTTTTTTAATATCTCTTGTGCATATTTAGACTGACTCAAGAATATACCACGAGGTGATTGGTGAATTTGTAATCCTAGGAAAAAATTTAGTTCACCGATCATGGAAATCTCAAAGTTTTATTTCATAAGTTTTGCAAAAGCATTTGAGTACTTTTTATGGGTAGACCCAAAAATGATGTCATCCACATAAATTTGTACGATGAGAATGTCCTCCCCGTGTTTTTGTATAAACAGAGTCGGGTCTACAGATCCTTTAGTGAAATGATTAGCAATAAGGAATGCTGAAAGTTTGTCGTACCAGGCCCTCGGGGCTTGTTTAAGGCCGTAGAGGGCTTTCTTAAGCCTGTATACGTGATTAGGATGTTCGGGATCGACGAAGCCCTCTGGTTGTGAAACATACACCTCTTCACGAAGTTGTCCGTTCAGGAATGCTGTCTTCACGTCCATTTGGTAAACTGTGATGTTCTTATGAGCCGCGTATGCCAGGAACATTCTAACTGCCTCAAGCCTAGCCACTGGAGCAAAGGATTCCTCGAAGTCAGTTCCTTCTTCTTGGCTATACCCTTTAGCAACCAACCGAGACTTGTTACGAATAACCGTGCCTTCTGCATCCAGCTTATTTTTCCAAATCCATTTTAAGCCCACAACGTAAACTCCATCTGGTTTTTCAACGAGTTCCCAGAATTCTAATCTTTTGAACTGATCCAACTCCTGTTGCATTGATTCAATCCAATTGTCATAAGTCATGGCCTCTTTAATATTTTTCGGTTTAGCTTGACAAACGGTGAGAGCGTATATGCAAGTTTCACCGTCTGTGTGGAGTTTCTGTCGTGTCATAACTGGGTTATCTGGATTGCCAATCACATTAACTAACGGATGATCCCTTGTCCATTTATGAGTAGATGGGTAGTGTTGAAGGTTGTGATTCAGATTTGACGGTTCCATGTTGCTCGATGAAGATTCTCCTGGTTCGGGAATGGTTGGGGGTGGAGCAAATGGATTGAAAAAGGCATTACCGTCAAAATCTGGTGGTGTTGGAACTTGGTTAGAAATGGGGGAAGAATCTTCAACTGCTGGTTGAGGTGTTTTATCTATTGATGATGATGGTTCAGGTGGTGGTGCATCTTCAGCAACTATTGTAGAGGTAGATGCTGATGGATCAGGTGCTTGATTTGTGAGTTGTTGAGCAGCGGAACTTGTAGAAGCCTCTGACGCACTGTTAACCAAACTGTCATCAAACAAAGGAGCAAACAGATCTTCCAGATCTTTCCTTTTGAAAGGTAATGGTTCAGCTGAAGATTCTGGGAAGTTTAGACGGTTATGTTCGGGTTCTAAGCGGTCTTGCTCAGAAGCCATTTCCGTGAGTTCATCAAAATTGGCGTGTATAGTCTCTTGAATTTCCCCGGTCCGACGATTCCAAATTCTATATCCCTTAGAATTCTCAAAGTAGCCAACGAATATCCCAATATCTGCTTTAGCCTTAAGTTTACCAAGATCATCTCTATCATTCTTCGGGTAACACAGTGCTCCAAAAGCATGAAAGTAGTTGATATTTGGTTTTCTGCCTTGTATAAGCTCATATGGAGTTTTGTTGTGTCGTCTGTTGATCATGCCGCGGTTCTGAGTATAACATGCAGTATTAACAGCTTCAGCCCATAGGTAATCTGGTAATTGAGCATTGATCAACATTGTTCTAGCTGCTTCCATAAGCGTACGATTTCGTCTTTCAACTACACCATTCTGTTCGGGAGTGCGAGCAATTGAATATTGATGAACAATCCCATTCTTCTCAGTGTATTCCCGAAGGGTTTGATTCTTAAATTCAGTGCCGTTGTCTGTACGAATAATCCTGACGATGTTACGGACTTGAACTTGAATCTTTGTGAGAAACGTGATGACCATTGAAGGAACTTGATCTTTTGTCTTAAGAAAGTAGACCCATGTCCGTCGTGAGTAGTCATCAACAATTACCAAAATGTACCTTTTCCCGTTAATGGTTTGAACCCGCATTGGACCGCACAAATCCATATGTAGCAGCTGGAGGACATGATCTGTGCTGTGTTCTGTTTTGGGAGGAAAATGAGCATGGTGACTTTTCCTTTATTCACATGCAGAACACAAATGATCTTTGGCATATCTGAATTTGGGTAATCCGTCAACCAATTTATGTCTTACAAGGTCAGTCATGGTTTTGAAGTTGAGATGAGACAATCTTTTATGCCATAACCAAGCCTTTGTGGGATTAGCTTTGGAGAGTAAATAGATAGGAGAGGAAGCTGTCATGCCTTCCAAGGATATGGTGTATAGACTGGTTCCGCGTCTTCCTTTCATCAAATCATTTCCTTGAAGATCACGAATGAAGCAAGTTTTCTCCCTAAATGCTACTTCTAAATCTCCATCACAAAATTGTCCCACTGAGAATAAATTATGACCAAGGCCTTCAACATAGTATACACGACTGATTTCGATGTTCCCATTAACATAATCTCCATAGCCCATTATTGCAGCGAAGTGATCATTCCCGAATCTGACCGTTCCAATGAACTTTGCGATAAAGTTTGTAAGAAGCTTGAGGTTGCCGGTCATGTGTCGGGAGCACCCGCTATCAACAATCCAGAGAACAATTTGAATCACCTGCATCACAAATATTGGAAACAGGTGGAGAATTGATAACGGTTGGACCCGTTGGGTTAGAAACACAAGATTTAATTATTTTAGGAACCCATTTAAAGCTTGCAATGTTTTGTAACCAACGTTGCCATGTCCAACTAGTCGCAGCCTTTTTCCTAATGAATGCACTAGGTGATTTAGTTGTCTTGGGTTTGGCTATGGGTGTTTCAATGATTTGTTCAGAAACAACTAGTGGTGGTTTCCCTAAAATGGACTTGGCAACAGTTTTGAGCGTAGAGGAAGAGCCACTAGTTCGTTTCTTTTTACGTTTCAACAGAGTTTTAGCAATGCAGTTTTGATGATCACCAGATAATATACTAGCACGACAAACAATACAACTAGCATCAACTAAAACATCAACATTATCATTCATAGATTCAACATTTGTTACATCATTCCTAGAATTGGACTTAGCTAAGGTCGATTCTATTCCTGACATTACATCTGTGTTATTCAAACTACTTTCTTGAACTTCTGAAGACTTAGATGAACCATTCCTAGACTTCCTGACTCTACTCTTCTGTTGTTTCTTGGTAGTCTTGGAACTGCTAGCCTTAGAGATAGTATCTAGTCCTGTGGAAGTAGAAGTGTTTGCATTAGTGGTTGAGTCTGGTGCTTGGGTAATTGCTTTGTCTACTACATACATCCCTGGGGCAATCTTATGAACATTTCCTTTGCCTTTGTCTAAAACTCTGATTTTCTTCTTCAGATCAACAATGATGTGTTGGAATTCTTGATTTTGTGAATCTAATTTTCTGTTGAGGCGGACTGTGTCATTTATGTTTTGAAGAATTTCATCCAGTTCCTTTTCATTTTCAAACAGTTTAAGTCTTAAGAAAGCCTTTGTTTCCTTGTGATTATCAGAAACATGACTGTTTTGAAATGATAAAGATCCTATGAGATTTTGAAATTTTAGTTCAAATTCTGCACTTTGATTTTGACACCAATCAAGCCTTTTTTGAAGATTAAAAACTTTGTTTTCCACATCATTGTTGATTTGTCGAAGATCCTCATTCTCTTTGACCAAATTTTCTATCTCTATTTGTAACATCTCAACATTTACAGCATGATCATTCACAAGTAATTCATTGCATGACTCATAAAGCGAATTCATAATCACAGAAACAACGTCATAACACAAAACTTTTTCTAAGAGTCGATCATTTTCATTTGCTAAAAATTTCTTTTGAAGTTTTTGACGTTGAACCTAGTCATCTTTAGCTTTGAAAATGGTTTTCATAGATGCTACTTCCGTGTATAACTCATCTTCCCATTTTGTTGCGCATTTCTTCAGATTTCTGACATGAGGAAGAATTTTCTTTTGAAGAATCTCTTTCTTTTCTTTTTGAACAGGAGAAAGAAAAGAAGAGACGGGAATTTGAGAACTAAACTCAATTTCATTCTCCAAACGAGAAATGTCGTCCATAAATGTCTGAAAATATCGAAGAACCTGACATTTTTTAGGTATTTGTGGATCAACAAGATCCTCTGTCAAACAATCTTTGTATTGTGCAGCAGTTGTGGGAACAGAAGTTATAGACGAAGGAGCATTTATGTTTGTGTATGTTAACGTTTGTTCTGGATGGTCCTTAGGAGGGACAAATGATTTGCTCAAATGAGGTCGTGCATTATAATCATAATGTACTCTTGAAAACTTGTTTTGTGAATTTGATCGACCCTCAAGTTTGTTTGCAAGAAAATCAGTTTCTTCATCAATAGAATACATAACAACACGTTGAAAGGTATCATTTAACAAAAATGTTGCATTGTATAACTTAGGATTGTCTTTGAGTGCTATGTGTAAATTACGGGGTTTGTCACTTCCAAGTGCAAAACTTACTCCTTTAGGACTCCGTTTCACAGTCATTTTTTGAATTTATGTTACAGAATTACCCGTTTTATACACAACATTTTGAAATTCTTTGAGTTTAGTTTCCAAATCCAGAATTTCCTCAAGATATGAGTCAACACGTTTCCTAGTGGCTTGCTTTTCTTCAAGAAGATCCTGCTGAGATGTTGAAAGCTCTGATTGAGTTTTTAACAATTCAGAAGTTAAAGCATCAATTTGTTTTTTGAATTCAAATTGATCCTTTTCTTTTTGAGAGAGAAGCTCAGCTTTGGCAACGGTTAGCTCACGAACTTGACTTTCTAAATTTTGAACTTTTACATACTCTTGTTGGAAAGCAATTTCAAAACCTTTTTCACGTTTATTTTGTTTAAGATATCCCGAAAGTTGTAGTTTGTAGCACTCATTGTCCTTCGTTAACATTGCAATCTTTTCTTTCAGATTATTATTGATTTCGTTGCATTTTTCAATTTGTGATTGGGTGGTCATTAACAAGGCCTGAAGCTCTGAATCTTGATCAGTCAAAGGATCATTTTGTTCAAGATGATCCAAATTTTCATCATCAATCGAATCATCAAATGAAACGACGGTTTTATCATCATCAAATGATACAACAGTGTTTATTTGATCATCTGATGGAGATGAAAATGATGAATCATGTTGAACAGAATTGTCATTTGTAGATGAAGATGCAGATGGTGAAGCAATTTCATGTATAAGACATTGTGGATCAGGTACCTGAGATAGACCATCGGTGTCATAGACCGGGCCTGTCTCGGACATGTTCATCTCTTGCATGTTTGCCATGAGCATTACTGCAGTATTTGCCTCAAGATCTTCCATCTCATCATCAGATGCAGCATTTGCCATGAAGCTTTGCTCATTTTGTGTCACCATTCCTGCTGCCTTTTCATCTTTAAGAGCCATCAGAAGAGCTTCCTTGTGATATTCACTGCCCATAGTACGAGGCTTTGGACATGCATTTGCCATGTGACCATTCCCACCACAGTTGTAGCATGTGATTGAAGTATTTGCAATGCCTTTCTGTGCATTCCCAGTCATCAAATTTCTGCTCTGAGTATTACCCACGCTGTTCCTGTTACCCCCTGCTGAATTTAACCTATTCCCTCCTGACTGAAACTTCTGAGACACATAGTTTCCACTGTTTCCTGAACCATATCTGCCCGAAGATCTATTCTGAATTTCTACTCTGCCATCATTAACAACAGCTTGATTCCTGGTGTTGGAAGATGAACAAAGACGGTTGTTGGATTTGGTGAACTTACCAAATGCCTTAGCAATTAATCCAAATGCTTCATTAAGAGAGTTGAAAGCATCCTCTTCTTCATCATAATTAGCGTTTGAGTACAATATTGAATCTGAGTTGTTATATGGAACCAATTGGTTGTCAGAGTATTGTGATGGTGCTTCATATGGGATGATTTGGTTAGAAGGTTGTGGTTGAAAACTTGGTTGGAAAGATGATTGACCAAACTCCTGGTTTGGTAGTGGAAAGTTGGATTGAGCAACGAGAGCAAGTGAGTTAGGTGTTGGTGCTGGTATAAAACCTCCTCGTGCGGCAACTTCCTTATCTACCTCAGATTGATGTTGTTTCAGAAAGTCATACATGAGTCCATACTTGACCTCACCAATCTTCTTAGTTTGCCTGACAAATGTTGCATATTTCTGCCATTCTGGTCCAAGGCAACCCAGAAATTTTGAGTTGATAGCAATCTTAGGTAACTTGATGTCATGACGATCGAGGTCATTTACAACATTTGTGAAACGGTGGTAGTATGATTCAATTGTCTCCCCTGGTTCCATGATGAAATTGTTGTATTCCATGTAAAGCTTTGACTCAAGGTCTTCTTGATTTAACTCAGTCCCTTCCATTAGAAGATGCACATGTTCCCACATGTCTTTGGCAGTCTTTTGAGCATCAATACTTCGGTAAATAGGATTAGGAATCCCTTGAAGTATGTAAGACATTGCCAATTGATTTGCCTCTTGTTGTAGTGTTTGTTCATTTGTGTAGTTAGCGACAGCAATGGGAGTTGATGTTTCATCTCTTTCTGTAGTTCCTGGAACAACATTTACTGGAAGTGGAAAGGGTCCTTCTTCAATGACTTGCTTAAGATATTTCCCATGGGGTTTGCGGAGTTCAATGAATCTGAGAAATCTACTTGCCCACTGAACATAGTTACCAGGTGTCAGCATAGGTGGAGTATCCTAATTCCCAGCTTCATGTCGGGATTGCTGACTGCTAATTGCCTCACACATCTTGTTAAACCAATGTGGCTCTCTGGAGTAGGATGGATTGTTCAGCATTTGATTCTGTTGCATGATTTGTTGTGGGGATACTGGTGGTGGAGAGAGAAATTGATGCTGTTGCACGAATGCTTGTTGTTGTTGATACTGAGGATGAAATTGTTGTTGTTGAGGATATTGCTGTAGCTGATAGTAGTAATTGAAGTGAGGTGGTTGAGACATTTTGTTGGATCTTTAGATAATTAAGATGTGTTTTAAGAGTTATGATGTTTGATTTTTTAAGTTTACTTAATGTTCTTAGTCCAATTGCGAGAAACACTGTTTGAATTGCGAGAGATTCTGAATTGCGAAAGAGGTTGTCCAATTGCGAAAGATCTGAGGAATTCCGAGAGATTCACCAAACGCGAAAGAGAATTGTAATTGCGAGAAACAATTTCAATTGCGATAGAACTTAGCAATTGCGAGTGATAACTCTGAATTGCGAAAGACCAAGCAATTTCAAAAGATTTTCAAAATTACAATTTCGATCACGTTCTCAAACTTTTATACAAAAGATGAGAATAATTCCGAGTCGAGGTAGTTTCACAAACTTATAAAAGGAAGGAAACACCGAGTACCAAATCCGAAGAAGCTGATGAATTGCGAGAAACCCTTGTTCAGTCCAATTGCGAGAAACCCTTAAACTAGCAATTCCGAGAAACCCTTTTTACCAAATGCGAGAAACCCTTGAATTTTTGCAGACCAATTGCGAGAAACCCTTTTCCTTCGAATTTCAACCTAAAACGTTGTATGATGATGAAAAACGTAAAACTAATGAATATTAGCGATTAACACAACGAATTTTCACCAAAGTTTACAACTTTATCCTTAAAACACGAAGATTTGATGAAAAGGAACAAGCACCGATTTGCAAAACTCGCGTTTTTCACACTTTTTAACGCAACGAACCACAAAAAACTTACGTAAACCAATTAAACCAAAGTAAATAACAATTAAATCTACTCTTAAAACACTAAACTTAACTACCTTTGGCGTATGATACCACTTGTAGGTCACTAATATCTCAAATACACACACGTATCAACAAAGTAAATACGTACTACTACTATATTATAAGCTACGCTAATAGAGAATAGATAATAAGCTAATAAGCTAAAGAGAATAAGATGAGAATAAGAAGTAAATGAAGGCTTTCAATAATCGAATGATTCAAGGACAAGGCTTGCGCATAATACATGAAAAAACCAACACAAAATATGATGCCCCATGCCTTCTATTTATAGGTTTTGGGTTAGGGCAACATTTACATGATAACTTCTAGAAAGAAAAATGAGAGGAGGGCCGGCCCATGGACTTCTTATGGACCGGTCCTTAAATGCTAACTTAAAGTCCATATCGTGCAACATTCTTAAATGAACAAGACTTGTATAATTATCAAAACATGTTCCTAACACTTTTCCGAGAAAAAACACCAAAAATCACATTTTTTCACCATAAATCACCACGATTCGCCCCCGGTTAGCTCTGATACCAATTGTAATGACAAGATTCACGTTGAGGAGGTCGGGGAAACTCGAAATAAAGGTTAAACATGGTAGAATTAGATTATTGAATGGGGAGGTGTGTATGTTTTCTAGAGAGAGAAAGTAAAGAAAACACACACACCTCCAAGTTACAAATGAGAATCCCACCCTCCTAGTTGAAACTAGGAGGGTATTTATACTATTTTACAAGTCTAACTTTACACAAATAGCAAAACTAGACCTTGTACTTTATTCTATTGCAATTCCCTACTATAACATAACTTTAAAGGCTAACAAAAATACATCAAATTACACACAAATATATTTTCAGCTTTTGAAGGGTATTCAAGTAATTTGATTAAACTTAAGCCTGTTTCAAGTGGCTTGAACTTATGGAGACTTATGACATATAAAAGCTTCCATAAGCCTTTGTGACAAACGAAACTTTAATGTACCAGTAACTAGAAAAGTGAGGTTGCATATCTAATGTAGTTGCCACTATGATAAAATAAAGTGTCCGAGCCTGTTACAAATTTCAACTTCTGTAATTCAATACTGTCTTGATTTATATAAATGCGTATTTTTCGTAATAATACTTAATACCTCTCAGTTATCTGATATATGATTTTGCAGGAAACAATGATGCCCGTGGTGGGTGTAGTCAATGAATCACATTTATCGAGGTAAAATAGTAGTAATATGTGTTGATACTTTTCATTCCATTAATAAATGTTAATACTTTCCTAGGAATATATGATGTGCTTCTGGGTTTAATATCCCTATCGGGTTAACACAATTTGTTGAATTTATAAAGTGACGTCTCATTATTATCTTCAACTTAAATGGAGATGATAGCAACATGATGATAATGACGAAAAAGAAAAACAAGTCCAAAGACAAAAATTCAAAACAGGTATATCGTGATAATTCTTGGTTTTTGAAATCTAAATAATTGTTACATCTTTTTTACATAAGGTCTTAATGCGTTGATATTTTGTGTTTCATTCTTTTTCAGTGAAGGGTTCTCAAAAGTCGAAGAAAAAAGAAAGGCGTACTAGACAAAGCAACTCCCAGAAGCAAAAACTCAAGAAGCTTGAGGTTTGTGCATCAGTTTACGTGTTTGATCCGTCCATCCTGCCTTAGAGAATAGACTTTGTTTGGTTTACATGTGAATGATTTCTTATCATATGCAGGAGGACAAGGAAAAATTAGCTCTTTTGACCAAAAGCCTCGAGACAGTAGAGTATGTGATAGTGTGAACTTATGTCAGATACGTGAACTGTGTGAAAGTTGTAGTTTTTCTTACCCTTTTATAAAATTTATTAGGAAGTACAAACTCCAGGACGATGCTTATTCACTCATGTGGTCGTCCAGCAATTTAGGCCAGGTTAGTGTTTTTTCCAACGCTTTGGAAAACTGTAGCTTTGGAAATTTGTGCTAATTTGTAATGTCTAAATATTCATAGGTTGAACTACCCGTGAGAAGCGCAGAAGGGAAATGCAATTTGCTAAGACGGGGTTGGTACTGCAGCATAATGATCGGCCTCTTAAAAGAAGATGCAGTGAAAATGATTATGATGAGATCGAACCGATTGAACCCGAGTTAAGTGAAGTTTACTCTAGAGGTTCCCACAGTGATTCCCATATTGAGGCTCCTTCACTGGGACCTCTAGAGACTCCTTCAGATTGTGTACACTATTTTTTCATATATAGGAGCTTAAGAAATATAAACAATTTTATATAAGCTCATAAGTATGAAAACAATCCTAACTCGAAAATTTTAATTCCTTACTCGAAAATTTTAATTCCTTAATCGGAAATTTTTGGGCCTAACTCGGAAGATTTTCTTCCATGCTCGGAAGATTTTGGTCCTTGCTCGGAAAATTTTTTTCTTACTCAGAGAAACATGTAACTTTTCCGAGAAAAAACACCAAAAATCACATATTTTCACCATAAATCACCATGATTCGCCCCCGGTTAGCTCTGATACCAATTGTAATGACAAGATTCACGTTGAGGAGGTCGGGGAAACTCGAAATAAAGGTTAAACATGGTAGAATTAAATTATTGAATGGGGAGTTATGTATGTTTTCTAGAGAGAGAAAGTAAAGAAAACACACACACCTCCAAGTTACAAATGAGAATCCCACCCTCCTAGTTGAGACTAGGAGGGTATTTATACTATTTTACAAGCCTAACTTTACACAAATGGAAAAAATAGACCTTGTACTTTATTCTATTGCAATTCCCTACTATAACATAACTTTAAAGGCTAACAAAAATGTGTAGTCAATGAATCACATTTATCGAGGTAAAATAGTAGTAATATGTGTTGATACTTTTAATTCCATTAATAAATGTTAATACTTTTCTAGGAATATATGATGTGTTTCTGGGTTTAATATCTCTATCGGGTTAACACAATTTGTTAAATTTATAAAGTAATGTCTCATTATTATCTTCAGCTTAAATGGAGATGATGGCAACATGATGATAATGACAAAAAAGAAAAACAAGTCCAAAGAGAAAAATTCAAAACAGGTATATCGTGATAATTCTTGGTTTTTGAAATCTAAATAATTGTTACATCTTTCTTACATAAGGTCTCAATGCGTTGATATTTTGTGTTTCGTTCTTTTTCTGTGAAGGGTTCTCAAAAGTCGAAGAAAAAAGAAAGGCGTATTAAACAAAGCAACTCCTAGAAGCGAAAACTCAAGAAGCTTGAGGTTTGTGCATCAGTTTACGTGTTTGATCCATCCATCCTGCCTTAGAGAATAGACTTTGTTTGGTTTACATGTGACTGATTTCTTATCGTATACAGGAGGACAAGGAAAAATCAGCTTTTTTGACCAAAAGCCTCGAGACATTAGAGTATGTGATAGTGTGAACTTGTTTCAGATACGTGAACAGTGTGAAAGTAGTAAGTTTTCATACCCTTTTATATAATTTATCAGGAACTACAAACTCCAGGACGATGCTTATTCACTCATGTGGTCGTCCAGCAATTTAGGCCAGGTTAGTGTTTTGTCCAACGCTTTGGAAAACTGTAGTTTTGGAAATTTGTGCTAATTTGTAATGTCTAAATATTCATAGGTTGAAACTGCCCGTGAGAAGCGCAGAAGGGAAATGCAATTTCCTAAGACGGGGTTGGTACTGCAGCATAATGATCGGCCTCTTAAAAAAAGATGCAGTGAAAATGATTCTGATGAGATCGAACCGATTGAACCCGAGTTAAGTGAAGTTTACTCTAAAGGTTCCCACAGTGATTCCCATATTGAGGCTCCTTCACTGGGACCTCTAGAGGCTCCTTCAGAATATGTACACTATTTTTTCATCAATAGGAGCTTAAGAAATATAAACAATTTTATATAAGCTCATAAGTTTGAAAACAATCCTAACTCGGAAATTTTAATTCCTTACTCGGAAATTTTAATTCCTTACTCGGAATTTTTTGGGCCTAACATGGAAGATTTTCTTCCTTGCTCGGAAGATTTTGGTCCTTGCTCGGAAAATTTTTTTCTTACTCGGAGAAACATGTAACTTTTCCAATAAAAAACACAAAAAATCACATTTTTTACCATAAATCACCACGATTCGCTACCGGTTAGCTCTGATACCAATTGTAATGACAAGATTCACGTTGAGGAGGTCGGGGAAACTCGAAATAAAGGTTAAACATGGTAGAATTAGATTATTGAATGGGGAGGTGTGTATGTTTTCTAGAGAGAGAAAGTATAGAAAACACACACACCTCCAAGTTACAAATGAGAATCCCACCCTCCTAGTTGAGACTAGGAAGGTATTTATACTATTTTACAAGCCTAACTTTACACAAATGGCAAAACTAGACCTTGTACTTTATTCTATTGCAATTCCCTACTATAACATAACTTTAAAGGCTAACAAAAATACATCAAATTACACACAAATATATTTTCAGCTTTTGAAGGGTATTTAAGTAATTTGATTAAACTTAAGCCTGTTTCAAGTGGCTTGGACTTATGGAGACTTATGACATATAAAAGCTTCCATAAGCCATTGTGACAAACGAAACTTTAATGTACCAGTAACTAGAAAAGTGAGGTTGCATATATCATGTAGTTGCCACTATGATAAAATAAAGTATCCGAGCCAGTTAAAAATTTCAACTTCTGTAATTCAATACTGTCTTGATTTGTATAAATGCGTATTTTTCGTAATAATACTTAATACCTCTCTGTTATCTGATATATGATTTTTCAGGAAACAATGGTACCCGTGGAGGGTCTAGTCAATGAATCACATTTATCGAGGTAAAATAGTAGTAATATGTGTTAATACTTTTCATTCCATTAATAAATGTTAATACTTTTCTAGGAATATATGATGTGTTTCTGGGTTTAATATCTCTATCGGGTTAACACAATTTGTTGAATTTATAAAGTAACGTCTCATTTTTATCTTCAGCTTAAATGGAGATGATAGCAACATGATGATAATGACCAAAAAGAAAAACAAGTCCAAAGAAAAAAATTCAAAGCAGGTATATCGTGATAATTCTTGGTTTTTGAAATCTAAATAATTGTTACATCTTTTTTACATAAGGTCTTAATGCGTTGATATTTTGTGTTTCGTTCTTTTTCTGTGAAGGATTCTCAAAAGTCGAAGAAAAAAGAAAGACGTACTAAACAAAGCAACTCCCAGAAGCTAAAACTCAAGAAGCTTGAGGTTTGTGCATCAGTTTACGTGTTTCATCCATCCATCCTGCCTTAGAGAATAGACTTTGTTTGGTTACATGTGACTTATTTCTTATCGTATGCAGGAGGACAAGGAAAAATCAGCTCTTTTGACCAAAAGCCTCGAGACATTAGAGTATGTGATAGTGTGAACTTGTGTCAGATACATGAACTATGTGAAAGTTGTAATTTTTCTTACCCTTTTATAAAATTTATCAGGAAGTACAAACTCTAGGACGATGCTTATTCACTCATGTGGTCGTCCAGCAATTTAGGCCAGGTTAGTGTTTTGTCCAACGCTTTGGAAAACTGTAGTTTTGGAAATTTGTGCTAATTTGTAATGTCTAAATATTCATAGGTTGAAATTGCCCGTGAGAAGCGCAGAAGGGAAATGCAATTAGCTAAGATGGGGTTGGTACTGTAGCATAATGATCGGCCTCTTAAAAGAAGATGCAGTGAAAATGATTCTGATGAGATCGAACCGATTGAACCCGAGTTAAGTGAAGTTTACTCTAGAGGTTCCCACAGTGATTCCCATATTGAGGCTCCTTCACTGGCACCACTAGAGGCTCCTTCAGATTGTGTACACTATTTTTTCATCAATAGGAGCTTAAGAAATATAAACAATTTTATATAAGCTCATAAGTATGAAAACAATCCTAACTCGGAAATTTTCATTCCTTACTCGGAAATTTTAATTCCTAACTCGGAATTTTTTGGGCCTAACTTGGAAGATTTTCTTCCTTGCTCGGAAGATTTTGGTCCTTGCTCGGAAAATTTTTTTCTTACTCGGAGAAACACGTAACTTTTCCGATAAAAAACACCAAAAATCTCATTTTTTCACCATAAATCACCACGATTCGCCCCCGGTTAGCTCTGATACCAATTGTAATGACAAGATTCACGTTGAGGAGGTCGGGGAAACTCGAAATAAAGGTTAAACATGGTAGAATTAGATTATTGAATGGGGAGGTGTGTATGTTTTCTAGAGAGAGAAAGTATAGAAAACACACACACCTCCAAGTTACAAATGAGAATCCCACTCTCCTAGTTGAGACTAGGAGGGTATTTATACTATTTTACAAGCCTAACTTTACACAAATGGCAAAACTAGACCTTGTACTTTATTCTATTGCAATTCCCTACTATAACATAACTTTAAAGGCTAACAAAAATACATCAAATTACACACAAATATATTTTCAGCTTTTGAAGGTGATGAACTCAAATATGTACATTTTATTACCATCATTTATCCTATTTATTTGACTTGTTTTATTATATTATCTGTGAGAATCGATACGTTAATGTTTACTTTTGTAATTCTCAGGTAAAAACAAGTATTATGTGAAACTTGGCGATTTTGGACTAATTATGGGGCAAAACAAGCAAGAAGTTAAGAGTCTACTGAAATGTACAAGATCAAGAACATTCTGCTCCAGATACGCCGCATCTTACTTATTACATACGGCGCATCACTATCAAGATTTCACAAGATACGATCCAAGACAGCAAGGACATGCACCGCATCTAAGAATGAAGTTACGCCGCATCTTCTGGCGGTGTACGAATATTCCTGAATATATTAATCTTGGACCCCACGCGAAGTTAAGTCAATGCGCCGCATCTACTTATCCTATGCGCCGCATCTTACCCTCAGACAGAAACTATAAATACCCCAAGACTAGACGAATTTCGAGAGGCTAATAGAGAAGAAGACCGAAGACCACAGAAACCCTAGGCCAAATTCAGTCGAAGTAGCAGCACAAGACACACCTTGAACGAAGATACAAGAGCTATAAGAAGGTCCTGCATGTATTTAATTCATTAAGTAGTTTTGTTTTATTGTATTAGTACACTTTAATTGGTCAGGATTGATGGGCTTGTGTTATGTTATCATTCACTTCAACTCCCCTTAAAATTGCTTTCCCATTAATTAAAGTTTATATGTTGATGTCTTTGGTGACTTTTATTAGTGCATTGATAACCTCTGTGTCTAGCTGAGCATTGCTTGGGTCGCCATGCCCCTTCCTCGCCTGTTTATTAGATCGCCTATGCATTCTATCGTCTGTAGAAAAGTAGGAAGAAAGATAAATAGGATAGTCATAAGTAATCATTAAGGGTTTACTCGCCGATAAGATTAGAACCAACGAGAAAGGACTTAATCCCGGTGCGTTGCATCGAACTATACACTTCATATAAAACTAGCAATAAAACAAGTGACAAGCTACTTAACTATCAGGACAGGTCTTCTTATTGTCTCATGTATTTATCTGTGCACGTGTGTGCTACTCGCTGACTCGTGCTTATTAGTTTAGTTTATAATTAATCACAACCAAACCGTGCCAGTCTCTCAGGCTGAAACCCCCTTGCGTTAGATTAGGTTGTATAGCTAACTTAAGATATTAAAATACTGATTAGAATAACTAGATAATACGTTCCACTCTTAGTGATCGACACTCTACTTACCATTATATTCATACTGACCGAGTACACTGCTCGTTAAAGTGTGTGTGTTATTGATAAGTCGGCTAAATATAAATTTAAAACTTGAATACTGCTAAAACCACAACGACATACCGTGGGTATAAATTAGAGCATACGCACACGCGCATCAAGTTTTTGGCGCCTCTGCCGGGGAGTGAATTGTTATTATCTGTTAATTTGATTAGTATTTTAATTAGGTTTTTCTTTTTAATTTTTAATCTCACCGCTAACTCTGTTGTATATTAGGTTAATTTGCATTCATCGTATTATTTTGCATATTTTCTGTTTTTGTGTGTTTTTGTTTTTGTTTATTTTCGTTTGTTTTTATTTGTGTTATTATTTTTCGTATTTTCTGTATTCTGCTATCGTTGTACTGAGCTTATTCAAACGATACGGCGCATCTATTTTCTTAGATACGGCGTATTGCGTTTAATTTTTATAAAATACAACGCGTTTAATTAATTCGATACGACGCATCTTTCCCCAAAATACGGCGTATCTGTTTTTAATAAGATTTTTTTTTCTAAACGTTAACGCCATACGGCGCATCTGTTTTTGCAGATACGGCGTATCTATTATTTTAATTAAAAACAGTTTTCGAATTATTAAACAGATACGACGCATCGATCTCTATCGATACGGCGTATCTTCTGAATCAAAAATCTTGTATTTTGAAACGTAACGAAAATACGTCGCATTAACTTTTGTTAATACGACGCATTTAATTTTAAATAAATATCGATTTTTGATAATTAAAACTGATACGGCGCATTCTAAATTTATAAGCGGCGTATCTATTTTCTGAATAAAAGTCTGATTAAATTTTAACAATTATAAGATACGGCGTATCCAACTTTTTGGATACGGCGCATCGTCTGCAGATATCAGTAACTTTAATTTTTCGTATTCCATTTTCGTTGTTGATTTTCTGATATATTACTTTCTTGAACATACCCTACTGATGCTTTTGTGATAGTTTCAGGAAGTGCATGACCAGGAGTTCTACGAAGAACTTGATTACACCTTTCGAAGATCCTGAACGAGCCTTTCATTCGCTAAAAAGGCTTTTCAACACAAAAAGCTTTGATATCTCAAGTTCATTCGAGCTTGATTATTTTTCTGAAGAGAAAGAGGAAGAAGAAACAGAAGCAATGGGCGAAAACACTACCATGGAGGAATACATGAACAGTACCCATGCTGATTACAGTTCAGGAGTTGCTAGACCAAAGTTTGATGATAAGTCAAAGTTTGAGTTGAAGGGTCAGTTTCTCAAGGAGCTAAGAGAAAATTCTTTCAGTGGATCGGAACATGAAGATGCTAATGAACATGTTGAAAAGGTCCTCGAGATTGCAGATTTGTTTACTACAGAAGGAGTCACTGACGATCAACTTATGCTTAGAATCTTTCCAATTTCACTTAAAGGAGTTGCTAATAAGTGGCTAAGGAATGAACCTGCTAGTTCAATCACAACGTGGGAAGATTTGAAGAGCAAATTCCTGAAAAGATATTGTCCACCTGCTAAAACTGCTAAAAAGATGGAGGCTATCAACAGTTTCAAGCAAGAGCCTGATGAAACTCTTTATCAAGCTTGGGAGCGATTTAAAGATTTACTGGTAAAATGTCCTCAACACTATCTAACCCATATGCAGGAGATAATATTGTTTTATCAAGGATTGGACGTGCCTACTAGACAAATCTTGGACGCTAAGGGAGCTGTGCCTCAAATGAGTGCAGCCAATGCTAGGAAAGCTATCCAAGAAGCTGCTGATCATTCTCAAAAATGGCACGATGGGACCTCTACTAGATCTAAGAGCAGCACTAATTTTGACGGGTTTGCTGCTATTCAAGCTCAATTGGATAAAATTAGTAGAGTGATGAAGAAGCGTGATGAAAAAGTGTATGCTACCCAAGTTGGATGTGAAAAATACGAAGGACCTCACTACACTAAAGATTGCCCTAATAAGAATGAAAGTGAGACGTTTGAAGAAGCATACTACACACAATTTGGACAACCATTCCGACCTTCAGGAAGATTTAGGGAAGCTACTCCGGGATTCTATCAAAAGAACAACTTTAATCCCGCTTATCAAGAAAGGAGGCAAACTTTAGATGACACTTTAAAGCAAATTATGGCCGATGCTGCTAAAAGACATGAGGAGAATACTGCTATGATCAAAGAAATCCGAGCTTCAACGGACACTATTACAAGAAATCAAGGAGCTTCGATCAAAGCATTGGAGCAACAAATTGGACAAATGAGCAAAGTTCTTCAAGAAAGGGGATACGGAAGTTTACCTAGCTCAACTGAAACCAACCTAAGAGATCATGTCAAGGCCATAAGCACCACTGAAGAAGTCACTCCTAACATTCCTTTTCCTAGAAGACTGATGAATGGTAATGATGGTGCAAGACCCGAATTTTTCTTTAATTCTTCAATCAGTTTAAGAAGGCTACTCAAAGAGAAGACAAAGATTGAAGAGGAGATCAAGGCTACAATGAAAGAAGAGGGCTCTGCAACCGACTTAAATGCCTTGCCTCATAAAGAAAAGGACCCAGGAAGTTTTACTTTACCTTGTTCAATTAATGATATATCTTTCAATAATGTGTTAGCTGACTTAGGAGCTAGTGTTAGTGTAATGCCCCTTAAGACATTCACTACCCTAGGACTAGGAAAATTAGCACCAACTAAGTTACTTATTGAATTGGCTGATAAAACGGTAAAACGGCCTGAAGGGATTGCTAATAATGTGCTAGTTAAGATTGAGAAGTTTGTTTTCCCTGTAGACTTTGTTATATTAGATATGCCTGAGGATGTTAAGATTCCTTTACTCCTTGGAAGACCTTTCTTGTCTACCGCCCGTGCTAAGATTGATGTGTTTAAAAGAAAAATCTCATTAATGGTAGGGAATAATAAACTAGTCTATAAGTGCCAAGATCCTGTTAAAAGCATAATTAGAGGCGTCTATGTGCTAGGATTAAGAGAGTGTATGGACCTCGATCTTGAAGCTAGGCTTATGGGAGAAACATTGATTCAAAACAACTCAGCTAATCCTAATCATGAGAACTTTGAGGAATTTATTGACCTTAATGTACCTACCGAACTTAGGCGCGATATTGTTAATGATTCTGATGATGAATGGTATGATTGTGTAGTGATTAACAAACGTAGGAGAATAGTTGAGAAAACGAATTTGAATAATGATGTGTTTATTGAACTACCACCTCACCTTGCATATTTGTGCCTATTTAATAATAAGAATTTCCCGTCTATCATTTTTTCATCTCTGCCCGAAAGGGACAGAACTTTAATTATACAAATATTAAAGAAGAACGGCGTGGAAATTAAGGAAGAGCAAGGAATGTTCAATATTACTGAATTGGCGATGAGGGAGCGCGATGCTTCCGATTCCTTCAATGATCGATATTAAGGAGCTGAACGTGAGTCTAACTTGAAGACTCTGAAATAAAGACAAGTGCTGACCGAGAGACAACCCGGAAAATTTTTACTATTATGTTCTGTGTCGAGTCAGTCAGGCCCGTAGAGGATATGGCGCATCTCAATCCTTTAATGCGACGCATCTCCTGCACTGGTCATATCTTACTTTATTTTTCTGCATTTTTACTTTTGACTTTTGACTTTAAAACTTTTTATTAGTTTATTTTAATGCGGCGCATCCCTGGTTAAGGATGCGACGCATCTTCTATTCTGATTCATAATTATTCCAGGCTCGATACGGCGTATCTTCTTCCATAAGATACGGCGTATCGACTGACCTGATGATTTTCATTTTAATTTTTTCAGTTTTATTTTTACTAACTACTAATGTATTATGCAAGTTTGAACTTTCTTAACTTAGGTGTGTTTAAGTCTTGCTGGTATTATAGATTCCTGCATTTCCTGTGGATACATCAATTATGAAGCTTAAACGTTCTCATCCACAAGAAAGATGGTTTTTGCTCTTATACAAATAATGGAGGATCATACCGAGCAAATCTCAGGGGAGTTTTTCTGTTCTAATTCTTTTATTTTCCAGTTTTTAACCTTTGATACAAACAACGAGGACGTTGTTTAACTTAAGTGGGGGGATTGGAGAATTAGAACACTTACTTGTCCTGAACTTTTTCAAAATATGCTTAAAATGTGCTTAATATATCAAAAATTAAAAAAATTTAGCATGTTTTTGTTTAAGATCTAAGTTTCATAGCTGCACACATAACGTTATTTTCAAAAATTGTGATTTTTCAAAATTCACAAATCTATGAGTGTGCCGGTGACTTGTAAACTTTAGAACTTGGCTTGTATAATATTCGAGCCCACCATAATAAGTATTATTTTTATAATTGGAATGACTTGTCTAAATTGGTAAAATTCTAGGATTACACCCAAATAGCCTTTATATGTTATGTGTTATTAGCTAACTACACTGGTTAGTTAACCCCCGTATAAACCCTTTTGTTACTCTCACTTTTAGAGTAAAATACCCCTAGAAAAACACTCAGAGCCATTCCTTTCGTTTCTTATACCTTTGTTATAATGTTTCGTTACACCCTTACACCTTAGCCTACCCTGTAGATTAAAATCCGTGGTTGGTTAATTGCTTTAGGCAAAGTGTGTTTCCTTACATTACCTGTGTTCGCGTGAGTAATTCATTATCTATGGTTAGGTCGGGAAATTGCACAATGCAATTGGAGTGAAAGTAAATATTGTATATCTTTGAGTCTTGTTTTTCGTGTGTTTACTACTTTCACTATTACCGTTATTTCTGAAGTCATGAAAAGTATGGAAAAATTATCCAGAGTTATCATTATAGTGATGTGGTGAAATTTTACACATCTATGTTTATGTTTCAAGTTAAAAAAAAAAAAAAAAAAAAAAATCGAAAAAATCAAAAAAATAAGAAAAGAAAAAGGAGGAGTTGGATGTTTGTTTTAACCAACTTATGTAAAGTTTTGTATTAAGTGGTTGATATCACCACTAGTTGTTGTATATTATATCTATGGATTGAATGGGAGTTGAACGTTATGGGAACGCCAACTAAGGTTTATTCTTTGATTAAGATCTTGTTGAGTATAATTCGTGTCTACCTAAAACGTGTGTTTCAAGTGTTAAAGCGTGAGTTATTCTATGATATGAGTCTTATTCATGGGATGGTTGGGATAGTGATTAACCAAACTTAGGATTTTAATCTATCTGTTTTGTTTATTTTTCATTTTACACCAATTTGTATCCCAAATATTATCCATACCCTATATTGTTCTTTATCCAAACCTTTGATTTATTGAGATTAGGGATTTGAGCAATCTTAAGTATCGTAGTCGTGGATTCGGCTATGTATTTATGATTTTGTCGCCCTTTTTGATATAATATTATTGGGGAAGATTACTTGGTCCTATCTTTAGCCTATTCGAGTTAAGGATTTGAGCAATTGCAAGTATCATGTTCGTGGATTCGATCATGTATTTGTGATTTTGTCGCCTTTTCTGGAATTTGAGATCGATAGAGATTAAGGAGAATGATTAACCCTTAACCTACAAACCCTTTTTACCGCTTTAGACTTGTTATTCCTTGGCTTTAGTGGAGGAGATGTGTATACTTGCAGAGCTTATGATAGAATATTCGTCACGACTGGACAGTTAAACGATTAGATTTGCTTTTATCAGAATATTTTATTTTACTTCTAATTCGTTAAGTGTTTGGTTGTGTGAATTATGACAAAAATGAATACATGCTTAAATATAAAAATAAATCCTAATATCTTTTGGGATACATTTTCATATGATTAATTCTAAGGTTTACTTGGGGACAAGTAAAGTTCAAGTGGGGGGGATATTTGATGAACCCAAATAAGTACATTTTATTACCATCATTTATCCTATTTATTTGACTTGTTTTATTATATTATCTGTGAGAATCGATACGTTAATGTTTACTTTTGTAATTCTCAGGTAAAAACAAGTATTATGTGAAACTTGGCGATTTTGGACTAATTATGGAGCAAAACAAGCAAGAAGTTAAGAGTCTACTGAAATGTACAAGATCAAGAACATTCTGCTCCAGATACGCCGCATCTTACTTATTACATATGGCGCATCACCATCAAGATTTCACAAGATACGATCCAAGACAGCAAAGACATGCGCCGCATCTAAGAATGGAGTTACGCCGCATCTTCTGGCGGTGTACGAATATTCTTGAATATATTAATCTTGGACCCCACGCGAAGTTAAGTCAATGCGCCGCATCTACTTATCCTATGCGCCGCATCTTACCCTCAGACAGAAACTATAAATACCCCAAGACCAGACGAATTTCGAGAGGCTAATAGAGAAGAAGACCGAAGACCACAGAAACCCTAGGCCAAATTCAGTCGAAGTAGCAGCACAATACACACCATGAACGAAGATACAAGAGCTGTAAGAAGGTCCTGCATGTATTTAATTGATTAAGTAGTTTTGTTTTATTGTATTAGTACACTTTAATTGGTCAGGATTGATGGGCTTGTGTTATGTTATCATTCACTTCAACTCCCCTTAAAATTGCTTTCCCATTAATTAAAGTTTATATGTTGATGTCTTTGGTGACTTTTATTAGTGCATTGATAACCTCTGTGTCTAGCTGAGCATTGCTTGGGTCGCCATGCCCCTTCCTCGCCTGTTTATTAGATCGCCTATGCATTCTATCGTCTGTAGAAAAGTAGGAAGAAAGATAAATAGGATAGTCATAAGTAATCATTAAGGGTTTACTCGCCAATAAGATTAGAACCAACGAGAAAGGACTTAATCTCGGTGCGTTGCATCGAACTATACACTTCATATAAAACTAGCAATAAAACAAGTGACAAGCTACTTAACTATCAGGACAGGTCTTCTTATTGTCTCATGTATTTATCTGTGTACGTGTGTGCTACTCGCTGATTCGTGCTTATTAGTTTAGTTTATAATTAATCACAACCAAACCGTGCCAGTCTCTCAGGCTGAAACCCCCTTGCGTTAGATTAGGTTGTATAGCTAACTTAAGATATTAAAATACTGATTAGAATAACTAGATAATATGTTCCACTCTTAGTGATCGACACTCTACTTACCATTATATTCATACTGACCGGGTACACTGCTCGTTAAAGTGTGTGTGTTATTGATAAGTCGGCTAAATATAAATTTAAAACTTGAATACTGCTAAAACCACAACGACATACCATGGGTATAAATTAGAGCATACGCACACGCGCATCAGAAGGGTATTTAAGTAATTTGATTAAACTTAAGCCTGTTTCAAGTGGCTTGGACTTATGGAGACTTATGACATATAAAAGCTTCCATAAGCCTTTGTGACAAACGAAACTTTAATGTACCAGTAACTAGAAAAGTGAGGTTGCATATATAATGTAGTTGCCACTATGATAAAATAAAGTATCCGAGCCTGTTACAAATTTCAACTTCTGTAATTCAATACTGTCTTGATTTGTATAAATGCGTATTTTTCGTAATAATACTTAATACCTCTCTGTTATCTGATATATGATTTTTCAGGAAACAATGGTACCCGTGGAGGGTGTAGTCAATGAATCACATTTATCGAGGTAAAATAGTAGTAATATGTGTTGATACTTTTCATTCCATTAATAAATGTTAATACTTTTCTAGGAATATATGATGTGTTTCTGGGTTTAATATCTCTATCGGGTTAACACAATTTGTTGAATTTATAAAGTAACGTCTCATTATTATCTTCAGCTTAAATGGAGATGATAGCAACATGATGATATTGACGAGAAAGAAAAACAAGTCCAAAGACAAAAATTAATGACAGGTATATCGTGTTAATTCTTGGTTTTTGAAATCTAAATAATTGTTACATCTTTTTTACATAAGGTCTTAATGCGTTGATATTTTGTGTTTCGTTCTTTTTCTGTGAAGGGTTCTCAAAAGTCGAAGAAAAAAGAAAGACGTACTAAACAAAGCAACTCCCAGAAGCGAAAACTCAAGAAGCTTTAGGTTTGTACATCAGTTTACGTGTTTGATCCATCCATCTTGCCTTAAAGAATAGACTTTGTTTGGTTTACATGTGACTGATTTCTTATCGTATGCAGGAGGACAAGGAAAAATAAGCTCTTTTGACCAAAAGCCTCGAGACATTAGAGTATGTGATAGTGTGAACTTGTGTCAGATACGTAAACTGTGTGAAAGTTGTAATTTTTCTTACCCTTTTATAAAATTTCTCAGGAAGTACAAACTCCAGGACGATGCTTATTCACTCAGGTGGTCGTCCAGCAATTTAGGCCAGGTTAGTGTTTTGTCCAACGCTTTGGAAAACTGTAGTTTTGGAAATTTGTGCTAATTTGTAATGTCTAAATATTCATAGGTTGAAACTGCCCATGAGAAGCGCAGAAGGGAAATGCAATTTGCTAAGACGGGGTTGGTACTGCAGCATAATGATCGGCCTCTTAAAAGAAGATGCAGTGAAAATGATTCTGATGAGATCGAACCGATTGAACCCGAGTTAAGTAAAGTTTACTCTAGAGGTTCCCGTATTGAGGCTCCTTCACTGGGACCTCTAGAGGCTCCCTCAGATTGTGTACACTATTTTTTCATCAATAGGAGCTTAAGAAATATAAACAATTTTATATAAGCTCATAAGTATGAAAAAAATCCTAACTCGAAAATATTAATTCCTTACACGGAAATTTTAATTCCTTAATCGAAAATTTTTGGGCCTAACTCGAAAGATTTTCTTACTTGCTCGGAAGATTTTGGTCCTTGCTCGAAATTTTTTTTTTCTTACTCGGAGAAACACGTAACTTTTCTTAGAAAAAACACCAAAAATCACATTTTTTCACCATAAATCACCACGATTCGCCTCCGGTTAGCTCTGATACCAATTGTAATGACATGATTCACGTTGAGGAGGTCGGGGAAAATCAAAATAAAGGTTAAACATGGTAGAATTAGATTATTGAATGGGGAGGTGTGTATGTTTTCTAGAGTGAGTAAGTAAAGAAAACACACACACCTCCAAGCTACAAATGAGAATCCCACCCTCCTAGTTGAGACTAGGAGGGTATTTATACTATTTTACAAGCCTAACTTTACACAAATGGCAAAACTAGACCTTGTACTTTATTCTATTGCAATTCCCTACTATAACATAACTTTAAAGGCTAACAAAAATACATCAAATTACACACAAATATATTTTCAGCTTTTGAAGGGTATTTAAGTAATTTGATTAAACTTAAGCCTGTTTCAAGTGGCTTGGACTTATGGAGACTTATGACATATAAAAGCTTCCATAAGCCTTTGTGACAAACGAAACATTAATGTAACAGTAACTAGAAAAGTGAGGTTGCATATCTAATGTAGTTGCCACTTTGATAAAATAAAGTATTCGAGCCTGTTACAAATTTCAACTTCTGTAATTCAATATTGTCTTGATTTGTATAAATGCGTATTTTTCGTAATAATACTTAATACCTCTCTGTTATCTGATATATGATTTTGCAGGAAACAATGGTGCCCGTGGAGGGTGTAGTCAATGAATAACATTTATCGAGGTAAAATAATAGTAATATGTGTTGATACTTTTCATTCCATTAATAAATGTTAATACTTTTCTAGGAATATATGATGTGTTTCTGGGTTTAATATCTCTATCGGGTTAACACCATTTGTTGAATTTATAAAGTAACGTCTCATTATTATCTTCAGCTTAAATGGAGATGATAGCAACAAGATGATAATGACGAAAAAGAAAAACAAGTCCAAAGACAAAAATTCAAAAAAGGTATATCATGAGAATTCTTGGTTTTTGAAATCTAAATAATTGTTACATCTTTTTTACATAAGGTCTTAATGCGTTGATATTTTGTGTTTCGTTCTTTTATTGTGAAGGGTTCTCAAAAGTCGAAGAAAAAAGAAAGACGTACTAAACAAAGCAACTCCAAGAAGCGAAAACTCAAGAAGCTTGAGGTTTGTGCATCAGTTTACGTGTTTGATCCATCTATCCTGCCTTAGAGAATAGACTTTGTTTGGTTTACATGTGACTGATTTCTTATCGTATGCAGGAGGACAAGGAAAAATCAGCTATTTTGACCAAAAGCCGCGAGACATTAGAGTATGTGATAGTGTGAACTTGTTTCAAATACGTGAACTGTGTGAAAGTTGTAATTTTTCTTACCCTTTTATAAAATTTATCAGGAAGTACAAACTCCAGGACGATGCTTATTCACTCATTTGGTCGTCCAGCAATTTAGGCCAGGTTAGTGTTTTGTCCAACGCTTTGGAAAACTGTAGTTTTGGAAATTTGTGCTAATTTGTAATGTCTAAATATTCATAGGTTGAAACTGCCCGTGAGAAGCGCAGAAGGGAAATGCAATTTGCTAAGACGGGGTTGATACTGCAGCATAATGATCGGCCTCTTATAAGAAGATGCAGTGAAAATGATTCTGATGAGATCGAACCGATTGAACCCGAGTTAAGTGAAGTTTACTCTAGAGGTTCGCACAGTGATTCCCATATTGAGGCTCCTTCACTGGGACCTCTAGAGGCTCTTTCAGATTGTGTACACTATTTTTTCATCAATAGGAGCTTAAGAAATATAAAATTTTTTATATAAGCTCATAAGTATGAAAACAATCCTAACTCGAAAATTTTAATTCCTTACTCGGAAAATTTTGGGCCTAACTCGAAAGATTTTCTTCCTTGCTCGGAAAAAAAATTTCTTACTCGGAGAAACACGTAACTTTTTCGAGAAAAAACACCAAAAATCACATTTTTTCTCCATAAATCACCACGATTCGCCCCCGGTTAGCTCTGATACCAATTGTAATGACAAGATTCACGTTGAGGAGGTCGGGGAAACTCGAAATAAAGGTTAAACATGGTAGAATTAGATTATTGAATGGGGAGGTGTGTATGTTTTCTAGAGAGAGAAAGTAAAGAAAACACACACACCTCCAAGTTACAAATGAGAATCCTACCCTCCTAGTTGAGACTAGGAGGGTATTTATACTATTTTACACGCCTAACTTTACACAAATGGCAAAACTAGACCTTGTACTTTATTCTATTGCAATTCCCTACAATAACATAACTTTAAAGGCTAACCAAAAATACAACAAATTACGCACAAATATATTTTCAGCTTTTGAAGGGTATTTAAGTAATTTGATTAAACTTAAGCCTGTTTCAAGTGGCTTGGACTTATGGAGACTTATGACATATAAAAGCTTCCATAAGCCTTTGTGACAAACGAAATTTTAATGTACCAGTAACTAGAAAAGTGAGGTTGCATATCTAATGTAGTTGCCACTATGATAAAATAAAGTATCCGAGCCTGTTACAAATTTAAACTTCTGTAATTCAATACTGTCTTGATTTGTATAAATGCGTATTTTTCGTAATAATACTTAATACCTCTCTGTTATCTGATATATGATTTTGCAGGAAACAATGGTGCCCGTGGAGGGTGTAGTCAATGAATCACATTTATCGAGGTAAAATAGTAGTAATATGTGTTGATACTTTTCATTCCATTAATAAATGTTAATACTTTTCTAGGAATATATGATATGTTTCTGGGTTTAATATCTCTATTGGGTTAACACAATTTGTTGAATTTATAAAGTAACGTCTCATTTTTATCTTCAGCTTAAATGGAGATGATAGCAACATGATGATAATGACGAAAAAGAAAAACAAGTCCAAAGACAAAAATTCAAAACATGTATATCGTGATAATTCTTGGTTTTTGAAATCTAAATAATTGTTACATTTGTTTTACATAAGGTCTTAATGCGTTGATATTTTGTGTTTCGTTCTTTTTCTGTGAAGGGTTCTCAAAAGTCGAAGAAAAAACAAAGACGTACTAAACAAAGCAACTCCCAGAAGCAAAAACTCAAGAAGCTTGAGGTTTGTGCATCAGTTTACGTGTTTGATCCATCCATCCTGCCTTAGATAATAAACTTTGTTTGGTTTACATGTGACTGATTTCTTATCGTATGCAGGAGGACAATGAAAAATCAGCTCTTTTGACCAAAAGCCTCGAGACATTAGAGTATGTGAAAGTGTGAACTTGTGTCAGATACGTGAACTGTGTGAAAGTTGTAATTTTTCTTACCCTTTTATAAAATTTATCAGGAAGTACAAACTCCAGGACAATGCTTATTCACTCATGTGGTCGTCCAGCAATTTAGGCCAGGTTAGTGTTTTGTCCAACGCTTTGGAAAACTGTAGTTTTGGAAATTTGTGCTAATTTGTAATGTCTAAATATTCATAGGTTGAAACTGCCCGTGAGAAGCGCAGAAGGGAAATGCAATTTGCTAAGACGGGGTTGGTACTGCAGCATAATGATCAGCCACTTAAAAGAAGATGCAGTGAAAATGATTCTGATGAGATCGAACCGATTGAACCCGAGTTAAGTGAAGTTTACTCTGGAGGTTCGCACAGTGATTCCCATATTGAGGCTCCTTCACTAGGACCTCTAGAGGCTCCTTCAGATTGTGTACACTATTTTTTCATCAATAGGAGCTTAAGAAATATAAACAATTTTATATAAGCTCATAAGTATGAAAACAATCCTAACTCGGAAATTTTAATTCCTTACATGGAAATTTTAATTCCTTACTCAGAAATTTTTGGGCCTAACTCGCAAGATTTTCTTCCTTGCTCGGAAGATTTTGGTCCTTGCTCTGAAATTTTTTTTCTTACTCAGAGAAACACGTAACTTTTCCGAGAAAAAACACCAAAAATCACATTTTTTCACAATAAATCACCACGATTCGCCCCCGGTTAGCTCTGATACCAATTGTAATGACAAGATTCACGTTGAGGAGGTCGGGGAAACTCGAAATAAAGGTTAAACATGGTAGAATTAGAATATTGAATGGGGAGGTGTGTATGTTTTCTAGAGAGAGAAAGTAAAGAAAACACAGACACCTCCAAGTTACAAATGAGAATCCCACCCTCCTAGTTGAGACTAGGAGGGTATTTATACTATTTTACACACCTAACTTTACACAAATGGCAAAACTAGACCTTGTACTTTATTCTATTGCAATTCTCTACTATAACATAACTTTAAAGGCTAACAAAAATACGTCAAATTACGCACAAATATATTTTCAGCTTTTGAAGGGTATTTAAGTAATTTGATTAAACTTAAGCCTGTTTCAAGTGGCTTAGACTTATGGAGACTTATGACATATAAAAGCTTCCATAAGCCTTTGTGACAAACGAAACTTAAATGTACCAGTGATTAGAAAAGTGAGGTTGCATATCTAATGTAGTTGCCACTATGATAAAATAAAGTATCCGAGCCTGTTACAAATTTCAGCTTCTGTAATTCAATACTGTCTTGATTTGTATAAATTCGTATTTTTCGTAATAATACTTAATACCTCTCTGTTATCTGATATATGATTTTGCAGGAAACAATGGTGCCCGTGGAGGGTGTTGTCAATGAATCACATTTATCGAGGTAAAATAGTAATAATATGTGTTGATACTTTTCATTCCATTAATAAATGTTAATACTTTTCTAGGAATATATGATGTGTTTCTGGGTTTAATATCTTTATCGGGTTAACACAATTTGTTGAATTTATAAAGTAACGTCTCATTATTATCTTCAGCTTAAATGGAGATGATAGCAACATGATGATAATGACGAAAAAGAAAAACAAGTCCAAAGACAAAAATTCAAAACATGTATATCGTGATAATTCTTGGTTTTTGAAATCTAAATAATTGTTACATCTTTTTTACATAAGTTCTTAATGCGTTGATATTTTGTGTTTCGTTCCTTTTTTGTGAAGGATTCTCAAAAGTCGAGGAAAAAAGAAAGACGTACTAAACAAAGCAACTCCCAGAAGCGAAAACTCAAAAAGCTAGAGGTTTGTGCATCAGTTTACGTGTTTGATCCATCCATCCTGCCTTAGAGAATAGACTTTGTTTGGTTTACATGTGACTGATTTCTTATCGTATGCAGGAGGACAAGGAAAAATCAGCTCTTTTGACCAAAAGCCTCGAGACATTAGAGTATGTGATAGTGTGAACTTGTTTCAGATACGTGAACTATGTGAAATTTGTAATTTTTCTTACCCTTTTATAAAATTTACCAGGAAGTACAAACTCCAGGACGATGCTTATTTACTCATGTGGTCGTCCAGCAATTTAGGCCAGGTTAGTGTTTTGTCCAACGCTTTGGAAAACTGTAGTTTTGGAAATTTGTGCTAATTTGTAATGTCTAAATATTCATAGGTTGAAACTGCCCGTGAGAAGCGCAGAAGGGAAATGCAATTTGCTAAGACGGGGTTGGTACTGCAGCATAATGATCGGCCACTTAAAAAAAGATGCAGTGAAAATGATTCTGATGAGATCGAACCGATTGAACCCGAGTTAAGTGAAGTTTACTCTAGAGGTTCCCACAGTGATTCCCATATTGAGGCTCCTTCACTGGGACCTCTAGAGGCTCCTTCAGATTGTGTACACTATTTTTTCATCAATAGGAGCTTAAGAAATATAAACAATTTTATATAAGCTCATAAGTATGAAAACAATCCTAACTCGGAAATTTTAATTCCTTACTCGGAAATTTTTGGGCCAAACTCGAAAGATTTTCTTCCTTGCACGGAAGATTTTCGTCCTTGCTCGGAAATTTTTTTCTTACTCGGAGAAACACGTAACTTTTCCGAGAAAAAACACTAAAAATCACATATTTTCACCATAAATCACCACGATTTGCCCCGGTTAGCTTTGATACCAATTGTAATGACAAGATTCACGTTGAGGAGGTCGGGGAAACTCGAAATAAAGGTTAAACATGGTAGAATTAGATTATTGAATGGGGTGGTGTGTATGTTTTCTAGAGAGAGAAAGTAAAGAAAACACACACACCTCCAAGTTACAAATGAGAATCCCACCCTCCTAGTTGAGACTAGGAGGGTATAAAACTATTTTACAAGCCTAACTTTACACAAATGGCAAAACTAGACCTTGTACTTTATTTTATTGCAATTCCCTACTATAACATAACTTTGAAGGCTAACAAAAATACATCAAATTTCACAGAAATATATTTTCAGCTTTTGAAGGGTATTTAAGTAATTTGATTTAACTTAAGCCTGTTTCAAGTGGCTTGGACTTATGGAGACTTATGACATATAAAAGCTTCCATAAGCCTTTGTGACAAACGAAACTTTAATGTACCAGTAACTAGAAAAGTGAGGTTGCATATCTAATGTAGTTGCCACTATGATAAAATAAAGTATCCGAGCCTGTTACAAATTTCAACTTCTGTAATTCAATACTGTCTTGATTTGTATAAATGCGTATTTTTCGTAATAATACTTAATACCTCTCTGTTATCTGATATATGATTTTGCAGGAAACAATGGTGCCCGTGGAGGGTGTAGTCAATGAATCACATTTATCGAGGTAAAATAGTAGTAATATGTGTTGATACTTTTCATTCCATTAATAAATGTTAATACTTTTCTAGGAATATATGATGTGTTTCTGGGTTTAATATCTCTATCGGGTTAACACAATTTGTTGAATTTATAAAGTAACGTCTCATTATTATCTTCAGCTTAAATGGAGATTATAGCAACATGATGATAATGACGTAAAAGAAAAACAAGTCCAAAGACAAAAATTCAAAACAGGTATATCGTGATAATTCTTGGTTTTTGAAATCTAAATAATTGTTACATCTTTTTTACATAAGGTCTTAATGCGTTGATAGTTTGTGTTTCGTTCTTCATCTGTGAAGGGTTCTCAAAAGTCGAAGAATAAAGAAAGACGTACTAAACAAAGCAACTCCCAGAAGCGAAAACTCTAGAAGCTTGAGGTTTGTGCATCAGTTTACGTGTTTGATCAATCCATCCTGCCTTAAAGAATAGACTTTGTTTGGTTTACATGTGACTGATTTCTTATCGTATGCAGGAGGACAAGGAAAAATCAACTATTTTGACCAAAAGCCTCGAGACATTAGAGTATGTGATAGTGAGAACTTGTGTCAGATACGTGAATTGTGTGAAAGTTGTAATTTTTCTTACCCTTTTATAAAATTTATCAGGAAGTACAAACTCCAGGACGATGCTTATTCACTCATGTGGTCGCCCAGCAATTTAGGCAAGGTTAGTGTTTTGTCCAACGCTTTGGAAAACTGTAGTTTTGGAAATTTGTGCTAATTTGTAATGTCTAAATATTCATAGGTTGAAACTGCCTGTGAGAAGCGCAGAAGGGAAATGCAATTAGCTAAGACTGGGTTGGTACTGCAGCATAATGATCGGCCTCTTAAAAGAAGATGCAGTGAAAATGATTATGATGAGATCGAACCGATTGAACCCGAGTTAAGTTAAGTTTACTCTAGAGGTTCCCACAATGATTCCCATATTGAGGCTCCTTCACTGGGACCTCTAGAGGCTCCTTCAGATTGTGTACACTATTTTTTCATCAATAGGAGCTTAAGAAATATAAACAATTTTATATAAGCTCATAAGTATGAAAACAATCCTAACTCGGAAATTTTAATTCCTTACTCGGAAATTTTTGGGCCTAACTCAGAAGATTTTCTTCCTTGCTCGGAAATGTTTTTTCTTACTCGGAGAAACACGTAACTTTTCTGAGAAAAAACACCAAAAATCACATTTTTTCACCATAAATCACCACGATTCGCCTCCGGTTAGCTCTGATACCAATTGTAATGACATGATTCACGTTGAGGAGGTCGGGGAAAATCAAAATAAAGGTTAAACATGGTAGAATTAGATTATTGAATGGGGAGGTGTGTATGTTTTCTAGAGTGAGTAAGTAAAGAAAACACACACACCTCCAAGCTACAAATGAGAATCCCACCCTCCTAGTTGAGACTAGGAGGGTATTTATACTATTTTACAAGCCTAACTTTACACAAATGGCAAAACTAGACCTTGTACTTTATTCTATTGCAATTCCCTACTATAACATAACTTTAAAGGCTAACAAAATACATCAAATTTCACAGAAATATATTTTCAGCTTTTGAAGGGTATTTAAGTAATTTGATTTAACTTAAGCCTGTTTCAAGTGGCTTGGACTTATGGAGACTTATGACATATAAAAGCTTCCATAAGCCTTTGTGACAAACGAAACTTTAATGTACCAGTAACTAGAAAAGTGAGGTTGCATATCTAATGTAGTTGCCACTATGATAAAATAAAGTATCCGAGCCTGTTACAAATTTCAACTTCTGTAATTCAATACTGTCTTGATTTGTATAAATGCGTATTTTTCGTAATAATACTTAATACCTCTCTGTTATCTGATATATGATTTTGCAGGAAACAATGGTGCCCGTGGAGGGTGTAGTCAATGAATCACATTTATCGAGGTAAAATAGTAGTAATATGTGTTGATACTTTTCATTCCATTAATAAATGTTAATACTTTTCTAGGAATATATGATGTGTTTCTGGGTTTAATATCTCTATCGGGTTAACACAATTTGTTGAATTTATAAAGTAGCGTCTCATTATTATCTTCAGCTTAAATGGAGATGATAGCAACATGATGATAATAACAAAAATGAAAAACAAGTCCAAAGACAAAATTTCAAAACAGGTATATCGTGATAATTCTTGGTTTTTGAAATCTAAATAATTGTTACATCTTTTTTACATAAGGTCTTAATGCGTTGATATTTTGTGTTTCATTCTTTTTCTGTGAAGGGTTCTCAAAAGTTGAAGAAAAAAGAAAGACGTACTAAACAAAGCAACTCCCAGAAGCGAAAACTCAAGAAGCTTGAGGTTTGTGCATCAGTTTACGTGTTTGATCCATCCATCCTGCCTTAAAGAATAGACTTTGTTTGGTTTACATGTGACTGATTTCTTATCGTATGCAAGAGGACAAGGAAAAATCAACAATTTGACCAAAAGCCTCGAGACATTAGAGTATGTGATAGTGTGAACTTGTGTCAGATACGTGAACTGTGTGAAAGTTGTATTTTTTCTTAACCTTTTATAAAATTTATCAGGAAGTACAAACTCCAGGACGATGCTTATTCACTCATGTGGTCGTCCAGCAATTTAGGCCAGGTTAGTGTTTTGTCCAACGCTTTGGAAAACTATAGTTTTGGAAATTTGTGCTAATTTGTAATGTCTAAATATACATAGGTTGAAACTACCCGTGAGAAGCGCAGAAGGGAAATGCAATTTGCTTAGACGGGTTGGTACTGCAGCATAATGATCGGCCTCTTAAAAGAAGATGCAGTGAAAATGATTCTGATGAGATCGAACCGATTGATCCCGAGTTAAGTTAAGTTTACTCTAGAGGTTCTGTTGGGAATAAAATGTTCAAGTCGAAGAGCCTGCCAATTGATGTATTGAGCCTGCTAGTTGATTTTAAAGATGTTGAAGATGTACTAACAGTACCTTATGGGTAAGAAGGTACTGCTAGTTGAAGAAGGTCCTGCTCAGTTATATGTCAAGTTGATAGATGTTTATTTGTAGATATTTAGTTGTATTATTGGTCTTTGTACATTGTAACACGCTTAGTAGAAGTAGTTTAGTCTTCTGTGGTATGCAGAAGAATATACAGAGTTGTTACATTGGAAGTTGTAATAAATTGTAGGCTAGGAAAGTCCAAGTATCATATTATATTAAACCACTTGACAACTTGTAATAAGGGTACCTTATTCTATAAAAGGTTCCCTTAGTCACCACCTTCGTGTATGCATCTCTTCAACTAATAGCCTAAGCATAACCAAAACAGAACATCTCTCTAGTAACTTAGTTACTCAATTCACAAATCCTTTTACAATCAAAGATTCAAGGTTACTTTGTAATCCTGGTGATAGTTAGATCATCCGTATTATTTTATCAATAATATTGAATCGTTTTGTGTTACTAAAGTTGTGTTCATTGTTCATTATAACTCTCGTTTACATTCTCATCACCTTTGTATTCTTTTAAGTGTGTTATAGTAGATTCCGCATACTAAAGCACATTCACTCATAAATATCTCAAACACATTATTAAGATTCACATCCCAAGTGTTTGCACAATCCTTCCACAAGTGGTAAAAGAGCGAGGCTGATATTTACGATTTAAAAGAACCATGGACGTTGAACACATTCAAACAAATGTTGCTGCAAAACTTCCACTTCTCAAACAAAATGAGTTTGATATGTGGAGACTGAGGGTAGAACAATACTTTCAAGTGCCAGACTATGCACTTTGGGAGATTATTGAAGAAGGAAACTCATTTAAACCCTCAATCACCACCTCCACAGTAAACGATGCACTTGTAACACATGTACAAGTAAACCCAACTAGCGCAGAAGAAAGAGTTCAAAAGAGAAATGATCTTAAAGCAAGGAGTATGCTTCTCATGACTATTCCAAATGATCAGCTTTTGATCTTCAACAAGTACAAATGTGCTAAAACCCTTTTTGAAGCTATTGTGGCTAGATTTGGTGGTAATGATGCCACCAAGAAAACACAGAAAACACTTCTCAAACATCAGTTTGAAAACTTTACAGCCACAACAAATGAGTCTTTGGACAATATGTTCAATAGACTTCAAAAGCTTTCAAGTCAGTTAGCCATCCATGAAGTGATGATAACTCAAGAAGACTTAAACTCCAAATTTCTTAGGAGTTTACCCTCTGAATGGTCCATGCATGTCATTGTCTGGAAAAACAAACCAGATATTGATCAGATGAGTCTTAATGATCTCTACAACAATTTCAAAATAGTAGAGCATGAAGTGAAGAAGACTACTGGTTCAAGCTCAGGAAATATGGCTTTTGTATCATCTCCAAGCACCTCAAGAGTTGTAGATGAAGAAAAAGATGAAAGAGAAGAAGGTACTGCCAACACAAATTTTGGTACTGCCAGTACTTCTAGCAGTACCAAAACCATTCTAGATGAAACAATTGGGTGTGCCTTTCTGACATCACAACACAATGGGTCCATATTGACTTTTGAAGATCTTCAAGAGATCAATGCTGATGATCTTGAAGAAATGGACATAAAGTGGCAACTTTCACTTCTGAGCATAAGGGCTAAGAAGTTACTGATGAGGACTGGAAAGAAGATTATCATAAATGGTAATGAGCCTGCTGGGTATGACAAGTCCAAAGTGGAGTGTTACAACTGCCACATGAAGGGTCACTACTCAAAAGAGTGTAGAAGACCAAAGAAGCAGGATGATAAGGGAAGAGGGTATGAGAACAAGAACAAGGGAAGCTTTGAGAAGAAAGGAAGCGTTGAGAGCAAATGTAAGGCTGTGGAAATCACTGAGCCTAAGGCAATGGTTGCTATTGATGGGATGGGTTTTGATTGGAGTTTTATGGGTGAAGAAGAGTCAACTTCAGATGAAATGGCTTTAATGGCATTCTCCACTCCTGAGGTACAAACTACCAAATGTTCTAATAATTGTGAAGTTTTTAAAGAATTAGAAACTTTAAGAAAATTTTATGGTGATCTGACATTAGAACAAAGAAAAACACATCAAGACTTAGTCAATCATAAGTGTGGTATGGCCAAACTTGAAACGCAAGTAATTCACTTTAGGGAAAATGAACTCACCTTTTCTGATGCAAAAGCTGTTCTTAATAGAGAAATATTTTTAAAAGATGCAGAAATAAAAATGTTAAGAACTGAGTGTGCTAAAGTGACATTGGCTAGAGATAATATTGAACTAACTGTTACCACATTGGAAATTGCTTCTGACTGTACAAGAAGCATAGTTGAAAATCAGATGAATAAGAGAATCAAATCTGGGATAGGATACAAGACTTGTCCGCCTCTTTACAGAGGAATCCCCTGTCCCCAAGGTATAGACCTTGCATAATCAGGTTTACATGAATTCATTAACAAACCATTAGAGAAACCTGTAGAGAAAAGTGGACCTTCTGAGAGTGCTAAGAATGCTTCACTCTCTAACAAAAAGGTGCTCACTGATAAGAAATCAGATGTTCTAATCATTGAAGATTGGGTATCTGATGATGATGAAGAAGAGACTGTTTCTATCAAAGGAAACAAAGTAGGACCAATCAGTCCTAAAAGAGTAGAGATTAAAACTAAGGCTAAAGCTGTTCTGAAAACAGTTGAAAGTTGTACTAGGTGTAATAGCAAACCTAGAGGTAGCCAAAGAAATTGGAACAACCTTAAGTCACACCAACTTGGTGAGGATTTTGTTATGTACAATAAGGCTTGCTATTATTGTGGTAGTTTTAATCATACCCATGCTTATTGTAATAATTGGGTTTCTGGGAGTAAATCAAAGTCTAAAACATATGACACTCACCCCAGAAAAAGTTTTGTCAAGTCTAACACATCAAAAGTTAATCATACTGTTAGATAAAATAAGCCTGTTATTACAAAACCAACTACTAAGGGTGCAAGAAACACTTTCAAACATGCATCTAGAGTTGAGAAAAATCTTATTGAAAAGATTTCTGTGGTCAAAACACAAGTTTGGAGACCAAAACCAAAAGGTCCTGCTAGACCAAAAGGTCCTGCTAGACCAAATGGTACTACCAAGATTGGTACTGATAGACCAAAGACCACAAAATGGATAAAAAGGGAAAATGCTGTTAAGTCCTCAGCATGTTGGATTTGGAAACCACTCCAATCAAAAGGTGCATCAACGATCCTAAAAAGGTTTGATTTCATTGATGCAAGAGGCAAACCCAAGTCTGTCATGACTTGGGTACCCCAAGGAATCTAATATGTCTATATATGTGCAGGAACATTCAACTGATATTGGTGATCAAGGATATGTAGATAGTGGATGTTCAAGGCACATGACAGGCAACATGTCTTTCCTCTCAGACTTCAAAACAATTGATGGAGGATATGTTACCTTTGGGGGAGGAATAAAAGGAAAGATTACTGGTAAAGGTACTATCAAAACCAGTAAATTAGATTTTGAAAATGTGTACTTAGTGAAAGAACTTCAGTTTAATCTCCTTAGTGTCTCACAAATGTGTGACAAAAAGAACAATGTTCTCTTTACTGACAATGAATGTATGGTTCTTTCTTCTGATTTTAAAATGCCTGATGAAGATCAGATCCTTCTTAAAATCCCAAAAAGGAACAATATGTACAGTGTTGATTTAAAGAACATTGATCCTAAGGAGAGTTTAACTTGTTTAGTAGCAAAAGCCTCATTGGATGAATCTATGCTTTGGCATAGAAGGCTTGGTCATGTAAACTTTAAAACAATCAATACAATTGCTAAATATGATTTGGTTAGAGGTTTACCCAAAAAGATTTTTCAAAATGACCAAACCTGTGTTGATTGTCTTAAAGGCAAACAACATAGAGCTTCTTGTAAGCCCAAGACCCATAACTCAATTTCTCAGGCTTTATACATGCTTCATATGGATCTTTTTGGTCCTACTAATGTGAGTAGCTTGAATGGAAAGAAATATTGTCTTGTTGTTACTGATGATTACAGTAGATTTTTTTGGGTTTTCTTTTTAAGATCTAAGCATGAAACAAGTGAGATTCTTAAATCTTATATAACTGAGGTAGAAAACCAATCTGATAAGAAAGTCAAAGTCATCAGATGTGACAATGGGACAGAGTTCAAGAATAGGGTTATGGATGACTTTTGCAAAGAGAAAGGAATAAAAAGAGAGTTTAGTGTAGCTAGAACCCCAAAGCAAAATGGAGTAGCAGAAAGGAAAAATAGAACACTTATAGAGGCTGCTAGAACTATGTTAGTAGACTCTAAGTTGCCTATTTTATTTTGGGCTGAAGTAGTAGGTACTGCTTATTATGTACAGAACATGGTTCTTGTGATAAAACCACATAAAAAGACACCTTATGAACTTTTCTTTGGTAGAACACCATCTTTAAGTTTTATGAGACCTTTTGGTTGTCATGTCACTATTCTCAATACCAAAGATCATTTAGGAAAGTTTGAAGGAAAAGTTGATGAAGGCTATTTGATAGGGTATTCTTTGCAAAGTAAGGCCTATAGAGTGTATAATAGTTGCACTAGGCTAGTGGAAGAAAATATTCACATAGAGTTTCAAGAGAAACTAACAAATGTGAAAGGTATTGGACCAGATTGGATGTTTGATATTGATAGGCTTTCAGAATCTATGAATTATGTGCGTGTTTCAGGTACAAATACTAATGATAATGTAGGTTTTGAAGACAATGTTGAAACACCTAAAGATCAAGATTACATCTGGATGCCAATTTGGAAAGGGTTGGATTTATCTTCAAGTCTTGAAGAACCTTCAAATACAACAAATGAAGGTACTAAAGATGATCATGGAACTCAAGGTCAAGAGAATCAAGAAAGTAGTGCAAATGACAATGGTACTGCTAGTTCACCAGATGGTACTGCCAGTTCACAAATTGGTACTGCTGAGCCATTAAATGTTCAAACAGATGATTCTTTGCCAGAAGAAGTGGGGATTGGCAATCTTCCATTTACCTATGAAGTTCCTAAAACACACAACACAAGAATTCTCAAAGATCACTCCACTGATGATGTGATTGGTAGCATTGATTCTGGTGTTAGAACAAGATCACAAGTCTTATCTTCAGATCAAGAAGGGTTTATCTCAGCTATCTATAAAGAAAAGAATCATGAAGTTGCCAACATATGCCTGTTTACATGCTTTCTCTCACAGGCTGAACCCAAAAACATAAACAAAGCTTTAGATGATGCAAGTTGGGTTGAAGCAATGCAAGAAGAGCTTCTCCAATTCAAGCTTCAGAAGGTTTGGATACTGGTTGATTTACCCAAAGGTCACAGGGCAATTGGAACCAAATGGGTGTTCAGAAACAAGAAAGATAAAAGGGGAATAGTGATCAGAAACAAAGCAAGATTGGTGGCCCAAGGATATACTCAAGAAGAAGGGGTAGATTATGAAGAAGTTTTTGCTCCTGTTGCAAGACTTGAAGCAATTAGGCTATTCTTGGCCTATGCTTCTTTCATAGGCTTCACTGTCTATCAAATGGATGTTAAGAGTGCATTTTTATATGGTGAAATTGGAGAAGAAGTGTATGTTTCTCAACCTCCAGGCTTCATTGATGCAGAATATCCAGACAAGGTGTATAGGGTTACCAAGGCTCTTTATGGTCTACACCAAGCTCCTAGGGCATGGTATGAGACATTGGCTTTCTATCTATTAGAAAATGGATTCCAAAGAGGCAAGAATGATCCAACTTTGTTCATCAAAAGAACCAAGAAAGACATCTTGCTAGTGCAGATTTATGTTGATGACATTATCTTTGGATCCACAAACCAAGACTTGTGTGTAGAATTTGAAAAACTTATGCATAGTAAGTTTGAAATGAGTTCCATGGGGGAACTTACTTTCTTTATGGGTCTCCAAGTGAAACAATCAAATGAAGGCATATTTATCAGCCAAGATAAGTATGTAGCAGAGATCCTAAGGAAATTCCAGTTTGCTGATTCTAAGGTTGCAAGTTGATGAAGCGAAAAGTGTACCGCTTTTAGGGGGTCATTTAAGCCCTAAATCGTATTTATTTGATCAAATATCGCCCTAAATCGTTCCTTTTGTCATTTTAGGTACTTTGGAGAAGAAATCTGGAAAAGGAAGCATTTTGGACGTTTTTGGAGCATAAAAGTGAAGAAAACGACAAAGTCTCAAATTTACGCTGGAAAGTACCTTTGACGGCGTCAGGATTATCCCCAGACGGCGTCATGGCTTGGCAAAAGTGGTGGATGTGAAAATTACTCATGATAAGCCAGAGAAATTTGCATGGGAATTCTGACGGCGTCACCCTTTAATATGATCAAGGTCGTCACGGTATAAGTTAAAGCGGGACGGCGTCACGCCTAATTCTGACGGCGTCAAGCCTTGATAAGCCAGAACGGATTTTGGAGAGCTAAAGAGGGACGGCGTCAAGAAGGCCATCCGGGAACCCTAAAAGCGGCGAGGTGACGGCGTCACACTCCATAACGTGACGCCGTCAGATCTGAAAGTCTATATATAGTTTTGCAATTTTTTGTCATTGGTGTGGAACTTATTGTGGAACTTTGTGTGTAAGAACCCTAAGACGATTTTAGCAGCTTTTTCAAGGCTTTTTGCCTTGAGATCTTCCATGTTACATTGAAGATAAGTTATCAATTAATCATTCAATATGTCTATGTGTTGTTTGATTCTATCTTGTTCTTGTCTTTTGTTTAACATGCTAGGCTAGGTTTTCTTTGTGTTTGCTTAGATCTAATGAAACCTAGCTATTGATTATTGGTTATTAGTGTGTTATTAGTTGTATTGGATGATTGTTCATCTATGTTAGGCTTAAGAAAACTGGCTAACTTCCTATTCGGTAACTTGCTTGAACGTCTTAAGAAGCATGAACCAATGCGTACTAAGGTTTTTATGGTTGTATTTAATGCACAAGCGAATTCTAGTGATCCCATGTTAGGAGCTTCCTAGCCGGCTCGACATAGGAGTGAAGTAGGAGCTTGTAGAGTTGGGGAAGTACGTACGCCACCCCACGATTGGTATTAAGGAATACACCCGTCATCCACGCAATTAATACACACTAATCAACCGGTAAAAGATAGTTAGAGAGTAAGAAAATCTAAGTAAACACATTTCTCTCCACATAAGTTTTACCACCTTTTCATTTTCTGTTATTTTATTTTATTTGCATTTGTAGTAACTTGGGTTAGTTGACTAGCAACTAATTCCGCTCACTCTTTAAAACCCGAGATTTTACTTGCTTTCATAAAAATTATAAAAACATAAAAAGAATCTTCTCTCATCCTTAGACCTATTAGAGTATTTTTTTCATACCTAACGAACACTATTCCCTGTGGAGAACGATCAATCCCCCGTACTTACCACTACACTATACTACATCGGTCAGGTACACTTCCTGGTGGGGTTGTAAGCCTCTTGAGATCCCTCGAGAGGTAAAACCTGTTGTAAGGTTGCAAAACCACGCATCAAGTTTTTGGCGTCGCTGCCGGGGAATAGTTATTGTTTAGGTTGAATTTTTATTTTATAGGTCTACTCACTAGACTCCTTTCTAGTGAGATTTTTATTTTATCTTTCTAGGTTTTCTTTAGTCTATCTATTTTCTTCGTTTCTTTGTTCGTAACCATTACCATTCGACATCATGGAAGATGGTAATATCCTTAATCCCAACAACCCACCACCACAACAACCACCACCACCTCCTAGTGCCTGTACTTTAGGAGAGTACTCCCGTCCTAGCCACCATGGCTATCGAAACACCATTGAGCTCACTCAAGGAGCCAATGTCACTCCCTTGCGATCCGACACCATCCGGTTGGTGCAAAGCGGATGCGCATTCCACGGACTTCGTTCTGAAGATCCTAATCAACATCTCAAGGACTTTCTCAAAATCGTTGATTCTATAGACCTTGATGTTGCCACTCGAGAGACGACCCGACTGCGTCTCTTTCAATTCTCTCTGCGGGACCAAGCTAGTCAATGGCTAGAGCGTCTACCCGCAGGATCCATCACTTCTTGGGATGATCTCACCACTCGTTTCCTTGCTCAGTTTTTCCCACCGGGAAGAACTACCAAGCTAAGGAATGATATCTTGATGTTCCAACAACGTCAAGGCGAAACCCTCTACGAGGCATGGACTCGATTCAAGGACTTACTCCAAAAAGTCCCTCACCATGGCATAGAACTTTGGCTCCAAGTCCAAATCTTCTATGACCATATCAATCTCTCCACGAGGCAAACCATTGACCAATCGGCCGGTGGTAAGCTACGTGATCTAAGTGCGGAACAATCATGGGCTCTCCTAGAAGATCTTGCTCTTTATGACAACGAAAGTTGGAGTGATCCCCGTGATTTGAATAAAATGGTCAAGGCAATATCTTTGCCTTCGAACAATTCAAGCACTTCCGACCATAGGATCATAGAACTTGAAGACCAAGTCAAGTTTCTCATGAAATCCTATGAGGCTCCTAAACCTTCAAGCCAAGTGAACAAAATCACTTCTTCATGTGAATTATGTAGTGGTCCCCACGACACTCGTGATTGCATGGAACTCCCCGAACAAGCTTTTGCGAACTACGCATCCTCGCGTACCGACGGAGCGGGAGACAAGTGGTACACTTTTAAACCCGAGCCAAACCCTTACGGTGATTCATACAATCCCTCATGGAAAAATCACCCGAACCTTAGGTGGAAACAAAACCAAAACGCACAACAAACCAATTCTTCCAACCCACCTAATCGTTTCCAATCAAGCGGTTCCAACTCGAACCGTACTTTCAACAACAATCCTTCCGGCAATGGTAGTACCAATAACTTTGAAGGATTGATGTCCCAATTTATGGCATCTCAAGAAGCTCGTTTAGCAAAGTTTGAAGCCGATTTCAAACAAAAACAAAGCGAGATGACCAATAAGATTGACACTTTGGTGAAAGCCCTCAATGACCGAGAGATGGGAGCACTCCCTAGCAACACGGTCAAGAACCCGAAACTAAACGTCAACGCCATTTCATCGGTTTCGTCTCCTAGTTCTTGTCCACAATATTATTCGGTCAATTCCATGAGCTCGTGTTTCAAACAAACCCAAGTCGTTCAAAATGACCAAGAAGTTATGACATCCAAATTGGTCAACAACATAGTTGAAACACCTCCCACTCAAAACCTTGACAATGAATTCAAGGAGCTCCACCTTGAAAGTCCGGTTGTTGATGTGTTGGATGAGAAGAAACTCAAGTTAGGCGAAAAAGGGACCGCCTTCGTTCAAAACAAGCTACCTAAGAAATTAGATGATCCGGGCTTATTTGTTCTACCTTGCAAGATCGGTAATTCGGAGGCTTATGACACATTAGCCGATCTTGGATCAAGCCTTAACCTACTTCCGTTACCTCTCTACACCTCTCTAAAACCAGGGAAACTTAAAGAAACCGAGGTGATAATAGGCTTAGCGGATGGGAGTGTTGCTTACCCGGTTGGAGTAGTCAAGGACGTGTTAGTATACATAGGAAAACTAACCATTTTAGCCGATTTCCACGTCCTTGATATGGTTAGCGACCCCACATGCCCCTTGTTGATAGGTAGAGGATTTTTGGCGACCGCTAGTGCTATGATTGATTGTAAGGAATCTAAGATAGCGGTAGGAGAAGGAGATACTTGGTCAGTCTATGATGTGAAGAAACATGCCTATGATACTAGTGAGGAACCAACACCCCATTGGTTAGAATTAAATAGGAGATCATCTAGATATGGACCTTGGATCGATAGAGACTTCATAGGACCCCAACGCCCATTTTACCTAGAAGAGAACTTTGTTAACCGAACACATACGGTAGAGCAACTCTTAGCTAGGGATACCGAATTGGATCCATTTGAAGACCCTCTAGTTTTTAGGAAGATGATTGATTTCCTAGGAGTTTTGCCAATTAACCTAGGAATGAATAAGTGGACTCGTGAGGACGATGATTATAAGTGTGATTGGGACAAACCACCCAAAGATGGAGATGGGTCATGGCATATTAAGATGACATTATATGACCCGGATGGAGAGAAGTTTGAAAGGATATATTGTACTAAGCGTACCAATAGGAAACTTCAATCCAAGCTTAACCCTAAAGACGTCCTCGATGACGAACTCACTTATATAGGGTAGAAGGACTTTGAGTCTAGCTACAAGACTCGTTAATAAAGAAAAGCGCTTCTTGGGAGGCAACCCAAGCTTTATTTGCTTTGTGTGTTTATTTCTTTGTTTGTTTGATTTTATTTGTTTCCGTATGTGTGTTTAATTTTTATTATTATTGATTCATTTTCAAAACTAAATTGTGAAAATACTTTATTTTGTTTTTAACTTCGTCTTAACTACGTATAAAGGTATTTTGCAAAAGTTAAGTGTAAGGGAAATCCAAATCGGTTTATTAGAACAAATGAACATGAATCATAATAATAATAAATTAACATACATATTAGTATTTGTTTGAGTCAAATGCTTGTATCGAGTCATAATGATGTTTTGCAGGAATTCCAGGAAGTAAGGTGTAGGTTTTTCCAAAAATTTTCCGGAAACGTAACATGAGAATTCTGTCAGATCATTTCTGACGGCGTCAGGATTTACAACCTGACGGCGTCAGGTTTAATTTTCTGAAAATTTTTGAAAGTTTTGTTTTCATAAAAAAGTTTTTATTAAATCTCTAACTTATAATCTCCAGGAATCTGCAAAACTATCATTCCACAAGCATTATATCCTTATATATAGAGTTTATCCCGCCGATGTTATGCAGGTTTTTGTGTTTGTTTTCTCAGGTTTAACAGGTTATTTTGGACAAGGAAATGTTTGTTGGATCAAGCTTATGGCGATGCATTAGTCATGGAGCTTCAACATTACTTTGGAAGAAGATCTAACCGTGTTACTTCATTATCCACCGAACGAATCAGGGGAGTATTTGATTTCATTCTTTTACCTTAATACTTTTACATCTTGTTATTTGAACATTAGGGACAATGTTCATCTTAAGTGTAAGGGGGGGTAAAGTACGATTAGAAAATGCTTTCACGCTTGATTTTTGTTTGTTTAATAGTAGATGTGTAATAAAACTGAGATAAATACCTGTTAGGATAATTTTAGTGCCAAATTTAAAATTTTTTACAACATTTAGGATTGAAACTTTGATCTTAATGAGCGTCTCACGGATAGGAGTTATATGACTAGCACAAAAACCGTACCACTAAAAAATTTTTCCACCCCCAAATATGTGAGGTTCGCCCCTAGAATTGGTAGGAAAAGCATTTATGCTATGATGTGTGTACCGGTAGCACTTAGATTCTAGAACTTGCGTTAGGACCATTCCGAGGCCACAAGTGAGACTACATTCATGTAGTTAGATTTACTACATGATAAGAGGCATTAGGATTAACCCATTGTTTTACACCTGTGTTTTTGTTATAATTACGTTGGCTACATTGGTCAAGTAATTCTCCCACACCCTTTGCGTTGTACTCATTTTTAGTACACGATACCCCTAGTACACCCCTCAGAGCCTATCTTTTCGTTTCGACCTTTAAGCATTTTACTTAAAGGAAGAATTTGTTTACACCCCACTAAAATGTACACCCAAATCGCCTTAGCCTACCTTGTATGCACTCATTTGTAGTGCATTATTGTGACAACATTTGTTTAAACCCAAGTTAATTATCTAATTGATTACATGGTTGCTAAGTCGAGTCATATCCTTGTACATATTATTTTGGGACGATTGGGACTCATGGGTAAAGTACTAGTGTACTGGAGTAATGGGAAGAACATCATTTATTACCCCCATATGTGCTAAATATTTTAAAAGTACTCCAAGTTTTTCAATTATCTTAATTCGAGTCATTAGAATAGTTATTTGTAAAGTTATGTAAAAGTTCAAGTGTAAGGGGAATGCAATGCCCCTATGATGTATTATTTTGGATGGTAGGGCAAGAGTGTATAAAAAAAAAAAAAAAAAAAAAAAATCAAGAAAAATACAAAAAAAAATGAGAAAAAGAAAAGTAGAAAAAAAATACGGACTACCATCCCGTTTTATTTTATGTTTGTTTTATGTTTTTGTTATTTTGTTTTTAGCTTAAGATTGAGTCTAGTCTTGGCTTAGCAACATTGTATAGTACATGTAATTAATCAAGATCTTTAACTCGCCACCAGTAAAATATCCTTTATCCAACAAAACCGTGTTTTCCTTTTCCCTACACCTAACGTTATAACCCATGTAAAAGCCCTCTTTGATAGTTTATCTTAGGTGCTTACACCTAGTGGAGGAGGTTTTCGATCCTTTCCCAAGCCTATGGTAATCTATTTGCTATGACAGGTAGTGAGAGATATTATTCGTTTTCATTTATGAGATTTATTTTGATGACACTTGAGAGATGTGAGTATCTAAACACTACTTGTGAGGTGCTAGTTTGTAATCTCCGTGCTTATTATGATTAAAGTGGAACTAATATTTGTTGTAATTACTTTTATGTTAGCATTAAATGACCCCTAGCTTGTATTTTGATTAGAATAAAAGCGCATTTGCTTGAGGACAAGCAAATCTCAAGTGTAAGGGTATTTGATGAAGCGAAAAGTGTACCGCTTTTAGGGGGTCATTTAAGCCCTAAATCGTATTTATTTGATCAAATATCGCCCTAAATCGTTCCTTTTGTCATTTTAGGTACTTTGGAGAAGAAATCTGGAAAAGGAAGCATTTTGGACGTTTTTGGAGCATAAAAGTGAAGAAAACGACAAAGTCTCAAATTTACGCTGGAAAGTACCTTTGACGGCGTCAGGATTATCCCCAGACGGCGTCATGGCTTGGCAAAAGTGGTGGATGTGAAAATTACTCATGATAAGCCAGAGAAATTTGCATGGGAATTCTGACGGCGTCACCCTTTAATATGATCAAGGTCGTCACGGTATAAGTTAAAGCGGGACGGCGTCACGCCTAATTCTTACGGCGTCAAGCCTTGATAAGCCAGAACGGATTTTGGAGAGCTAAAGAGGGACGGCGTCAAGAAGGCCATCCGGGAACCCTAAAAGCGGCGAGGTGACGGCGTCACACTCCATAACGTGACGCCGTCAGATCTGAAAGTCTATATATATTTTTGCAATTTTTTGTCATTGGTGTGGAACTTATTGTGGAACTTTGTGTGTAAGAACCCTAAGACGATTTTAGCAGCTTTTTCAAGGCTTTTTGCCTTGAGATCTTCCATGTTACATTGAAGATAAGTTATCAATTAATCATTCAATATGTCTATGTGTTGTTTGATTCTATCTTGTTCTTGTCTTTTGTTTAACATGCTAGGCTAGGTTTTCTTTGTGTTTGCTTAGATCTAATGAAACCTAGCTATTGATTATTGGTTATTAGTGTGTTATTAGTTGTATTGGATGATTGTTCATCTATGTTAGGCTTAAGAAAACTGGCTAACTTCCTATTCGGTAACTTGCTTGAACGTCTTAAGAAGCATGAACCAATGCGTACTAAGGTTTTTATGGTTGTATTTAATGCACAAGCGAATTCTAGTGATCCCATGTTAGGAGCTTCCTAGCCGGCTCGACATAGGAGTGAAGTAGGAGCTTGTAGAGTTGAGGAAGTACGTACGCCACCCCACGATTGGTATTAAGGAATACACCCGTCATCCACGCAATTAATACACACTAATCAACCGGTAAAAGATAGTTAGGGAGTAAGAAAATCTAAGTAAACACATTTCTCTCCACATAAGTTTTACCACCTTTTCATTTTCTGTTATTTTATTTTATTTGCATTTGTAGTAACTTGGGTTAGTTGACTAGCAACTAATTCCGCCCACTCCTTAAAACCCGAGATTTTACTTGCTTTCATAAAAATTATAAAAACATAAAAAGAATCTTCTCTCATCCTTAGACCTATTAGAGTATTTTTCATACCTAACGAACACTATTCCCTGTGGAGAACGATCAATCCCCCGTACTTACCACTACACTATACTACATCGGTCAGGTACACTGCCTGGTGGGGTTGTAAGCCTCTTGAGATCCCTTGAGAGGTAAAACCTGTTGTAAGGTTGCAAAACCACGCATCACAAGTACACCAATGGATGCAGAAAAAGGGCTACTCAAGGATGCTGAGGGTGAAGATGTGGATTTGCACAATTATAGATCAATGATTGGGTCCTTGATGTATCTTATATCATCAAGACCAGATATCATGTTCTCAGTATGTGTATGTGCAAGGTTTCAAGTACATCCCAAAGTTTCTCATCTCACAGCAGTCAAAAGAATCTTTAGATATCTCAAGGGTCAACCTAGGTTGGGTCTTTGGTATCCAAGGGAATCATCTTTTGATTTGGTGGCTTACTCTGTTAGTGATTATGCTGGTGAAACTCTAGACAGAAAATCCACAACTGGTGGATGTCAATTTCTTGGTTGCAGACTCATCTCTTGGCAATGCAAGAAACAAACAATGGTGGCCAACTCTACAACTGAAGCAGAATATGTTGCTGGTGCAAGTTGTTGTGGGCAAGTTCTTTGGATCCAAAATCAAATGCTTGACTATGGGTACAATTTTCTTAACACCATTATTTACATTGACAATAGCAGTACTATATGTATCATTAAAAATCCAGTTCAACATTCAAAAACAAAACACATTGAAATCAGACACCATTTCATAAGGGATTGCAATGAGAAAAGGTTAATTCAAGTTGTCAAAATTGATTCTGAAAAGAATTATGCAGACCTTCTCACCAAAGCTTTTGATTTAGGTAGATTCAAATACCTAGTAGGAGGTATTGGAATGATTAATCTTTGAAAAACATGTGTTTTTGTACATAAAATATCTGGTTTTTGGCTTTTAAACATAGTACTGCTAGTTAGTCAAAAGGTACTGTCAGTTCATACTTGGTCCTGTTAGTACAATGATTGCTCTGTTTTGTTCATCTTAATGCTTAAATGTTAACAATGCTATAAAACATATGCTTTGCATTTTGTTTCTTTTGGTTTGCATCTAACACATTTCATGTTGATAACAAAACAAGAGATCTTCCAAACAAAAAGGGGAAATAGAAGTTATTTACAATCTCAGGGGAGGAAATAATAGCCCAGAATGGAAGAAAAACCAATTTATGAAACAAAAGGACAAGAGCATACAAGTTGATGTAGAGGTTGAAAAATGATAGGAATAGATCAAATATTCAGAAGGGATGAAGCATTCCTAAAGGAGAAATTTCTATGTAGATCAAACTAAAGAAAGTTTCAACTCAAAGGCATGCTAACAGATGATTTCACTTGTTGAACCAAGCATCCAAGATACACAGCATCATTGCCTCTTATATTTCCTCCATCCAAGGAAATTGCACCATCTTTATGGTCAATATGGAATTGGTATTCAGCTCACCAAGTTTTGTAAACTTAAGAGTTGGCTAGTCCATAAGCAAACGGCTTTTGGTAAAGACAAATCAAATCCGTTGATGGTTGATAGTTTACCAAAAACTATATGGTATTTAACTAACCATACTTTACAGTAAATAGTTAACTAGTCCATAAGCAAACGGCTTTTGGTAAAGACAAATCAAATCCGTTGATAGCTGATAGTTTGCTAAAAACTATAAGGGATTTTTGCTAAAATTTAAAAGAGTCTGCCAAGTAAAATTTTCTTTCAAAGGTACTGCTAGTTCAAATTTTGGTACTGCTAGAGTAAAATGGTACTGCTAGATAACCGTTGAGCCTGTCAGAAAAAGTTTTAGCTGTTGGGCCTGATAGTTAAAATTAGCCGTTGGGGTAGTTATGTAAATTACTGATAATTATATTATATTATATTTTACATATAAAAGATCTTTTTAACCGCCTTTTCATTTTCTTATTATACATTTTCTTATTGTCGGTTAAAAGAACAACTCTCATAATATCTTTCATCAGTCCTTATCACAATTAACTCTAATCTTTCATCTTCTACCAGTACCATCAACAAATCCCACTGATGCGTGGTTTTGCGACCTTACAATAGGTTTTACCTCTCAAGGGATCTTGAGAAGTTTGCAATCCCCACCAGGCAGTGTACCTGACCGATGTAGTATAGTGAAGTGGCAAGTACCGGGGGATTGATCGTTCAACTCAAAGAATAGTGTTCGTTAGGATTGAAATTTATCTACTAGGTCTAGAGATGAGGGATGATTCTTTTTGTATTTTTATATTTTATGGAAAGCAAGTAAAAATCTCTGGTTTTGGAAGAAGGGGCGGAATTAGTTGCTAATCAACTAACCCAAAAGCTACTAATTAAACTAATATGCAAGAAAAGTAAACTAGGGTTCTACAAGGGAAATGAAGCATGTCTACTTATGATATGTTACTCCTTGCTAGCTATCCAATTCTACCTATTGAATTGTCACACCTTGTTTTAATTGATGGGTTGTATTCCTTAATACCAATCGTGGGGTGGGGTACGTACTTCCCCAACTCTATAAGCTCCTACTTCACTCCTATGTCGAGCCGGCTAAGAAGCTCCTAACATGGGATCACTAGAATTCGCTCATGCATTAAATACAACCAAATAAACCTAGTACGCATTGGTTCATGTTTCTTAAGACGTTCAAGCAAGTTACCGTATAGGAGGTTAGCCAGTTTTCTTAAGCCTAACATCGATATCACCCAATCAAACAAGAGACAATAGGAAACAAGAATTATAAACTAAACCAACTAGATCTATTGAAGTTGTCACGCCCTAATTGACGGAGATGGACACACACATCAACAAGAAATCAATAAGATCTAATTAGTTATACACAAGTTTCACACAATGATAAGTAGACACAAGGTGATTTAGCCAAGCATAATTAATGAAGAGCAATCAACAATAATCATAATTGAAGACATAACATAGGATTGAATCGATAAACAAACCATTACAAGATGTTTATGGCATGATTAGGACCCTCTAAGTTGCTGGAAAAACACCTACCCTAACCCTAGAATCGGACTTAGGGTTTGGGGCTTACAAATAATGAAGTTATGATGTTGTATTTATAGGCAGTTTGCTGTCCGAGGGGTTCTGACGGCGTCAGCCCGTATAACGTGATGGCCATCAGGTATAATCTTGACGCCGTCACCTAGGCCGTCACGTTATAAACTGTTCTGGCCCATCAGCACTTGACCCCTTCAGGTACGTGGTCAAGTGTTAATTCTTGATTTCTTCTCATTGTCTTAAAACGTGACCACCTTGGTAAAATAACACGTGACGCCGTCTCGTGTAAAAGCTCCAAAAATCATTCTGGCCCGTCTCTCTTTAAATTAAACCGTGACCACCTATGGCGTCACAAAGCGTGACGCCGTCACCTTCCAGTACCAAAATAGTTCTGGCCCGTCATGAGTAATCTTCATATCCACCTCTTTTGCCAAGCCGTGACGCCGTCTGGAACAACTCTTGACGCCGTCACATGTACTTTTCCAGCCGAATTTGAGACTTTGTCGTTTTCTTCACTTTTATGCTCCAAAAACGTCCAAAATGCTTCCTTTTCCAGATTTCTTCTCCAAAGTACCTAAAATGACAAAAGGAACGATTTAGGGCAATATTTGATCAAATAAATACGATTTAGGGCTTAAATGACCCCCTAAAAGCGGTACACTTTTCGCTTCATCAAATACCCTTACACTTGAGATTTGCTTGTCCTCAAGCAAATGCGCTTTTATTCTAATCAAAATACAAGTTAGGGGTCATTTAATGCTAATATAAAAGTAATTACAACAAATAATCGTTCCACTTTAATCATAATAAGCACGGAGATTACAAACTAGCACCTCACAAGTAGTGTTTAGATACTCACATCTCTCAGGTGTCATCAAAATAAATCTCATAAATGAAAACGGATAATATCTCTCACTACCTGTCATAGCAAATAGATTACCATAGGCTTGGGAAAGGATCGAAAACCTCCTCCACTAGGCGTAAGCACCTAAGATAAACTATCAAAGAGGGCTTTTAAACGGGTTATAACGTGAGGTGTAGGGATATGATAAACATGGATTTGTTGGATAAGGGATATTTTACTGGTGGCGAGTTAAAGATCTTGATTAATTACATGTACTATACAATGTTGCTAAGCCAAGACTCAACTCAATCTTAAACTAATGAAAGAAATAACAAAATAACAGAAACATAAAATAAACATAAAATGAAACGGGATGGTAGTCCGTATGTTTTTTCTACTTTTCTTTTTCTCCTTTTTTTTTTTTTTTTTTTTTTTTTTGCATACACTCTCGCCCTACCATCCAAAATAATACATCGTAGGGGGGTTGTATCCCCCTTACACTTGAACTTTTACATAACTTTACAATTAACTATTCTAATGACTCGAATTAAGATAATCGAAACACTTGGAGTACTTTTAAAATATTTAGCACAAATGGGGGTAATAATGATGTTCTTCCCCATTACTCCATTACACTAGTACTTTACCCATGAGTCCCAATCGTCCCAAAACAATATGTACAAGGATATGACTCGACTTAGCAACCATGTAATCAATTAGATAATTAACTAAGGGTTTAAACAAATGTTGTCACAATAATGCACTAAAAATGAGTGCATACAAGATAGGCTAAGGCGATTTGGGTGTACATTTAAGTGGGGTGTAAACAAATTCTTACTTTAAGTAAAATGCTTAAAGTTAGAAACGAAAAGATAGGCTCTGAGGGGTGTACTAGAGGTATCGTGTACTAAAAATGAGTACAACGCAAAGGGTGTGGGAGAATTACTTGACCAATGTAGCCAATGTTATTATAACAAAAACACAGGTGTAAAACAATGGGTTAATCCTAATGCCTCTTATCATGTAGTAAATCTAACTACACGAATGTAGTCTCACTTGTGGCCTCGGAATGGTCCTAACGCAAGTTCTAGAATCTAAGTGCTACCGGTACACACATCATAGCATGAATGCTTTTCCTACCAATTCTAGGGGCGAACCTCACATATTTGGGGGTGGAAAATTTTTTAGTGGTACGGTTTTTGTGCTAGTCATATAACTCCTATCCGTGAGACGCTCATTAAGACTAAAGTTTCACTCCTAAATGTTGTAAAAAAATTTAAATTTGGCACTAAAATTGCCCTAACAGGTATTTATCTCAGTTTTATTACACATCTATTATTAAACAAACAAAAATCAAGCGTAAAAGCATTCTCTAATTGTATTGTACTTTTACCCCCCCCCCTTACACTTAAGATGAACATTGTCCCCAATGTTCAAATAACAAGATGTAAAAGCATAAAGTAAAAGAATGAAATCAAATACTCCCCTGATTCGCTCGGTGGATAAAGAGGTAACATGGTTAGATCTTCTTCCAAGAGAATGTAGAAGCTCCAAGACTAGGGCATCGTCAAAAGCTTGATTCCACAAACATCTCCTTGTCCAAAATAACCTGTTAATCCTGAGAAAACAAACAAGAAAAACCAAAGCATCAAACCGAACAAAGACAACTCACAACTAGGTGTAATTCCAGACTTAGAAATAAAACAATTAAAGATATAATGCTTGCGGAATGAATGTTTTGCAGATTCCTGGAGTTTATAAGTTAGAGATTTAATAAAAACTTTTTATGATTCCGGTAGAAAAACAAAACTTTCAAAAATTTCAGAAAATTAAAATCTGACGCCGTCATGTTGTAAGGCCTGACGCCGTCAGAAATGATCTGACAGAATTCTCATGTTAAGTTTCCGGAAAATTTCTGGAAAAAACCTATACCTTACTTCCTGGAATTCCTGCAAAACTTCATTATGACTCGATACAAGCATTTGACTCAAACAAATACTAATATGCATGCTTATATCTCATTGTTATCGTTCATGTTCAATCTTGTTCTTTAAAACAGATTTAAATTTCCCTTACACTTATCTTTTGCAAAATACCTTTATATGTAGTTAAGACGAAGTTAAAAACAAAATAAAGCATTTTCACAATTTATATTTGAGACATGAACAGTAAACAAAAAGAATAAGAAATGCATACGGAAACAAATAAAATTAAATAAACAAACAATCAAACAAATAAAGCAAATAAAGCTTGGGTTGCCTCCCAATAAGCGCTTGTTTTTGTTCGAGTCACGAGCCTGACTCTACCCTTATTTAACAAAAATAGGGGAGGTTTTCCCTACACTTAGGATTAAGTGCGGGTGAAAGTAGCGATACACACCCTTAGGGTGTGAATATGCCACGTGAGGTGAAGGGGGTGAGTGAATGGCTTCCTTCATCCTAAAACTACCCGGATAATAAGGGTTGATGGGTGGGTCGGTTCCTCTTTTGTCTCCTAGATGTAAATCTAAGGATGGAAAGTTGTGTAAAGGTTGAGGTTCCGGTTCATCAGCACTAGGAAATTCCCTAGAACTAAGAGTAAGGTCATCACTAAAAGTGTTCAAACCTATATCCTCTAGTTGTGCTTGGTCCAAGGGTTCTACCTCCATTGGGATTCCTAAAGTCACTTCTACTTCTTCCGGGTAAGTCACGGGCGGTGTGTGTGCCTCAAGTGATGGTAGGACTTGTGGGGTACTTTGTGGGCTTGGATTATCCACCTCATCCTCCATTTTATCTAGATTACCAATGTGTTTGTTTTGTACTATGATGTTACATGACATCCACTTAGGTATCCCAAAATAGTCATCCCCAGACAAACTTGTTTCATGATCCTTGAAATTTGTGGTCAATTGACTTGTACTAACGTTTGTTGGGTTGTCTACTCTATAATAATATTGGGCACAATCTTCTATGGTATCCCATGCTTCTTCAGCATTTAATTCCCTAAGGTCCCTATCGGCAAAATCGTTAATGCACATTTGGTCATATCGGTCGACACGATCGTAAAAGATTTGGGTTAGGGATGCTAAATCGAAGCTATGATGAGGGACTATTCGGAGTAAGTTTTTAAAACGAGTCCATGCATCATATATGGGTTCATCTCGATATTGGTTGAACATCAAGATGTCATTAGGGGCAAATGGATTTCGTGGTCGGTAGTATGGTGGATTCGCGTACTCCATAATGGTGAACGGAAGAGTCAATGGAAAGTTTTTTTTTACGAACAAAGACACAAAGAAAAGATAGACTACTAGAAAGCTAATAAAAAGAAAATAAAAATCTCACTAGATAGGAATCTAATGAGTAGACCAAATAAAAATAAATTTCAACCTAAGCAATAACTGCTCCCCGGGCTGCGGCGCCAAAAACTTGATGCGTGGTTTTGCGACCTTACAACAGGTTTTACCTCTCAAGGGATCTTGAGAAGTTTGCAATCCCCACCAGGCAGTGTACCTGACCGATGTAGTATAGTGAAGTGGCAAGTACCGGGGGATTGATCGTTCAACTCAAAGAATAGTGTTCGTTAGGATTGAAATTTATCTACTAGGTCTAGAGATGAGGGATGATTCTTTTTGTATTTTTATATTTTATGGAAAGCAAGTAAAAATCTCTGGTTTTGGAAGAAGGGGCGGAATTAGTTGCTAATCAACTAACCCAAAAGCTACTAATTAAACTAATATGCAAGAAAAGTAAACTAGGGTTCTACAAGGGAAATGAAGCATGTCTACTTATGATATGTTACTCCTTGCTAGCTATCCAATTCTACCTATTGAATTGTCACACCTTGTTTTAATTGACGGGTTGTATTCCTTAATACCAATCGTGGGGTGGCGTACGTACTTCCCCAACTCTATAAGCTCCTACTTCACTCCTATGTCGAGCCGGCTAAGAAGCTCCTAACATGGGATCACTAGAATTCGCTCATGCATTAAATACAACCAAATAAACCTAGTACGCATTGGTTCATGTTTCTTAAGACGTTCAAGCAAGTTACCGTATAGGAGGTTAGCCAGTTTTCTTAAGCCTAACATCGATATCACCCAATCAAACAAGAGACAATAGGAAACAAGAATTATAAACTAAACCAACTAGATCTATTGAAGTTGTCACGCCCTAATTGACGGAGATGGACACACACATCAACAAGAAATCAATAAGATCTAATTAGTTATACACAAGTTTCACACAATGATAAGTAGACACAAGGTGATTTAGCCAAGCATAATTAATGAAGAGCAATCAACAATAATCATAATTGAAGACATAACATAGGATTGAATCGATAAACAAACCATTACAAGATGTTTATGGCATGATTAGGACCCTCTAAGTTGCTGGAAAAACACCTACCCTAACCCTAGAATCGGACTTAGGGTTTGGGGCTTACAAATAATGAAGTTATGATGTTGTATTTATAGGCAGTTTGCTGTCCGAGGGGTTCTGACGGCGTCAGTCCGTATAACGTGATGGCCATCAGGTATAATCTTGACGCCGTCACCTAGGCCGTCACGTTATAAACTGTTCTGGCCCATCAGCACTTGACCCCTTCAGGTACGTGGTCAAGTGTTAATTCTTGATTTCTTCTCATTGTCTTAAAACGTGACCACCTTGGTAAAATAACACGTGACGCCGTCTCGTGTAAAAGCTCCAAAAATCATTCTGGCCCGTCTCTCTTTAAATTAAACCGTGACCACCTATGGCGTTACAAAGCGTGACGCCGTCACCTTCCAGTACCAAAATAGTTCTGGCCCGTCATGAGTAATCTTCATATCCACCTCTTTTGCCAAGCCGTGACGCCGTCTGGAACAACTCTTGACGCCGTCACATGTACTTTTCCAGCCGAATTTGAGACTTTGTCGTTTTCTTCACTTTTATGCTCCAAAAAAGTCCAAAATGCTTCCTTTTCCAGATTTCTTCTCCAAAGTACCTAAAATGACAAAAGGAACGATTTAGGGCAATATTTGATCAAATAAATACGATTTATGGCTTAAATGACCCCCTAAAAGCGGTACACTTTTCGCTTCATCACCCACCATCATAATCAAAATTTTCATTAACTTTCACCATGGCTATTCTCACCTTTGTTAAACGTCACAATCAATTAGCATTTTTGGAAAAGTCTGAGGATAATGCCTCTTTTCATCAAGTAGTGGAATTTTTAAATGATTCCTACATCAGGTTTGCTTTACTAGTCAATCCCACTATTTATGAATCTCAAATTTTACAATTTTGGCAAACTGCTAAAGTTGAAACTTCTGAAAATGAGGAACAAAGATTAAAAGCCAAAGTGGATGGCAAAACATTTACTCTTACTGAGTCATCCATTCGAAGACATCTTCATTTGGATGATTCAGATGGTATTAGTCAGTTGCCAGATACTGAAATTTTTGAAAATTTGGGAAGAATGGGGTATAATGCTGATTCTACAAAACTCACCTTTCTTAAAAAGCATTTTACTCCACAATGGAGATTTTTGATCCATACAATCCTTCATTGTTTGAGCCAGAAGAAAACCTCTTGGGAGCAATTTAGTGGAAACATGGCTTCTGCTCTCATCTGCTTGGCAACAAACAGAAAATACAATTTTTCCAAACATATTTTTGAAGGATTGGCTAAAAATGTGGATAGCCAAACAAAGTTTTTGATGTATCCAAGATTTATTTCATGCATCATTGCAAAATCAAAACATTTGTTGCTTCCCCCACACTCACTTTATGAAACACCAAAACTTTCTCACAAAGTATTTTCAAACATGAGAATTGGTTTCAATGGGGAAGAAATTCCACTTTTTGATGAAATGTTACCACAACATCCTGAAGAACCAACACCATCATCAGAATCACCATCATCAAGTTCTTCACCTGGTTACATCTCACCAACTCATCTTACATCACCAATCCCTACACCAGTACCATCTGCAACACCACCAACACCATCACATCATGTAACACCACCCCAATCTCCTCAGACAGTGAAAGAACTAAAAGAGAAGGTGAAGCTCTTAGAAAATGCTCTTAAAAGTCAGAACACCAAATTTTCTGAGATCAACATCAAGTTAGTTAAGAGGGTAAAGAAATTGGAGAATGAAGTGAAGAAGCTAAAAGGTAAAAGATCTTCAAAGGTTGTTTTATCTAGTTCTTCAGGATCAGATGCTGAAGGTTTGGGTCACTCTTCCAAAAAGGGGAGGATGGATAGTTCTGAAAGTGAAGAGGAGGCTCAATTTGAATTCCATGAAGGAACTCAGGTTTATGATGAAGAGCCTGCTGGTGCAGAGCAAGAGCCTGCTAGTTCAAAAGAGCCTGCTAGGATTAAGAGGCTTTTGGCTATGGACTACAAAGGTACTACTGATCATGTGTACAAAAGAAAGAGGGACTTAGAGCCTCAAGGGGATTTGTTTGTTCAAGGGAGGTTATTTATTGCCGATGAGCAATCTACTGCTCCATCTCAAGAACCAACTCCAAAAGATAAGGGCAAGAGCATTATGGTTGAAGATGAACCAAAGCCCAAAAAGTTGAAGAGAACAGAGCAAGTTCAGATGGCTATAGATGAAGAAGTCTCAAAAAGGCTTCATGAAGAAGAAGTGCAGAAAGCATTTGAAGCTTCAAGACTGCTTGCAGAAATGCAAGAGCAAAAAGATGCTGCTCAGACTCTTCTTGACTCTCAAATTGCTCAAGAAACCTTTGATGCACAGATGCAATGGATTATTGCCAATGATCCAATTGTGAAAGTTCAAGCAGCAATAATAGTGAATGACAAGAATCTTAACTCTGATGAGAAAATAGCAGAGCTTGAATCTTTTATCAACAAAAAGTATAAAGAAGCAGCTCTGGCTGATATTTTTGAAAAGATGAAAGAAAGTCAGAAAAGAGGTTTTAAGGTGGGCACATCTCAGAAAGATCAAGTGACTTTTATGAAGAGATTTCTAAAAGGTCAAGCAAATTGGACTGATTATCAACTGAAGAAGAAATCTGCTGATGAAATCTACTTCTTGTATCTAAATACCTACAAGAGTCTTTACTACAAGATCCCATCTGATGCAAAGCCTTCAATGAAAAAGAAAGATGCTCAACAGAAGAAAGAAGAAGCAAAATTGGATTTTGAGCAAGTAAGTAAAATGTTGATTACTTTACCAACAATCATACATGCTGATCCAATTAGATCTAGATGCCCTATTATTGATTGGGAGATTCACCATGATAGATTAGGAAAGTCATGGAAAATAACAAGGGTTGGGGGTCAGACTGCTATCTTCAAAAACTTTGAAAATCTAGTAAGACCATGTGACAGAGCTGACTTAGAAGAATTATGGAATCTAGTTCAAATTAGGCTAGACACAAATTCTAGTACTGATGTTAAGGAACAGGAACTATGGGTAGAATTCAATAGGATGTATGATCCTGATCCAAAAGATGTTCATTGAAAGTTTCCATATCATGATCCTTCAACAACATGGGAATTTCTAAGCCTTAGCAGTATTCATCATCTTTACACACAAAGTGGGATTGAACTCTTTATGTTGGCTGAGAAAGAGTATCCACTTAGTTATGAAGTTCTTACAACTATGATCTCCAAGAGATTAAGATGTGACAAAGATGAAAAAAATTCAGAAGTTGTTCAAAGTTTGCTGAGGAGCATATTTGAGCAATGTGAAAGAAAAAGGAAGAACAGAGAGTAAAGGAGGTTTTTGGAAGAGTTCCCTCAAATCCTCAAGGTATGTATTTTATTCATCAGAAACTTGTGTATTTTAAAGGAAATAACAAGTTTAGGGGAGGATTGTTGGGAATAAAATGTTCAAGTCGAAGAGCCTGCCAATTGATGTATTGAGCCTGCTAGTTGATTTTAAAGATGTTGAAGATGTACTAACAGTACCTTCTGGGTAAGAAGGTACTGCTAGTTGAAGAAGGTCCTGCTCAGTTATATGTCAAGTTGATAGATATTTATTTGTAGATATTTAGTTGTATTATTGGTCTTTGTACATTGTAACACGCTTAGTAGAAGTAGTTTAGTCTTCTGTGGTATGCAGAAGAATATACAGAGTTGTTACATTGGAAGTTGTAATAAATTGTAGGCTAGGAAAGTCCAAGTATCATATTATATTAAACCACTTGACAACTTGTAATAAGCGTATCTTATTCTATAAAAGGTTCCCTTAGTCACCACCTTCGTGTATGCATCTCTTCAACTAATAACCTAAGCATAACCAAAACAGAACATCTCTCTAGTAACTTAGTTACTCAATTCACAAATCCTTTTACAATCAAAGATTCAAGGTTACTTTGTAATCCTGGTGATAGTTAGATCATCCGTATTATTTCATCAATAATATTGAATCGTTTTGTGTTACTAAAGTTGTGTTCATTGTTCATTATAACTCTCGTTTACATTCTCATCACCTTTGTGTTCTTTTAAGTGTGTTATAGTAGATTCCGCATACTAAAGCACATTCACTCATAAATATCTCAAACACATTATTAAGATTCACATCCCAAGTGTTTGCACAATCCTTCCATAGGTTCCCACAATGATTTCCATATTGAGGCTCCTTCACTGGGACCTCTAGAGGCTCCTTCAGATTGTGTACACCATTTTTTCATCAATAGGAGCTTAAGAAATATAAACAATTTTATATAAGCTTATAAGTATGAAAACAATCCTAACTCGGAAATTTTAATTCCTTACTCGAAAATTTTAATTCCTTACTCAAAAAATTTTGGGCCTAACTCGGAAGATTTTCTTCCTTGCTCGGAAGATTTTGGTCCTTGCTCGGAAATTTTTTTTCTTACTCGGAGAAACACGTAACTTTTCCGAGAAAAAAAAACAAAAATCACATTTTTTCAACATAAATCACCACGATTCGCCCCCGGTTAGCTCTGATACCAATTGTAATGACATGATTCACGTTGAGGAGGTCGGGGAAACTCAAAATAAAGGTTAAACATGGTAGAATTAGATTATTGAATGGGGAGGTGTGTATGTTTTCTAGAGAGAGAAAGTAAAGAAAACACACGCACCTCCAAGTTACAAATGAGAATCCCACCCTCCTAGTTGAGACTAGGAGGGTATATATACTACTTTACAAGCCTAACTTTACACAAATGGCAAAACTAGACCTTGTACTTTATTCTATTGCAATTCCCTACTATAACATAACTTTAAAGGCTAACAAAAATACATCAAATTACGCACAAATATATTTTCAGCTTTTGAAGGTTATTTAAGTAATTTGATTAAACTTAAGCCTGTTTCAAGTGGCTTGGACTTATGGAGACTTATGACATATAAAAGCTTCCATAAGCCTTTGTGACAAACGAAACTTTATGTACCAGTAACTAGAAAAGTGAGGTTGCATATCTAATGTAGTTGCCACTAAGATAAAATAAAGTATCCGAGCCTGTTACAAATTTCAACTTCTGTAATTCAATACTGTCTTGATTTGTATAAATGCGTATTTTTCGTAATAATACTTAATACCTCTCTGTTATCTGATATATGATTTTGCAGGAAACAATGGTGCCCGTGGAGGGTGTTGTCAAGGAATCACATTTATCGAGGTAAAATAATAGTAATATGTGTTGATACTTTTCATTCCATTAATAAATGTTAATACTTTTCTAGGAATATATGATGTGTTTCTGGGTTTAATATCTCTATTGGGTTAACACAATTTGTTGAATTTATAAAGTAACGTCTCATTATTATCTACAACTTAAATGGAGATGATAGCAAAATGATGATAATGACGAAAAAGAAAAACAAGTCCAAAGAAAAAAATTCAAAACAGGTATATCGTGATAATTCTTGGTTTTTGAAATCTAAATAATTGTTACATCTTTTTTACATAAGGTCTTAATGCGTTGATATTTTTTGTTTCGTTCTTTTTCTGTGAAGGGTTCTCAAAAGTCAAAGAAAAAAGAAAGACGTACTAAACAAAGCAACTCCTAGAAGTGAAAACTCAAGAAGCTTGAGGTTTGTGCATCAGTTTACATGTTTGATCCATCCATCCTGCCTTAGAGAATAGACTTTGTTTGGTTTACATGTGACTGATTTCTTATCGTATGCAGGAGGACAAGGAAAAATCAGCTCTTTTGACCAAAAGCCTCGAGACATTAGAGAATGTGATAGTGTGAACTTGTGTCAGATACGTGAACTGTGTGAAAGTTGTAATTTTTCTTACCCTTTTATAAAATTTATCAGGAAGTACAAACTCCAGGACGATGCTTATTCACTCATGTGGTCACCCAGCAATTTAGGCCAGGTTAGTGTTTTGTCCAACGCTTTGGAAAACTGTAGTTTTGGAAATTTTTGGTAATTTGTAATGTCTAAATATTCATAGGTTGAAACTGCCCGTGAGAAGCGCAGAAGGGAAATGCAATTTGCTAAGACGGGGTTGGTACTGCAGCATAATGATCGGCCACTTAAAAGAAGATGCAGTGAAAATGATTCTGATGAGATCGAACCGATTGAACCCGAGTTAAGTGAAGTTTACTCTAGAGGTTCCCACAGTGATTCCCATATTGAGGCTCCTTCACTGGGACCTCTAGAAGCTCCTTCAGATTGTTTACGCTATTTTTTCATCAATAGGAGCTTAAGAAATATAAACAATTTTATATAAGCTCATAAGTATGAAAACAATCCTAACTCGGAAATTTTAATTCCATACATGGAAATTTTAATTCCTTACTCGGAAATTTTTGGGCCTAACTCGGAAGATTTTCTACCTTGCTCGAAAGATTTTGGTCCTTGCTCGGAAATTTTTTTTCTTACTCGGGGAAATATGTAACGTTTTCGAGAAAAAACACCAAAAATCACATTTTTCCACCATAAATCACCACGATTCGCCCCCGGTTAGCTCTGATACCAATTGTAATGACAAGATTCATGTTGAGGAGGTCGAGGAAACTCGAAATAAAGGTTAAACATGGTAGAATTAGATTATTGAATGGGGAGATGTGTTAGTTTTCTAGAGAGAGAAAGTAAAGAAAACATACACACCTCCAAGTTACAAATGAGAATCTCACCCTCCTAGTTGAGACTAGGAGGGTATTTATACTATTTTACAAGCCTAACTTTACGCAAATGGCAGAACTAGACCTTGTACTTTATTCTATTGCAATTCCCTACTATAACATAACTTTAAAGGCTAACAAAAATACATCAAATTACACACACATATATTTTCAGCTTTTGAAGGGTATTTAAGTAATTTGATTAAACTTAAGCCGGTTTCAAGTGGCTTGGACTTATGGAGACTTATGACATATAAAAGCTTCCATAAGCCTTTGTGACAAACGAAACTTTAATGTACCAGTAAATAGAAAAGTGAGGTTGCAAATTTAATGTAGTTGCCACTATGATAAAATAAAGTATCCGAGCCTGTTACAAATTTCAACTTCTGTAATTCAATACTGTCTTGATTTGTATAAATGCGTATTTTTCGTAATAATACTTAATACCTCTCTGTTATCTGATATATGATTTTGCAGGAAACAATGGTGCCCGTGGAGGGTGTAGTCAATGAATCACATTTATTGAGGTAAAATAGTAGTAATATGTGTTGATACTTTTCTTTCCATTAATAAATGTTAATACTTTTCTAGGAATATATGATGTGTTTCTGGGTTTAATATCTCTATCGGGTTAACACAATTTGTTGAATTTATAAAGTAACGTCTCATTATTATCTTCAGCTTAAATGGAGATGATAGCAACATGATGATAATGACGAAAAAGAAAAACAAGTCCAAAGATAAAAATTCAAAACAGGTATATCGTGATAATTCTTGGTTTTTGAAATCTAAATAATTGTTACATCTTTTTTACATAAGGTCTTAATGCGTTGATATTTTGTGTTTCGTTCTTTTTCTGTGAAGGGTTCTCGAAAGTCGAAGAAAAAAGAAAGGCGTACTAAACAAAGCAACTCCCAGAAGCGAAAACTCAAGAAGCTTGAGGTTTGTGCATCAGTTTACGTGTTTGATCCATCCATCCTGCCTTAGAGAATAGACTTTGTTTGGTTTACATGTGACTGATTACTTATCGTATGCAGGAGGACAAGGAAAAATCAGCTCTTTTGACCAAAAGCCTCGAGACATTAGAGTATGTGATAGTGTGAACTTGTGTCAGATACGTGAACTGTGTGAAAGTTGTAATTTTTCTTACCCTTTTATAAAATTTATCAGGAAGTACAAACTCCAGGACGATGCTTATTCACTTATGTGGCCGTCCAGCAATTTAGGCCAGGTTAGTGTTTTGTCCAACGCTTTGGAAAACTGTAGTTTTGGAAATTTGTGGTAATTTGTAATGTCTAAATATTCATAGGTTGAAACTGCCCGTGAGAAGCGCAGAAGGAAAATGCAATTTGCTAAGACGGGGTTGGTACTGCAGTATAATGATCGGCCTCTTAAAAGAAGATGCAGTGAAAATGATTCTGATGAGATCGAACCGATTGAACCCGAGTTAAGTGAAATTTACTCTAGAGGTTCCCACAGTGATTCCCATATTGAGGCTCCATCACTAGGACCTCTAGAGGCTCCTTCAGATTGTGTACATTATTTTTTCATCAATAGGAGATTAAGAAATATAAACAATTTTATATAAGCTCATAAGTTTAAAAACAATCCTAACTCAAAAAATTTAATTCCTTACTCAAAAATTTTTGGGCCTAACTCGAAAGATTTTCTTCCTTGCTTGGAAGATTTTGGTCCTTGCTCGAAAAAAAAATTCTTACTCGGAGAACCACGTATCTTTTCCGAGAAAAAACACCAAAAATCACATTTTTTCACCATAAATCACCACGATTCGCCCCCGGTTAGCTCTGATACCAATTGTAATGACATGATTCACGTTGAGGAGGTCGGGAAAACTCGAAATAAAGGTTAAACAAGGTAGAATTAGATTATTGAATGGGGAGGTGTGTATGTTTTCTAGAGAGAGAAAGTAAAGAAAACATACACACCTCCAAGTTACAAATGAGAATCTCACCCTCCTAGTTGAGACTAGGAGGGTATTTATACTATTTTACAAGCCTAACTTTACGCAAATGGCAGAACTAGACCTTGTACTTTATTCTATTGCAATTCCCTACTATAACATAACTTTAAAGGCTAACAAAAATACATCAAATTACACACACATATATTTTCAGCTTTTGAAGGGTATTTAAGTAATTTGATTAAACTTAAGCCGGTTTCAAGTGGCTTGGACTTATGGAGACTTATGACATATAAAAGCTTCCATAAGCCTTTGTGACAAACGAAACTTTAATGTACCAGTAAATAGAAAAGTGAGGTTGCAAATTTAATGTAGTTGCCACTATGATAAAATAAAGTATCCGAGCCTGTTACAAATTTCAACTTCTGTAATTCAATACTGTCTTGATTTGTATAAATGCGTATTTTTCGTAATAATACTTAATACCTCTCTGTTATCTGATATATGATTTTGCAGGAAACAATGGTGCCCGTGGAGGGTGTAGTCAATGAATCACATTTATTGAGGTAAAATAGTAGTAATATGTGTTGATACTTTTCTTTCCATTAATAAATGTTAATACTTTTCTAGGAATATATGATGTGTTTCTGGGTTTAATATCTCTATCGGGTTAACACAATTTGTTGAATTTATAAAGTAACGTCTCATTATTATCTTCAGCTTAAATGGAGATGATAGCAACATGATGATAATGACGAAAAAGAAAAACAAGTCCAAAGATAAAAATTCAAAACAGGTATATCGTGATAATTCTTGGTTTTTGAAATCTAAATAATTGTTACATCTTTTTTACATAAGGTCTTAATGCGTTGATATTTTGTGTTTCGTTCTTTTTCTGTGAAGGGTTCTCGAAAGTCGAAGAAAAAAGAAAGGCGTACTAAACAAAGCAACTCCCAGAAGCGAAAACTCAAGAAGCTTGAGGTTTGTGCATCAGTTTACATGTTTGATCCATCCATCCTGCCTTAGAGAATAGACTTTGTTTGGTTTACATGTGACTGATTTCTTATCGTATGCAGGAGGACAAGGAAAAATCAGCTCTTTTGACCAAAAGCCTCGAGACATTAGAGTATGTGATAGTGTGAACTTGTGTCAGATACGTGAACTGTGTGAAAGTTGTAAATTTTCTTACCCTTATATAAAATTTATCAAGAAGTACAAACTCCAGGACGATGCTTATTCACTCATGTGGTCGTCCAGCAATTTAGGCCAGGTTAGTTTTTTGACCAACGCTTTGGAAAACCGTAGTTTTGGAAATTTTTGCTTATTCGTAATGTCTAAATATTCATAGGTTGAAACTGCCCGTGAGAAGCGCAGAAGGGAAATGCAATTTGCTAAGACGGGGTTGGTACTGCAGCATAATGATCGGCCTCTTAAAAGAAGATGCAGTGAAAAAGATTCTGATGAGATCGAACCGATTGAACCCGAGTTAAGTGAAGTTTACTCTAGATGTTCCCACAGTGATTCCCATATTGAGGCTCCTTCACTGGGACCTCTAGAGGCTCCTTCAGATTGTGTACACTATTTTTTCATCAATAGGAGCTTAAGTAATATAAACAATTTTATATAAGCTCATAAGTATGAAAACAATCCTAACTCGGAAATTTTAATTCCTTACTCGGAAATTTTAATTCCTTACTCGGAAATTTTTGGGCCTAACTCGAAAGCTTTTCTTCCTTGCTCGGAAGATTTTGGTCCTTGCTCGGAAAAAAATTTTCTTACTCGGAGAAACACGTAACTTTTTCGAGAAAAAACACCAAAAATCACATTTTTTCACCATAAATCACCACGATTCGCCCCCGGTTAGCTCTGATATCAATTGTAATGACATGATTCACGTTGAGGAGGTCAGGGAAACTCGAAATAAAGGTTAAACAAGGTAGAATTAGATTATTGAATGGGGAGGTGTGTATGTTTTCTAGAGAGAGAAAGTAAAGAAAACACACACACCTCCAAGTTACAAATGAGAATCCCACCCTCCTAGTTGAGACTAGGAGGGTATTTATACTATTTTTCAAGCCTAACTTTACACAAATGGCAAAACTAGTCCTTGTACTTTATTCTATTGCAATTCCCTACTATAACATAACTTTAAAGGCTAACAAAAATACATCAAATTACGCACAAATATATTTTCAGCTTTTGAAGGGTATTTAAGTAATTTGATTAAACTTAAGCCTGTTTCAAGTGGCTTGGACTTATGGAGACTTATGACATATAAAAGCTTCCATAAGCCTTTGTGACAAACGAAACTTTAATGTACCAGTAACTAGAAAAGTGAGGTTGCATATCTAATGTAGTTGCCACTATGATAAAATAAAGTATCCGAGCCTGTTACAAATTTCAACTTCTGTAATTCAATACTGTCTTGATTTGTATAAACGTGTATTTTTCGTAATAATACTTAATACCTCTCTGTTATCTGATATATGATTTTGCAGGAAATAATGGTACCCGTGGAGGGTGTAGTCAATGAATCACATTTATCGAGGTAAAATAGTAGTAATATGTGTTGATACTTTTCATTCCATTAATAAATGTTAATACTTTTCTAGGAATATATGATGTGTTTCTGGGTTTAATATCTCTATCGGGTTAACACAATTTGTTGAATTTATAAAGTAACGTCTCATTATTATCTTCAGCTTAAATGGAGATGATAGCAACATGATGATAATGACGAAAAAGAAAAACAAGTCCAAAGACAAAAATTCAAAACAGGTATATCGTGATAATTCTTGGTTTTTGAAATCTAAATAATTGTTACATCTTTTTTACATAAGGTCTTAATGCGTTGATATTTTGTGTTTCGTTCTTTTTCTGTGAAGGGTTCTCAAAAGTCGAAGAAAAAAGAAAGACGTACTAAACAAAGCAACTCCCAGAAGCGAAAACTCAAGAAGCTTGAGGTTTGTGCATCAGTTTACGTGTTTGATCCATCCATCCTGCCTTAGAGAATAGACTTTGTTTGGTTTACATTTGACTGATTTCTTATCGTATGCAGGAGGACAAGGAAAAATCAGATCTTTTGACCAAAAGCCTCGAGACATTAGAGTATGTGATAGTGTGAACTTGTGTCAGATACGTGAACTGTGCGAAAGTTGTAATTTTTCTTACCCTTTTATAAAATTTATCAGGAATTACAAACTCCAGGACGATGCTTATTCACTCATGTGGTCGTCCAGCAATTTAGGCCAGGTTAGTGTTTTGTCCAACGCTTTGGAAAACTGTAGTTTTGGAAATTTGTGCTAATTTGTAATGTCTAAATATTCATAGGTTGAAACTGCCCGTGAGAAGCGCAGAATGGAAATGCAATTTGCTAAGACGGGGTTGGTACTGCAGCATAATGTTCGGCCTCTTAAAAGAAGATGCAGTGAAAATGATTCTGATGAGATCGAACCGATTGAACCCGGGTTGAGTGAAGTTTAATCTAGAGGTTCCCACAGTGATTCCCATATTGAGGCTCCTTCACTGGGACCTCTAGAGGCTCCTTCAGATTGTGTACACTATTTTTTCATCAATATGAGCTTAACAAATATAAACAATTTTATATAAGCTCATAAGTATGAAAACAATCCTAACTCGGAAATTTTAATTCCTTACTCGGAAATTTTTGGGCCTAACTCGGAAGATTTTCTTCCTTGCTCGGAAGATTTTGCTCCTTGCTCGGAAAATTTTTTTCTTACTCGGAGGCACACGTAACTTTTCCGAGAAAAAACACCAAAAATCACATTTTTTCACCATAAATCACCACGATTCGCCCCCGGTTAGCTCTGATACCAATTGTAATGACAAGATTCACGTTGAGGAGGTCGGGGAAACTCGAAATAAAGGTTAAACATGGTAGAATTAGATTATTGAATGGGGAGGTGTGTATGTTTTCTAGAGAGAGAAAGTAAAGAAAACACACACACCTCCAAGTTACAAATGAGAATCCCACCCTCCTAGTTGAGACTAGGAGCCTAACTTTACACAAATGGCAAAACTAGACCTTGTACTTTATTCTATTGCAATTCCCTACTATAACATAACTTTAAAGGCTAACAAAAATACATCAAATTACACACAAATATATTTTCAGCTTTTGAAGGGTATTTAAGTAATTTGATTAAACTTAAGCCTGTTTCAAGTGGCATGGACTTATGGAGACTTATGACATATAAAAGCTTCCATAAGCCTTTGTGACAAACGAAACTTTAATGTACCAGTAACTAGAAAAGTGAGGTTGCATATCTAATGTAGTTGCCACTATGATAAAATAAAGTATCCGAGCCTGTTACAAATTTCAACTTCTGTAATTCAATACTGTCTTGATTTATATAAATGCGTATTTTTCGTAATAATACTTAATACCTCTCTGTTATCTGATATATGTTTTTGCAGGAAACAATGGTGCCCGTGGAGGGTGTAGTCAATGAATCACATTTATCGAGGTAAAATAGTAGTAATATGTGTTGATACTTTTTATTCCATTAATAAATGTTAATACTTTTCTAGGAATATATGATGTGTTTCTGGGTTTAATATCTCTATCGGGTTAACACAATTTGTTGAATTTATAAAGTAACGTCTCATTTTTATCTTCAGCTTAAATGGAGATGATAGCAACATGATGATAATGACGAAAAAGAAAAACAAGTCCAAAGACAAAAATTCAAAACAGGTATATCGTGATAATTCTTGGTTTTTGAAATCTAAATAATTGTTACATCTTTTTTACATAAGGTCTTAATGCGTTGATATTTTGTGTTTCGTTCTTTTTCTGTGAAGGATTCTCAAAAGTCGAAGAAAAAAGAAAGACGTGCTAAACAAAGCAACTCCCAGAAGCTAAAACTCAAGAAGCTTGAGGTTTGTGCATCAGTTTACGTGTTTCATCCATCCATCCTGCCTTAGAGAATAGACTTTGTTTGGTTACATGTGACTGATTTCTTATCGTATGCAGGAGGACAAGGAAAAATCAGCTCTTTTGACCAAAAGCCTCGAGACATTAGAGTATGTGATAGTGTGAACTTGTGTCAGATACGTGAACTATGTGAAAGTTGTAATTTTTCTTACCCTTTTATAAAATTTATCAGGAAGTACAAACTCCAGGACGATGCTTATTCACTCATGTGGTCGTCCAGCAATTTAGGCCAGGTTAGTGTTTTGTCCAACACTTTGGAAAACTGTAGTTTTGGAAATTTGTGCTAATTTGTAATGTCTAAATATTCATAGGTTGAAACTTCCCGTGAGAAGCGCAGAAGGGAAATGCAATTTGCTAAGACGGGGTTGTTACTACAGCATAATGATCGGCCTCTTAAAAGAAGATGTAGTGAAAATGATTCTGATGAGATCGAACCGATTGAACCCGAGTTAAGTAAAGTTTACTCTAGAGGTTCCCGTATTGAGGCTCCTTCACTGGGACCTCTAGAGGCTCCTTCAGATTGTGTACACTATTTTTTCATCAATAGGAGCTTAAGAAATATAAACAATTTTATATAAGCTCATAAGTATGGAAACAATCCTAACTCGGAAATTTTAATTCCTTACACGGAAATTTTAATTCCTTAATCGGAAATTTTTGGGCTTAACTCGGAAGATTTTCTTACTTGCTCGGAAGATTTTAGTCCTTGCTCGGAAAATTTTTTTCTTACTCGGAGAAACACGTAACTTTTCCGAGAAAAAACACCAAAAATCACATATTTTCACCATAAATCACCACGATTCGCCCCCTGTTAGCTCTGATACCAATTGTAATGACATGATTCACGTTGAGGAGGTCGGGGAAACTCAAAATAAAGGTTAAACATGGTAGAATTAGATTATTGAATGGGGAGGTGTTGTTAGACATAAAAGTAATGTTATATTCGGGAATTGCATAGTATTTTAGTACAGGGACTAGTTTAGTCATTATAGCTAAGTTAGGCCTAGTATTCTTGTATAAATACCTTCCTTGTCTCAACAAGGAAGGTTGGATAGTCTCATTTGTAATAAGGTGTGTGTGTGTTTCTCCTCCTTCTCTCTAAAATACACACACACCTTCCCCTTTCTTTAAGCTAATAATACCATGTTTAACCTTTACTTTGAGCTTCCCCGACCCCCCGAATCACATAAATCACTTGTATTTTCGGTCCTACAATTGGTATAATGAGCCAGGTTGTGTTTTTTTACTGATTTGTGTGATTCGATCTGTTGGTTTTAGGCTGTTTTTATTACAGATTTGGTCACCGGAAAATTTTTTTTCCGGTCATCGGAATTTTTTATTCCGTTTCATACGATAAAAATAGATCTAATACGTGTCTTTTATGTATCCTTGGTCCAAAAAAATCTCATCTTTCGTATTATCAGTTATTATTGTTCCATTAGTCGAACAATTCATACTTCATCGAACAAGAAAATTTGATCGAACGACCAACATTGATCGAACGAGGTTTGTCATCGAAGGAGCACATCGAACGAGACAAGGGTAGTCGAGTCAGACTTACTCTTCCAAATTGATCGAACGACAAAGTCAAACGACCAAGTCGAACGACCAAGTCGAACGACAAAGTCGAACGACCAAGTCGAACGACCAAGTCGAACGACCAAGTCGAACGACAAAGTCAAACGACAAAGTCGAGCGACCAAGTCGAACGACAAAGTCGAGCGACCAAGTCGAACGACAAAGTCGAACGACCAAGTCGAACGAAGTTGGGTTGATCGAACGACAAAGAATGAAGATGAAGAGAAATGACCAGACCACAAACCACAAACCACAAATACCATGACTCGAACTCAGCTCTATTATACAATCCCAGTCCACAATAACACATAACTGAAACAATATGATTACAAGATTCCAATTCAGCAACCACAACCTAAACCGACACCAAATATAATTTAAATGACCCTCAAATCATACACGATCTCAGTATCTTTCAAACGTTATCTCCAATCTTTTTAAAGATTTCTTTTCGTTTAAAATTCATCATAGATCGGTGTCGAAGCTCAGCTTCTTTTCTATCCGAATACATCAAAAGCAAGACAGAGACCTTAGTCTCAATCGTTCTTTCATTCGGTTTACATAATAACAAATCAAAACGAATTAATCTCAGTTTTATATTTCGTGGCACTCAAAGTACAATCAAGACCATTGAAGATCCAACTCATGAAATATAATTCATCACAGATCCGTGTTGAAGCCTTAACTTCGTGGTAATATTCGAAATTAAAGAATGAACTACAACAATATTTGTTTCATTCATTCTTCCTTTCGGTTATTCACATATAACAACATGATACAACTTACCCGAGTCCTTTATTCTTCAAGTTCTTGAAGCCTTCGTACTTGCAATTATTCAGAAAAGGCTTGGGAAAAGTGTGGTTGTTCTTCGTTCAACTTTAAAAAAATGAAGATGAAAGAGTTAGCCTTCGTGTTTTATTCAGAAGTTAAGATGAAAAGTGTGTTTTGGTGTTAGATGATGTAGACGGCTGAAATGAGATGAGTGGATTAGGGTTGAAATGTTACTGTGAGTTTAGGGTTAGTGGTTATAAACCTAGTATTGGTGGGCTTTGGATGGTATCAAATGGATTGGATGATGTTTAATGGGCTGAAAATAATTGAACTATCAAATGTGCTATACGAAATTTATTTTTTTTGTATGCACAATTTGATAATATTTGGTTGAGTGAGTGGTATTTTGGATAAAAATTTCACGGGGATACATATTACACGGCTAATGTTTAATGAATATCAATGGTGACTACAGGGATGATTCGATATTATTTATTTGGGTTTAAAGTGATGTTTTACGGATGCGTGCACTTATTTCGTCTTCTTTCTTTCTACCCTCCCGCGAAGATGACTTGTATGAGCATATGTTAATAGGTGACGAAGACTTGGATATCTAGTTACGTTTGTGATTCTTTCTCTCTATACTCACAAAGTAACTATCACTTTAAGGAGTTACGTTGTAGTGCTCAGTGACTCACGTAGTTGAGGATATGTCAAGAGGTTTTGTACTAATACTTCTGTTGAGGGTATAAGGTACACCGTTCTAAGTCACAAGGATAGTACAAGATTAATTCACAAATCAGGGGGATTTTACTTCATTTTCAAATTCGTCATATTGGGTTATCTTCATATGTGGTTACTACAGACAGCCGTTGTTTATTGATACAGGGGGTTGGTAAAGAGTTAAACACTTCAAATGGTATTGTTAGTAGATTGGGTGTATCGACATCTTCTCACGGGCTTATATGATCAATGATAAAATGCTTCCAGTTAATACTTCACGTACACATCAGCATGCTGATTCCGATAAATCGTAACCAGCAGGGGAGAGAAATGTGTACATCGAGGACGCACAACAAGTTTACGTGATCGGGCTTAATGATTTATGAAGGGATTTATGTCGGAGATTGGTTGATTCTATGTCTTATCTTCTACTCATCTTATTCTACGCACTTCTACCTTATCCACCTTCACCAATTTCAGGCAACAAGATCAAGATGATCAGTGGTTCAACTTGTTACTTTGGTGTTATCATTTCATGTGTACGTTATGGGCTGATTTATCATATGAAAGATAACTGGGATGCATTTGGTGAGATGAAGATGTTGATACTCTATTCCCCCGAATGGATAATCTTGAAGAAGGTCGAGTCTACAGTCTGTTCTACATGATCCGCTGCGTGTTAGAAGACTAAAGACGGAATGTAGTTAACTATCAAAAGACTTCTTCAGAATCACGGCAGTAATCAGAAAGGTTGTCAGTTTGGGGGAGAGCACTAATTAGGGGAGAGCACTCAGGGCACCCAGAATTATACCCTAATTAGATTTGCTTACGTTCTTCTGCAAGTAAAGAAATGAAAGCTGAGAAGATTTTACAAGCTGAACGAAGTAATGAAGTTTGAAGATCATTCTCTGCGCTTAATGGTTTATATTTTACTTGTAGGGAACTTTGTAAGCAATTCCCATATAACATCACTTTGGGGAGAGATTGTTAGACTTAAAAGTAATGTTATATTCGGGAATTGCATAGTATTTTAGTACAGGGACTAGTTTAGTCATTATAGCTAAGTTAGGCCTAGTATTCTTGTATAAATATCTTCCTTGTCTCAACAAGGAAGGTTGGATAGTCTCATTTGTAATAAGGTGTGTGTGTGTTTCTCCTCCTTCTCTCTAAAATACACACACACCTTCCCCTTTCTTTAAGCTAATAATACCATGTTTAACCTTTACTTTGAGCTTCCCCGACCCCCCGAATCACATAAATCACTTGTATTTTCGGTCCAACAGGTGTGTATGTTTTCTAGAGAGAGAAAGTAAAGAAAACACACATACCTCCAAGTTACAAATGAGAATCCCACCCTCCTAGTTGAGACTAGGAGGGTATTTATACTATTTTACAAGCCTAACTTTACACAAATGGCAAAACTAGACCTTGTACTTTATTCTATTGCAATTCCCTACTATAACATAACTTTAAAGGCTAACAAAAATACATCAAATTACACAGAAATATATTTTCAGCTTTTGAAGGGTATTTAAGTAATTTGATTGAACTTAAGCCTGTTTCAAGTGGCTTGGACTTATGGAGACTTATGACATATAAAAGCTTCCATAAGCCTTTGTGACAAACGAAACTTTAATGTACCAGTAACTAGAAAAGTGAGGTTGCATATCTAATGTAGTTGCCACTATGATAAAATAAAGTATCCGAGCCTGTTACAAATTTCAACTTCTGTAATTCAATACTGTCTTGATTTGTATAAATGCGTATTTTTCGTAATAATACTTAATACCTCTCTGTTATCTGATATATGATTTTGCAGGAAACAATGGTGCCCGTGGAGGGTGTAGTCAATGAATCACATTTATCGAGGTAAAATAGTAGTAATATGTGTTGATACTTTTCATTCCATTAATAAATGTTAATACTTTTCTAGGAATATATGATGTGTTTCTGGATTTAATATCTCTATCAGGTTAACACAATTTGTTGAATTTATAAAGTAACGTCTCATTATTATCTTCAGCTTAAATGGAGATAATAGCAACATGATGATAATGACGAAAAAGAAAAACAAGTCCAAAGACAAAAATTCAAAACAAGTATATCGTGATAATTCTTGGTTTTTGAAATCTAAATAATTGTTACATCTTTTTTACATAAGGTCTTAATGCGTTGATATTTTGTGTTTCGTTCTTTTTATGTGAAGGGTTCTCAAAAGTTAAAGAAAAAAGAAAGACGTACTAAACAAAGCAACTCCCAGAAGCGAAAACTCAAGAAGCTTGAGGTTTGTGCATCAGTTTACGTGTTTGATCCATCCATCCTGCCTTAGAGAATAGACTTTGTTTAGTTTACATGTGACTGATTTCTTATCGTATGCAGGAGGATAAGGAAAAATCAGCTATTTTGACAAAAAGCCGCGAGACATTAGAGTATGTGATAGTGTGAACTTGTGTCAGATACGTGAACTGTGTGAAAGTTGTAATTTTTCTTACCCTTTTATAAAATTATCAGGAAGTACAAACTCCAGGACGATGCTTATTCACTCATGTGGTCGTCCAGCAATTTAGGTCAGGTTAGTGTTTTGTCCAACGCTTTGGAAAACTGTAGTTTTGGAAATTTGTGCTAATTTGTAATGTCTAAATATTCATAGGTTGAAACTGCCCGTGAGAAGCGCAGAAGGGAAATGCAATTTGCTAAGACGGGGTTGATACTGCAGCATTATGATCGGCCTCTTAAAAGAAGATGCAGTGAAAATGATTCTGATGAGATCGAACCGATTGAACCCGAGTTAAGTGAAGTTTACTCTAGAGGTTCGCACAGTGATTCCCATATTGAGGCTCCTTCACTAGTACCTCTAGAGGCTCCTTCAGATTGTGTACACTATTTTTTCATCAATAGGAGCTTTAGGAATATAAACAATTTTATATAAGCTCATAAGTATGAAAACAATCCTAACTCGAAAATTATAATTCCTTACTCGGAAATTTTTGGGCCTAACTCGAAAGATTTTCTTCCTTGCTCGGAAGATTTTGGTCCTTGCTCGGAAAAAAATTTTCTTACTCGGAGAAACACGTAACTTTTCCGAGAAAAAACACCAAAAATCACATTTTTTCTCCATAAATCACCACGATTCGCCCCCGGTTAGCTCTGATACCAATTGTAATGACAAGATTCACGTTGAGGAGTTCGGGGAAACTCAAAATAAATGTTAAACAAGGTAGAATTAGATTATTGAATGGGGAGATGTGTATGTTTTCTAGAGAGAGAAAGTAAAGAAAACACACACACCTCCAAGTTACAAATGAGAATCTCACCCTCCTAGTAGAGACTAGGAGGGTATTTATACTATTTTACACGCCTAACTTTACACAAATGGCAAAACTAGACCTTGTACTTTATTCTATTGCAATTCCCTCGTATAACATAACTTTAAAGGCTAACAAAAATACAACAAATTACGCACAAATATATTTTCAGCTTTTGAAGGGTATTTAAGTAATTTGATTAAACTTAAGCCTGTTTCAAGTGGCTTGGACTTATGGAGACTTATGACATATAAAAGCTTCCATAAGCCTTTGTGACAAACGAAACTTTAATGTACCAGTAACTAGAAAAGTGAGGTTGCATATCTAATCTTGTTGCCACTATGATAAAATAAAGTATCCGAGCCTGTTACAAATTTCAACTTCTGTAATTCAATACTGTCTTGATTTGTATAAATGTGTATTTTTCGTAATAATACTTAATACATCTCTGTTATCTGATATATGATTTTGCAGGAAACATTGGTGCCCGTGGAGGGTGTAGTCAATGAATCACATTTATCGAGGTAAAATAGTAGTAATATGTGTTGATACTTTTCATTCCATTAATAAATGTAAATACTTTTCTAGGAATATATGATGTGTTTCTGGGTTTAATATCTCTATCGGGTTAACACAATTTGTTGAATTTATAAAGTAACGTCTCATTATTATCTTCAGCTTAAATGGAGATGATAGCAACATGATGATAATGACGAAAAAGAAAAACAAGTCCAAAGACAAAAATTCAAAACAGTATATCGTGATAATTCTTGGTTTTTGAAATCTAAATAATTGTTACATCTGTTTTACATAAGGTCTTAATGCGTTGATATTTTGTGTTTCGTTCTTTTTCAGTGAAGGGTTCTCAAAAGTCGAAGAAAAACAAAGACGTACTAAACAAAGCAACTCCCAGAAGCGAAAACTCAAGAAGCTTGAGGTTTGTGCATCAGTTTACGTGTTTGATCCATCCATCCTGCCTTAGAGAATATACTTTGTTTGGTTTACATGTGACTGATTTCTTATCGTATGCAAGAGGACAAGGAAAAATCAGCTCTTTTGACCAAAAGCCTCGAGACATTAGAGTTTGTGATAGTGTGCACGTGTGTCAGATACGTAAACTGTGTGAAAGTTGTAATTTTTCTTACCCTTTTATTAAATTTATCAGGAAGTACAAACTCCAGGACGATGCTTATTCACTCATGTGGTCGTCCAGCAATTTAGGCCAGGTTAGTGTTTTGTCCAACGCTTTGGAAAACTGTAGTTTTGGAAATTTGTGCTAATTTGTAATGTCTAAATATTCATAGGTTGAAACTGCCCGTGAGAAGCGCAGAACGGAAATGCAATTTGTTAAGACGGGGTTGGTACTGCAGCATAATGATCGGCCTCTTAAAAGAAGATGTAGTGAAAATGATTCTGATGAGATCGAACCGATTGTACCCGAGTTAAGTGAAGTTTATTCTAGAGGTTCCCACAGTGATTCCCATATTGAGGCTCCTTCACTAGGACCTCTAGAGGCTCCTTCAGATTGTGTACACTATTTTTTCATCAATAGGAGCTTAAGAAATATAAACAATTTTATATAAGCTCATAAGTATGAAAACAATCCTAACTCGAAAATTTTAATTCATTACACGGAAATTTTCATTCCTTAATCGAAAATTTTTGGGCCTAACTCGGTAGATTTTCTTCCTTTCTCGGAAGATTTTGGTCCTTGTCGGAAATTTTTTTCTTACTTGGAGAAACACATAACTTTTCCGAGAAAAAACACCAAAAATCACATTTTTTCACCATAAATCACCACGATTCGCCCCCGGTTAGCTCTGATACCAATTGTAATGACAAGATTCACGTTGAGGAGGTCGGGGAAACTCGAAATAAAGGTTAAACATGGTAGAATTAGATTATTGAATGGGGATGTGTGTATGTTTTCTAGAGAGAGAAAGTAAAGAAAACGCACACACCTCCAAGTTACAAATGAGAATCCCACCCTCCTAGTTGAGACTAGGAGGGTATTTATACTATTTAACAAGCCTAACTTTACACAAATGGCAAAACTAGACCTTGTATTTTATTCTATTGCAATTCCCTACTATAACATAACTTTAAAGGCTAACAAAAATACATCAAATTACACACAAATATATTTTCATCTTTTGAAGGGTATTTAAGTAATTTGATTAAACTTAAGCCTGTTTCAAGTGGCTTGGACTTATGGAGACTTATGACATATAAAAGCTTCCATAAGCCTTTGTGACAAATGAAACTTTAATGTACCAGTAACTAGAAAAGTGAGGTTGCATATCTAATGTAGTTGCCACTATGATAAAATAAATTATCCGAGCCTGTTACAAATTTCAACTTCTGTAATTCAATACTGTCTTGATTTGTATAAATGCGTATTTTTCGTAATAATACTTAATACCTCTTTGTTATCTAATATATGATTTTCAAGAAACAATGGTGCCCGTGGAGGGTGTAGTCAATGAATCACATTTATCGAGGTAAAATAGTAGTAATATGTGTTGATACTTTTCATTCCATTAATAAATGTTAATACTTTTCTAGGAATATATGATGTGTTTCTGGGTTTAATATCTCTATCGGGTTAACACAATTTGTTGAATTTATAAAGTAACGCCTCATTATTATCTTCAGCTTAAATGGAGATGATAGCAACATGATGATAATGACGAAAAAGAAAAACAAGTCCAAAGACAAAAATTCAAAACAGGTATATCGTGATAATTCTTTGTTTTTGAAATCTAAATAATTGTTACATCTTTTTTACATAAGGTCTTAATGCGTTTATATTTTGTGTTTCGTTCTTTTTCTGTGAAGGGTTCTCAAAAGTCGAAGAAAAAAGAAAGACGTACTAAACAAAGCAACTCGCAGAAGCGAAAACTCAAGAAGGTTGAGGTTTGTGCATCAGTTTACGTGTTTGATCCATCCATCCTGCCTTAGAGAATAGACTTTGTTTGGTTTACATGTGACTGATTTCTTATCGTATGCAGGAGGACAAGGAAAAATCAGCTCTTTTGACCAAAAGCCTCGAGACATTAGAGTATGTGATAGTGTGAACTTGTGTCAGATACGTGAACTGTGTGAAAGTTGTAATTTTTCTTACCCTTTTATAAAATTTATCAGGAAGTACAAACTCCAGGACGATGCTTATTCACTCATGTGGTCGTCCAGCAATTTAGGCCAGGTTAGTGTTTTGTCCAACGCTTTGGAAAACTGTAGTTTTGGAAATTTGTGCTAATTTGTAATGTCTAAATATTCATAGGTTGAAACTGTTCGTGAGAAGCGCAGAAGGGAAATGCAATTTGCTAAGACGGGGTTGGTACTGCAGCATAATGATCGGCCTCTTAAAAGAAGATGCAGTGAAAATGATTCTGATGAGATCGAACCGATTGAACCCGAGTTAAGTGAAGTTTACTCTAGAGGTTCCCACAGTGATTCCCATATTGAGGCTCCTTCACTGGGACCTCTAGAGGCTCCTTCAGATTGTGTACACTATTTTTTCATCAATAGGAGCTTAAGAAATATAAACAATTTTATATAAGCTCATAAGTATGAAAACAATCCTAACTCGGAAATTTTAATTCCTTACTCGAAAAAAACACCAAAAATCACATTTTTTCACCATAAATCACCACGATTCGCCCCCGGTTAGCTCTGATACCAATTGTAATGACAAGATTCACGTTGAGGAGGTCGGGGAAACTCGAAATAAAGGTTAAACATGGTAGAATTAGATTATTGAATGGGGAGGTGTGTATGTTTTCTAGAGAGAGAAAGTAAAGAAAACACACACACCTCCAAGTTACAAATGAGAATCCCACCCTCCTAGTTGAGACTAGGTGGGTATTTATACTATTTTACAAGCCTAACATTACACAAATGGCAAAACTATTCTATTGCAATTCCCTAATATAACATAACTTTAAAGGCTAACAAAAATATATCAAATTACACACAAATATATTTCCAGCTTTTGAAGGGTATTTAAGTAATTTGATTAAACTTAAGCCTGTTTCAAGTGGCATGGACTTATGGAGACTTATGACATATAAAAGCTTCCATAAGCCTTTGTGACAAACGAAACTTTAATGTACCAGTAACTAGAAAAGTGAGGTTGCATATCTAATGTAGTTACCACTATGATAAAATAAAGTATTCGAGCCTGTTACAAATTTAAACTTCTGTAATTCAATACTGTCTTGATTTGTATAAATGCGTATTTTTCGTAATAATACATAATACCTCTCTATTATCTGATATATGATTTTGCAGGAAACAATGGTGCCCGTGGAGGGTGTGCCCTAATTCCCGAACCACTTGAATCGATTCTACATGAAAATGTTTTTACGTGCACTACAGTTTCAGTGAGTTTCGAAGATAAAAATGCCCATACAAAATTAACCACCCAGGTAACTACATTCACACTTGTCAGGTGCGATGGTTTTATTTTGTTTCAAATGGTGTCAATTTATCGTATGCCTAATTATCACAATCGTATCATATTTCTAGTTATCAAAATCATACTACTTATCAAATCGTATCACAATCGTATCATATTTCTAATTATCACAATCGTATCATATTTCTAGTTATCAAAATCATACTACTTATCAAATTTATCGTATGGTATGACAAGTTTATTCAACTTAATTATTTACTCTTTTCATTTCAAAATATTCCCCAATAAAAAACACATAGTTTAAGAAAAACATAATTATCACTATTTTTCTCTCTTTTACTTTTTATATAATGATAATTTTATTCTTAACTAATTAAATACCTTTTTGGTCTGGATATATATATTGAGACGGAGACGTGATTAACACTAATAAAAAAAAGTGTATATGTAAAAGAAATAAAAGATTGGTGCCCATTTTGTAAAGGATAAAAGACCCTAATCCCTTCTCAGCCATCATCTTCTTCTAGCAGTAGCACACATCCTTTCACTGCCAGTGCCGCTTCCTATAGGTAACCTTCTCTAACTATGAAACAATTTATTAGCTATGAAATTACATATTTCTAAAGGATAAAGGATATATGCAACGTTCATATGGACGGTATCACCACCGGTGTATATTACCGCCCATCATAAATTTTTGGCATAAATTTCATGCCGCCGGTATGCCCCATAAATTCATCCATACCGTTACCCACTCCTAGTGCCCACTAACAGCTCCGCCGCTATTAACCACCCACTCACCCTTCGCCGGATAACTTATAACATCAAGCCACGTGTCACTACCAACATCTTATTCTTATATCTTCAAGTAAGATCATATTCATTCAATTTAGGGGTATTATTATTTTAATTGCACATGTTTTTGTGTTTTATTTGCTTATTGAGATTCCGAAAACCACTATATTTTCGCTTATCAACTAGAGCGAGCTTATGTACTTAAACAACCCCAAACATATTTAGGGTATGTTTGGCGAAATGAGCTGGAGCCGGAAGTTGAAGCTTATATTTCTATGAAGTTGTTTGGTGAATTAGTTGGAGCCCAAGCTTTTTAATGTAAAATCGCACAAAAATACATCAAATTACACACAAATATATTTCCAGCTTTTGCGTGATAATCTACTATATTTTGAAGGGTATTTAAGTAATTTGATTAACTATAAGCCTGTTTCAAGTGGCTTGGACTTATGGAGACTTATGACATATAAAAGCTTCCATAAGCCTTTGTGACAAACGAAACTTTAATGTACCAGTAACTAGAAAAGTGAGGTTGCATATCTAATGTAGTTGTCACTATGATAAAATAAAGTATCCGAGCCTGTTACAAATTTCAACTTCTGTAATTCAATACTGTCTTGATTTGTATAAATGCGTATTTTTCGTAATAATACTTAATACCTCTCTGTTATCTGATATATGATTTTGCAGGAAACAATGGTGCCCGTGGAGGGTGTAGTCAATGAATCACATTTATCGAGGTAAAATAGTAGTAATATGTGTTGATACTTTTCATTCTATTAATAAATGTTAATAATTTTCTAGGAATATATGATGTGTTTCTGGGTTTCATATCTCTATCGGGTTAACACAATTTGTTGAATTTATAAAGTAACGTCTCATTATTATCTTCAGCTTAAATGGAGATGATAGCAACATGATGATAATGACGAAAAAGAAAAACAAGTCCAAAGACAAAAATTCAAAACAGGTATATCGTGATAATTCTTGGTTTTTGAAATCTAAATAATTGTTACATCTTTTTTACATAAGGTCTTAATGCGTTGATATTTTGTGTTTCGTTCTTTTTCTGTGAAGGGTTCTCTAAAGTCGAAGAAAAAAGAAAGACGTACTAAACAAAGCAACTGCCAGAAGCGAAAACTCAAGAAGCTTGAAGTTTGTGCATCAGTTTATGTGTTTGATCCATCCATCCTGCCTTAGAGAATAGACTTTGTTTGGTTTACATGTGACTGATTTCTTATCGTATGCAGGAGGACAAGGAAAAATCAGCTCTTTTGACCAAAAGCCTCGAGACATTAGAGTATGTGATAGTGTGAACTTGTGTCAGATACATGAACTGTGTGAAAGTTGTAATTTTTCTTACCATTTTATAAAATTTATCAGGAAGTACAAACTCCAGGACGATGCTTATTCACTCATGTGGTCGTCCAGCAATTTAGGCCAGGTTAGTGTTTTGTCCAACGCTTTGGAAAACTGTAGTTTTGGAAATTTGTGCTAATTTGTAATGTCTAAATATTCATAGGTTGAAACTGTTCGTGAGAAGCGCAGAAGGGAAATGCAATTTGCTGAGACGGAGTTGGTACTGCAGCATAATGATCGGCCTCTTAAAAGAAGATGCAGTGAAAATGATTCTGATAAGATCGAACCGATTGAACCCGAGTTAAGTGAAGTTTACTCTAGAGGTTCCCACAGTGATTCCCATATTGAGGCTCCTTCACTGGGACCTCTAGAGGCTCCTTCAGATTGTGTACACTATTTTTTCAGCAATAGGAGCTTAAGAAATATAAACAATTTTATATAAGCTCATAAGTATGAAAACAATCCTAACTCAGAAATTTTAATTCCTTACTCGAAAATTTTAATTCCTTACTCGGAAATTTTTGGGCCTAACTCGGAAGATTTTCTTCTTTGCTCGGAAGATTTTGGTCCTTGCTCGGAAAATTTTCTCTTACTCGGAGAAACACGTAACTTTTCCGAGAAAAAACACCAAAAATCACATTTTTTCACCATAAATCACCACGATTCGCCCCCGGTTAGCTCTGATACCAATTGTAATGACAAGATTGACGTTGAAGAGGTCGGGGAAACTCGAAATAAAGGTTAAACAAGGTAGAATTAGATTATTGAATGGGAGGTGTGTATGTTTTCTAGAGAGAGAAAGTAAAGAAAACACACACACCTCCAAGTTATAAATGAGAATCCCACCCTCCTAGTTGAGACTAGGAGGGTATTTATACTATTTTACAAACCTAACTTTACACAAATGGCAAAACTAGAACTTGTACTTTATTCTATTGCAATTCCCTACTATAACATAACTTTAAAGGCTAACAAAAATACATCAAATTACACAGAAATATATTTTCAGCTTTTGAAGGGTACTTAAGTAATTTGATTAAACTTAAGCCTGTTTCAAGTGGCTTGGACTTATGGAGACTTATGACATATAAAAGCTTCGATAAGCCTTTGTGACAAACGAAACTTTAATGTACCAGTAACTAGAAAAGTGCGGTTGCATATCTAATGTAGTTGCCACTATGATAAAATAAATTATCCGAGCCTGTTACAAATTTCAACTTCTGTAATTCAATACTGTCTTGATTTGTATAAATGCGTATTTTTCGTAATAATACTTAATACCTCTTTGTTATCTAATATATGATTTTCAAGAAACAATGGTGCCCGTGGAGGGTGTAGTCAATGAATCACATTTATCGAGGTAAAATAGTAGTAATATGTGTTGATACTTTTCATTCCATTAATAAATGTTAATACTTTTCTAGGAATATATGATGTGTTTCTGGGTTTAATATCTCTATCGGGTTAACACAATTTGTTGAATTTATAAAGTAACGCCTCATTATTATCTTCAGCTTAAATGGAGATGATAGCAACATGATGATAATGACGAAAAAGAAAAACAAGTCCAAAGACAAAAATTCAAAACAGGTATATCGTGATAATTCTTTGTTTTTGAAATCTAAATAATTGTTACATCTTTTTTACATAAGGTCTTAATGCGTTTATATTTTGTGTTTCGTTCTTTTTCTGTGAAGGGTTCTCAAAAGTCGAAGAAAAAAGAAAGACGTACTAAACAAAGCAACTCGCAGAAGCGAAAACTCAAGAAGGTTGAGGTTTGTGCATCAGTTTACGTGTTTGATCCATCCATCCTGCCTTAGAGAATAGACTTTGTTTGGTTTACATGTGACTGATTTCTTATCGTATGCAGGAGGACAAGGAAAAATCAGCTCTTTTGACCAAAAGCCTCGAGACATTAGAGTATGTGATAGTGTGAACTTGTGTCAGATACGTGAACTGTGTGAAAGTTGTAATTTTTCTTACCCTTTTATAAAATTTATCAGGAAGTACAAACTCCAGGACGATGCTTATTCACTCATGTGGTCGTCCAGCAATTTAGGCCAGGTTAGTGTTTTGTCCAACGCTTTGGAAAACTGTAGTTTTGGAAATTTGTGCTAATTTGTAATGTCTAAATATTCATAGGTTGAAACTGTTCGTGAGAAGCGCAGAAGGGAAATGCAATTTGCTGAGACGGAGTTGGTACTGCAGCATAATGATCGGCCTCTTAAAAGAAGATGCAGTGAAAATGATTCTGATGAGATCGAACCGATTGAACCCGAGTTAAGTGAAGTTTACTCTAGAGGTTCCCACAGTGATTCCCATATTGAGGCTCCTTCACTGGGACCTCTAGAGGCTCCTTCAGATTGTGTACACTATTTTTTCATCAATAGGAGCTTAAGAAATATAAACAATTTTATATAAGCTCATAAGTATGAAAACAATCCTAACTCAGAAATTTTAATTCCTTACTCGAAAAAACACCAAAAATCACATTTTTTCACCATAAATCACCACGATTCGCCCCCGGTTAGCTCTGATACCAATTGTAATGACAAGATTCACGTTGAGGAGGTCGGGGAAACTCGAAATAAAGGTTAAACATGGTAGAATTAGATTATTGAATGGGGAGGTGTGTATGTTTTCTAGAGAGAGAAAGTAAAGAAAACACACACACCTCCAAGTTACAAATGAGAATCCCACCCTCCTAGTTGAGACTAGGAGGGTATTTATACTATTTTACAAGCCTAACATTACACAAATGGCAAAACTATTCTATTGCAATTCCCTAATATAACATAACTTTAAAGGCTAACAAAAATATATCAAATTACACACAAATATATTTCCAGCTTTTGAAGGGTATTTAAGTAATTTGATTAAACTTAAGCCTGTTTCAAGTGGCATGGACTTATGGAGACTTATGACATATAAAAGCTTCCATAAGCCTTTGTGACAAACGAAACTTTAATGTACCAGTAACTAGAAAAGTGAGGTTGCATATCTAATGTAGTTACCACTATGATAAAATAAAGTATTCGAGCCTGTTACAAATTTAAACTTCTGTAATTCAATACTGTCTTGATTTGTATAAATGCGTATTTTTCGTAATAATACATAATACCTCTCTATTATCTGATATATGATTTTGCAGGAAACAATGGTGCCCGTGGAGGGTGTGCCCTAATTCCCGAACCACTTGAATCGATTCTACATGAAAATGTTTTTACGTGCACTACAGTTTCAGTGAGTTTCGAAGATAAAAATGCCCATACAAAATTAACCACCCAGGTAACTACATTCACACTTGTCAGGTGCGATGGTTTTATTTTGTTTCAAATGGTGTCAATTTATCGTATGCCTAATTATCACAATCGTATCATATTTCTAGTTATCAAAATCATACTACTTATCAAATCGTATCACAATCGTATCATATTTCTAATTATCACAATCGTATCATATTTCTAGTTATCAAAATCATACTACTTATCAAATTTATCGTATGGTATGACAAGTTTATTCAACTTAATTATTTACTCTTTTCATTTCAAAATATTCCCCAATAAAAAACACATAGTTTAAGAAAAACATAATTATCACTATTTTTCTCTCTTTTACTTTTTATATAATGATAATTTTATTCTTAACTAATTAAATACCTTTTTGGTCTGGATAATAATATTGAGACGGAGACGTGATTAACACTAATAAAAAAAAGTGTATATGTAAAAGAAATAAAAGATTGGTGCCCATTTTGTAAAGGATAAAAGACCCTAATCCCTTCTCAGCCATCATCTTCTTCTAGCAGTAGCACACATCCTTTCACTGCCAGTGCCGCTTCCTATAGGTAACCTTCTCTAACTATGAAACAATTTATTAGCTATGAAATTACATATTTCTAAAGGATAAAGGATATATGCAACGTTCATATGGACGGTATCACCACCGGTGTATATTACCGCCCATCATAAATTTTTGGCATAAATTTCATGCCGCCGGTATGCCCCATAAATTCATCCATACCGTTACCCACTCCTAGTGCCCACTAACAGCTCCGCCGCTATTAACCACCCACTCACCCTTCGCCGGATAACTTATAACATCAAGCCACGTGTCACTACCAACATCTTATTCTTATATCTTCAAGTAAGATCATATTCATTCAATTTAGGGGTATTATTATTTTAATTGCACATGTTTTTGTGTTTTATTTGCTTATTGAGATTCCGAAAACCACTATATTTTCGCTTATCAACTAGAGCGAGCTTATGTACTTAAACAACCCCAAACATATTTAGGGTATGTTTGGCGAAATGAGCTGGAGCCGGAAGTTGAAGCTTATATTTCTATGAAGTTGTTTGGTGAATTAGTTGGATCCCAAGCTTTTTAATGTAAAATCGCACAAAAATACATCAAATTACACACAAATATATTTCCAGCTTTTGCGTGATAATCTACTATATTTTGAAGGGTATTTAAGTAATTTGATTAACTATAAGCCTGTTTCAAGTGGCTTGGACTTATGGAGACTTATGACATATAAAAGCTTCCATAAGCCTTTGTGACAAACGAAACTTTAATGTACCAGTAACTAGAAAAGTGAGGTTGCATATCTAATGTAGTTGTCACTATGATAAAATAAAGTATCCGAGCCTGTTACAAATTTCAACTTCTGTAATTCAATACTGTCTTGATTTGTATAAATGCGTATTTTTCGTAATAATACTTAATACCTCTCTGTTATCTGATATATGATTTTGCAGGAAACAATGGTGCCCGTGGAGGGTGTAGTCAATGAATCACATTTATCGAGGTAAAATAGTAGTAATATGTGTTGATACTTTTCATTCTATTAATAAATGTTAATAATTTTCTAGGAATATATGATGTGTTTCTGGGTTTCATATCTCTATCGGGTTAACACAATTTGTTGAATTTATAAAGTAACGTCTCATTATTATCTTCAGCTTAAATGGAGATGATAGCAACATGATGATAATGACGAAAAAGAAAAACAAGTCCAAAGACAAAAATTCAAAACAGGTATATCGTGATAATTCTTGGTTTTTGAAATCTAAATAATTGTTACATCTTTTTTACATAAGGTCTTAATGCGTTGATATTTTGTGTTTCGTTCTTTTTCTGTGAAGGGTTCTCTAAAGTCGAAGAAAAAAGAAAGACGTACTAAACAAAGCAACTGCCAGAAGCGAAAACTCAAGAAGCTTGAAGTTTGTGCATCAGTTTATGTGTTTGATCCATCCATCCTGCCTTAGAGAATAGACTTTGTTTGGTTTACATGTGACTGATTTCTTATCGTATGCAGGAGGACAAGGAAAAATCAGCTCTTTTGACCAAAAGCCTCGAGACATTAGAGTATGTGATAGTGTGAACTTGTGTCAGATACGTGAACTGTGTGAAAGTTGTAATTTTTCTTACCCTTTTATAAAATTTATCAGGAAGTACAAACTCCAGGACGATGCTTATTCACTCATGTGGTCGTCCAGCAATTTAGGCCAGGTTAGTGTTTTGTCCAACGCTTTGGAAAACTGTAGTTTTGGAAATTTGTGCTAATTTGTAATGTCTAAATATTCATAGGTTGAAACTGCCCGTGAGAAGCGCAGATAGGAAATGCAATTTGCTAAGACGAGGTTGGTACTGCAGCATAATGATCGGCCTCTTAAAAGAAGATGCAGTGAAAATGATTCTGATGAGATCGAACCGATTGAACCCGAGTTAAGTGAAGTTTACTCTAGAGGTTCCCACAGTGATTCCCATATTGAGGCTCCTTCACTGGGACCTCTAGAGGCTCCTTCAGATTGTGTACACTATTTTTTCATCAATAGGAGCTTAAGAAATATAAACAATTTTATATAAGCTCATAAGTATGAAAAAAATCCTAACTCGGAAATTTTTATTCCTTACTCGGAAATTTTTGGGCCTAACTCGGAATATTTTCTACCTTGCTCGGAAGATTTTGGTCCTTGCTCGGAAAATTTTTTTTCTTACTCGGAGAAACACGTAACTTTTCTGAGAAAAAACACCAAAAATCACATTTTTTCACCATAAATCACCACGATTCTCCCCCCGGTAGCTCTGATACCAATTGTAATGACAAGATTCACGTTGAGGAGGTCGGGGAAACTCGAAATAAAGGTTAAACATGGTAGAATTAGATTATTGAATGGGAGGTGTGTATGTTTTCTAGAGAGAGAAAGTAAAGAAAACACACACACCTCCAAGTTACAAATGAGAATCCCACCCTCCTAGTTGAGACTAGGAGGGTATTAAACTATTTTACAAGCCTAACTTTACACAAATGGCAAAACTAGACCTTGTACTTTATTCTATTGCAATTCCCTACTATAACATAATTGTAAAGGCTAACAAAAATACATCAAATTACACACAAATATATTTTCAGCTTTTGAAGGGTATTTAAGTAATTCGATTAAACTTAAGCCTGTTTCAAGTGGCTTGGAATTATAGAGACTTATGACATATAAAAGCTTCCATAAGCCTTTGTGACAAACGAAACTTTAATGTACCAGTAACTAGAAAAGTGAGGTTGCGTATCTAATGTAGTTGCCACTATGATAAAATAAAGTATCCGAGCCTGTTACAAATTTCAACTTCTGTAATTCAATACTGTCTTGATTTGTATAAATGCGTATTTTTCGTAATAATACTTAATACCTCTCTGTTATCTGATATATGATTTTGCAGGAAACAATGGTGCCCGTGGAGGGTGTAGTCAATGAATCACATTTATCGAGGTAAAATAGTAGTAATATGTGTTGATACTTTTCATTCCATTAATAAATGTTAATACTTTTCTAGGAATATATGATGTGTTTCTGGGTTTAATATCTCTATCGGGTTAACACAATTTGTTGAATTTATAAAGTAACGTCTCATTATTATCTTCAGCTTAAATGGAGATGATAGCAACATGATGATAATGACGAAAAAGAAAAACAAGTCCAAAGACAAAAATTCAAAACAGGTATATCGTGATAATTCTTGGTTTTTGAAATCTAAATAATTGTTACATCTTTTTTACATAAGGTCTTAATGCGTTGATATTTTGTGTTTCGTTCTTTTTCTGTGAAGGGTTCTCAAAAGTCGAAGAAAAAAGAAAGACGTACTAAACAAAGCAACTCCCAGAAGCGAAAACTCAAGAAGCTTGAGGTTTGTGCATCAGTTTACGTGTTTGATCCATCCATCCTGCCTTAGAGAATAGACTTTGTTTGGTTTACATGTGACTGATTTCTTATCGTATGCAGGAGGACAAGGAAAAATCAGCTCTTTTGACCAAAAGCCTCGAGACATTAGAGTATGTGATAGTGTGAACTTGTGTCAGATACGTGAACTGTGTGAAAGTTGTAATTTTTCTTACCCTTTTATAAAATTTATCAGGAAGTACAAACTCCAGGACGATGTTTATTCACTCATGTGGTCGTCCAGCAATTTAGGCCAGGTTAGTGTTTTGTCCAACGCTTTGGAAAACTGTAGTTTTGGAAATTTGTGCTAATTTGTAATGTCTAAATATTCATAGGTTGAAACTGCCCGTGAGAAGCGCAGAAGGGAAATGCAATTTGCTAAGACGGGGTTGGTACTGCAGCATAATGATCGGCCTCTTAAAAGAAGATGCAGTGAAAATGATTCTGATGAGATCGAACCGATTGAACCCGAGTTAAGTGAAGTTTACTCTAGAGGTTCCCACAGTGATTCCCATATTGAGGCTCCTTCACTGGGACCTCTAGAGGCTCCTTCAGATTGTGTACGCTATTTTTTCATCAATAGGAGCTTAAGAAATATAAACAATTTTATATAAGCTCATAAGTATGAAAACAATCTAACTCGGAAAAATTTTGGGCCTAACTGGAAGATTTTCTTCCTTGCTCGGAAGATTTTGGTCCTTGCTCGGAAAATTTTTTTTCTTACTCGGAGAAACACGTAACTTTTCCGATAAAAAACACCAAAAATCACATTTTTTCACCATAAATCACCACGATTCGCCCCCGGTTAGCTCTGATACCAATTGTAATGACAAGATTCACGTTGAGGAGGTCGGGGAAACTCGAAATAAAGGTTAAACAAGGTAGAATTAGATTATTGAATGGGGAGGTGTGTATGTTTTCTAGAGAGAGAAACTATAGAAAACACACACACCTCCAAGTTACAAATGAGAATCCCACCCTCATAGTTGTGACTAGGAGGGTATTTATACTATTTTACAAGCCTAACTTTACACAAATGGCAAAACTAGACCTTGTACTTTATTCTATTGCAATTCCCTACTATAACATAACTTTAAAGGCTAACAAAAATACATCAAATTACACACAAATATATTTTCAGCTTTTGAAGGGTATTTAAGTAATTCGATTAAACTTAAGCCTGTTTCAAGTGGCTTGGACTTATGGAGACTTATGACATATAAAAGCTTCCATAAGCCTTTGTGACAAACGAAACTTTAATGTACCAGTAACTAGAAAAGTGAGGTTGCGTATATAATGTAGTTGCCACTATGATAAAATAAAGTATCCGAGCCTGTTACAAATTTCAACTTCTTTAATTCAATACTGTCTTGATTTGTATAAATACGTATTTTTCGTAATAATACTTAATACCTCTCTGTTATCTGATATATGATTTTGCAGGAAACAATGGTACCCGTGGAGGGTGTAGTCAATGAATCACATTTATCGAGGTAAAATAGTAGTAATATGTGTTGATACTTTTCATTCCATTAATAAATGTTAATACTTTTCTAGGAATATATGATGTGTTTCTGGGTTTAATATCTCTATCGGGCTAACACAATTTGTTGAATTTATAAAGTAACGTCTCATTATTATCTTCAGCTTAAATGGAGATGATAGCAACATGATGATAATGACGAAAAAGAAAAACAAGTCCAAAGACAAAAATTCAAGACAGGTATATCGTGATAATTCTTGGTTTTTGAAATCTAAATAATTGTTACATCTTTTTTACATAAGGTCTTAATGCGTTGATATTTTGTGTTTCGTTCTTTTTCTGTGAAGGGTTCTCAAAAGTCGAAGAAAAGAGAAAGACGTACTAAACAAAGCAACTACCAGAAGCGAAAACTCAAGAAGTTTGAGGTTTGTGCATCAGTTTACGTGTTTGATCCATCCATCCTGCCTTAAAGAATAGACTTTGTTTGGTTTACATGTGACTGATTTCTTATCGTATGCAGGAGGACAAGGAAAAATCAGCTCTTTTGACCAAAAGCCTCGAGACATTAGAGTATGTGATAGTGTGAACTTGTGTCAGATACGTGAACTGTGTGAAAGTTGTAATTTTTCTTACCCTTTTATAAAATTTATCAGGAAGTACAAACTCCAGGACGATGCTTATTCACTCATGTGGTCGTCCAGCAATTTAGGCCAGGTTAGTGTTTTGTCCAACGCTTTGGAAAACTGTAGTTTTGGAAATTTGTGCTAATTTGTAATGTCTAAATATTCATAGGTTGAAACTGCCTGTGAGAAGCGCAGAAGGGAAATGCAATTTGCTAAGATCGAACCGATTGAACCCGAGTTAAGTGAAGTTTACTCTAGAGGTTCCCACAGTGATTCCCATATTGAGGCTCCTTCACTGGGACCTCTAGAGGCTCCTTCAGATTGTGTACACTATTTTTTCATCAATAGGAGCTTAAGAAATATAAACAATTTTATATAAGCTCATAAGTATGAAAACAATCCTAACTCGGAAATTTTAATTCCTTACTCGGAAATTTTAATTCCTTACTCGGAAATTTTTGGGCCTAACTCGGAAGATTTTCTTCCTTGCTCGGAAGATTTTGGTCCTTGCTCGGAAATTTTTTTTCTTACTCGGAGAAACACGTAACTTTTCCGAGAAAAAACACCAAAAATTACATTTTTTCACCATAAATCACCACGATTCGCCCCCGGTTAGCTCTGATACCAATTATAATGACAAGATTCACGATGAGGAGGTCGGGGAAGCTCGAAATAAAGGTTAAACATGGTAGAATTAGATTATTGAATGGGGAGGTGTGTATGTTTTCTAGAGAGAGAAAGTAATGAAAACACACACACCTCCAAGTTACAAATGAGAATCCCACCCTCCTAGTTGAGACTAGGAGGGTATTAAACTATTTTACAAGCCTAACTTTACACAAATGGCAAAACTAGACCTTGTACTTTATTCTATTGCAATTCCCTACTATAACATAACTTTAAAGGCTAACAAAAATACATCAAATTACACACAAATATATTTTCAGCTTTTGAAGGGTATTTAAGTAATTTGATTAAACTTAAGCCTGTTTCAAGTGGCTTGGACTTATGGTGACTTATGACATATAAAAGCTTCCATAAGCCTTTGTGACAAACGAAACTTTAATGTACCAGTAACTAGAAAACTGAGTTTGCATATCTAATGTAGTTGCCACTATGATGATAAAATAAAGTATCCGAGCCTGTTACAAATTTCAACTTCTGTAATTCAATACTTTCTTGATTTGTATAAATGCGTATTTTTCGTAATAATACTTAATACCTCTCTGTTATCTGATATATGATTTTGCAGGAAACAATGGTGCCCGTGGAGGGTGTAGTAAATGAATCACATTTATCGAGGTAAAATAGTAGTAATATGTGTTGATACTTTTCATTCCATTAATATATGTTAATACTTTTTTAGAAATATATGATGTGTTTCTGGGTTTAATATCTCTATCGGGTTAACACAATTTGTTGAATTTATAAAGTAACGTCTCATTATTATCTTCAGCTTAAATGGAGATGATAGCAACATGATGATAATGACGAAAAAGAAAAACAAGTCCAAAGACAAAAATTCAAAACAGGTATATCGTGATAATTCTTGGTTTTTGAAATCTAAATAATTGTTACATCTTTTTTACATAAGGTCTTAATGCGTTGATATTTTGTGTTTCGTTCTTTTTATGTGAAGGGTTCTTAAAAGTCGAAGAAAAAATAAAGACGTACTAAACAAAGCAACTCCCAGAAGCGAAAACTCAAGAAGCTTGAGGTTTGTGCATCAGTTTACGTGTTTGATCCATCCATCCTGCCTTAGAGAATAGACTTTGTTTGGTTTACATGTGACTGATTTCTTATCGTATGCTGGAGGACAAGGAAAAATCAGCTATTTTGAACAAAAGCCGCGAGACATTAGAGTATGTGATAGTGTGAACTTGTGTCAGATAAGTGAACTGTATGAAAGTTGTAATTTTTCTTACCCTTTTATAAAATTTATTAGGAAGTACAAACTCCAGGACGATGCTTATTCACTCATGTGGTCGTCCAGCAATTTAGGCCAGGTTAGTGTTTTGTCCAACGCTTTGGAAAACTGTAGTTTTGTAAATTTGTGCTAATTTGTAATGTCTAAATATTCATAGGTTGAAACTGTCCGTGAGAAGCGCAGAAGGGAAATGCAATTTGCTAAGACGGGGTTGATACTGCAGCATAATGATCGGCCTCTTAAAAGAAGATGCAGTGAAAATGATTCTGATGAGATCGAACCGATTGAACCCGAGTTAAGTGAAGTTTACTCTAGAGGTTCCCACAGTGATTCCCATATTGAGGCTCCTTCACTGGGACCTCTAGAGGCTCCTTCAGATTGTGTACACTATTTTTTTCATCAATAGGAGCTTAAGAAATATAAACAATTTTATATAAGCTCATAAGTATGAAAACAATCCTAACTCGAAAATTTTAATTCCTTACTCGGAAATTTTTGGGCCTAACTCGGAAGATTTTCTTCCTTGCTCGAAAGATTTTGGTCCTTGCTCGGAAAAAAAATTTCTTACTCGGAGAAACACGTAACTTTTCCGTGAAAAAACACCAAAAATCACATTTTTTAACCATAAATGACCACGATTCGCCCCCGGTTAGCTCTGATACCAATTGTAATGACAAGATTCACGTTGAGGAGGTCGAGGCAACTCGAAATAAAGGTTAAACATGGTAGAATTAGATTATTGAATGGGGAGGTGTGTATTTTTTCTAGAGAGAGAAAGTAAAGAAAACACACACACCTCCAAGTTACAAATGAGAATCCCACCCTCCTAGTTGAGACTAGGAGGGTATTTATACTATTTTACAAGCCTAACTTTACACAAATGGCAAAACTAGACCTTGTACTTTATTCTATTGCAATTCCCTACTATAACATAACTTTAAAGGTGTGGGAAATAACCATATTGATTGTGTGGATCGGGTGGTCTTGGATGGTGGAAGAACATGATGTTCATGGTTGGAGTTAGTGAGAGAAAGCTAGAGAGATGGAAGGGAAAACTTGAAAGATTAGATTAGTAGGTGAAAATACACAAGAGTTCAACCCTTCCCAAGTGTGGGAAGGGGTTTATATACTAACTAATATTGGTGCCCCTAGTGGGCTGTGGAGTGAGCTGACAGTGGGGAAAGCCCCGACCCACTCCACAAATATAAATACGACTAATACTATTAATACTAATACTAATATTACTAAGCTAATATAAATAAGCCTACGAGCTATGTGATATGCTAAATAGATACTTGGGGTGATCGAACCTTCATATGAATATTTATATTCCTAACAATCTCCCCCTAAGGGAGGTCACCCCGGAAATAATAACTTGAATTCTAGCATTTGATCTTTTGATCTTGACTTCATAGCTCGTAGTCTTCGATTCTTCATTGTCTTGAAACATTGTGCATTCAGCAGTGGTCTTGTGATGACCGTTCTTTGTCTTGGATGATTTTGAGTATACTTCGAAACTATCATCCAACTTTTGTCTTCATGTCATCATTCAACAGTAGGTTTTCACGTGATGTGTTATTCTTTGAACCAACATGCTCACACTATTTGGTGTCATGATCTTTAGCATCAGAGTTTGCAGAAGCCGTGTTGAAGGTCTTTTTGGTTGATCATGACTTTGTAGAATTGCAATGATGGTGTAGTGTGAACATGTGGTAGAGGATTGGCATCTTTTCTGCAACCAGCTACAACAGCAACCAGCTATAGCATTCCACAGCTACAATCGCCAGAAGTTCCTGCATACGACAGTTAGCAACAAATCGACCGGTACTTACAGGTTCAGACTTCGAGATTGTTAACAGCATAGTGTGAAAACTCTCTCTAATCCTTACCAAGACCGTTCCTAATCGAAAACCCACAGAGGGCTTTTTAAGATCGAACCGTAGCACATCAACGATTAGGTGAGTCATTGGAGATCACTCCACGACTGTAGACCGTTAGAAACCGCCGTGACCACTAAGCGTAATCCATAAAGAATTATCGAAGTGACCTGCTTTCAGGGCTGCTTGATGTTGACCCTGGCAGGAATTTCCATTCAATCATTGAGAATTACATTTGTAAATTCCCTCATAAATGTTCTGGCAGATTGCTAAGATCTGCGTAGGACTCTTAAGATTACAACTGGTGTCCTTAACGTTGAACACCTAGTGTAGAAATAATTCGTGTCCCTATGAGATCTTATTATGCATCTCGTGGCTCTAGACTCTATAGTGCGTTTTGATTTAGTGAGCGAAGGCTGGAGAGGACTGCCACCTTTTCAATATCATCTAACTCGAAGTGAGATAGACGATAGGAATGTATTGAACTCCGTGACAATTGAAACAAGAATCCTTTGAGGGACCTTGAGTGGCTAGGGAGGGTTGTGCAGCGTATCACTAGGTCCATGATACTTTGTCTTCAATGTCAGCAATCAACCAAGTGATTCTGACAGCATATGAGTTGACCCGGTTTCTGCCTAAGTTGTAAGGAGGGCTATTTCTTTTCACCCTTTATCTTTACAATTCTTTTTAATTCTTCAACCCCTTCAGTGCTTACCGAGACTTCATAACTAACACTTTGTTGGGTTTGTTCCAGTGTTAGCTCCATCTCAGTCGGCACTCTTCCCTCATTCACTATTCTCCTTTTTAATCATACCTAAGGACTTCTAAACTAACTAGTGGATTGTCCCTGGGTAGATCCCTCCAGCTCTGGCGGGATCGTGGGAACTTGAGCCTAACCTAACCATCCTTATAACTCCATTACATTAAATAAAATGGTCGGTCTTTAATGTTCTTCCACAATAGCCATTTACCAAATCCTTGAAAAATCTCTCAAAGTGTTCATGATTCTGAAACACATTTTTGCAAACATTTGAGAGTTTTATATTTTTCAAATGCTCCCCCTCAACATGTGCTCGAGTAATTGTTTTATAAATTTGCACATGTCAGGTGAAGCTCGCATTTTTTGAATTGATCCACTTTCAGTGAACATGACCGATTCGAGACACGCTTACATCACTAGTTAGACTAGCTTGAAATTATTACCCGGCCTGATCAAGTCCACAGAAAGTTTCTCGAAATGGTACACTCTACTCAGATACGTCTTTTTCGAGACACGCTTACATCACTGGTTAGACCAGCTTGAAATTATTACCCGGCCGAGACGTATCCTTTCGATTGATGACAGCTCAAGATTCGTCAATTCATTGGTTAAGTCTGAGTCACGATCTCTTGCGATGCCAAATCCTTTTTTGTCCATTTGCTCCCCCTCAATATGTGCATCGATATACGAAAGAGTTTAGCACATATGGGAGAGCTTACATTTAAGTCCAAAACATCACATTTTCATCAGGTTTCATATTTAAATCACATTCTCTCCCCCGATCAAAAATTTCAAACCTTTTGAGATTTGTGATCCCAATTGATTTAAATAATTTAGAAAACATGGGAGAAAATGTGGTCAGGTTTAACATGTTCTGATGATGAAACATACTTTGCTCCCCCTTAAACTAAGAGGGAGATTCACTGCTCATTTTGCACAAGATATTGTTAATGACACGAATGATATTGACCTTTTTGCACAGATGATGTGATCATCCGCTTCTCTGAAGGAGTCATTGGTCAACATCGATTATCCATCCACCAACAAGAACGTCCAAGTATTGTGGTTCCCCACTTGGCGAGTTCGGAACAAATATTGCTTTGTTTCACTGAAGGTGGTGGTGGTGATGACGGTGTTGTTGTTGTTGTTGCTGCCGATGTTGTTGTCGTGGTGAATTCCGAGCCAATCAATAGAGTTTGAACGTCTGATCAAATGGTTAGAATGGGAACTGGTACATTCATTTTGGCTATGGAATATGCATAAGAATATCAACACAGATATACATACATACAGATACACTATTCCTAAATAGCTACCCTTCAGCAGCTTGCCACATTATAATACCAAGTTCATCTTATACTCAAACCACAATCAGGAACTACGTCAAACCACTATCTAGCAAGAAAAGCAAATACCAATCATGCACATGGCAATTCACACAGATATCAATATTCAACTCAGGAACTTAGGAACATGATTCTAATATGATAGCACTATACCTAAGCGATTCCTGAGAACATATGCACAATATCAACAACAATTATGCAGCAATCGACTAACAGAAGTCAGACAACATTTGAAACTCATTCATTCAGATCATACAAATGTCATAGGAGTATTCAAGAATATCAAACACATCTGGTTTTCTTACTTCTTTTAGGTTTTGAGTCTTAAAGTGTTTAGGGGATTAAACGAGGATTCCAAAGTGACACAAATGAACCTACTAGATATGTAAAGCTAGGAAACTATAAGCAAGTTGCACATAATGTCCTAAACTTTCTAGCAACCAACACATTAGGCCAATTGATATAAAGTTTTAGCAAGTTCCTCTTCACCTAATACCCCATTAACTACAAAACCATTTCTAACAAGTATGATTTAACCAATAAGTCCGTTTGATGATATAAAAATTGAATTCACTCTCCCCCTCAATCAATGACCATTTCTAACCATTTCTAGTCGTTGATTGAGTGACAAATTTTATGCACAATCCAAGTCAAACAAATTTCATACAACACATATTCACCAAGTGTCTCACAAATAATTTTCAGAAGAATCATAGAATGAAAACTATTTGTATACAAAGAAGACTTCTCTTCTTAATCAAGAAATGATGCACTGAAACGTACACCAGATCGAAGAAACATGGATATAAATTAATCCATGCCCAGGTGAACATCACCCAGTTGGAGGAACAGCCGTCTTTTTGGCGACGTGCTTTCCCCATTGTGAAGCGCGGGTTGCTATCTAAAGTAATAGCAAGCCATTTAGACATGTTTTAACAATCCATTTTAACTTCTGCTCGAGCTTCATTTAAAGACCTGTGCCATTATTGAATGACATTTCTAAGTCCGTAAATGTTATCGATAAACAGAAGACATGCCTAGGTGAAACTATTTTTGGTATTTTCTATTTTTCAATTTTTATGGTTTTTCTGGTTTTACGTTTCTCTATTTACAATTAGCATGATTTCTATGTATCTATTTACAAAAATGGTATAAGATATGAAAAAGAATGTAAGAAGCAAAATATATACAAGGATACGAACCAGAATCCATTACTCCTCAGCATTCTGAATCTTTTCCGCTTCCATCATTTAACTTGCTGAAGAGTAACGTGAGCACATTTAACCAGGGATTTATTCAGGCTTTTCACTCTCCCCTAATTAGTGCTCTCCCCCAATCTGACAACCTTTCTGATGAACACCCATAATAGAAAGAAGACTCTGGATGAACGCCCATAATATGAAGAAGTCTTTTGATAACCAAATGCATGTCGTCTTAAGTCTTCTAACACACCCGTCCTTGAGTAACGCCGTCAAAAACCTTAGGCATCTTTTCGTTAGTTTAAGTTGAGCCTCAACTGAAATCTAGCTTAACCCCACAACTCATCACACAAGAACTGTCATGAGGTTAAGCTAAACCACAAATTTAAGTCCAGTAACAACTTGATTTTAGCTTAACCTCACAACTCATCAAACAAGAACTGTCATGAGATTAGGTTAAAATCAAGTTGGACCTAACCTTAAACTACAGAACAACTTGAACCTAACTTAACTCCACAACTCATCAAACAAGAACTGTCATGGGATTAAGTTAAATATCAAGTTGTAAGAAAAGAGCTCAACATTTTTGAATGTAGAGAAGACTGAAGACTCGACCTTCTTCAAGATTGCCCAATGTGGAGGAACAGAATACCAATCATCTTCATCTCACCAAATGCCTTCCAGTAATCTTACATGTAACCCATCAACCCGCAGCGTACACATGAGACGATAACACACAGCAGAGAATGAAGAATAGACTGACAATTCGACCTTCTTCAGTCTTTAGTATAACACCAAAGTAACAAGTTGAACCACTGATCATCTATAGTATGTATCCATCCTTGGATATTAAGCCCTGATCACGTGAACCTGTTGTGCGTCCTTGATGTACACATTCTCTCTCCCCTGATGGTTACGATTAATCAGCCCATGACGTAATAGTGAAACGTAAATACCAAGGTAACAAGTTGAACCACTGATCATCTCTGCGGTTATCAACACCGGAATAAATGATTAAGCCCGATCACGTGAACCTGTTGTGCGTCCTTGGTGTACACATTTCTCTCCCCCATGATGGTTACGATTAATCGGAATCATCATCATGATGTGTACATGAAGCCTAATGACGTATACATGAAGCATCGACTAGAAACCCATTGTTGCTGATTGTACCAGCCCGTGAGAATATGTAGATTAGCATTCCATGACCATGTTCTTCAACACCTTGATAGACGGAAGAAGTAGTGTTGGAGAACCATGGTTTGCACGACTCCTGAACTGACGTATTCAGGAGTCGTATGACCATTTCTCAATCATCAACCAACATGTAGATTAATATTCACCCTTTCCCCCCCCCCCCTCAAAAAATTGCATATGCCTGCCAACTGCAATTTTTGATGATTGAACTAGTGAATATGAATACCATCAACGGTAAGTGGCTCCGCTTGACGGTTCTTGAAGACTGACATGTTGTTTATTCACTCTTTCCCCCCCTCAAAAATTGCATATGCCTGTCAACTGCAATTTTTGGTTGAATACGTGAATAAAAATATACTCCAATATGCGCCGATCCACTTGAAGACTGAATAAGCACGGAAAGAGCATAAAACTTGTTGATGAGAATGGCCATAAATAAGAAGATTCCTCTTCTTTTGAAGATAAAGTGCACTCAAGCGTACACTTTTCTTTTCTTTGAAGAACGAGACCTGCACTGATGTGTACAGACGTCATAACCAATGAAGAGCGAGGCCTGCACTGACTTGTACAGACGTCATAATGTTGAAGAGCGAGGCCTGCACTGACTTGTACAGACGTCATAATCTCTCTCTTTACTACTTCTCTCGACTAACTCCATACCAACCCCATTATCATTCTATCGGCTTGATGTCGTGACCACTGATGGAGAAAAGCCCAATATGATGAACTTGAGACTGAAGTAACATAACCCGAACTTGTGACTTAAACTTGTACTAATGTGAGACAAAGAGCGGTGTAGAGACTTCGTGCAACACTGAATCCCTAAATACTCTATACTCTTCAACCAACCAACCATCAAGTATAAGACGTACATCACCTCTTGGATATCCACAACTTCGTGTGACACTGAGCACTACAACGTGACTCCTTAAAGTGATAGTTATTTTGTAATAGAGAGAAAGAAAAAATAACCAGATATCTAAGTCCTCGTCATTGTAAACGTTGAAAGCTCGAACAAGGATCTCGAAGAATCTTCATCCAACCTCTCCGATACCTTCAGATACTAAGTACACGCACCCATGAAATTTCACTTCAGACTCAAATAAATAATACTGAATTAACGCCGTAGTCACATCTTGACGATTAAATGCCCCAATCTAGCCATTTATGATATATCGACTGAACTTTGATAATGGTTTTAACCCGATCATGGTTAAGAGCGCATAGTCCATCATCACGGGATTTTACAAATCTATGATTTAAACCGAGAAATAAGTTCTTTCTCGGGAATTTACAAAACCAAGAAGAAACCGTGAGACAGTAACAGATTGAATGTGGCATGACTGATTTGGTTTTGGTGAACATCAGTTTGGGTTAAGAATATCCAGTGAGAATTACAGATCGCATCACAACATTTAAAACCTTCGGCCAACTAACCAACCTTGTACACAGATTAGTGACCACTTGATGAAGAACACCCGATATACCAATACTGAAAACTGAAGTAGAAGTCCCCAAATTTGTTACTTAAGCTTGCACTAACGTTGGAAGAACGGTGTAGAGAATTAATGCTTGATGAAGCGAAAAGTGTACCGCTTTTAAGGGGTCATTTAAGCCTTAAATCGTATTTATTTGATCAAATATTGCCCTAAATCGTTCCTTTTGTCATTTTAGGTACTTTTGAGGAGAAATCTGGAAAAGGAGGCATTTTGGACGTTTTTGGAGCATAAAAGTGAAGAAAACGGCAAAGTCTCAAAAATCGGCTAAAAGTTACCTTTGACGGCGTCACATTTTACTCTGGACGGCGTCATGCCTTGGCAAGAAAAGGTGGACGTGAAATTTACTCATGATAAGCCAGTGAAAATAGCATGTGAATTCTGACGGCGTCACGCTTTAACTTGATCAAGGGCGTCACGGCTTAAATCAAAGAGGGACGGCGTCACGTTCAAGGTTCGACGGCGTCAAGCCTTGATAAGCCAGAATGGATTTTTGAAGAGCTAAAGAGGGACGGCGTCAAGAAGGTCATCCGGGAACCCTAGAAGCGGCGAGGTGACGGCGTCACAATCCATAAGGTGACGCCGTCAGATGTAAAAGTCTATATATAGTTTTCTAATTTTTTGTCATAAGAGAGAGCTTAGTGTGTGGAATTTTGGGAGAAAAACCCTAAGACGATTTTAGCTTCTTTTTCAAGGCTTTTTGCCTTGAGATCTTCCATGTTACATTGAAAGATAAGTTATCAATTAATCATTCAATATGTCTATGTGTTGTTTGATTTTATCTTGTTCTTGTCTTTTGTTTAACATGTTAGGCTAGATTTATCTTGTGTTTGCTTAGATCTAATGAAACCTAGCTATTGATTATTTGTTATTAGTGTGTTATTAGTTGTATTGGATGATTGTTTATCTATGTTAGGCTTAAGAAAACTGGCTAACTTCCTATTCGGTAACTTGCTTGAACGTCTTAAGAAACATGAACCAAATGCGTACTAAAGGTTTTTATGGTTGTATTTAATGCACAAGCGAATTCTAGTGATCCCATGTTAGGAGCTTCCTAGCCGGCTCGACATAGGAGTGAAGTAGGAGCTTGTAGAGTTGGGGAAGTACGTACGCCACCCCACGAATGGTATTAAGGAATACACCCGTCATCCACGCGACTAATACACACTAATCAACCGGTAAAAGATAGTTAGGGAGTAAGGAAATCTAAGTAAACACATTTCTCTACACATAAGTTTCTCTCCAACATTTTCATTTTTGTTATTTTATTTTATTTGCATTTGTAGTAATTTGGGTTAGTTGACTAGCAACTAATTCCGCCCACTCTTTCAAACCCGAGATTTTACTTGCTTTCATAAAAATATAAAAACATAAAAAGAATCTTCCTCAACCCTTAGACCTAATTAGAGTAGCCTTTCACACCTAACGAACACTATTCCCTGTGGAGAACGATCAATCCCCCGTACTTACCACTACACTATACTACATCGGTCAGGTACACTGCCTGGTGGGGTTGTAAGCCTCTTGGGATCCCTCGAGAGGTAAAACCTGTTGTAAGGTTGCAAAACCCACGCATCAATGCTCCAAGCAAATCTCTAAGTGCTCAATGCCCAATCAAAGTATGAGACATTAACACCTCTTGCGATTATCGACAACGTCATTGACGTGTGACACTGAGTACTCCAATATACTCTTAAGTGATAGTTACCCCGACTGCTGGTAACTAGATAACCCAAGTCTTCAACTTATATCTTAAGCACGAGCAAGTTATCATTGAAATCATGCATCCAACCAACCCCGATTTCAAGATAAAATAGGTAGACTCTTTCGTAAAATCCAACTTCACTCTCAAACAAGGAATACCAAATTAACTTCGTGATCATCTTTTACTGTTGACTAGCCAAAAGGAGAAGAAACATGCGCTAATTCTCCCCCTCAAAAAGAACATGAAATGACCTTTTTGCCAAAGTTGAGAGTCCGTGATGGTTGTGAATTTGTCAGGCACAATACATGGAAAGAGACAAATAAAGCTATTGCAACGAAGATGGTGATTGAGACTCTCTTGAAGTAACCCCTTACTTGTCTCCTCGTCAATTGTTTAGCAGATTAATAAATTCCCTGAAGCTCATTATATGACAAAACCGCTTGATGAAATATGTTTAACTTTAGAATGTAAAAGGTTAAACCATGTCTCTGAACAACCACCTCTTGTCTTTAAGTCTGACCACCTCTTGAGAAGATCTTGTACTACAATCCCATTAGAAGCTTGAGAGACAACAATCACTTGATGAAGCTTGATAAATAACAAGTTTGCGACTTATACTTGCACTAAATTTGTGATTTAGAACCTATATTGAGCACAACAACGTAACTCCTTTAAATATAGGTAGTGATATATACCCAACCTTCCATCCTTTATTGTATATATTCACTTCTTGAACATCCAAGTCTAATCACCTTAAATACGCTCGAGCAAGGGTCATCAAACATCGTGCATCCATCCACCCCGAGATGTTTGTGACACTAAGTACACCAACCCGTGAAGAAACACGCCAACCAAGTTACCATAATTTCCCAATTCCTGCCGATCTCGAAGCACAAACTTATCCCGAGAAGATAGTCAAACCCCGTAAGTTTTATTATGACAAAATCCATGTCCCTCCTACTTGTCCAAAATTGATTTGACGGGATTTTACTACTCTTGAGATTTAAACCGAGAAATCGAATCTTTCGCGGGATTTTCTAAAATCTACAAGAGAAACCGTCAAATCAATAAGAACAACTAAGAGTGAATTGCAATACTAATCTTTAAAATTCAAGTCAAAGAAGTCAAATCACAACTTGATCAGATCGCAACAAGTCAAGTCACAGGTTGTCAATTTGCAGCAAGTCAGATTGCAATCAACCAAATCACAATTAGTCAAATCGCAAGTGTCAACTTGCAACGTCAAATTACAATTGGTCAGATTGCTATCAGTCAAGTCGCCACAAGTCAAAACGCAACTTGACAAATCGCAATTATAAACAAATTGTTATTTGTCAGCTATAACTCAAATTGCAAAGATCAAATTGCAGGCTCACTCAAATCGTAGGCTCCAATAGGACAGTGATGGCAAATCCACAACTCTGAAATCACGTTGACCTTCATATACCCAAAGATATTCTTCCCAACCCAAAATAATGAATCTCGAATAATTGAAGCACACTCGAAATTCTTGACCAGAAAAAAAATCTTTACCAACCGATGAGTTTGATCTTGTGATAATAACCAATAATATTCAACAAAACATATACCAAAAACAATTCGACCATGTGCAATTTGTCTAACAACAGACTAAGCCCAATGACCAAATATGAATTCCTAATAGCAGACCAGTTTAACACAGCCCAAGGAAAATTATGGGTCGGCCCAATGAAGAATCCAGTATACGTCCACTCCCAATCACTTATCCCTAATTCTTGAACTATAACATACCCTAATCATTTGCTATATAATCACACTAATCCCACAAAACTAACCCTAATCTCTTATAAAATCCGCCCCTTTCACTCTAACCTAACTGCTCCTCTAACTCACCCAGATCACAGCAAGTCCTCCCATATCATCTCATAATCATCATCAGAACCACAATCCGATACATCATTACAGTTGAACAACCACGAATCCTAATCCAATGTCTTCATTTACGGAACAATCCGAATCAAGAAATTAATTAGAAGCCTTCATGATCCTAGGATTCACTGGTAGGTTCTTGTTGTGATGTCTTTATGTGTTCTCCATTTAAACCGAACAAAAGAAACGATATAACACACTTGTTATATTTCTTTCTTTATAATTTGGATATTGAGAACAAGATCAATGATGATTTACTTTCTTTTGTATGATCGACCTTTAAAGGTTTGATGTTTCTTTGAGATACACGAAAGAAAGGAAACTGAGATCGAATGATTCATTTTCAGTTTGAGTCATAACGAATCAAGAAAAAGAGATAACATAATTGTTATATTCTTTATCTTCCTGGTATCGGATATTTAAATTGAGACATAATCATCAAATTAAATTTGTGAGTATGAATCTCTTTTGATAGAGTGACTTTAGGGGTCTGTTTTCATTTGATTCGAGTTGATTTGGGGAGTGAAGGTGAGATGTGGATGAATACAGGATTAACTACTGGTTGTGGTAATAGATGATGGTATATGATTTGATGCTCAGTTATGTTGTGAATTTGTTGTAGTATTAATTGTTGTTGTCTGATGATTGTTGTTCAAATGGTTATGGTCTTTGTCATTGCTTCATCTCCCTCTATTTTGTTTCACCTTTATCAACCCAGACAAGTCGCATGTATGCAATACACACAAGCCGCATCTGTGCAAACACACAAGCCGCATATGTACAAAACACACAAGCCGCATCTGTTGCAAAACACACAAGCCGCATCTGTGCACAACACATAAGCCGCATTTGTGCACAACACACAAGCCGCATACAAGTAAGAACACAAACCGCACCCATGAAATGGCAGACAAACCGCATCGATGAACAGATAGACAAACAGCATCGATGAACATGGAGACAAACCGCATCAATAAACATACAGACAAACCGCATCTTTGACCAGTCAAAGCTGTCACTTTCACCCATTTTTGTCTTTATGCCGGTTTTAGTTAAAAACCAAAACAGTATGCTTAGACCATACAAACCGCATCCTCTTTTTGCAGCTACAATCCAAACTACAATCCCAAGATGACACAAACCGCATACAAGAACATAGCATTTTTACACAAACAGCACCCAAGAATAATCATTCCAACAAGTACACAAACTGCTGCTATGAACATAACACCACAAACCCATCTAATCACTTCTCAAGTATGAACACCATAGAAAACAGAAGTAACCATGTTTAAAACATGTCTTAAAGACAATCGTTTGAAACAAATAAGCCGCAAACATCAAGATTAAAACCTTTTAAGACATATTTGACCATGAATTATGAAAAACTGCAGAATGAGCCACATCAACACTGCCACTATGAACATATGAAGCCTTTGCATATTTGACCATATCAACACTGCCAAGAACATCCTCTTAAGTTAGGATGCACTTAAAGCATCTCAAATGAGCCACACAAAATGCTCTACGACAACACAAAAACCAACAGAGTTTGAACTTGGCAAAGATGTTACTTGTTAAAGATAAAGCCCAAATGCACCATGGATGTTACTGTTAAATCCCAAAGACACAGATTATCTTATCATGACACAAATACTTCTTAGCACAAATACTTTAAGTCAACCATGTTTTCGAATCACACAAGGAAAAAAACCAAAACCAGTCCACCATGTTTGACCACACCCACGTTTGACCAAGACTATACGAATAGAGAAAGAACACATCTGGGAAAAGAAATAGATCGAACATAAAAAAAATAACTAGACCAGATCTTCAACTTTTTATTCGAATAGAACAAAGAAATAAAGACAAGAAAAATAGACACTGCAAATCCAAGCACAATCACTCGAACCTAGCCATGGCTCTTGATACCAATTGTGGGAAATAACCATATTGATTGTGTGGATCGGGTAGTCTTGGATGGTGGAAGAACATGATGTTCATGGTTGGAGTTAGTGAGAGAAAGCTAGAGAGATGGAAGGGAAAACTTGAAAGATTAGATTAGTAGGTGAAAATACACAAGAGTTCAAACCCTTCCCAAGTGTGGGAAGGGGTTTATATACTAACTAATATTGGTGCCCCTAGTGGGCTGTGGAGTGAGCTGACAGTGGGGAAAGCCCCGACCCACTCCATAAATATAAATACGACTAATACTATTAATACTAATACTAATATTACTAAGCTAATATAAATAAGCCTACGAGCTATGTGATATGCTAAATAGATACTTGGGGTGATCGAACCTTCATATGAATATTTATATTCCTAACAAAAGGCTAACAAAAATACATCAAATTACGCACAAATATATTTTCAGCTTTTGAAGGGTATTTAAGTAATTTGATTAAACTTAAGCCTGTTTCAAGTGGCTTGGACTTATGGAGACTTATGACATATAAAAGCTTCCATAAGCCTTTGTGACAAACGAAACTTTAATGTACCAGTAACTAGAAAAGTGAGGTTGCATATCTAATGTAGTTGCCACTATGATAAAATAAAGTATCCGAGCCTGTTACAAATTTTAACTTCTGTAATTCAATACTGTCTTGATTTGTATAAATGCGTATTTTTCGTAATAATACTTAATACCTCTCTGTTATCTGATATATGATTTTGCAGGAAACAATGGTGCCCGTGGAGGGTGTAGTCAATGAATCACATTTATCGAGGTAAAATAGTAGTAATATATGTTGATACTTTTCATTCCATTAATAAATGTTAATACTTTTCTAGGAATATATGATGTGTTTCTGGGTTTAATATCTTTATCGGGTTAACACAATTTGTTGAATTTATAAAGTAACGTCTCATTATTATCTTCAGCTTAAATGGAGATGATAGCAACATGATAATTATGACGAAAAAGAAAAACAAGTCCAAAGACAAAAATTCAAAACAGGTATATCGTGATAATTCTTGGTTTTTGAAATCTAAATAATTGTTACATCTTTTTTACATAAGGTCTTAATGCGTTGATATTTTGTGTTTCGTTCTTTTTCTGTGAAGGGTTCTCAAAAGTCGAAGAAGAAACAAAGACGTACTAAACAAAGCAACACCCAGAAGCGAAAACACAAGAAGCTTGAGGTTTGTGCATCAGTTTACGTGTTTGATCCATCCATCATGCCTTAGATAATAGAATTTGTTTGGTTTACATGTGACTGATTTCTTATCGTATGCAGGAGGACAAGGAAAAATCAGCTATTTTGACCAAAAGCCTCGAGACATTAAATTATGTGATAGTGTGAACTTGTGTCAGATACGTGAACTGTGTGAAAGTTGTAATTTTTCTTACCCTTTTATAAAATTTATCAGGAAGTACAAACTCCAGGACGATGCTTATTCACTCATGTGGTCGTCCAGCAATTTAGGCCAGGTTAGTGTTTTGTCCAACGCTTTAGAAAACTGTAGTTTTGGAAATTTGTGCTAATTTGTAATGTCTAAATATTCATAGGTTGAAACTGCCCGTGAGAAGCGCAAAAGGGAAATGCGATTTGCTAAGACGGAGTTGGTACTGCAGCATAATGATCAGCCACTTAAAAGAAGATGCAGTGAAAATGATTCTGATGAGATCGAACCGATTGAACCCGAGTTAAGTGAAGTTTACTCTAGAGGTTCCCACAGTGATTCCCATATTGAGGCTCCTTCACTGGGACCTCTAGAGGCTCCTTCAGATTGTATACACTATTTTTTCATCAATAGGAGCTTAGGAAATATAAACAATTTTATATAAGCTCATGAGTATGAAAACAATCCTAACTCGGAAATTTTAACTCCTTACTCGGAAATTTTTGGGCCTAACTCGGAAGATTTTCTTCCGTGCTCGGAAGATTTTGGTCCTTGCTGGGAAATTTTTTTTCTTACTCGGAGAAACACGTAACTTTTCCGAGAAAAAACACCAAAAATCACATTTTTTCACCATAAATCACCATGATTCGCCCCCGGTTAGCTCTGATACCAATTGTAATGACAAGATTCACATTGAGGAGGTCGGGGAAACTCGAAATAAAGGTTAAACATGGTAGAATTAGATTATTGAATGGGGAGGTGTGTATGTTTTCTAGAGAGAGAAAGTAAAGAAAACACACACACCTCCAAGTTACAAATGAGAATCCCACCCTCCTAGTTGAGACTAGGAGGGTATTAAACTATTTTACAAGCCAAACTTTACACAAATGGCAAAACTAGACCTTGTACTTTATTCTATTGCAATTCCCTACTATAACATAACTTTAAAGGCTAACAAAAATACATCAAATTACACAGAAATATATTTTCGGCTTTTGAATGGTATCTAAGTAATTTGATTAAACTTAAGCCTGTTTCAAGTGGCTTGGACTTATGGAGACTTATGACATATAAAAGCTTCCATAAGCCTTTGTGACAAACGAAACTTTAATGTACCAGTAACTAGAAAAGTGAGGTTGCATATCTAATGTAGTTGCCACTATGATAAAATAAAGTATCCGAGCCTGTTACAAATTTCAACTTCTGTAATTCAATACTGTCTTGATTTGTATAAATGCGTATTTTTCGTAATAATACTTAATACCTCTCTGTTATCTGATATATGATTTTGCAGGAAACAATGGTGCCCGTGGAGGGTGCAGTCAATGAATCACATTTATCGAGGTAAAATAGTATTAATATGTGTTGATACTTTTCATTCCATTAATAAATGTTAATACTTTTCTAGGAATATATGATGTGTTTCTGGGTTTAATATCTCTATCGGGTTAACACAATTTGTTGAATTTATAAAGTAACGTCTCATTATTATCTTCAGCTTAAATGGAGATGATAGCAACATGATGATAATGACGAAAAAGAAAAACAAGTCCAAAGACAAAAATTCAAAACAGGTATATCGTGATAATTCTTGGTTTTTGAAATGTAAATAATTGTTACATCTTTTTAACATAAGGTCTTAATTCGTTGATATTTTGTGTTTCCTTCTTTTTCAGTGAGGGGTTCTCAAAAGTCGAAGAAAAAAGAAAGACGTACTAAACAAAGCAACTCCCAGAAGCAAAAACTCAAGAAGCTTGAGGTTTGTGCATCAGTTTACGTATTTGATCCATCCATCCTGCCTTAGAGAATAGACTTTGTTTGGTTTACATGTGACTGATTTCTTATCGTATGCAGGAGGACAAGGAAAAATCAGCTCTTTTGACCAAAAGCCTCGAGACATTAGAGTATGTGATAGTGTGAACTTGTGTCAGATACGTGAACTGTGTGAAAGTTGTAATTTTTCTTACCCTTTTATAAAATTTATCAGGAAGTACAAACTCCAGGACGATGCTTATTCACTCATATGGTCGTCCTGCAATTTAGGCCAGGTTAGTGTTTTGTCCAACGCTTTGGAAAACTGTAGTTTTGGAAATTTGTGCTAATTTGTAATGTCTAAATATTCATAGGTTGAAACTGCTCGTGAGAAGCGCAGAAGGGAAATGCAATTTGCTAAGACGGGGTTGGTACTGCAGCATAATGATCGGCCTCTTATAAGAAGATGCAGTGAAAATGATTCTGATGAGATCGAACCGATTGAACCCGAGTTAAGTGAAGTTTACTCTAGAGGTTCCCACAGTGATTCCCATATTGAGGCTCCTTCACTGGGACCTCTAGAGGCTCCTTCAGATTGTGTACACTATTTTTTCATCAATAGGAGCTTAAGAAATATAAACAATTTTATATAAGCTCATAAGTATGAAAACAATCCTAACTCGGAAATTTTAATTCCTTACTCGGAAATTTTTGGGCCTAACTCGGAAGATTTTCTTACTTGCTCGGAAGATTTTGGTCCTTGCTCGGAAAATTTTTTTCTTACTCGGAGAAACACGTAACTTTTCCGAGAAAAAACACCAAAAATCACATTTTTTCACCATAAGTCACCACGATTCGCCCCCGGTTAGCTCTGATACCAATTGTAATGACAAGATTCACGTTGAGGAGGTCGGGGAAACTCGAAATAAAGGTTAAACATGGTAGAATTAGATTATTGAATAGGGAGGTGTGTATGTTTTCTAGAGAGAGAAAGTAAAGAAAACACACACACCTCCAAGTTACAAATGAGACTCCCACCCTCCTAGTTGAGACTAGGAGGGTTTTTATACTATTTTACAAGCCTAACTTTACACAAATGGCTAAACTAGACCTTGTACTTTATTCTATTGCAATTCCCTACTATAACATAACTTTAAAGGCTAACAAAAATACATCAAATTACACACAAATATATTTTCAGCTTTTAAAGGGTATTTAAGTAATTTGATTAAACTTAAGCCTGTTTCAAGTGGCTTGGACTTATGGAGACTTATGACATATAAAAGCTTCCATAAGCCTTTGTGACAAACGAAACTTTAATGTACCAGTAACTAGTAAAGTGAGGTTGCATATCTAATGTAGTTGCCACTATGATAAAATAAGGTATCCGAGCCTGTTACAAATTTCAACTTCTGTAATTCAATACTGTCTTGATTTGTATAAATGTGTATTTTTCGTAATAATAATTAATACCTCTCTGTTATCTGATATATGATTTTGCAGGAAACAATGGTGCCCGTGGAGGGTGTAGTCAATGAATCACATTTATCGAGGTAAAATAGTAGTAATATGTGTTGATACTTTTCATTCCATTAATAAATGTTAATACTTTTCTAGGAATATATGATGTGTTTCTGGGTTTAATATCTCTATCGGGTTAACACAATTTGTTGAATTTATAAAGTAACGTCTCATTATTATCTTCAGCTTAAATGGAGATGATAGCAACATGATGATAATGACGAAAAAGAAAAACAAGTCCAAAGACAAAAATTCAAAACAGGTATATCGTGATAATTCTTGGTTTTTGAAATCTAAATAATTGTTACATCTTTTTTACATAAGGTCTTAATGCGTTGATATTTTGTGTTTCGTTCTTTTTCTGTTAAGGGTTCTCAAAAATCGAAGAAAAAAGAAAGACGTACTAAACAAAGCAACTCCAATAAGCGAAAACTCAAGAAGCTTGAGGTTTGTGCATCAGTTTACGTGTTTGATCCATCCATCCTGCCTTAGAGAATAGACTTTGTTTGATTTACATGTGACTGATTTCTTATCGTATGCAGGAGGACAAGGAAAAATCAGCTCTTTTGACCAAAAGCCTCGAGACATTAGAGTATGTGATAGTGTGAACTTGTGTCAGATACGTGAACTGTGTGAAAGTTGTAATTTTTCTTACCCTTTTATAAAATTTATCAGGAAGTACAAACTCCAGGACGATGCTTATTCACTCATGTGGTCGTCCAGCATTTTAGGCCAGGTTAGTGTTTTGTCCAACGCTTTGGAAAACTGTAGTTTTAGAAATTTGTGCTAATTTGTAATGTCTAAATATTCATAGGTTGAAACTGCCCGTGAGAAGCGCAGAAGGGAAATGAAATTTGCTAAGACGGGGTTGGTACTGCAGCATAATGATCGGCCTCTTAAAAGAAAATGCAGTGAAAATGATTTTGATGAGATCGAACCGATTGAACCCGAGTTGAGTGAAGTTTACTCTAGAGGTTCCCACAGTGATTCCTATATTGAGGCTCCTTCACTGGGACCTCTAGAGGCTCCTTCAGATTGTATTCACTATTTTTTCATCAATAGGAGCTTAAGAAATATAAACAATTTTATATAAGCTCATAAGTATGAAAACAATCCTAACTCGGAAATTTTAATTCCTTACTCGGAAATTTTTGGGCCTAACTCGGAAGATTTTCTTCCTTGCTCGAAAGATTTTGGTCCTTGCTCGGAAATTTTTTTTCTTACTCGGAGAAACACGTAACTTTTCCGAGAAAAAACACTAAAAATCATATTTTTTCACCATAAATCACCACGATTCGCCCCCGGTTAGCTCTGATACCAATTGTAATGACCAGATTCACGTTGAGGAGGTCGGGGAAACTCGAAATAAAGGTTAAACATGGTAGAATTAGATTATTGAAAGGGAGATGTGTATGTTTTCTAGAAAGAGAAAGTAAAAGAAAACACACACACCTCCAAGTTACAAATGAGAATCCCACCCTCCTAGTTGAGACTAGGAGGGTTTTTATACTATTTTACAAGCCTAACTTTACACAAATGGCAAAACTAGACCTTGTACTTTATTCTATTGCAATTCCCTACTATAACATAACTTTAAAGGCTAACAAAAATACATCAAATTACACACAAATATATTTTCAGCTTTTAAAGGGTATTTAAGTAATTTGATTAAACTTAAGCCTATTTCAAGTGGCTTGGACTTATGGAGACTTATGACATATAAAAGCTTCCATAAGCCTTTGCGACAAACGAAACTTTAATGTACCAGTAACTAGAAAAGTGAGGTTGCATATCTAATGTAGTTGCCACTATGATAAAATAAAGTATTCGAGCCTGTTACAAATTTCAACTTCTGTAATTCAATACTGTCTTGATTTGTATAAATGCGTATTTTTCGTAATAATACTTAATACCTCTCTGTTATCTGATATATGATTTTGTAGGAAACAATGGTGCCCGTGGATGGTGCAGTCAATGAATCACATTTATCGAGGTAAAATAGTAGTAATATGTGTTGATACTTTTCATTCCATTAATAAATGTTAATACTTTTCTAGGAATATATGATGTGTTTCTGGGTTTAATATCTCTATCGGGTTAACACAATTTGTTGAATTTATAAAGTAACGTCTCATTATTATCTTCAGCTTAAATGGAGATGATAGCAACATGATGATAATGACGAAAAAGAAAAACAAGTCCAAAGACAAAAATTCAAAACAGGTATATCGTGATAATTCTTGGTTTTTGAAATCTAAATAATTGTTACATCTTTTTTACATAAGGTCTTAATGCGTTGATATTTTGTGTTTCGTTCTTTTTCTGTGAAGGGTTCTCAAAAGTCGAAGAAAAAAGAAAGACGTACTAAACAAAGCAACTCCCAGAAGCGAAAACTCAAGAAGCTTGAGGTTTGTGCATCAGTTTACGTGTTTGATCCATCCATCCTGCCTTAGAGAATAGACTTTGTTTGGTTTACATGTGACTGATTTCTTATCGTATGCAGGAGGACAAGGAAAAATCAGCTCTTTTGACCAAAAGCCTCGAGACATTTATCAGGAAGTACAAACTCCAGGACGATGCTTATTCACTCATGTAGTCGTCCAGCAATTTAGGCCAGGTTAGTGTTTTGTCCAACGCTTTGGAAAACTGTAGTTTTGGAAATTTGTGCTAATTTGTAATGTCTAAATATTCATAGGTTGAAACTGCCCGTGAGAAGCGCAGAAGGGAAATGCAATTTGCTAAGACGGGGTTGGTACTGCAGCATAATGATCGGCCTCTTAAAAGAAGATGCAGTGAAAATGATTCTGATGAGATCGAACCGATTGAACCCGAGTTAAGTGAAGTTTACTCTAGAGGTTCTCACAGTGATTCCCATATTGAGGCTCCTTCACTGGGACCTCTAAAGGCTCCTTCAGATTGTGTACACTATTTTTTCATCAATAGGAGCTTAAGAAATATAAACAATTTTATATAAGCTCATAAGTATGAAAACAATCCTAACTCGGAAATTTTAATTCCTTACTCGGAAAATTTAATTCCTTACTCGGAAATTTTTGGGCCTAACTCGGAAGATTTTGGTCCTTGCTCGGAAATTTTTTTTTTCTTACTCGGAGAAACACGTAACTTTTTCGAGAAAAAACACCAAAAATCACATTTTTTCACCATAAATCACCACGATTCGCCCCAGGTTAGCTCTGATACCAATTGTAATGACAAGATTCACGTTGAGGAGGTCGGGGAAACTCGAAATAAAGGTTAAACATGGTAGAATTAGATTATTGAATAGGGAGGTGTGTATCTTTTCTAGAGAGAGAAAGTAAAGAAAACACATACACCTCCAAGTTACAAATGAGAATCCCACCCTCCTAGTTGAGACTAGGAGGGTATTTATACTATTTTACAAGCCTAACTTTACACAAATGGCAAAACTAGACCTTGTACTTTATTCTATTGCAATTCCCTACTATAACATAACTTTAAAGGCTAACAAAAATACATCAAATTACACACAAATATATTTTCATCTTTTGAAGGGTATTTAAGTAATTTGATTAAACTTAAACCTGTTTGAAGTGGCTTGGACTTATGGAGACTTATGACATATAAAAGCTTCCATAAGCCTTTGTGACAAACGAAACTTTAATGTACCAGTAACTAGAAAAGTGAGGTTGCATATCTAATGTAGTTGCCACTATGATAAAATAAAGTATCCGAGCCTGTTACAAATTTCAACTTCTGTAATTCAATACTGTCTTGATTTGTATAAATGTGTATTTTTCGTAATAATACATAATACATCTCTGTTATCTGATATATGATTTTGCAGGAAACAATGGTGCCCGTGGAGGGTGTAGTCAATGAATCACATTTATCGAGGTAAAATAGTAGTAATATGTGTTGATACTTTTCATTCCATTAATAAATGTTAATACTTTTCTAGGAATATATGATGTGTTTCTGGGTTTAATATCTCTATCGGGTTAACACAATTTGTTGAATTTATAAAGTAACGTCTCATTATTAACTTCAGCTTAAATGGAGATGATAGCAACATGATGATAATGACGAAAAAGAAAAACAAGTCCAAAGAAAAAAATTCAAAACAGGTATATCGTGATAATTCTTGGTTTTTGAAATCTAAATATTGTTACATCTTTTTTACATAAGGTCTTAATGCGATGATATTTTGTGTTTCGTTCTTTTTCTGTGAAGGTTTCTCAAAAGTCGAAGAAAAAAGAAAGACGTACTAAACAAAGCAACTCCCAGAAGCGAAAACTCAAGAAGCTTGATGTTTGTGCATCAGTTTACGTGTTTGATCCATCCATCCTGCCTTAGAGAATAGACTTTGTTTGGTTTACATGTGACTGATTTCTTATCGTATGCAGGAGGACAAGGAAAAATCAGCTCTTTTGACCAAAAGCCTCGAGACATTAGAGTATGTGATAGTGTGAACTTGTGTCAGATACGTGAACTGTGTGAAAGTTGTAATTTTTCTTACCCTTTTATAAAATTTATCAGGAAGTACAAACTCCAGGACGATGCTTATTCACTCATGTGGTCGTCCAGCAATTTAGGCCAGGTTAGTGTTTTGTCCAACGCTTTGGAAAACTGTAGTTTTAGAAATTTGTGCTAATTTGTAATGTCTAAATATTCATAGGTTGAAACTGCCCGTGAGAAGCGCAGAAGGGAAATGTAATTTGCTAAGACGGGGTTGGTACTGCAGCATAATGATCGGCCTCTTAAAAGAAGATGCAGTGAAAATGATTCTGATGAGATCGAACCGATTGAACCCGAGTTAAGTGAAGTTTACTCTAGAGGTTCCCACAGTGATTCCCATATTGAGGCTCCTTCACTGGGACCTCTAGAGGCTCCTTCAGATTGTGTACACTATTTTTTCATCAATAGGAGCTTAAGAAATATAAACAATTTTATATAAGCTCATAAGTATGAAAACAATCCTAACTCGGAAATTTTAATTCCTTACTCGGAAATTTTTGGGCCTAACTCGGAAGATTTTCTTCCTTGCTCGGAAGATTTTGGTCCTTGCTCGGAAATTTTTTTTTCTTACTCGGAGAAACACGTAACTTTTCCGAGAAAAAACACCAAAAATCACATTTTTTCACCATAAATCACCACGATTCGCCCTCGGTTAGCTCTGATACCAATTGTAATGACAAGATTCACGTTGAGGAGGTCGGGGAAACTCGAAATAAAGGTTAAACATGGTAGAATTAGATTATTGAATGGGGAGGTGTGTATGTTTTCTAGAGAGAGAAAGTAAAGAAAACACACACACTTCCAAGTTACAAATGAGAATCCGACCCTCCTAGTTGAGACTAGGAGGGTATTTATACTATTTTACAAGCCTAACTTTACACAAATGGCAAAGCTAGACCTTGTACTTTATTCTATTGCAATTCCCTACTATAACATAACTTTAAAGGCTAACAAAAATACATCAAATTACACACAAATATATTTTCAGCTTTTGAAGGGTATTTAAGTAATTTGATTAAACTTAAGCCTGTTTCAAGTGGCTTGGACTTATGGAGACTTATGACATATAAAAGCTTCCATAAGCCTTTGTGACAAACGAAACTTTAATGTACCAGTAACTAGAAAAGTGAGGTTGCATATCAAATGTAGTTGCCACTATGATAAAATAAAGTATCCGAGCCTGTTACAAATTTCAACTTCTGTAATTCAATACTGTCTTGATTTGTATAAATGCGTATTTTTCGTAATAATACTTAATACCTCTCTGTTATCTGATATATGATTTTGCAGGAAACAATGGTGCCCGTGGAGGGTGTAGTCAATGAATCACATTTATCGAGGTAAAATAGTAGTAATATGTGTTGATACTTTTCATTCCATTAATAAATGTTAATACTTTTCTAGGAATATATGATGTGTTTCTGGGTTTAATATCTCTATCGGGTTAACACAATTTGTTGAATTTATAAAGTAATGTCTCATTATTATCTTCAGCTTAAATGGAGATGATAGCAACATGATGATAATGACGAAAAAGAAAAACAAGTCCAAAGACAAAAATTCAAAACAGGTATATCGTGATAATTCTTGGTTTTTGAAATCTAAATAATTGTTACATCTTTTTTACATAAGGTCTTAATGCGTTGATATTTTGTGTTTCGTTCTTTTTCTGTGAAGGGTTCTCAAAAATCGAAGAAAAAAGAAAGACGTACTAAACAAAGCAACTCCAATAAGCGAAAACTCAAGAAGCTTGAGGTTTGTGCATCAGTTTACGTGTTTGATCCATCCATCCTGCCTTAGAGAATAGACTTTGTTTGATTTACATGTGACTGATTTCTTATCGTATGCAGGAGGACAAGGAAAAATCAGCTCTTTTGACCAAAAGCCTCGAGACATTAGAGTATGTGATAGTGTGAACTTGTGTCAGATACGTGAACTGTGTGAAAGTTGTAATTTTTCTTACCCTTTTATAAAATTTATCAGGAAGTACAAACTCCAGGACGATGCTTATTCACTCATGTGGTCGTCCAGCAATTTAGGCCAGGTTAGTGTTTTGTCCAACGCTTTGGAAAACTGTAGTTTTGAAAATTTGTGCTAATTTGTAATGTCTAAATATTCATAGGTTGAAACTGCCCGTGAGAAGCGCAGAAGGGAAATGCAATTTGCTAAGACGGGGTTGGTACTGCACCATAATGATCGGCCTCTTAAAAGAAGATGCAGTGAAAATGATTCTGATGAGATCGAACTGATTGAACCCGAGTTAAGTGAAGTTTACTCTAACCCACTCGACATAGAGGATGTCTTTGTAACTTCTCCTCAGAGATCATCTCCAGAGATATCGTTTAGCAAAGAAGCTGAAGAAATTGTTTCGTTAGACCCTCCTGCGTTTGTTAAGAAAGTTAATAATTACGATACCGACACACCTATGCTAGAAGAACCTAAATCTGCATTAGCGAAATCTAGCGGTGATACAAGCATGGTAAATTCTAAGGTATTAATGTATTATACATTAAACACTTTAGGAGTCTTGGTTCAATCTTTTTTTTTTCATATATAGTATCAACCTACTTGTTCATTTGTCCCATTACAGTTGTTGTACTTAGAGTAAACTACACCGTTGGTCCTTGTGGTTTGCGTTGACTAGCGGATATGGTCCTTTGACTAAAAAAATTGCGCCGGTGGTCCTTAAGTCAAAAACGTTATGCACCGTTAGTCCCTCATTCCAAGTGGCTCCACAAACCTCAACTAACCCTTGTTAAGTAAAGATGTTAAAGGGCTATTTTCGTTACTTCACATCTTTATTCATCATCTCTCCCTCTCCTACCTACAAACCCAGATTCATCTTCATCTTCTAACTTTTCTAACTCCTTTAAATAAAAGAGGCTACAATATCACTTGGTGGTATCATCAGTCAAACCAACAAATCTAACAACATCCACCAGGTGACAAATATATCTTCAGCAACATCCACCAAGAAAAACAAGGCTACAATATCTTCAGCAATTGTTTGGATTTGTTTATTAGAAATTTTGGTTTTGTTACAAAGAATAAAACACGGAACACATAGCAAATGAGAGTTTGGTGGTGAGTTCTTGTTCCTTCAATCCTTCATCACTCTCTCTCTAAAACCCACTTTATCATCTCCCAAAATAAATACCACAAGAATCTGTATCTATACACCAATAATTTAATCTCAATAAAGAAAATGGACCCAAGTTCATGGACTCGTTTATCTACTCTTAATTATTCATCAAGACGCTATCAATCAAGATCAGGTTTTTTTTTTTTTTTTTTTTTTCTTCAAGTTGTGAAATTTTTTATGGGTTAGAAAAATAATTGGTTTTTAGTGTTTTGGCTGGTTTAATTATTGTAGTGTTTAATTATGATGTTATGAAATGATTTTTTTTTTTTTTTGGTATTTATTCGTTTAAATTACTGTGATTATTGTGATGTTTTACTATGCTGTTATGAAGTGCTTATCTACAAATTTGGTAGAATAAGCAGATTCCGATAAGCAACTTATAAGTACTTATTATTAAGCAGAACCCAATAAACTTTCAGTTTTGGTTGACTTGATATAATGGTGTGAAATTGTAATGGTGTGTAGATCGATGATGGGTTGTTCTTTGTAGATCTATAGATGTTGATGTGGGATTATGGTGGTGGTGGTGAACTGGTGATGTTGATGTGGTGGTGAACTGGTGATGTTGATGTGGCGGCCGTATGGTGGTGGAATTTTATAGATCTACAAGTGACAGGTCATGAAGGTGGCGGCCGTATGGTGGTGGTGGTGAACTGGTGATGTTGTTGCGGTGGTATTTTGATGAAGGTGGCGATGGTTGGACGAATACAAGCGCTGGTGTGACGGAATCTGTGGTGGCGTCGATTGGATGAAGATATGGTGACGGGATCTGTAGGAAGTTTTCTGGTGGTATGGATTGGATGACAAGAATAAATGTGTTGAGAATTATTTCTGGTGTTGTGGATTGGATGACAAGAATAAATGTAAGAAGTTTTTTGGTGGTATGGATTGGATGACAAGAATAAATGTAAGAAGTTATCTGGTATAGCAGATTTTTAGAAGATGAAAAGTTAGAAGATGAAGATGATTTGTAGAGATGATAATAAAGATGTGAGTGAGAAGACGAAAATACCCCTTTAAATTCAATAGATAACGGGCGTTAGTATCAGTTTGTGGGGCCACTTGGATGGAGGGACTAACGGTGCATAACGTTTCTGACTTAAGGACCACCGGCGCAATTTTTTTGGTCAAAGGACCATATCCGCCAGTCAACGCAAACCACAAGGACCAACGGTGTAATTTACTCTTGTACTTATTTGTACAATTAACTCATCTAAAAATGTCTTTGAATCCTGATTGGGTCGTTTTGTAACAAAAACTGGCTTTTCAAAAATGATAATTCATAATTATAATGCTAAATTTTATGTAAAAATGTTGAGAGTTTGGGTTACCAAATGACCCAAACAGGACACAAAGTCATCTTTAAATGTCTGAAATATGCAAAAAGAGTGCGATGACCAAAACGGGACATTTAAAAAGTACGTCATATTTTATGCAGAAAAAAGAAGAGTATTGTGAATGCATGCTGTTCATTATTTTGCCTTCAGATTGTGTACACTATTTTTTCATCAATTATGTAAAGACTGCGGCTCCTTCACTGGGACCTCTAGAGGTTCCCACAGTGATTCCCATATTGAGGCCAAAGGAGGTTGCGAGCAACAGGATGGATCTTCCTATAGTTATGATGGAACAGGAGATTATGGAAGCCATTTATGAGAATATTAGTGTTATCATATGTGGTGAAACAGGGTGTGGTAAGACTACACAAGTTCCTCAGGTGAGCATCTTTATTTTTGATAAAAACTAGTTTTTCTATCTAGTGTTGTAATATTTTATATAAATCGTGTTTGCAATCTTTCAGTTTTTATACGAAGCTGGATTTGGCTCAAAAAACTGTACTAGTAGAAGTGGTATGATTGGTGTTACACAACCGCGTCGTGTGGCTGTGCTAGCAACAGCAAGGCGTGTGGCGTATGAGCTAGGTCTTGGTCTAGGCAAAGAGGTCGGTTTTCAAGTTAGACATGACAAGAAGATTGGTGACAGCTGTGCCATTAAGTTTATGACTGATGGAATATTGCTTCGAGAGTTGCAGGTTTCTGTTCTGTTCTCTTATTGTAGCATCTTATTTGAAGGTTTTGGTAAATATCACTTGAGGCCAGAGTTGTTAATGATGTCATCTTTATGTTACAGAATGACTTTCTATTGAAGCGATACTCGACAATTATATTGGATGAAGCTCATGAAAGGAGTCTGAATACAGACATACTTACTGGGATGTTGTCTCGAATTATAGTAGAACGCCATGTAAGTTAGTTGATAGATTTATGAGCTGCCTATTATATACAAAAAACTACCACTTTATGTATTGAAGCATGCTCTAAAGTGCTAAGTAAGCCCCGGTTTATTAGTATAATAGTATTTTTATTAATAGATAATGATAATCTCATTAGATTTTTTTCAATATAACAATATGATTTATCTATTTATAAAATAGTAATAATCTGGGGCAAATCAGTATATCATGCGCTACATGAAAATATTTCTTTTTTTCCTTAGATTTAACTTGTACAGGTACAACTACTTGCTATGTTTCTGAGTTTTTATTTTGCTAACTTTGCCAACGAGCGTGATCTTGTGTTAATTGCAGAAAATTTATGAACAGAAAAAAGAATATGAGGTTACGACAGGAAAGATAATTAGCCCTGAAAAAAAGATTTTCCCATTAAGGCTCATATTGATGAGTGCCACCGTGCGAGTTGAAGACTTTGTGGCTGGTGGTAAAATGTTTGCTAATCCACCACCTGTAATTGAAGTTCCTACTCGACAATATCCAGTAACTACACATTTCTCAAAAAGAACAGATGTTGTGGACTACATTGGCCAAGCTTATAAAAAAATATTAGCAATTCACAAAAAACTTCCGTCTGGCGGAATATTTGTGTTTGTGACAGGCCAAAGGGAAGTAGAATACTTATGCCGTAAGCTGCGTAAAGCATCTCTTGACATGACCAAAAGGAAGTCAGTTGTCAATAGTGATGTCATCAACGAGGTCACTCCTGACATGAAGGAAATCGATGAAGCATGTGAGATGGAAAATGACCAACAAACAGATAGGTTTAGCTCTTATGATGTAGAAGATGATTGTGATGAGTCGGATGATGACGAGTCTTTATTATCATTCGAATCTGATGACGAAAGTGATCTTGAGGTAGAGACTGATAAAGACGGCCCTGCTACAGGGGAACCTGATAACGACACTGTTGATGTTTTAGAGGATAGTGATAATTTTGCTTCGTTGAAAGCTGCTTTTGAAGCTTTGTCTGGTAAACCAACTTCTGATAATAAATCTGATAGCAGCCCTCAAGATGATACGACTCCTGGTGAACCAAAAAAAAAAAACGATTCCCCTGGTGGACTATGTGTTCTACCTCTTTATGCCATGCTTCCTGCATCTGCACAGCTTCGTGTGTTTGAGAATATGAAGGAAGGAGAGCGGTTAGTGGTGGTTGCAACTAATGTTGCTGAAACATCACTAACGATTCTAGGCATAAAATATGTTGTTTACACAGGAAGAGAAAAGGTTAAGAATTACAATCCGTCAAATGGAATGGAAACGTATGAAGTAAACTGGATAAGTAAAGCGTCTGCAGCTCAACGTGCTGGAAGAGCGGGAAGAACAGGGCCCGGTCATTGTTATCGTCTATATTCTTCTGCTGTTATATTTAAAGAATATTCAACTGCTGAAATCTTGAAAATACCTGTTGATGGCGTTGTTCTTCTCATGAAATCCATGGGTATTAAAGAGGTATTCTATTGTTCTTTAATTTTACTCATCATACGTTCTTTTTTGAAGCATAGTATGTTCTATTTTTTGCTTAAAGTACAACTTACTTTGTCATTTATCGTGTTTGAGTCATTGTACTACAGAGTACTTTTTTGTACATTTGAGAAAAAGATGGTTTCATCCTTTGTTTGGCTCATATCTAACCAGTAATCTGTCTTTTTTTATAAGTTTTCACATTATATATAAATAAAACATTTGTGTACACAACTTTAACATTTTATAAAATAAATCATTTTTGAAAGTCGATTTTAATGGTCTTTCTTTTTACAAACTGACATGTTGGTATTTTATGCGGAAAAACTCCTTGGCGTATATGTTTTTTAAATGTTTCTGTTAAATTAATTCAGGTTATAAAGTTCCCGTTTCCGACCCCTCTGGAATCCAAAGCGTTATATGAAGCTGATGTCTGTTTAAAGTCTTTAGAAGCACTTGACCGTGATGGGAGCTTAACGCCTCTCGGGAAAGCAATGTCACATTATCCAATGAGTCCTCGTCACTCCCGAATGCTTCTTACAGTTGTTCAAATCTTAAACAAGGGAGAAACCTCTGCTAGACAGAACCTAATTCTAGGATACGCACTCGCAGCTGCTGCAGCTTTAAGCTTGTCCAACCCCTTCGTAATGCAGTTTGAAGGTGACCGTGCTGAAGTGGACACCACTGAAAACATTGACGCTAAAGATGAAAGAAGAAAAAAGAAAAAGTTAAAAGAAATCTCCAAAACATCGCGTGAGAGATTTTTCAACCCAACCAGTGACGCATTAACCGTATCTTATGCGTTACAGTGTTTCGAACTATCGGAAAACCGGGAAGAATTTTGTAACGAGAATTCGTTACATCTTAAAACCATGGAAGAAATGTCGAAGCTGAGAAAGCAACTTTTACATTTAGTGTTTAACCAAACTCTATCTGATACACACCAGGACTTTTTGTGGAAGTATGGCTGTATGGACGACGTGGAAAGATCTTGGATGGTTTATTCTAATAAACACCCGTTAAAGTTGAATGAGGAGGAACTATTAGGGAAAGCGATATGCGCTGGTTGGGCCGATAGAGTTGCTAAACGTGTTAAAGGAATTACGGGATTATCAGAGGACGATAGAAAAGTCACCTCGAACCGATACCAAGCTCATAAAGTCAACGAAACAGTGTTCCTTCATCGATGGTCATCTGTTTCCCGAACCGGCCCTGAGTTTTTGGTTTTTAGCGAACTTGTTGAGCGGAAACGACCGTATATTCATGGAGCTACACGAGTGAAGCCCGAGTGGCTTGCTGAATATTCTTCCTATCTTTGTAGCTTCTCGGCACCAATTGTGGACCGGAGACCTTATTATGATGCTCAGACTGATGAAGTTTATAATTTGGTGGTACCTAGTTTTGGTGATCATTTGTGGCAGTTTCCACCACATGGTTTACCTGTGAAAGATGAGAAAATCCGAGCAAATGTTTTTTGTCACTCTTTGCTTGATGGCGTCGTGTTACCTTGTGTAAGAAAAGTAAGGGAGTTTATGGCGGCCCCACCTGCGAGTGTTTTAAAGGCGGAAACATCAGGTCATAAGAAGTTTGGGAAACTTGTTTACGAGTTCAGGAAAAGACGCATTGACAGTTGTGTGATGCTAAGGAAGGTATGGGATGAGGACACGACTACGTTGTATTCTGAATTTTTGGACTGGTTTCATGGAGGGATTCAAAAGTAATTTTGATAAGTTGTGGGGAAGAATGCAGCAGGAAGTACGTTTAGATCCTCAGGAACGTTTTGCTAAACAAGCGAAGAAAGAGAAAAGCAGGAAAACAGTATCCTGAACTGGAAACAGGCTCAAAATATCGTTTGCTTGAGATTTAATGTGCAGAGTGCACAGCTAGTTTTGCATCGTTTTAAGTTTTTTGAGGAATATTATCACTCTAGGGGTTTGCCAACTACAAATCCCAGAAATTTTGTTAGTGTTAATTAATTGATTATTTAAGTTTTCTTTGTGACTAGGCCTATATGTTGTTTGATTTGCTATAACAAAAACAAGTGCCCATGTAGGTGACTTATAAACACCGGTATTCCGTTACACCCTTCGCGATTCAGTTGCAGAGTGTGCTAGAAAATCACTGAGTGCCACCAAAACATGCATCTAAAGACTTAAGCTTATAGATACACCATTTTTGTGACTGAAAAATGTTTGGTTACCAACTGACTAGCTATGATTATGACCAACGTGTCAGCCAGAGATGATTCGCTTAATAACACGAATTACCTGAATATTCTTTTTATAACATTTGGGTTATACTTTAATCATTTATTTGATATTAGTGTTTGCTACGGATGCATATGCATGCACCTGTGAATCTACGATTATGACATGTAAGTGACTTGTTCATGAACCTTGTTAGACCAGTGGACTTTTGACCAAAACTTTGCAACTGATATATTTTTTAAGGAAAAAGTTGGTTTGTTTATTGCAAAGCAAAGCATAACTAGACACATGTATGGAATATGTTGTAATTTTAGACCACATCAACAACAACAACAATACTCAATCTAACCGGAGCGAGGTACGAGGGAGGTGAGATGTAGACAGTCCCACCTTTACCCGCGGGTGAATGGACTGCTTCCAGAACGACCTCCAACAAGTGTGTGTGCAACCAAATAGACATTATGGGTGGTGTGTGTGAGGATAGAAAGACAATGACATAAAAGGAAACATATAAAGCGAAAACATACAAGCGTGCAAAGACGTAAACGCATACAGACAAAGATACAAGAGAACATGCAAGCCGGTATAAGGAAAAAAGGGACTAGGGGCACATAAAGATCAAATTTAACAGAGACAACATATAAGATAAAGCCAAACAATCAAATATAAGCATTAAAAACACGATAGCATACAAGAGTAAAAACAAAACATGATACAATCGTTCAACCATTATAGGAGGTAAAGCTAAACGAACAAACATAAGTCGTAAACACATAAAAGCAAGAAAACTTGCAAGCATGAACTCTTAAAAGGTAAAAAGGGCCTACGCTAAAAAAAAAAAAAAGAAAAAAAAAGAAAAAAAAGGGCAATGCAACTCCAAACCTAGGGGGATCAACTATGCCCACGAAGCTACCATGCATCTCTACACGTATGTGCCTTACTCATCTACCATGATCCTAACTCTCCACGTGTTCCTATCAGAGGTCATGTCTTCGACAATAGGAGCTCCGTCAGGTCAAGCTTGAGTCTGTCTTCCCACCTGAACTTTGGTCTACCCTTTCTCCTCAAGCCATCGACAGTAATAGACTCCACTCTCGTGATTGTGGTCTCCTCTTGACATGCCCAAACCATCTCAATCGTCCTTCTCTTATCTTGTTGATTATAGTCGCAACTTGGAGTTCTCTTCGAAAAACTCCATTCGGGATCATGTCTAACATAGTTTTGCCACAAGTCCACCTTAGCAATCCTCATTTCCGCCACTTCCATTTTATTTGCTTGAGTTTTCGTTAACGGCCAACACTCTTACCCGTACAACATAGCTAGTCGAATCGCCACCCTATAAAATTTTCCTTTCAGCTTTAGAAGGACGTGCTTGTTACAAAAGATTCTTGTGGCCGCTCTCCACTTCAACCAGTCTTATTATTATATTATATACGGTGTGTTACATCATCCTCTGTCCTCTAATTTTAGATCATATGTAGGTCCAAATTGATAACTTTCTACTATAAATTGTTCAGTCTCCAACAAGCTAGGAAAATTTAAAGCTGTAACAGAAATAGGATGGATTCGTGCGATTGCTTCGAGACCGAATGGCCTGCTGATGATCTTATGATCAAGTACCAATACATATCAGATTTCTTCATTGCCTTTGCATACTTCTCCATTTCTTTGGAACTTATTTACTATGTCCAGAAGTTGGCTTTCTTTCCTTATAGGTGTGTACTTGTACAATTTGGTGCTTTTATAGTTCTTTGCGGGGCGACCCACTTAATAAACCTTTGGACATTTTCCTCACACTCCAGAAATGTTGCCTTACTAATGACTCTGGCTAAAGTGTCTACTGCTTTTGTGTCGTGTCTCACAGCTTTAACACTTGTTTGCGTTATACCTGACTTGTTGAGTGTGAAGACTAGAGAGTCCCTTTTGAAGAAACGAGCGGAAGATCTTGATAGGGAAAAGGGGTTTATTATTACAGAGGAGGAAACTGGAAGGCAGGTTAGAATGCTAACACATGAAATTAGAAGCACACTTGATCGACATATCATATTGAAAACCACGTTAATTGAGCTTGGTAAGACGCTGGATCTTGAGGAATGTGTATTCTGGATGCCGTCCTCAATAGGTAACAGTTTGGTCCTTTGGGTACCTTATTCTTTGCACAATATAATTCCTTATGGCTCAACGGTTCCCATGAATCTCACTGAAGTGAACCAAGTGTTTAATAGCGCTCAAGCGGTGAAGCTTCAACCTACAAGCCCGTTGGCAAGAATTAGACCCCGTGTGGGAACCAGTATGTCACCTCAAGTTGTTGCTGTTCGTGTACCTCTCTTGCATCTTTCAACTTTTGAAACTGATGATTCGCCTGATTACTCTGGAAAGAATTACGCGATCATGGTTTTGATTCTTCCTCTCAACGGTGGAAGAATGTGGCGTGACCACGAATTGGAGCTCATTGAAGTTGTTGCTGACCAGGTTGGTAATCGATTTTATATTCATATTCCATAATATCATGCAAGTTAATTTACACTCACAATGACCATTCAGGAGAAAAAAAAACATGTTGCTTACAGTGATGTGATACTGTTGGTGGTTTCGGCTTTGTGTTCCCAGTTGGGTATAGATAATCAATGAGTGTTGGATATCACTTGAAATCGTGTTATCACTTTCCAATAGAAAATATTCGACCCTATTCCTGGGTTACATGAATATCTCTATGGGATAAGACCAAGTGATGTTCTTGTTTTAGGCACAAATCAAGAACCTGTACGCTTTCAAGTGTTTATGTTTCGTGTGTTTTTCCATTCAGATGTGTTTCCTATTTATAGGAAAATGATTTACTCTAAGTCAATGGAATTATGAGAATTAATCGGCCAATTAATCTCCTCATAATGTTTCTCCATTATAGCCATAGTGGTTACAAGACCAATTTATTATGGTCTTAATTCCGAGTTTGAAACTGCCCATTAATAGGTCAAAGCAGTTACAAAATAACTCCAACGATTGTCGTGGTTCACCCATCAGAAACACTCAGCATGTTCGCTTAAGAACTAACCTGCTGATGGTTTCAGTCTCTGATGGATACCACTTGCTGATGAGCATTCACTCTCTGATGAGAATTGCTCTATGATGAGATAACTCACTGAAGGATTGAGCCTTCTGATGAGTTACTCCCTAATGAGTACATCAGAACTCAACTCACTGATGAGACCATCAGAAACATAAAACCACTATTAGAGTCAAGGTAATCAGGGACTTAATAGGTGTACACTCCGTACCTCCAAACCCATTTCCAAGTATGACCATATCCCTCAATTGAACTAAATTTCCAACTGATACCAACTTGGTACACCATGATTTTTTAAAGCTAATTTTCGTTGTCCAAAACAATTCCACTTAATATCAACAGAATATCATATTTAAACACCAACTAATAAGCAACTTTTTTAGTAAAGCTCATAAAAAAAACAATCTCTTTTCCGAATCTCGTTTGGATGTGTGCCCTGTTTGGGGAAAAACATGTACTACATTGTGGTCCAGAAAATCTTCCTTGATAGCCTATTCATTATTTTCATTTGGTATATCATCATTAGTTCAAACTAAACATGATACATCTTGCCTCTTGGTATGATTCACATCGTCACACTCTTCTGTATGTCTTGTGTTACTTGTATCGACTATTGGGTTTATAAGCTTGAAGTATAAGACTTTTTATGCATTTTTTAAAGACATGATATCATTCCAAAACAGATTTTATACATGCATGATGCAAAAGTGGATCTTAGTTGATGGGTCAAAATGGGTATTTTTGACTTTTACAAAAAGCCATAATCTTTGTAAGAAATGTTAGTCTTGAAGTTTATGTCGTCGTGGAAATGTTTGGGTAATTGAATTTGTTAAGTTATTTGTTAGGTCGCTGTGGCACTTTCTCATGCTGGGATTCTAGAAGAGTCTACGAGAGCACGTGACCAGCTAGTAAAACAGAATACTGCTCTGGATTTAGCTAGACAAGAGGCAGTGATGGCTATCCATGCTCGTAATGATTTTCTTGCTGTCTTGAATCATGAGATGATAACACCTATGCATGCAGTTATTGCATTGTCATCACTTGTTTTAGAAACCCAACTTACTCCAGCGCAGAGGGCCATAATAGAGACGATTCTTAAGAGTAGTAATCTTTTGGCAGCACTGATAAATGATGTTCTTGACCTTTCTAGGCTTGATGACGGTACCCTAGAATTGGAACATCAAGTCTTTGACATTCATGAGTTGTTCAATGAGGTAATGAAATTGATACATCCTATTGCCTGTGTCAAAAACATATCTATGACGCTGAACTGTGACAAAGGTGTTTATGGCATTGGTGACGAGAAGCGGCTTATGCAAATCATGTTGAATGTTACTGGTAACGCAGTTAAATTCACCAAAGAAGGCCATGTTTCAGTTGAGGCCTCTATTTTGAGTTCAGAGCATGCAGGAGAGTGGCAAACCCCTGAGTTATTACTTCCAACAATGACTGACGGCCTGTTTTACCTATTTGTCAAGGTCAGCTAAACCTAATCTAGTCATATACGGAGTAATTCACTACTTCTCGAAATAATCACTTCAGATAAATCGTTGTTGCTCATGTAGGTTAGGGATTCTGGTTGTGGCATCAAGGAACAAGACATTCCACGCCTCTTTACCAAATTTTCAAGCAGCAACAATGGTACAGGCCTGGGGCTTGCCATATGCAAAAGGTACGAACTGTTTCTGTTCCTGTTTCTATTCTTCCAAATTACATTGAATTTTTAAGGTTGGTTTGTCTCATGTTTGAAGCTATAATGCCAGGTTTGTGAATCTGATGGGTGGGCGTATATGGATCGAGAGTGAAGGGTTGGGCAAGGGTACAACGGTCACATTTTTTGTGAAGCTAGGACGCTACAATATCTGATGTCACCCAATCATTCAACATACTGATCCAGATGTTGCAAGAGAAACAACACTTCAAGTTGGTCGTAAACTCATCACAGACAAACATTGATTAAGCACCTACATTCCCGCATTAGTTGGAGAGTATTTAGCTTCGCTACTTATGTAATGTGTGATTTAGTGAGAAGAATGGGTCTTACAAACATGGTTTCAACTTTTATATGAAGTGATGTCATTACTACTTTAGATAAAACAGAGCAGCAAAAATAGTGCAAAGAACTCCATGTAATATAACCAAACATTAAACAAGCAGAAAGTATCAAGGTCATCTAAATAAAACTGTTTTATAACATAACAATGAGAACCGACATGTCAAAAAGCTAAACTGCAAGGCTAATAGAAACACCAACATATTCTTAATCACCAACATACAGACCTCACTTACTGGATTTCTTTGGTGCCCTGAAAAAAGAAATGATATGTGTCATTATCAAGCCGTAAAACCAACATTAACATCATAGAAAAAACATGAAAAATTACAATCAACACTTGCTGTGCAGGTTGTGCTGCGGGTGCCTCTGCTGCTGGTGCTCTCTCTTGTGGACCCTGTAAAGAGTAACACACATGCCACGGTCAATGACTAGATAACACATTTACAAAAAAAAAATTAATAATTATAAAGTTATAAACGATATTATAACTGAGCCAAACGTTCCTCTCTTCTTGCCAACTTCCTCTCCCTGCTGGCCTTGTTCTTGGCACGCTTGGCCTCAAACTGGTCAGATAGAGTCTTCTCACGAGCCTTCTCAGCCTTGGATTTGTGAATGCTTTCCATCAACACACGCTTGTTCTTGAAGACATTACCCTTGACCTTCATGTATATGTCATGGTACATATGTTTGTCAATCTTCTTGGCCTCACAGTACTTGCGGAGCAATCGTCTCAACACCCTCATTCTCCTCATCCAGAGAATCTTAGTTGGCAACCTTGCCTCCCTGGTACCCTTTCTCTTACCTGAAGTTCATCAGAAAATAGTTTAAGACACATTTCTATAAAAATGTATCTCTTACTGAATTCCTTGGCGCAAAGCTAAAACTATGCAAAAAAATGTTTAGAAACTGTATCTTACCATATCCAGAATGACGACCCTTTCTTTTGGCTTCCTTCATACGACGAGCACGGGATCGTGAATGGATCTTGGTAGGCTTCCTGATGATGAAACCATCCTTAACCAACTTCCTGATGTTCTGGCCTGTAGATGTCAAGCAATAAATTAAATATTAAAACCAAGCAAATACTTTACTATGCTGAAACACTACAGAAATGAGGCTTTTTTTTAGGGCTAATTGCACCAAAATGTATTATACTTGTCACAATTTCCTACTATATGTATCAAACAAAAAAATTTGCATTTATCTACGTTAAACTTACTTTTTTTGCATTATTTGTGTTGCATTTTACCTCTTCTCCTGGTTATGCCACGGTGTACAAGTTAACACCCTTCTCACATTTATTTTTTGCCACCTATATTTTATTTTACCATTACCCTCTTTCACAATTAAGTTATCACAAACCCTTATTCGCACACTTTTGATCCAACACACCACATCTCATGAACTGATCTCCACTTCGTCTATCTCTTTAAACTCTTGAAGGGTTTCATCAAAACCCTAAAAAGATCCAATCTTTATAAAAAAAAAAAAACATTTTTTTAACATACCCTAGATCTAATTATCATCAAGATCCATTAATTTTTATATAAAAAATAATAAGTATGCCATCAGCAGCAGCAGGAGCTCAGGCAATTACAACTGAAGAAGATGAAACCTTGAAAAGAAACACTGATTGTGTTTACTTTCTTGCTTCACCTTTAACTTGCAAAAAGGTAATTTTTTTTATACTTTTTAGAAGTTTTTATACTTTTTTGTGACATGGGTTTTTGTTGGTTTTGTTTATTGTGTTAGATCTTTGATGCTTTTTTTGATATGGGTTTTTGTTGGTTTTGTTTACTAGTGGGCGATCCAACACAGACAGATTTTATGAATTGTATAATGTGTATAATGTTTGTTTAATTTAATAGTTAACGGTTTGAATTTTGATTAGTTTCAATTGCTACTGATGTGCGTAATTTGTTGAGGCTTTTATTTGTTTATTGGTAATTTTATTTATAAGCAATGACAACAATGGTCAAACTGCTTGGAAAGATAGTAATGGGAAGATTGTTGATTACTCAACAAAAACTGTCTACAATACTTTAAATCAACCTGGAAGTACTGTGATATGGAATAAGGTGGTGTGGTTCTCCCAATGCAACCCTAGGATGGCTTTTATACTGTGGATGGCTATGAAATGTAAATTGCAGACCCAAGACACAATTATGAGGTGGAATAATGATCCTAATATGAAATGCTCCTTATGTAATGAAGTTCAAGACTCTCACAATCATCTCTTCTTTGAATGCAAATATTCAAAGTACATTTGGAGTAGCCTTAAAAAGAAAATGAGAAAGGAATGGTTGACTGATTCATGGGATAATGTGATTGAGCAGTTTGCAAATGGCCCTTGTAACAACACTATTGATAGTGTTCTGGCTAGAATCACATTGGCAACAGCTGTGTATCACATATGGAAGGAAAGGAACTCAAGACTTTTCAATGGTGAAGAATTGGATGTACAAGTGTTGATGAACATTATTGTGGAGAAAATTAAACTGCAACTACTATGCTTAACTGTCAAAAGATCATCCCAAACACTTAAAGTGGCTGATGAGTGGGAAGTGGTTTTCATAACTCCCACTTAATGTAGTCTGAGTGGGTCAAGAATGAAGTATGGGATGTGTGGATGAAGCTGCTGAATATAAGATCTTATAACACTGAATAAAAGGATGTTTTGGTTGTCTGGATAACATCATCTAAGCTTCTAATTGCTGGTATTCCTGAGTATTTTTAGATCACTACAGTGAGTTCAACACCTTGTATCTTGGAGTTTTTCCAATATGACTGTACCTTACTAGTAACCATGCACTTCTAGGTTGACCTTAGGAGGAATCTAGTGAGTACATGGTGAAAAGAAGGAGGTCTACATTGGAAGAATGTACCATAAAGAAGGGTTGTGCATTGTGAAGGGTAAGTGATCTAGTAGGGTGGTGTATGATGAGGGGAATAGAGAGGTGTGAAAGATGAACCTTCTTGGTCCTCTCAATACACCACCACAGGAGGTAAGGGTTGGCATCATGGAGGGTGAGTGTTCCTAAGTAGTTGAAGCCTTCCTTAGAGAGGGAAATGTAGACTACTTGGCAGAGCCCCCCCCCCCCATGGATGGGATACGGGTACCTAGTGAAGCCACACACCTTCTTCTGTCCTTTCTATTGTGGTGGCAAGTTGAATGGATTGGATAGAAGGGTGATGTGGAAATGTAGCTAGATGGTAGGTGCAAAAATGGTGAATTGAGAAGACAAACTGGCATGGTTTACATTATAGTGCAGTTTGTCTGATGGATTTAAGGTCTGTGTTGACAGAGATTGTTTCATGTTGTCTGATATTGGATAACATAGGAATGAAGAATGTATAGAAAGAATAATAGTTCCTAGTTTGATGTTCTGTATTGAATATAGTAGTTAAGATTCTGGATGGGATTGTCCATTCCAGTTGAAGTAAATCATTGTAATTTGTTGTGTTGATATAATATAATTCACCATTTTGCACCAAAAAAAAAGTTATTCAATCAATTCACGTGCGATTTATTGTTAATTTGATCAAGATACACGATTTGTGCAACATTATGTATGATATGCATTCTGTCTGTTGTATGGTTTGGGGTAGAATTCAAGCAAATGATTCGGATTTTGATTAGTTAGTTGTAAGTGATATAGCAAGTATAAGCTTTTACTTATTTAAGTGTGATGTTGTATCAATATATGTGAGGCGTTTATTGGATTATTTCGTGATATTTTATTTTTACTGATCTGAGTGTACTATTTATTCTTAGGTATCCAAAAATCTTCCGATTAAGAGATAGTGTTCCAGTCTGCTGGCTGCCATTTTACATGGGGATTTTCTTGAGTTTCGTAAATAGTTTGTGCTATTAGCATTTTTATAACCCAATACTTTTATTGAGTTCGGAATAATGAGCCATGATAGGGAGTTATAGTGTTCCACGATTTTTGTGTCCTTATTGTGCTTTCCCTTGTTTGAATAGAGCTTACTATCAGCCAATTGTAGTGAAGGCATACACAAAGTAGATTAATAGCATCAACGACATTCATTCATCTAACTTTATAAGCAAAAGATGGCTGAGGTACAAGTCTTTACCTGGTTTCGGATGTCAAGATCTATTGTTTTGGGATACTAAATAACAACTTGAAAATTGTATTCACAGGAGGGTTACAAGGTTCAATTGCATGTATATGATCTAAGCAATGGCCTGGCTCGCCAACTCTCCATGTCATTCCTGGGGAAGGCTATCGAAGCTATATGGTAACGGCCCTAATTCTTCTTCTTTTTGTTATCATGACTTCTTTCTTGCGGATTATGATTAGTTTAGAGGTCTATAGGTGACTGATGTTTTTAAAAGGTAAAATGGGTAATCAAGACCTTGATTTCAGCTTGGATAAGTACTCAGTTGGCGAATTGAAGGATTTGAGTTTTGGGTTGGGATTGAAAATTAATAAAGTTAAAGCCGGGATTGAATACTTAAAGTCAAAGAAAAGTTCAAATTCATGTGGGACTAAACCGTATTTATTGTAATATGACATGATTGGCTTTTGTTTTGCTGTATGCGTGTGTGTTATCTTTTGTGTATAATGAATATTGAGCTTATATGGGTCTGTTATTGCTTCCAGGTGCATCCATTGTGATGTTTCATGGAAACTTACCGTACTCATCAAAAGATATCTTTTGTGATGTTTCTGACTTTGGACTTGCAAAATTACTTGAGAAGCTTGATGGTCGAGATTCGTTGAAGATGCCACTTAACACCCCTAAACCGATAATCGTAATGACCCATATTGATCACAACAGCAACGACAGTATTGATCATGGACTTGTTGTCTTGTTTTTGTCCATGATAATATTCATCAGTTCATTTTCTTTAGTAGTATTGTTTAGTAAAATTTGATTGATTTGTGTAATTTCAATTGTATTGTCGTTTGTAGAGGTTGTTTCTTTTGGAAAAAGTAGTCAATATATCGTTTGTTGTAATATTCTGCTGCTCTTGTAAGAAATTAATTCTACTGCTATGCTTGTTTGTAATGTCAAAACATTGCATATTACTACTGCTCGATAGTGTTGCTTCAGGTTGCCAATTAATTCTACTGCTATGCTTGTTTATACTCTTGTAAGAAATTAATACTGCTGCTATGTATTATTTGCAGACTAAACCTGTGCAGCCACTACTGATCCATTATAGAATTCGACATGATACAACAAATCATATTTGATACATTAAACTGACATTGATATAAACTAATGCACAAAGACATTTATAAAACTCAATCATCCATTACATGTTCTTTCATAACAAGTTAACTTTAGCCCTCCCATCTACAAAATAGGGCATTGAAGTGGCTTTAACTGCTGCACTTCATTAGTTTGTTACATCAAGAACATAATACAGACCATACTAGCCCTTACATGAACAAAATAGGGCTTGAATGTGGGATCAAGTGCACCACTTTCATAAAGTTACATATTCCTAGCATAAAAAGTTTTGTGCACAAAATATAGTGATCAAAAGAACCTCGACCAGGCTTTTCTTAGCTTAATCCTTTGGCTTTTGTCTCTGAGTGGAAGAACTTTTGCTTGCTTTCTTTTTCTCTGTTGTGGTTGTCCAGTTGGTTGTTCTTGATTATCTGGTGTTTCTTGATTTGCTCCTTCACTCATTGTTTGTCTTGCAATTGTTGTTGATGCTGATGTGCCCCTAATGAAAGCACTACTTGAATGTTTCCACCTTTTCAGTTTCACTCCAACTGTCTTGTTAGTAGCTCGAGATGTTGTTGCTTTTGCTGTCATTCCTTCTTGTCCTGCAACAACTTGAGACTCTTGTGTTCCTGGAAAATTAGCTACATCTTTTTTGTTAAAGTTTGTGGCCGCTTGTGATCTTTGAAGTGGTTGTGTATCCTCTGTGGGTTCAAACTCATTTATGGAGTTGTTGACAAACCTAGGAATATCCTCATCATCAATCAAATTAGTGTTTTCACTAGGCACTGTATTTTTAGGTCTACCAGATTTCCATTTGACCTTTGGTGGTGGTTTTGGTATTGGATCATTTTTATAGCCCTTTTTGTTATGTCCAGCTTCCCCACAATTGTGACAAGTCATTGGAATCCCAGCCCTAGATATCTTACTTGTAGACTTGCTTTCATGACTAGCCCTAATCCTTTTCTTTCTAGGTCTACCTGGCATTTTCTTTGGTAAAGGACCTAGTATCTTAAAGCATAGGTCTTTGCTCTCCTACACTGGTTTGGACTAACAATACAGTTGTATTTTTTCATTACCAAATCAGCAATTTCATGCAGTCTAATATGTGGATTGGCCCTAATCTTATCTCCAAAGTTTTTTCCTCACCAGTTGTAATTAATCAGTGTTCCATAGTTGTAATTTCTAACACAAGTATGCTCATCTTTCAAAGATATTACCTGAAATGAATTATCTTTCTTCAATTTTTTGGCATAACACCTCCATGGACAGATGGAATGGCAATCAGGTTGACTAGGATCCTTGGTTGGAAATTTCTTGTAAGCTCTTTGTTTACCCTTACTAGGATCCTTGATAACTTCTTTTCTCCTCCCACATTTTGCAACAACCTTATCTGCAGAAGATCTATCATACCACAAGCTAAATCCATTCGCTAACGCATAGTAAGTAAGACATTCTTTAAACTGCTCCACAGTAACAAACTTTTCTCCAAGCTGTCAAAATGAAAATTTTATGGAATTAGTAAATTAAAGATAGTACAAACATCATAATGAAACAATTTAGATAGAAGAAATTTAATACCTTTGGTTTCTTCATTTTCCAGTGTGTAGCTTCATCATAAATAGGATACCTTTCAGTTTTATCTACCATATAAAAGGGATCTTCTAAATCACTGCCCTTTCCTTTTATCCTCCTCATCAGGGCATCCATATCTTGTTCATGCTCTTTGACAGTGTCACTAATACCCATATTAATGATCGTTAGTGGCGTTGCAAACCCTTCATATTCAAAGGGAGGATTTTGATCATTTTCACTCGTTCCAACTTCTTTTTTATCCTCTGGACCACCACTTTTAAATTCAGACATTCTTTTCCTAAGTTGAATAAGTTCATCATCTCCTTCACTTAGATAATCAAATGACTTTAAGGACTCTTCACTATCACTGTCATACATATACTTTGCCTTTTCATGTTCTGTTTGAGAGTCGCTGTCATTATCACTATTATTGTCACATGAAGCATCAACATTGTCTCTAATTACAATACCATTACCACTAGGCCTTGCCTTCCTTTTCTTCCTTACACCCTTGCCTTGATCAGCATTCATTATACCCTTGCCCTTATCAAGTTTTTTCTGTTTAGCAATAACTTCATCTATGGCATTTTGAACCTCATCAGGTACGTCCATTGGACCTGTAAAGAAGAAACATATATCCATCAAGTGGCAAGTAAACATAATTCAAACTGAGGTAACTGTCAAGAACATTGAATTCAATTACAAGGTGTAGGAAACGATAATGGTTTCAACATGCTGATATTAGATATGTGATCAAATGATTTATAGAGAAATGGGTCATTATGTCTATAACGGGTCAAATGGGTAAAAATCTTTAAAACTGTAACAGGGGGTCAAATGCGTCGAATTTTCCTAAAGTGTACATATAAAAGTAACATTTTGCGAGTGGAAGTCAACTTGGATTTTGATTTACCTGGACCAAATTACCCTTCCTTACAGTTCATTCTAAACTGCATATGATTACTTCTTTAAAATGTAAATTCAAAAGTTGCCAAAGTATATTCAAAATGTATAGAACCTTCAAAACTTTTTTGTTACTTGATCAAAGTATAACCATATAAAACTGGAGAAAAGAATTGTTATCAGGTAACCAATATTATACCAGATGCATCTTGACCCGTACTAAAGTTACCTTTAATTAATTTGTTCATTCAACCAACCCAGTTTGCAACCACTAAGTTTATGCATAAAAATACAATCAAATGCCGAAATGTGCCTCTAATTAACTCATTCATACAAACCAAAACGGATGTATACAAAAGTGAAAACCTAATGAAAACCACGATTTAGGTCATTTTGGGGGATTTTTCAAAACTTAATGAAAACCTAATTCAATCTAATCATTGTGTGAGCAATGATGAGACGAATGTAATTGTGTAATCAGAATAGAAAATCGTCAAGAAATTGAGTAGAAAATGAAGCTTTTATGTGATTATTAACAATGGAGTTTGGCGGGAAAACGGTTGGAGGAGAGAAAAGGTAGAAAGACGTACCTTTTTGCTTGGCCCAAATTGGAAAACGACAATCAATTAGGTTTTCTTGTATGTTGGTATTTCAACTTGAAAGTGATTTGTGATTAAGAAAAATTACAGTGTGGTGGGGATAAGATATGGTGAGGATGAGATATGGTGAGGCCACAGGTAAACAGAAATAAAAAAAAAGTAAGTATTATCTAGGTGGATAGCAACATGGATAAAAAAAATTAAAAAAAAAAAAAAAAAGGTTACCTAAAGAGAAGGTAAAATACAACACAAAGAATGCAAAAAAAGTAACTTTAATGTAGACAGATGCAAAAAAATTAGTTTGATACATATAGTAAGAAATGGTGACAACTATGATACATTTTTGTGCAATTAGCCCTTTTTTTTTAAACATAATTTAGCATATAGTAACACATAGCAAAAAACACATCAAGAACGTGGAATAACTAAGCAATTCTGAAAACAAGATACTCGCTAAATATGCAAATCCAATATTACGCTATAAAATGTAAAAAAGAATAGACATAACACCCAATTCAGAATAGATAGACACTGTGGTATCAAAGCATACCAATACAATAACAAGTACTTGCAAATCCGTTGCACAAAAGCTACACTAGCATACCAAAAAAATGTATCATACTTTCGTCATAACATAAATAAGTTCCATTTCTTCAGGTCAGTGAAATATTAATACATTTTGGGTACTCAGAAGATGGATCGGTGTAGCGATAAAATACTTTACTTGTAATACCTGCTGTAAAAAACGATATATATGCACCCGGAGTATGAACGTTTTACGCAAGCTAATATGTATACGCCTCAGGGGGTGTTTGTTTAAGCTTATTTGTGGACTCACGAGCTTATTCAGTTTCAGCTTATATTTCATAAGCCAAAATTTCTAGCTTATTTGTGACATAACAATTTTATATAAGCTCATAAGTAAGAAAATAAGCCAGAAAATTCGAGCTTAAGAAATATAAACGAAAATCAAATAAGCTTATAAGCTCACAAATAAGCCTAAACAAACAACCACTTAGTACTCTAATCAAAGACAGTTAACTGAGTCTAAAATAATAATAAAAACAATTTCATTTTTCACTTTTCAATTATTGAAACACATAATAACAAACCATAAAGTAGCAAGTATTGATTAAAAATTATATAAAATATGAATAAAAATGAAAAAGGTGAAAAGAACATACGGGAATTGGCCATGGAGATTTCATTTCCTGATAAAACCCATGCACGGGGTTTGGTCTAAAATTTTTTAATCATATATTATTGTCGATTAAAAAACAAACAACTGAACGTGCGCTAAGTTTAGTTTTCCATAGGGTTTTCTTATTCAATTGCTTCATAGCCAACATAAAAGTAGAAATGATACTTTTTTACCATATGAAATTGCACAATCTGATTATATCATATCAATCATGTTTAATATTCTACATTGCATTTATTCTGTTAAAGATCAAGGATAAGATTAAACGTGTTCGAAATTATAACATAAGAGAACAATGGGAAATAACACTTGTCTTGAACTCAAGAGACGGATAAAATCATAATTGCCTTGATTATGTTCATTGATTTAATAGAACAAACAAACATTTATCAACTTTTATCAACTTTTCATCTAATTTATAATCATACGTGTACATTTATCAACTTTTAACATACTATTTTCATCTAATTTATAATCATACGTGTACATTTATCAACTTTTAACTGGCCCGATTTCAACATTATACGTGTAACTTAAGAACATCTTTTAGAACCCAATAATTTAGAATTTAGAATTTATATTTAGCTTCATTGATGACCTAATCTTCACAGCCGTAAACAAAGTGTTGGTGATGAGTCTTACCCGATCCGCTCAATAACAAAGATATAAATTACTCATTTATGTTGCTTGGAGGAAAAACTCAACATATAGTTAGTGGCCTCGTCGTTGCTCCACGCATAAAAAGCACCTTCCTTTTTTGTAGGTTTTTTCTTGTTCAACACTATTAGAATAGAAAAATATTTCACCACTTGTCCGGTCATGTCATTCCTTAAATAATCAAGATTATCACTAGTGGCGGAGCCAGAAAACATGATAAAGGGGGCATCAAACGAGGGTTAAATACATGTCAGAAAATGCCAATTTTTAACGTAATTTGAAACAAATCGGGTCGGGTCTACTATGATGCGATTAACACTAGTTATAAGTTAAGGTGTAGATAAAATGAAAAGCAGCCTCTGAAGCTTCTGAAGTCTTCGACTGTGAATCAATTGAAAGATTCATTAGCAAATCAGCAACTTCTATAGAGCAATGAATTAAGGACATCCAACTTTTTCAATAAGCATAAACCATATAATTAGTATCTAGAAATAGTCTCAATTAATATTCTAAAAATAATTCTTGTTGCGCATGAGATGCTTGTAATGATCATAATCTAAGTTTGGTTATATGAGTTTGTGTTTTGTGTTACACACCCATATAAGCAAGTCAAATGATCTACCCAAAACATACTTTGGGAATTTACATAGCATAGAAATAATCCTATATATAAATAGCAATAAACACATTCCCCTCATCAAAGTAGCAAAAGATGATAATCTTCTCAGCCCCAGTATGATTTAAAAAACCATTTGTAGCAACCACAAAATAGCAGAAATCAAAAGAACAATCATCAACCTTATTTCTCCATATATACCAGCATATCTTCATACTTTCAAACCATCCAGATAGCCATTTAACCCATACAAATAACCAATTAAACCAGCAGAAAACCAGAAACAAATCAAGGACTAACATAAGGTTTTCTTCTTTGTTGTAAATTTCACTATTCTAAACTCAAGATCACTACTGACATGGAATTCCCATATATCAGCAGCTTCAAAGACTTGAGCAGAAGTGTTTAGATTTGAGGTCATCACTTTAAACCTAACAACATCTTTGATTAATCTATCGTCACATAGATCACAACTATTATACCCTCCTCATAAGAGTCTTAGGATCTATTGCCTTATCATGAAAACCCATATTTAAGAAAGACGCTTGAAGAAACTGGGCAGCGTTATGCTTTCTAATTGTTGTCATATTTCTTTCCGGATGTTTTGAAGAAGTATTATTTGGAGGTTCTGCTTTCAATGGAACAACAGGTTGCTGGGTGTGCACCCAATCTCCGTTATTTACAAAACTGACAATTATACATCAACTTCAGTTCAATAAATAAGTCAAGTATATACAATCAGGAACTAACTCACTGAACTGCCAATTACACAACTATGGGTAATATTAATAAAAATGACTTTGTACCCTTTTAAAATATTATAAATATCAATTGCGTTAATTATGCTTAAACCAATAATCTAAACCTTAGAAAAAATAATTAGGATGTTGTGTGCACAAAATACCCAAATTAAGAAAAGCAACATCTTTCTATTACCCAAATTACTTTTTATAAGCACAAGGTATATTAAACCACTATGCTTTTCCTTCTAAATAGATTTTTAAAACTACGGTAGAAATTCTACTTTTTAGTACCTTCAGATTGGGCTCACTTGACCCGTTAGAGATAAAAAAAAAAAAAATAAATTAAATCAACCCATTTGGTTGCCTTAATGGGCTGTAGTTAATGAATGATTACCTCAGTTAGAACACAAAGATTGATAGATCATGATTATGGGCATAGTGGCTAGTTGCTCACGTTGGTTCCAAAAGTAGGCAAATTTCAATCAACTAATCATCAAGGTTATGAAATGGAATAATGGTTTTCCTTAATGCTTCACATAGCACATTGTTTCAGCATGTGGCCAACTAACCTACAATCACATCTAGATAAACTATTAGACAGTCGTATCGTTTACATATTTTTTGTTGTTTTTGACTGACGTAATAACGTTCTTATCTATTATTCTGTAGCACATTTTTCAAAGGAGATATGAGTCAGCATGAAAAAAGGAATGTCATGCACCAACAATCTCTTGATATCCATTTAGCTTCAATTTTCATGAGTTTCTTTGCTTATATAAACACCAATGAGCACTCAATTTTACTATAAACACACACCCACTTATACCTAAACATAGGTGGCTTTAGCTTCAAAAACTTGACATTTGTTCTTCTACTTGCAGTACGGTTTTCATGTACAAATATTTGTAATGCTAGAAGAGTTAAATATTGGAGGCATAGTGGATGTGCCTTTGGTTCTACATACGAAAAGAAAGGAAAGCATCATGGAGAAGATCAACACCAAGTGGATAAATCAAACTCACAAGACGGTTCGGAATATAATGTGCTCAAATATGGAGCTAAAGGGGATGGTAAATCGGATAATACGAAGGCGAACTATTCTTTATTTTTTAATTTTTATTTTATTTTTGTGTGTGTGTTAACATACTCAAATTTAATTTAGTAAAAATGTGTTAAGATAACCCTTCTTCTACATCCCGTCATTTACATGATATGATGAAAAAAAAAAAAAAAAAGTTATAACGCGAATAGAGTCTTATAAGCATGAAATCATAGGTGATTTTTAAGATAAAACATTTATGTTTATGGTATATCCTTGGAGTTGAAATTACTTAGTTCAAGTTGCATAAAAATATAGCATTAAGAAATGGAAGAAAGCATGTAATATCAGGAAGCGCCACTCATATGGTTAAGGTTCCCAACAATAATTGTTTAGCAAATGCAAACTACCAAAACTTTAATATAAATCAAATAGCATGGAAATGAAGATATGTTACCTTGTACTAACCAAAGTGGTCATGATCCAATGCTTTATATCACAATCATTTCAAGCTTCTTGGGCAGAAGCTTGTAAAGTTGAGGTATCAACAATGATTGTGCCATCAGATTACAGGTTCCTTGTAGGAGCAACTTCCTTTCCTGGTTTGGACAGTAAAAAAAGCATCATTTTTCAGGCATATCATATACATTTTCATGGCTCGTAATTTTGCCACAAAAAATAGTTTCATATTTCAACCCGTGCTAAAACATGACCTGTTTCGATTTGGACCCGTTTTGACCCATACTTAATTCATTCCTAATCACTCATCCTACCCACTGCCTACTGTAATAAACTAATAATACAAACTGTTTAAACCCACATTCATATTCTTCACCCGCATAACATCATCATCATACTTTTTGGAGTAAATGAAACCCATAAGTACTAACTGATTAAAAAGACACTAAATTGGTACAAACTAAACTTTTGATGTTTACGAACCAATCCAACACGGCCCATTGAATAACCACCCGATCGTAACCCGTTTTTGATATATTGCCCAACCAGCCCATCTCACTCATCATGCCCCCTATAGTAATTTGAATGCAAAATAAAGTATCACATATATTTGCATTCAATATATTTCAATGTAGAAAAAAGTACGACAACGTTCATACCAGAGAGCGCACGCCTTATATCCCCAAAGTGGACACTGGTCCAAACTCCATGTTTGAGCCTACGCCGAGAAGCCTTGCCGACGCAAGCTCCAAACCACTGTGATAGACAAAACACTATGTAAAGAAGTGTCGAAATAAAAGTTGCAATATAATACTTAACAAATTTAGAATTGTTCACATAATATAAACACTTGCCCAAATCAGTTTAATCAAAATTAAGCACAATATCCAATCAATAAACATGAATTACAATATTTTTCCGTGTAACTAAGCACAAATTTATGAAATCTTTTTCACATTTAATTAAAAAAAAAAGGTACATAAATTGCAAACATAATTAAGAAAATACACATTAAAAATCACACCTCTCCTCCTTCGCGGCCAAACTGACCACCACTATTATCAATGATCTAGCAAATTAACACGAAATTGTAGCAATAGTTATTACGGAAAATAAGCCCTAACGCATAAATTAAAGCACAATAACACAAACCCATAAATTAATTACCCAAAAAATAAAAACCCTAGATTAGTAGATAAATTAATAAGTAATAGATTAATACACCTTTAATCCATTAACCAAAAAACATACCTTTGATTAATAAGATTGAGCGATGATGAATGAAAGTATTGTTAGTCGCCGTCTGTTTTATTTTTGGGTGTCGTCAGTTTTTTTAGTTGCTTATTGTGTTTTTTTGTGTGGGTGTGTCTTCTGTGTCGAATGAATACCGAAAGTGAGAAGAACTTTGGTTTGTTTGTTATAATTTTAGTTTTGACCCTTACGTTTTTGTAAATCTCCCCGCTTTCTTTAAGTTTTACTTTTTTAGATTTTTAACACGTATATTTTTATACCAATCTTTTATATAGTTTCCCCCAAAAATGTTTTTTTATAGCTTTTGGACAAATAAGGAAATATTTAGTCTTTTTAATTAAAAAAAACTTAAGATAAATAAATATTTATTAAAAAAATATTATTTAATAAGGAATAATTTGATTTTTTTGAAATGCAAAAGTCCCCACTTGAGGTTTTGTTTTATTATATAAAAGATGAGTAGTTGTTAAAGGATGACGTTATTGTTTTTAAGCATCTATATTTTGTTTTCAAAGCCTTTAACAAAAACTCTAAAGTGCTCCAGTGGTTGACACTCTTGTGTCTTGGGAGCATAGACCAGGGTTCGAGTCCCTTAAGTGACAGATTTTTTAAAAAAAATTCCAATTTATGCATGAATTGTGTGTGCCAAGTGGCAATGAAATGGCATTAAATTGAATATGTGGCATCGAGGTGGCATTTTCAAGAGGTTGATGATGTGTCATGGTTAGCCTATTATATAGTGTAGGATATTGATGCGAGATATCGCAGCCTCACAATGAGTTTTACTTCTCGAGGGATCTCAAGAAGTTTTGCAATCCTACAGGAAGTGTACCTGATCGTTGTAATGTAGTATAGGTAAATCAGGGGGATTGATCGTTCTCTAGGAGTGTAATACCCCAACCCGACAAGGGTCAAAATACCACATTATGGTGTCAACAGAACAAACGCAAGCGGAAGACTTTTATTAATAATAAAGTTACAAAGATATTCTAAGGTAATAATGAAATACTAACATCTAAACATAATGAGTTCCCAAAACAAAAGTACAAATCCAACTTATTCTAACTGAAGATAAATCCAAAGTCTAATCCAGAAACAAAAGGCATCTATCATCAGGGTAGTTCACTAAGAGCTCCTATGCACTCTTCACTCAAACCCAGCTTCCAACCTAAAACCTGTCGCAGAAAAAGAAATGCGGCTGAGCTTAAAAAGCTCAGTGAAAGGATATATATAGCAAAGTACTGAAACTGAAATGAGAAAACAGAATATGGTGCAATGGGGAAATATCAGAAGGTATATCATAAGTGTAGTAAATGGTGTAAGGGTTTGATGCGTGCGTTTATCGTTGTAGGTATAGATTATGATTATCAGGTTTTACATATATATTTAGCCGACTTAACCTATAACACACACTAACGAGCAGTGTACTCGATCAATGTAGCTAGTTGCTAAGTAGAGTGTCGATCACTAAGAGTGGAACGTTAACACCTAAAATGTCTATCAGTATTTTAATTCCTAAGTTAGTTCTAAAAACCTAATCTAACGCAAGAGGGTTTTCAGCCTGAGAGACTGGGACGATTAAGTTGATTATTAGAGGTAAATAAAACAATAGAGTCGAATAAGCGATTGGCTAACACGTACACAGATAGATAACATATACAGATAAGAGGCCTAACGAATGATTAAGTAGCTTGTCACTTGTTTTATTGCTAGTTTTATATGATGAGTGCTAAAATCTCTTCTCTCTCATTAGTATCTTAGTTATAGGCGAGTAAACTCTTAATGATTACTTATGTCTATATTATTTAACCTTTGTAAGGGCTTACACTAACTTATAATGCTATTGAAGTAATTGTGGGAGGCGTATGGCAGCGCAAACAAGCCACGGCTAAACACAGAGGTAATCAAAGCACATATAATAAGAACCAAATAAACATCAAATAAACTTTTAATCGATGGGAAAGCAATATAAAGGGGAGTCCTATGGCGTAGACAAGCCAAGCTATCCTGATGGATTAAAGCGTACCAATACAATAAAACAAAACTACTTTTCCTTAGTGTTAATATCTCACTATGTTTCACCCGAAGTTCGGCTGTCTAATGGGGTATTTATAGTTTCTGTCTGAGGGTCGATGAAGCGCATCAACTAAGTTGATGCGGCGTATCTAGATAACTTCGCGTGGGGTCCAAGATTAATATATTCTGGAATATTCGTACACCGTCTTCAGATGCGGCGTAACTTCAATCTTTATGCGGCGCATGTTCTTCAGTATCTTGGATAATCTTTGGTGAAGTCTTGAGATTGTTATGCCGTATGTTGTGAATGTAATACGGCGTATCTGGAGTAGATAAGTCAGATCTTCTTCGTTGACCAAGGTTTCATATGCAGCGCATGAGATAAATACATGCGGCGCATTCTTCAAAGTCAGGAAATGGTCTTCGAATTCGTCTAAGTATGGTCGTACGACGTATCTGTCTAGAATGATATGGCGTATCTTCTTTCAGTTCAGCAGACTTTTCCAACTTGATCCATTTTGCTCCATTTTACGTCCAAAACAGCTAACTTTCACCAAACGCTTGTTTATAACTGAGAATTATAAAAGTAAACGATTAAGTATCAATTCTCATACATAATAATATAAAACAAGTCAAATACATAGGACAAATGATGACAATAATATGTACTTATTTGATGTCATCAAATATCCCCCCACTTGAACTTTACTTATCCTCAAGTAAACTCTAGATTCAAACTTATGAAAATGTATCCTAAATAGAGTTTAGGATTTTTTTTATAGTTTTAAGCACTTATTCGTTTTCATCATAATTGCATAACCAAGCACCTCACGAAATAGGAAAATGAAATCACTCAAATCACTCAACTAATCTATGTGGTAACATTTAGGTAGTTCGCTCAATTGCTTGGTCGTGACGAATATTCTATCATAAGCTTGGCAAGGATACACATCTCCACCACTAAAGCTAAGGAGTGACAAGTCTAAAGTGGTAAAAAGGGTTGATAAGGCTTAGGGTTAAACCTGGCTTTGTTTAAACATCTTCTGCACAAAACTTAGTAGATCGCTAGCGCGAGTCCTCGATGCCTCAAACAACAGATGGTCACTAGTGTGCTTCTTGGTTCGCTGGCGCGTTATTTTCATAACGGATGGTCACCAAGTCACACACCAGCTCGCTGGTGCGTTATTCGATTAGTCTAACACTCGGATGGTCACTACCTTATTCATACATTTGACATTCTCACTTATCCATTATCATATCCGGATGCTCGAAAGCTAACAACGAATACAATAATTTTGTAAAGGGTAGGGATTAAACATTGGGAAATACATAAATTGGTGTAAAATAAAAATAAACAAAACAAATAGATTAAGTCCTAATGTGTGGTTAATTACTTTCCCAACCATCCCATGAATAAGACACAAATCATTTGACTAACTCACGCTTTGACACTTGAAACTCACGCTTTGGGTAGACACGAATTAGACTCAATAATATCTTAATCAAAGAATAAACCTTAGTTGGTGTTCCCATAACGGCCAACTCCCATTCAATCCATAAATATAATACAACAGGCAGTAGTGATATCTCTACTAGTACATAACTCTTACAATGTTGGTTTTTCAAACTTCCAACTTCTTCTTTCTTTTTCTTTTCTCTTTTTTTGATTTTTTTTTAACATCAAATAAACTAACTATTGGTGTAAAATTTCACCACATCACTATCACAAAAATTCTGGATAATTTTTTCTATACTTTTCATAAATTCAGGCTCAAAGGTAATAGTGAAAGTAGTAAACACATGAAAAATGAAAATATACAATATCTGCTTTCACTCCATTGCATTGTGCAATTTTCCGACCTAACCAAAAATAATAATTTACGCACACGAACACAGGAAACGGGGGGAAACACACTTTTGCCAAAAGCAACTAACCACGGACTTTAATCTACAGGGTATGCTAAGGTGTAAAGGTGTAACAAAACATTTTTAACATATTGGTGTAAGAAACGAAAGGAATGGCTCTGAGGGTTTTTCTAGGGGTATCTTACTCTAAAAATGAGAATAAACAAAGGGTTTATACGGGGGTTAACTAACCAGTGTAGTTAGTTAAAAACACATAACATATAAAGTTTACAAGTCACCGGCACACTCATATTTTTGTGGAATTTGGGTAAAATATTGGAAAACTGAATAGGCTAAATCCTCACAATTTGGAAATAAGGGTTATGTGTGCGGCTATGCAACTTAGATTAAACAAAAACATGCTAGAAAAATTTTAAATTTAAGCATATTAAGCACATATTAAGCATATTTTTAAAAAAATAAGGACAAGTATCGTTCTAATTCTCCATCCCCCCACTTAAGATAAACAACGTCCTCGTTGTTTGAAATTGAAATTAAAAACAAGAAATATAAAGAATTAGAACGGAAAACTCCCCTAAGATTTGCTTGGTATGATCCTCCATTATGCGTTTGTGAGCAACTTTTTATTTTCTGTGAGTGAAAGGCATTCAAGCCTCCATGAATGCATCTCCACAGAAAATACAGAATCGTATATATACCACCATTCTTTGTAAACACCAGTGTTAAGAAAATCAAAACTAGTGCATACTCCATTAAGCGTTAGTTAGTGGAAAATAAACCTAAAAATTAAAAACTGGAAATCATCAGGTCAGTCGATACGCCGCATCCATGGGAAGGGATGCGCCGTATCGAGCCTGGAATAAATATGATTCAGAAAAAATGATATGTCGTATCCTTAACCAGGGATACGCCGCATTAAAGAAACTGACAGAAGGTTCATAGTTCAGAAAAATAAAATGCAGAAAAGTAAAGATAGATATGACCTGTGCAGTCGATACGCCGCATCCCATGGAAAGGAATGCGCCGCATCGAAGTGCAGGTCTGACAGACTCGATACAAAAAAAGTAAAAGATAAATCCAGGTTGTCTCCCGGTGAGCACTTTTCTTTATTCCAGATTCTTCAAGTTAGACTCATCTTCAGCTCCTATTCCAGTATTTCTGGTTCAAACTCGGCAACTTCGTTGTCCACGTTGTCGATGTAATTATCAAAGTATTTCTTTACGCGTTGTCTGTTTACTTTGAATATATAACCATTTTTATCACATATTTCAATAGTTCCATAGGGATAAACCTTTTTAACCACAAACGGACCCGTCCACCTTGATCTCAGTTTTCCAGGATACATCTTTAGTCAAGAATTAAATAGTAAAACTTTTTCTCCGACCGAGAATTCTTTATCTCCACGGAGCCTCGAATCATGCCATCGTTTAGTTCTTTCCATGTAGATTTTAGTGTTCTTATAAGCTTCGTCTCGTAATTCGAATAGCTCATTGAGCTACATGAAGCGGTTTTTACCGGTTGCTTCCATATCCATGTTGCATTGTTTCAAAGCCCAATACGCTCCATGTTCAATCTCAACTGGTAAATGGCATGCTTTTCCATGCACAGGTCTGAAAGGTGTGCATCCTGTAGGTGTTTTGTAGGCGGTCCTGAATGCCCATAAAGCATCGTTCAGCTTATCCGACCACCCTTTTGGATTATATCCAACGGATTTTTCTAAAATACGTTTGATAGCTCGATTGGTTACTTCAGTTTGTCCATTGGATTGAGGATGATATGCAGTGGAAACTCTGTGATAAACTCCATATTGTTGAAGGCTTTCCTGGGTGGTGATTGCAAAAGTGCGTACCTCTGTCACTAATTAGGGCTTTAGGAACTCCAAACATAGAAAATAGTCCTAGCAAAAATTTCAAGACTACCTTGCTATCATTAGTTGGTAGCGCTTGTGCTTCGACCCATTTTGATTCATGATCAACGGCTACCAGAATATACTTATTCCCTTTAGATTCAGGAAACGGTCCCATAAAACCCAATCCCCATATATCGAAAACCTCACATACCTGGATATAATTTTGTGGCATCTCGCTCCTTGATGTGATATTTCCAGACCGTTGACATGCATCGCACCCTTTAATATAATTTTTAGCATCTTCAAGAATAGTGGGCCAATAGAATCCTGCGTCTAAAATCTTTCTTCTAGTAATAATGGCGCTATGATGCCCTCCTGTTGGTCCCGAGTGGCAATGCGCTAATATTGCAGGTATATCATTTCCAGCAACACATCTTCGTATTAAATTGTTAGGGCATAACTTAAAGGCATACGGCTCATCCCAAAAATAATCACTTACCTGAGAGAGGAACCTTCTCTTCTCATCGGATGTTAACCCTTCGGGAAATTTCTTTCCGACGATAAAGTTGATAAAGTCAGCATACCATGGTTCATCATCGCTACCCCTTGTTTTTATCATCATAAGGTGTTCATTAGGGAATTCATCAGCAATTTCCCTTTCGTCAAGTACTTCCATTTTTGGGTTTTCTAGTCTAGACAAATGGTCTGCTGCTAGATTCTCAGCTCCCTTTTTATCTTTAATTTCAATATTAAACCCTTGGAGTAGCAAAACCCACCTGATGAGTCTAGGCTTGGCATCCTGTTTATTAAACAAATACTTCAACGCAGAATGGTCAGTGTAAACCACAGTTTTTGACAATATAAGATAGGGGCGAAATTTATCAAATGCAAAAACAACTGCAAGAAGTTCCTTTTCTATAGTGGTATAATGTTCCTGGGCATTATTTAAAGTTTTGCTAGCATAGTAAATTGGTTTGAACTTTTTATCGATCTTTTGACCAAGTACTGCTCCTACAGCATAAGCACTAGCATTGCACATTAGTTCAAAAGGTAAATTCCAATCCGGAGAAATTATAATAGGTGGCAGTAGTTAATTTTTCTTTAAGTATATTAAATGCCTTTTTGCAATCATCAGAAAAATCAAAATTTGCATCCTTTAATAACAATTGAGTCATAGGTCTATATATCATGGAAAAATCCTTAATGAACCTACGATAAAATCCAGCATGCCCTAAGAAACTTCTAACACCTTTTACATTAGTGGGGTAAGGTAACTTAGCGATAACATCTATTTTAGCTTTATTAACTTCTATACCTTTTCCAGAAATTTTATGTCCTAACACAATTCCCTCTCTTACCATAAAATGACATTTTTCCCAATTAAGAACAAGGTTGGTTTCTTCACATCTAGCAAGCATTTATCAAGATTAGAAATACAGTTATCAAATGAGTTACCGAACACCGAGAAGTCATCCATGAAGACTTCCATGAAGTCCTCGACAATGTCATGGAAGATCGCGTCATACATCTTTGGAAGGTTGCAGGAGCATTGCATAATCGAAATGACATTCTTCTGTAGGCGAAGGTTCCATAAGGGCAGGTGAAAGTTGTCTTCTCTTGATCTTCTGGAGCAATTGGTATTTGAAAGAAACTTGAAAAACCATCTAAAAAACAATAATAATCATTTCCTGACAATCTTTCTAACATTTGGTCAATAAATGGAAGGGGAAAATGGTCTTTTCTTGTTGCATCGTTGAGTTTGCAGTAGTCGATGCAAACTCTCCATCCAGTCACAGTTTGTGAAGGAATTAATTCGTTATTGTCATTCAATACCACCGTCATTCCTCCTTTCTTTGGTACAACGTGGATAGGACTAACCCACGAGCTGTCTGAAATTGGATAGATAAGTCCAGATTCAAGTAGTTTGACAATCTCGTTTTTCACTACATCATGGACTTTCGGATTCAAGCGCCTTTGAGGTTGAATAGTTGGCTTGAATTCATCTTCCATAAGGATCTTATGTGTACAGAATGACGGGCTAATTCCTTTGATATCAGACATCTTCCAAGCTAGTGCTCCTTTGCGTTTACCTAGTACCTGCAAAAGCGAATATTTTTCTCTTTGCATTAAATCTGATGCAATAATAACAGGTGAATTTGCATCCCCATTTAAATAAGCATATTCTAAACTAGATGGAAGATCCTTAAGTACAGGTTTTACTTCATCAATCTCATTAGCACTAGCGGAATAAACCTGCTCTTTTACGTAATCACTGTTGTCTACAGACTGATGCGCCGCATCAATATTATCGATGCGCCGTATTGAGTTACAGATGACAGAATCAGCTGTAAATTCATTAATAAAGGAGTTATCGTCAACTTGATCTTCTATAGCAATTGTTTCTTCTAAGTTTTTAAGCAGGAAGGAATCAAGTAGATCGTTTTTTAATAACTCTTGAGTAAATTGATTAATAGTGTCATCTGTAATATCGATATTATAACATTCATCGTCATCAGAAGGAGATTTATTCATAGACTGTTCCATATTAAACTCGACCTCATTTTCTCCTATCTTAAGAGTTATCTTTTTATTAAAGACATCTATCATAGCCCTAGCGGTGGCTAAAAAGGGTCGACCTAATATTATAGGTGTCCTAGAATTTTCAGGCATATCGAGGATAACAAAGTCGATAGGTAAATCAAATTTTTCAACTTTGATTAAAACGTTTTCAGCTATTACTCTAGGGTATTGTATTGATCTATCGGCTAGTTCTAAGCACATCCTAGTAGGTTTGGGTTCCCCAAGACCTAATTTTTCATACATAGAAAATGGCATTAAACTTATACTAGCTCCTAGATCAGCTAAAGCATTTCCAATATGTAAATTATTAATTTGGCAAGGAATAGTGAAACTCCCTGGATCCTTTTCTTTTAATGGTAGTTTATTGAGTAGGGCGGCTGAACTTCTTTCACTTATCGTTACTATACATGCCTCTTCTAGCTTGGACTTGTTGGTCAGCAAACTCTTCAGATATTTGGCATACTTTGGCATTTGCACAAGAGCTTCGATAAACGGGATGCTGAGTTGTAGTTGCTTGAGATTTTCCAGGAATTTTCGCTGATAAGCGTCTCCTTTTTCTTTCCTTAAATGGTTTGGGAAAGGAAGGGTCGCTCGTGTTGGTTCAATGATGGGCATGTTCAGCTTCTTTAGGTAATTCAGGTCCAGCATGTTCAGCTCCAGGGGTCGTATTGCTATCTTTGTTAACCTCAGAGGTTTCACCAATCTGAAAGGTAGATTTACCACTCCTAGTTGTAATTCCTTTCAGGTCTTGCCTTTCGAACAAAACTTCCTTAATAACTTTTGACAATTGGTGAACTTCAATTGTCAATTCCTCAATCATATTGTTCTATTCTTTCAACAACAGTTCATTGGTGGTCTTGAATTCTTTGATAAAGGTTTCGACCTCATATTGCTCCTTTTCGCTTTCGTGAGTGAACTTCGATACGATCTCGTCAATTGCAAGTTTGATCTTAGGGCCTCCGAACCAACTTGCGAAAATATCAATCATGAGCCCTGTAACACGAAACAAAATAGACTTCAAAGTAAAAACTTTCAAAGAGACAGGAAAGTTTATTTAAATTTCTCAGTGCGGGATACGAAAAATAAAAGTTGCTGATATCTGCAGACGATGCGCCGTATCCATTAATCTGGATACACCGTATCTTTAGTTCGTTAAAAAATACTCAGACTTTTATTTCAAAAAAGTGATACGCCGTATTAATAAAATCAATACGCCGTATGTTTTAAATTACCAAATCGCTTATAATTATAAAAATAAATAAGTCGTATCAGCTGAAGCTAATACGTCGTACATTCGTTACGTTTCAAATACAAGCTTTTTGATATTAATGCGCCGTATCGTCAGAAATCGATACGCCGCTTCTAGTTATTTAATGAATTCAAAACTATTTTTAATAATTAACAATACGCCGTATGAGAAAGACTCATGCGCCGTATGACGTTTAGGGTTTTGAAAAATTCTGATTAAAAAAAGAATACGCCGTATCTAGGGGATAGATGCGTCATACTCGAATTATTAAATAATATGCGATGTACGTAAAATAAAAATGCAATATGCCGTATCTGTAAGAACAGATGCGCCGTATCGTTTACATCAGCAAATTACAGCAGATAGTAACAGATGCAGAAAAATATACAAAAATGAAAAACACGCAAAATACAGAAAACAAACAAACTAGAAAACGCTAAATATGCAGAAAAATACAATGAATGCAATAAAACTATTACACAACAAAGTTAGCAAATAAAAACTAAAAATCTAAAAACCTAATAAAATAAAAACCTAATTAAAATACTAAAAGATATTTAAGATATTAACGGAAAACAGAGGCATAACTCAGAGTGGTGCGGAAGAAAGATAGCTAACCAATTCCTTATCACATAATCTACCAACTCCTCACCGGTCATAACTAAAGTTCCTACGGGGAGAAACCTAAAGCAAATCCTTCAAAGGTCATTCCACAATCTCCTATAGTGCAAACCTAAGGGTCCAAATCTTCACAGGCCATAACTTATGTGCTACAAGTCGAAGCCTGAGCTCTGATACCATAATTGTAACACCCCAACCCGACAAGGGTCAAAATACCACATTATGGTGTCAGCAGAAAAAACGCAAGCGGAAGACTTTTATTAATAATAAAGTTACAAAGATATTCTAAGGTAATAATGAAATACTAACATCTAAACATAATGAGTTCCCAAAACAAAAGTACAAATCCAACTAATTCTAACTGAAGATAAATCCAAAGTCTAATCCAGAAACAAAAGGCATCTATCATCAGGGTAGTTCACTAAGAGCTCCTATGCACTCTTCACTCAAACCCAGCTGCCAACCTAAAACCTGTCGTAGGAAAAAAAATGTGGCTAAGCTTAAAAAGCTCAGTGAACAATTATATAGCAAAGTACTGAAACTGAAATGAGAAAACAGAATATGGTGCAATGGGGAAATATCAGAAGGTATATCATAAGTGTAGTAAATGGTGTAAGGGTTGCAGAATTCTACCACGAGCACAGAGAGATATCATCATAACATCATATCATCATAAGTAACGTAAACATCATAAATGGAATAGCTAACTCCCAGAGTGTGAATGACGTGTATGGCACACAATCACCATTCACAAGAAATATAACATATACATATCAGATCAGATCTAGGATGCATCCATACGCCCCTGCAAAAAATCATAATGGCCAGAAACATAATACTTGAGCTCATAATACATAACAGAAAGGGACGCAGTGGGTCATCACTCGCCCACCGTGGAGTCATGCCATTGGTGCCTCAATGACATGGTCATGGAACCCACATGACTAGTGAAAGCTCGGGTAGTAAACTGAAGGGTCAAACAGAATGTCATAGCAATGACACAGAGCATATAAGTCATCAGAAAATATCATAACATGGGTTCATATAAATGCTCATAGCAAAGGCTCATGTCATATCAGAAGTATCATAAATGAAGGCTCATAGTAAAGGTATCATAATCAGAAATAGCTAATAATCAAAAGATGTATGAGAGTCATGAGAAACCTTCAGAGAAAGGTCAGAATATCTGTACCTCAAACCGCAATTGAAACCATATTAGAAAACACAAGGATTAGAAGTTACTCCTTCTACATCGAATCTACACGAATTAATGATCATATTATTACTTATAAGCTAATTTTAATCTGTTTACACATTTGGAGTTTCTATCTATTTTTAGAAACATTCAATTTTTGTAACTTTCCAAATTTAGCAAGTTTCCCGAATTAGCAAGTTTTCATATTTAGTAAGTTTCCCGAAATAGTAATTTTATACTTTATGGTTATAAATGACAATTTAAATAATATCTAAGGGTTAAAATGACCAATTTAATAGTTTAGAGTTAAAATGCCAATCTAGTAATGTTTAGGGTTAAAAATGTAAATTATCAAAGTTTAATTTTTAAATATGTCAAATATTTAACTTTAGGGTTTAAAATGTAAATAAATGTCAAATGACCGTTTTAGACCCCGCCATTTCACAATTTATATAACATATTTTCGACCTCATCACAAAATACTCACACACGACACAATTTAACCCGTCCCGTGCTTTCCCTTTTACATATACATACGCATACCATACAAACCCTTTTCATTTGTTTAGAATCATCATGCATGCGCTCATCTCATAACCCACGACACACCCTTGTCCTTGATTTCATGCATATATCGACTCACACCTTACACGTACAAAATATATGAGTTTCATTTGCTCAACGCTCCTCATGCATGCAATGTATATACCCATTCAAGACATATAATCCTCTTGTATATTTACATACACACGACTCATAAAATTTCATGTTATACGTCCCATATGCAAGATATTTAGTTTCTAATTGTTTAACTCTTTTCATGCATACCATGCTAAAGAAAATACCCCATACGACCCATGTGACACAACATAACAATTTTCTCATTCCCATGATCATATATTAAACGTGTATATATATATATATATATAGATGTGTGTACAATGCATGTAAAACTCAGTCTTTACTAAAACCATACACGACACAACACACTTCCAAAATAAAACAACACACAAAGTCACATGTATGCTTGTCTTTAAAAATATCAACGCCCCATGTTAATTATTCAGGTTTATATCCAGGTTTTAGTCGTGTTCTTAGACATAATAATGAGTGTTAATGACCAGATTTAAAGACGTGTATCACCACAGATTCGGATGCTCCAAAACAGAAACGAATATCGACACATATATATGAGTTTTAGTTTCATCTTCATTCATAGAGTTTTCAAGTTCTCTAACGATAGCATTCTCTTCCAAATCTTAATGTCAATAGCTTCAATATACAGTATATCATGTTATTTAATTTACATGTTCTAAAACCTCACACTTGATCAATACGTTTAAGGCCCGCGACTTATCGATTCATTGCTAATTGTGATTTATGATTAGTGTTCATGATGTATTAGCCGATGGTTCAAGGAGTACCTCAAGGCTACACGTGAGTAGATCGAAACCGAAAACACATACACGACCACAAGATTCCGCGAGACACGAAAGAATCTAAAACCCAAATGCGAACCAACCGATCTAAACTTGAGCAGACCTCCAATCACGAACCAACCCAACGCGAACCAAAATCTGAACGCTCACAAACATTCACCTTCCCTCATGCGAATGTATTTAAGATTTGAAGTTTTGTTTAATGGTTTTGTGAGTTTCTTAATAGAATGAAGTACGTGTGGTGTATAAAATAGACGAGTATTAACAACTTCTCCGAATGACTCGGGATTTTGCAGTTTACTTGGACCGAAAATATTGCTCTTGACTAAGCAAGTTGGACGAGAGTTTAATTGATACACTCCTTCCATCTATATCTCCTATTAATTTATAAGTTACTATATATAAAATATGTGTATTACAAGAGTTAGTTTTCATATTATGTAGGATATGAAGGCATGAATGGAATAAGATGGAGTCTGGCAACACGTGTGAATGGAAGGAAGGAATGTCGTGTCTATTTATATAGAATGTGGTATAATTTTATTTAGGGCAAGATATAATCATATCTTCTAATATGAAAGGATATGCACATGTTTTATATTTGTTCTTATCTTCAATGTAAACGTGTGGAATGGATACACAAAGATTGTGTCGTGAAATTTGGTTAAACAAAAATGGACATGCAAATCTTTTATTAAACAAAGGCTATATGCATAATATTGTCTTGTCCAAAAAAAAAACGTATGGGAGGAATAACAAGAGAGTGTGTCGTTTTTATACTTAGGATAGGATTAGGATTTGCAGACTTTGTATTTTATTTATAATATATGGTATTTATATTACATATTTATTTATTTAACTTAGGATATAATAAAAATGTTAACTCGAATTTTAGGGCGTTATAATTCTTCCCCTCTAAAAAGAAAATTTCGTCCGCGAAATTGGAGTTGAAATATTAAACGGATACGTACCAAATTTACGAAAAGAAATGAAAATAATTAACCCGCTCGGGATGATTCTTCCAAAGGATTTCGACGAACAGAAGTGTTTGTTTTCTCATGACTCGATCAAGACAAACTCGGATAGCCCCAGACTATCCAACAGAACACAAATCGTAACAAATCTGATCCAAGGAATACGAAACAATTACGTAACAGTCATCTCACAAGGAGATACATGAACATCAGATGAATATGGAACAATTACGAAAGTGATGCTAAACGGTAGAAAATTTCACGAATCCAATCAGGTTCTGAGCGAACTAAGGATCTTGATAAACATCAGAGAAACACATATCGAGTTTATCAAACGCATCAAGAGTTTCCTAAAGAGGCGGGTAACCTATTCGTATTAATGATCAACTAGGCACAAATCATATTATTGAAACGTATCGGAAGGCATAATGGAATAGGTAGGATAATCATACGGATAAGAACGAATCTAAGGACTAACGTATCGCGAACTAAATTTCCCTCGTATGCCAAAACGTCTAACACTTTTGTACGGGGACATCATACTGAACACACAACTCCCAGTCTAAACTTTCAAACTTCTTCTTCAAAATAGTAGCCATACCATTAGTTGTTGTAATCAACTCTGAACCTTCAGTAAGCAGCTCTCCGACCTTATTCCAACCAAAACATGCTCTACTCTTTCGTTCATACAAGGTTTAAAAGAATCCCTTGTCACTTGCATGCCATCTGTCTTTGTGAGCAAAACATCCTGACCTAACACTTGTCAAATTTTTTGTCCATTCCAAAGTACACTGACCTCAACACATCCTCCAAAGTTCGAATAGCTTGTTCCGTTTGTCTATCAGTCCGAAGGTGAGAAGCAGTACTAAACCCGAGTCAAATTCCCAAAATCTTCTGTAACTCTTTCTGGAAGTGTGAAGCAAAACGCGATTCTCTGACACGATCACTGCAGGTGTGCCATGTAGCTTGAATAATCTTCTTCCAAAAGAAATCTCTACCAATCTTCCAAGTAAGCCGACCTAGTCAAATGATCCACTACAACTCAATTCGTGTTTTCCTTCCTAAATGTGTGCGGAAATCCCGTTGCAATTTTCCTGAAAATTTAATCCCACTTCTACATACGAACATCCAAACTAAGGAAAACCACTTGTACATTGATGTTGAATCTTAACTTGATGACACGCTAAACACTTCGCCACCAAGGTAGTCACAATCGTCTTCATACCATTCCATCAAAATTTCTGTTGTAAGTCTCTATACATATTAGTACAACTAAGATGAATAGAGTAAATAGAACTGTGTGCTTCAAGCAAAAGAGCTTCTTGTAAGTCTCCTAACATAGATCGCATTCCACCATCTTGCTCCTGAGCTTCTTCATGTTTGTCACAAATCATTCCCAAGACAACGTCGGATAGTTCACTTCCTATGGTTCTAGCTGTATTGATGCATAACCAACAATCTTCCCATGTTGCATAAGGACATAGCTAAGTCTCTTTCTTGTGTAGAAACAAATCTCTTTTTAGCTTTTCAAAATTCTCCTCTCATTCTTCATCCTAACCAAAATTATACTTTAAAATTATCACATAGAGCTTCTTTTGTCGTAGAAATTTCAATACAAAATACGAAGATGATCCCCGTGTTTCTCTTTCGTCTCTGAATACACCAAGATGTCATACTATGACAATTGTCCAAGTATTCATGAAAGACACGATTCATCAAGTTCATAGGAACAGTCGGAGCAGTAGCCAATACAATTGGCATCACAACGCTCATAGAGATCATAACGAATACGAAAAGCAATTCTAGGAGCATCTCGCTCCTTTACACGTAACTGAAAATAATCGGATCTTAAATCAATCATAGAGAAACTTCACACCTGAAGTTGATTAAACAAATCGTCAATGCGAGGTAACGGATAATAGTTCTAACAGTAAAACTATTCAGTTTCCAAAATTCAAGACACAAATTCATACAATCATCATTTTTCTTTACAATAAAACTAGAGCACCCCACGAATATACACTCAGACGGATAAAATCACTTCCTAGAAGTTGTTCCTTCAATTCTTTCCATTCAACTGATGTCGTTCAATACGGAGTTTCAGAATTAGGCAAAATGTTGCTCTTATACGGATAGAGTTCTAAATCAACCAATTTACTGTTCTTAGGTACTCCTCAAAATATCCTATGATCTCAATAAGTTCAAATTATATGATGTAACTATTATCACGTTGGCCAGACGTCATAATACTTGCATCATATACACATGCCTTTATTGCAATCACATTCTACCTCGAGTCGTGACTAAACAAATTCTCATAACCTGATCAAAACAACTTCACATTCAGATGGTAATCTCGGTAGTTCATCAAGGAATGCATTACGAAATTTCAATAACCGAATAACTCTCAAGGCGAGTTTCATCAAACAAAGTATCTTCACAACTGCGAGGGATTAACGTATGAGTTTTGAAGGTAAAGGTGATCATAATTGTTTAGCAGGTTGGGACCCATGGTACAGAATTTTGAGTTTCTCAAATTGCCAAAGATGAAAATTCTAATATGACCGTTGTTAGCATCTCGATGCTCAGTTAAAAAATCCATATTTAGAATCATATCGAATCAGACATCCCCAAAGGGAACAGATTAGCAGAACGAAACTTATCTTCAAATATCTTCAAAACATACCAGACAATTCTGATACTCGTGGCGAAACTTAATAGTGCAAAGGGACCTTAACATGCTTGGCAAAAATAAGGGGAAACACAGAATGTGTCGAACACATCGGATTCATACATATACGAATTCTTTGAACGGACGAAAAGGCATCTAAATGAATGACAAATAGATCAGAGATCGAAATTCGAAAGAATGCGGTCACATCCGAAAGTGAAACCTCTAAGGCATTACTACAAAAGTCTCAAAGCATTCTAAACTTATATGATCACTGAACTTATATTGCGTATCTTGCTAAATTTTCTAAATCTCCGGAATGAATGATCTTATAAGGGCTTAACTGAAAACAGAGGCATGACTCAGAGTGGTGCGGAAGAAAGATAGCTAACCAATGCCTTATCACATAATCTACCCAATCCTCACCGGTCATAACTAAAGTTTTTACGGGGAGAAACCTATAACAAATCCTTCAAAGGTCATTCCACAATCTCCTATAGTGCAAACCTAAGGGTCCAAATCTTCACAGGCCATAACTTATGTGCTACAAGTCGAAGCCTGAGCTCTGATACCATAATTGTAACACCCCAACCCGACAAGGGTCAAAATGCCACATTATAGTGTCAACAGAACAAACGCAAGCAAAAGACTTTTATTAATGATAAAGTTACAAAGATATTCTAAGGTAATAATGAAATACTAACATCTAAACATAATGAGTTCCCAAAACAAAAGTACAAATCCAACTAATTCTAACTGAAGATAAATCCAAAGTCTAATCCAGAAACAAAAGGCATCTATCATCAGGGTAGTTCACTAAGAGCTCCTATGCACTCTTCACTCAAACCCAGCTTCCAACCTAAAACCTGCCGTAGGAAAAGAAATGTGGCTGAGCTTAAAAAGCTCAGTGAACAGTTATATATAGAAAAGTACTAAAACTAAAATAAGAAAATAGAATATGGTGCAACGGGGAAATATCAGAAAGTATATCATAAGTGTAGTAAATGGTGTAAGGGTTACAAAATTCTACCACGAGCATAGAGACATATCATTATAACATCATATCATCATAAGTAACATAAACATCATAAATGGAGTAGCTAACTCCCAGAGTGTGAATGACGTGTATGGCACACAATCACCATTCACAAGAAATATAACATATACATATCAGATCAGATCTAGGATGCATCCATACGCCCCTGCAGAAATTCATAATGGCCAGAAACATAATACTTGAGCTCATAATACATAACAGAAAGGGACGTAGTGGGTCATCACTCGCCCACCGTGGAGTCATGCCATTGGTGCCTCAATGACATGGTCATGGAACCCCTATGACTAGTGAAAGCTCAGGTAGGGTCAAACAAAATGTCATTGCAATGACACAGAGAATATAAGTCATCAGAAAATATCATAACATGGGTTCATATAAACGCTCATAGCAAAGGCTCTTGTCATATCAGAAGTATCATAAATGAAGGCTCATAGCAAAGGTATCATAATCAGAAATAGCTAATAATCAAAAGATGTGTGAGAGTCATGAGAAACCTTAAGAGAAAGGTCAGAATATCTATACCTCAAACCGCAATTGAAACCATATCAGAAAACACAAGGATCAGAAGTTACTTCTTCTTCATCGAATCTACACCAATTAATGATCGTCTTATTACTTATAAGCTCATTTTAATCTGTTTACACATTTGGGGTTTCTCTCTATTTTTAGAAACTTTCTATTTTTAGTAACTCTCCAAATTTAGCAAGTTTCCCGAATTAGCAAGTTTTCATAGTTAGTAAGTTTCCCGAAATAGTAATTTTATACTTTATGGTTATAAATGACAATTTAAATAATATCTAAGGGTTAAAATGACCAATTTAATAGTTTAGGGTTAAAATGTCAATCTAGTAAAGTTTAGGGTTAAAAATGTAATTGATCAAAGTTTAATATTTAAATATGTCAAATATTTAACTTTAGGGTTTAAAATGTAAATAAATGTCAAATGACCGTTTTAGACCCCGCCGTTTCACAATTTATATAACATATTTTCGACCTCATCACAAAATACTCACACACAACACAATTTAATCCGACCCATGCTTTCCCTTTTACATATACATACGCATACCATACATTCCCTTTTCATTTGTTTAGAACCATCATGCATGCACTCATCTCATAATCCACGACACACCCTTGTCCTTGATTTCATGCATATATCGACTCACACCTTACACGTACAAAATATATGAGTTTCATTTGCTCAACGCTCCTCATGCATGCAATGAATATACCAATTCAAGTAATATAATCCTCTTATATATTTACATACACACGACTCATAAAATTTCATGTTATACGTCCCATATGCAATGTAATACACTATAAAATTTCATTGTAATTATGACTGTTAATCAATATTAACCTCAGTTACTATTTACTGATTTCCATTTTTGCGAGAAAATTTAAAATTTTCTTATTATATTAAACTATCTTATAATGCACAAAGGCCTACTATTAATAGAAATACTTAAAATTAAGCAATACAAGTTATAAAGCTAAAAGTACAAGTAATTAAAACACATTTTCTAACATTTACAAGTTCTTAAGCTCAAAGTACAACTAATTAAAATAGAAATACTAACATTAAATACAATAAATAAATCATTATGTACATTAAATACAATTAATTAACGGGTCAATAAATACAATTAATGCAGTTATTAAATAATTAAAACACCCCTTACATAAAATTACAAATTATCAAGCATATTGTACAACCAAATCTTAAACACAATTCTTGCATTAAATGTCACTAATACAAATAATAAAGCACATGATACAAATATTCAAGCCCGAACGGGCAACGGGCCAAATGGGCTCGAGCCCGAACGGGCACGGGCCAAACGGGCTCGAGCCCGAACGGACACGAGCCAACGGGCACGAGCTAAACGAAATTCTTGATATCCGTAAATGTATTGTAAAAAAAAACATAATAAACTAAAATACATGATTCACCGAAAAATTTTATTTCAGGGTACCCGCCGCAGCAACGCGCGGGTACCCTGCTAGTTATTTTTAACGTGATTACGTTATCACATAATTCGCCAAATAACGGGACGAGCTCACAACGCATAACACAAAATTTAATTATGCACTAAATATACTAGTCGGGCCAAAAATCATTTCAGCCCATCACCACCTCTCGTGTATTGTTCATCAGCCCAAGCCCAACACCAATTATAATATTTCATGTGTAAAACCCGATCAGACCCTCTCTAAAACACCCCTTGTTCTCTCAAATTCTAAACGCGACATGTATATATTTTTACATCATCTCATTCACCTCCCACCATATTACTAGCATGTCGAATTCTAAATTGTAATGTCGCATTTTGATATGTTTTTAAGAGCCCAAGTGATTGCCCATATTATACCCAACTCGATATAACAAAAAAATTTCCATACGTACCCGTTTTGACTCCAACTTGATTCCACGCACTCCTAATAATTTTTCTAGCCTAATGACATGTTATTGAATCAGTTTTAACAACATAGGACAAGTATTACACGTTAAATCCAATTTTGCACCCATTTAAAATTGCTATTCGACATGTATATATTACAAAAACAAATCCTAGCTTTCCTACTCATTCACATTCCTTCCTAAAGTCTTAATATGTCAGAAATACATCTATGGAACCCTTCATTCATTGACAATACACAGTAGAAGCAAGTAGATAGTGTTTTGTAATCATTTAAGTCCATACGTGTGCATTTTTACTTGTATAAGTCTACATATCTCATCACCTTCTATCACTCATCCAATATCTTCATTTTAACTCTCTAACACTCCCAAAAATACCTCTGGAAGACCAGAAGATCTCACACTTTCGTTTGGAAGCTTTTCGAAGGGATTCGGGTTTAGTTGAAAATCGTATACTTGGGTTATAACGATCGTGGGTTATTATCTTGTGTTCCATTCATTCTCATATGACTCTCTACCACCCTAGAGGTGTAGTAAGTATCCACAACCTCTTTTCGATTCATTTCACACGTTATTTCATCACCATGCATCGTATAATCACTCACTCGAACGTATATATTTTTGGTTATTTATTTACGTACACATTCTCATATAGAACACTAAAAGTGACTAGCCTCCCTTGTGGAAGGCCTAGGAGTCACGATGCACACCCATCTCACCTTTATATTTATGTTACATGCATCATTCGAAGTCATTTGTATCATGTCTCAAAATGTAACAACTGAAAACACTTAGAATATTTCTAAGTGTTTTACTCAGAAAATACGCCCCATGTCACCCTAAAAATGACCACGTATCTTAAAATTCGACTTAACAACCATACTATATTTTTACACGATCTATTAGACCACATTACTAGCTACAACTTTCGTATAAATAATTTGTAAAAATGAGCACATCTAGTCCCTCTAAAATGATCAAAGTAAAACGCATTACTCGTTCAGAAACTGTTAACCAAAACTCGATATGGGCTGTTAAGCCCATTAAGCAAATTTTAAGAACTTGAGATAAGCTAGCTTATCTAGGTCTTTTGATATGAAAATAGAACGTTAAAAATGAGCTTATGGATGAGCCCAACTCGTCTCAAAGCTTATGGTTTTTAAAATGTTAATGGGCTTTTTAAATGGCTCGTTAAAAGCCCAACAGATGAAAAATAAGTTCTTTTGTCATATAAGCTGTTGAAATAAGCTTTATTAAACTAAAATAAGTCTCAGAAAAATTCGCATAATTTTTCCCACATTTTTTGGCACATTTGGACTAAAAATGCAAAGTAATTTCACTTACGAGGACCAAAACTGTCAACTGCTAAAAATAGGGACTGAAATTGTAAAAACAAAAAATTTAAACTAGAAATGGGTATATTATTTAATTCCAAGCTCAGAATGTAATTTTGGACAAGTAGTGGACTATAAATGCAATTTATACTTAACTAAGGACTAACGGTGTAACGCTAATGCTGTTAGGGTAAAAAGTGTAAAAACAGGAAAAGAACAAGGACCAACAGAATATATTTGTCATTCTTATTTCTATTTTCCATTTTACGATTTCCATTCACGTCACGTGCATTTTTGTATATTTCATTTACTTATTATTTAACGTTACGTTATGTTTATATAACGATATTTTGAACGATTTAACTTCACGTTTCATTTCACCACTTTCGAGGAAATGTCATTATTGGATTAAATGACATAAAAACAAGATAATATTATATGTAATATTATTTTTAAAACTTTAGGCATTTTAAGCATATCACATACTCCCTTTAACGATCAAATCGTTATTCGTTACTCGTTTCACATCCACCATTCGTATTTGGTCAGATTCTCAGGCTTTCCTATTTACCAGGTTTTGTTTTAAAGCCGTTACAATAATCTCACCTGAACTTACTTTTCACCATCACCAGTATCACATAAGGTGAATCAGAGCCTCACATTTACTTATTTAAGAACTTTAAACTCCGTGAGGGAAATACATGCTACAAACTGATCACAAGTATTTTTATGTATGCTTTACCTGACTTGATATATGCCTAAGTACCCTTATTGCCACAAGACTCTTTATCATGAGCTATTAATCACTAGTAGGTGAACGCGAATATAGTGAATAGATCTATTAGAGGTTGACGACCTATCCCACTAATACTGGACGGAATGCTTTTTGCTAGTCGTATTAGTCGCGATGCATTATATTTGAGAAAAATAGGAATTGGTAAATCACCTATTACACGAGGGCAACATATCCATCATTTCTTTGATGTTGATCACCTCCGTTTTTACGGTACTTTGTTAACGTTTTGCGTGTCATGAGACTTAGGGCAATATATATACTGCAATATCAACTTTTCAACTGATTATATTCCTAATACAATCTTACTTGTGTATCGAGCTGATTATTCAATTTAAAACTCTATGATATCACTCAACATTTTTGTTGACTTTTAAGCATGTTTATCTCAGGTAATTAGCGGCGCAGCAAGGGCATGGAGCGGGCAATAATCTACCTTTCATTATGGTGTAAAATAAAATAAGTAATTCAGTTTAAAATATTATTTCCTTTAAGGACTTCACCAACTCTGATATGAAACTTTTGTAACTGAATTAATATGAAGGACCTATATATTCTAAACATCTCTTTCGAGCTGTTTTCTATGATTATGACTTCGATCCTCACAGTAATACCCCGATTAGTCTTCCGCTGTTATCTCATAATTTAGGGGGTGTTACATGCAAGATATTTAGTTTCTAATTGTTTAACTCTTTTCATGCATACCATGCTAATGAAAATACCCCATACGACCCATATGACACAATATAACAATTTTCACATTCTCATGATCATATATTAAACGTGTATATATATATATATATATATATATATATATATATATATATATATATGTGTGTGTGTGTGTGTGTGTGTGTGTGTGTGTGTGTACAATGCATGTAAAACTCAGTCTTTACTAAAACCATACACGACACAACACACTTCCAAAATAAAACAACACATAAAGTCACATGTATGCTTGTCTTTAAAAATATCAACACCCCATGTTAATTATTCAGGTTTATATCCAGGTTTTAGTCGTGTTCTTAGACATAATAATGAGTGTTAATGACCAGATTTAAAGACGTGTATCACCACAGATTCGGATGCTCCAAAACAGAAACGAATATCGACACATATATATGAGTTATAGTTTCATCTTCATTCATAGAGTTTTCAAGTTCTCTAAAGATAGCATTCTCTTCCAAATCTTAACGTCAACAGCTTCAATATACATTATATCATGTTATTTAATTTACATGTTCTAAAACCTCACACATGATCAATACGTTTAAGACCCGCGACTTACCGATTCATTTCTAATGGTGATTTATGATTAGTGTTCATGATGTATTAACCGATGGTTCAAGGAGTATCTCAAGGCTACACGTAAGTAGATCAAAACCGAAAACACATACACGACCACAAGATTCCGCAAGACACGACAGAATATAAAACCCAAATGCGAACCAACCGATCTAAACTTGAGCAGACCTCCAATCACGAACCAACCTAACGCGAACCGAAATCTGAACACTCACAAACATTCACCTTCCCTCATGCGAATGTATTTAAGATTTGAAGTTTTGTTTAATGGTTTTGTGAGTTTCTAAATAGAATGAAGTACGTGTGGTGTATAAAATAGATGAGTATTAACAACTTCTCCGACTGACTCGGGATTTTGGAGTTTGCTTGGACCGAAAATATTGCTCTTGACTAAGCAAGTTGGATGAGAGTTTAATTGATACACTCCTTCCATCTATATCTCCTATTAATTTATAAGTTACTATATATAAAATATGTGTATTACAAGAGTTAGTATTCATATTATGTTGGGAATTATGATGCATATCAAGAACAGACTACTTAGGTCTGGTAGTTTACTACTTAGGTCTGGTCGTTTACTGAGTTAGGTCTGTTTGTGTTTTAGGTCTGGTTATGTAAAGTTAAGTCTGGTAGTAAATGTTAAGTCTGGTTGACTTATTAAGTCTGGTCTGGTCATGAAGATAGGAAAGTTTGTTAGAGAAATATTAGGAAAAGATACATTGCGTGTATGTATCTTTATAGAAGATTTGTGTATATCTTCTGTGTAATCTAGGGTTTCCTTGTGTTATAAAAGGATCCCTAAAGATTGTTAGCGAGTGTGTGTGAATTGTACGAATTGATAATAGTGAATATCAATATACGAAGTTAGTGATATCCCTGCTTGTGTTCTAAATTGTTCTTGTTAAGATTCCGCATTAACATTAACAATCACTTAGGGTTTCTCACTTAGATTGGTTCGGATTTATCCTAACCATCTACTAGGTATTCAAAACTACTTAGTGATCCATATACAATTTGTGGACCAACAGTATTCATATTATGTAGGATATGAAGGCATGAATGGGATAAGATGGAGTCTGGCAACACGTGTGAATGGAAGGAAGGAATGTCGTGTCTATTTATATAGAATGTGGTATAATTTTATTTAGGGCAAGATATAATCATATCTTCTAATATGAAAGGATATGCACATGTTTTATATTTGTTCTTATCTTCAATGTAAACGTGTGGAATGGATACACAAAGATTGTGTCGTGAAATTTGGTTAAACAAAAATGGACATGCAAATCTTTTATTAAACAAAGGCTATATGCATGATATTGTCTTATCCAAAAAGAAAACGTATGGGAGGAATAATAAGAGAGTGTGTCGTTTTTATACTTAGGATAGCATTAGGATTTGTAGACTTTGTATTTTATATATAATATATGGTATTTATATTACCTATTTATTTATTTAACTTAGGATATAATAAAAATGTTAACTAAAATGTTAACTCGAATTTTAGGGCGTTATAAGGGGAATAGTTTCGTTAGGTTGGAGTGTATGTCGAGATAAGTCTAATGGTGAGGGATGATTCTTTTTGTGTTTTTATATTTTTTAGAAAGCATTTAAAATCTCGGTTTTGAAGGGAAGGGCAGAATTAGTTGCTATCCAACTATCCCAAACACTACTTTTATAAAACTAAAATTAAAATAACAAGAAAAGTAAATTGGTGAACTTCTTATGGTGAGACAAACGTGTTTACTTAGATTTCACTACTCCCTAGTTATCTATTACTGATTCGTTGAATTGTCACGTCCTTGTTTTAGTTGAAGCGTTGTATTCCTTAATACCGGTCGTGGGGGTGTGCTAACTTCCCCAACTCTATGAATATTAATTTCACCTAAAACCTTAAAGTCTATTAAGAAATTCTATGATCATAAACATCAATTCATGCAATAAATACAACGAGAAAAACCGATAGTGCACGCTACGATTACGTTTTCTAAGACGTTCAAGCTAGTTACATAAAAGAGGTCAGCCCGTTTTCTTAGCCTAACGTGAAGCAATCAACTAAACAATAGATAACAAATCAATAATCAATAACTAGGTTTCATTAGATCTAAGCAAACACAAATAAACTTAAGCCAGCATGTTAAAGTGAAGAAAAGATAAACCAAGAATCAAACAATACATAGACATATTGAATGATTAAAAGGATAACTTATCTTTAATAGAACATGGATGAAAAAGGCTGAAAAAGCCCTACAATATCTCTGAAAATCGTTTAGGGTTTTGTACCACAAGTTGTCACACTTAATGAATAAAAATCAAAAACTATATATAGATTTACAATGCTGACGGCGTCAGGTTATGGGTTCTGACGCCGTCAGCCCATCGTGTTTAGGGTTTCGTCTTATGCAAGTCGCCGCTCTGACGCCGTCATGCTTTATATCCTGACGCCATCCCTTGTAATCTCAAAGCATGACGTCCTTCTCTAAAATCGTCAGGTGTAAATCCTTGAATTATTTCTGAAGCTACTTATGTCAATTTTTCCAGCTCCATAATAGTGAGTGACGACGTCACAATGCATAACGTGACGCCGTCAGGTCTTCTTTGCTGATAGGTTTATCGTGACTTTGTTGTTTTCTTCACTTTTTCATCCAAATACGTCCAAAAAGCGCCGAATTCCAGATTTCTCGTCCCAAGTACCTAAAATACAAAAAGAAATGATTTGAGGTAATATTTTATCATATTTACTCGATTTTAGGCTTAAATGACCCCTTAAAAAGGTACCAAATAAATCCTTATTGTGGAAAACTAGAAGGGGGGGGGGGGGGTTGAATAGTTTTACATTTTTTTAAATTTAATTATAAAAACTTTGTTTCCTTTTAAAACCTTAGATTTGAGTTTATATGAAAAATGATACTTGAACAATATTATTAATTATATGTGTATCCTTTTAGATTTGTTATAAAAGTTTTCTTTTTATGAATGGAGTTTTAAATTGATCTTTATGTGAAATCAACTTCTAATTAATACTAACAGTTATATATGCCTATATGTATGAAAGTAATGACGATATAAAGAAATAAGTAAGAGATGGAAAGATCAAACCGAGACACGAAGGATTTATAGTGGTTCGGCTACAAGGACACCTTCCTTGCCCTACTCCACTCCCCGAGTCACCTACTCGAGAGTTTTCTTCACTACTTCAACAAGCACCCTTATGGCGGAGAAAACCTTACACAACTTTTGCTTACACCGGTTTAACGACACAAAGCTAAATGTCAAGTTCTAATCGTAGCTAGAACCAATCTCACGACTTCAATCACAACTTGTTCACGACTTCTTCACGACGGCTTCACGACTTCAACACAACGGCTTCACGACTTCTACACGACGACTTCACAACTTCTAAGCTACGGCTTCACGACTTCTACACAACAACTTCACACCTTCTAAGCTACGGCTTCACGACTTCTACACAACGACTTCACAACTTCTAAGCTACGACTTCACGACTTCTACATGACGACTTCACAACTTCTAAGCTACGGCTTCACGACTTCTACATGACGACTTCACAACTTCTAAGCTATGGCTTCACGACTTCTACACCACAGCTTCACAACTTCTACACCACGACTTTACAACTTCTACATGACTTCTTTACACCACAACTACTTATACATCTTCTTCACTGCTTACACACTACACTAATCTAATCACTTATGTTCACACCTACTATACACACCTTATACACAAATGAATGAATGATTTCCAAACTTTACTAAACTAACAACTTAAGTAACAAGATGATACTAAGTTGTAATACTTCTAGTCTTGATTGATAGAAGTATTCTTCTTTTGCACTAGGATGGTAGAAGCTTGGCTCACTTGGAAACCAATGCTTAAGAATATATGATCAAAGGATTTTGGAAAGGATTTAGAAAGAAAAGAAGAGATTTAGAACAGAAGGTTTGAGGTGCAAAAGGTGAGAAAAAAGTCCAGGGAAGGTCCAGTATTTATAGGCAAAATTGGACAGCTGGTGGAGCGGGGCGGTCCCCTTAAAATTAAGGGGGCCGCCTAATATATTTAAGGGGGCCGCCCTACTGTACCGCTGCCCAGTTTTGTCTTTTTGTGGGGAAGGTTTTTCTGGAATATTTTTGCCATTTTTGGTTGAAAATTTGAATTCATAAATTTATAATGGATTAAACCTTTTTATTTATTACCAAAAATGTTTTTCTAAAAGATATAAAATGTTTGTGACATTTTATAAAAAATCTAGTGTTTAAGAAAATGTTCCTTTGATCATATAATTCATTAAGCATTTGTTTATTCATACCTTAAGTGATTGAGTTGTTAAAATAGATATTTACAATTAAATACTTGTTTACGTCATAATTTTTCATTTAATGATTTTACATTTTGTGATTATCAAAACGTAGAGATATCGAAAAATATTAATAACGTGTTTAGGCATTATTTATATCAACAATCTCCCCCTTTTTGATGATTACAAAATCTAAACTCATTAAATTGAAAAATTAGTTTTTAGACAAGAATTTAGTGAGTTTATATCTACTTCTCCCCCTTTTTGTAGAATCAAAAAGGTTATGCCGACAAGTTTTATAAATAAAATTTGACGGGACGAGAACTCCCCCTTGATGTGTACTCCCCCTCGTTTGAGGGCACCAAGGAATCGAGATATGGAATACTTGCAAGAAAAATATTAGAAGCACAAGCATATATGTAGCATAGTATAATAGCATGGCAATCAAAATATTAGAAGAACAAGCATATATAATAGCATAGCAATCAAAATATTAGAAGCACAAGCATATATGTAACATATTATAATATCTTAGCACACAACTATTAATGACATGAACCAAAACATACATTAATTCAAAATGATTATGTGGAAAACATAATCATTAATACAACATTTATTATGCTTAGAGCATACAATAGGTAGAAAATTCTAATTTGCCAAAGAGAGCCATCGGACTTGCTTGCAACATAAAAACTTGGACTATTTGTTTTGAGAAAATATAAGCATATAGTATGCTTGGATGGTTGATGGTGGAGTGTTTGAAATTAAGGTGGTTAAGTGAGGGTAAAAATGATGGATTAATGGAGGTATGTTTTTGGGTGCATGGATGTTGGAGAGTTTGGTGGTGGAGATATTGGAGGTGAAGAGTTTGGAGAGGAAGATGTTGATTGAGGGTTTTGATGTTGTTCAAGTGAGGGTGTTGGATGAGATTTAGTGAGAAGATACTCAATCCAAGTGAGGTGCTCATTCAAAGCAATGGTTTGTTTTTGGAGAAAGATGCAACAAGGACAATTGTTGACATGTTTCTTAATTTGACTCAAGTTGTGGGGTGATGATGGAGAACTAGATGGGGTTTATCTAAGTTGCTTTGAGCAAGGTGTAGAGCAAGAAGAGCACTAAGCTCATGGGCTTCCTTGAGTTCTTCAATGAACTTCAAGTGTTCGGTGGAAGGTGATGATGGTGGAGTGTGGTTGATGGTTAGGATGAATGTTTGGACATGTAACATAGGAGCAACATGTGAGATGGTAGGAGGTGGTGGTGACACTCTTGGTGGTGAAGACATTTGTGAGCTTGGGTAATCATAAGTGGATGAGGATGGAAATGTGGAAGAAGAGGGTATTCCAAGAATGGGGAGTGTTTTGGATGGTACATTGGTAGGTTGAATGAGATGTGAGGTGTTGTGAATGAGAATGGGATTCTTGTTTTGGGATTGATCTTGCTCTTCATATGACTCATGTGGGTGTGATGAAGGTGTATTTATGGAAGTAAGGATGGATGATTGGTTATGTTTGTAAAAGGGTTCATTTGGATGATCATGAGACTTAGGTGTTGGTTGATTTGGGTGAGTATGAGGTTTAGGTAGTGGTTGATTTGGGTGAGTATGAGGTTTAGGTATTGGTTGATTTTGAACAACATCATTTGTTGAGTTGGAGTTATGACAAGTGTCAAGCTTCCGTCTCCAAACGGGCCTTACGGAGATTTTAGCAACTCTTGAAGGCTTGGATCTTGGGTTGTTGGGAGATGACATGTTTGGATGAATGAGCATTAATGATGGAGAGGGGTATTTATAGTGTAGGAATGATGTGGTTAAGGAAGGTAAATTTTAGTGGGAGGTTTAGGACAAAACATGTTTGTGAGTTTTGGGAAGTGTAGGATAAAATGGGCTAAAAAGTGAAAGAGAAAACAGTAACCCGGACCAATCAGATGGCTGGTCACCTTAAATAGGGGCCGGTCCCCTTAATAATTAAGGGGGCCGCCTTATGGATTAAGGGGGCCGCCCATCTGATGATTCCCAGGTTGCCAGAAATGGGTTTTTGGCAGAAATTTGTAGAAAAGGTTGTGTTTTTGGGTTTAGTTTCAACCAAGTCCAACTCTTTGAGGCAATTTATCATTTAATAACTTATGTATGCAAAGCATGTTTCATAAGGACATTAAGCACTTCTATCTAGCATGTAACCTACTTATTAAGCAAGTAATATATATAAATTTATGGACAAGAAACATGATACCAAGTAATTCCTAATATGATTTTTAGGGAGATGGGTTTAAGTTAATGAATCCTAATGAGTGTCTATGTGCAAAGCAATGGGGAATTGTGATAGCATGGATTTCTAGACTTGTACCAAGCAAGATCTTAATGAGAAAACTATGGTTTTTTCAGATTTGATTTAGTTTACTTATAAATGTCATATACATAAATATAGATGATAAATATGAAATCACCATGCATGATTTAAATAAGTGTTTTTGGCATTATTCAACAATGTTTGAGAGTAGGTTTTTATGTGGATGTGAAAAATATTTTAATGAAATAGTTTTGGTTTTATTTCAAAATGTTTTTATGAGGAAAGAAAACATGTTTTTCCAATCTTTGGTTTTGATAAACACGTAATTATGGACACAAGTTTGGAAGAAAGGTAGGATGGTGAAATATGTTAAATAGAAAGTTGTCATAATCTTTTGAAAAATCATTTTTCCAAAATGTGAAGTTTTTGCATATTTAAAAACAAGTCCCATTAATTACAGGTTTAAAAATAGTGGTTATAAAAGATCTCATGCTCAAGGGTATTGGTTAAGTCTATTGTCACATGCTACCCTTTTCTATATATCCTATGGCATTTAAGCATGTATTATGACTAAATACAAAAATACATCATATCAGAATAGTTAGAGAAAAACAAAAACTATTATAATAACTATGCATTCAACAACTAAGCAAATAATTACGAAGGCATGCAATCAAATCACATAGGAGCAAGTAAACATCTAGAAATTTTATATATGCAAGATGACATAAATCTAGGAATGAAAAGCTCTAATGAAAAACAAAGTTCATAAAAGTAAACTATCGTTAGGTATATTTAGGAAGAATAATGTAATCAAGTTGGAGAATGAGTATGAGACTATTACTAGTGGTGCTCAATTCAGGCTAAACACAACCATTTTTTACGGGTTACACACACCCAACTCCTCACATAGAAGCAATTCAACCGTTAGGTCAAATTGAATTTCTTGTCAATAGATTCTCCAGTAGTCATTCTCTTACTAGAAGAAATTAATTTCCTAAATTTACCTATCGAAGAATACCAAATATGAAGTTTGCTTGGTTCACTAATTAAGTTCCTAAATTTCTAGTCAATATAACCTGACATCTCTAGCACGTTTGATGGCGCACACTTATCTATCTTGATGCCATAGTCTACAAGAGGTTGTTTCATCCATAGTTTTCTAACGCGAGAAATCTAATCTTACTTCTATGTTAATGATTTATCCACTTAGCTTAATTCACTTCATCACCAAGAGTTTTCTAATAGTGGACATAGAAGATTTCCATTTTAAATTTGAGAAGGCTAAATGAGTTCGACAGTGAATACTTCATTTAATACTTAGAAGGCTAACTAAAAGGTTTCTAATTTATTAAATCGTAAAACTAATATAGCTAAAAGTGTAAAGGCAATGCAACCTATCAAACCAAGCATATCCTAAGGCAATACTATATGCATGAAGTAACTACTCATGAAATTTTAAAGGAGAACTTACCTTATGTTCAGCTTTTCTTCGTAACGTCCAGGATGGTAGACGAAGTAGTGAATGATAGGTGAGTCTTCAAGATAACCAAGGTATGACGGTATATCATAGCGGGCTTCTAACGCCTTATTAGATCATAGCGGCTTGACCCGAACATGTCTTGTACTAGACTCATTTGGTGTCTTAGCCTTGATGCATATAACGTCTTTTGTTGAGACTTTCTCATCTTCATTGCAACCGCATCATGCTTTTTCAACAAGTACGGATAGTAATCTTCTTCTTCGTCTGTGTCATTCCATGATTTTGGATTGAGTTCACTTCGGAGTTGATTCATGTAGTCTTCGTCATTAATACCTTCATTAAAAACATTTGAACTAGTAGCACATGTATCTATTTTATCTAAATGTTTATCTATTAAATTTTCTAGGACAACTAATTCATGTACAAGATCAAATTCCTCATATTTGGCTTGACATTTTTCTTGATGAAAGTTTAAGAGATTTTTTCAAATATCATTTGCCGTTTGACAGAAGGATATTCTTTCATATTCAACTTTCGGCAAGGTTTTATAAATAATTATTTTAGCTTTATTATTTATGTCATTCTTTGTTTTGAAATAATCATTTTGATTTTCAAAAACCGTTTTTGTTGGTTGAAAATCACCAATCGAAATGACATGCCAAAGATCTAGATCAATTAATTTCACATAATTTTCAAATTTATTTTTCCATTCAAGAAAAGTATAGTTTTTAAATAGCGGTGGTTTTTGCATAGATTGCTCTTCTAAATAATTTTCCGATTCCATAGATCGATTCAAGTTTTAAAATACAGTATATTTTAAAAATCATGTTTGACGTGGCTTCTGATACCAATTGTGGAAAACTAGAAGGGGGGGGGGGGTTGAATAGTTTTACATTTTTTTTAATTTAATTATAAAAACTTTGTTTCCTTTTAAAACATTAGATTTGAGTTTATATGAAAAATGATACTTGAACAATATTATTAATTATATGTGTATCCTTTTAGATTTGTTATAAAAGTTTTCTTTTTATGAATGGAGTTTTAAAATGATCTTTATGTGAAATCAACTTCTAATTAATACTAACAGTTATATATGCCTATATGTATGAAAGTAATGACGATATAAAGAAATAAGTAAGAGATGGAAAGATCAAACCGAGACATGAAGGATTTATAGTGGTTCGGTTACAAGGACACCTTCCTTGCCCTACTCCACTCCCCGAGTCACCTACTCGAGAGTTTTCTTCACTACTTCAACAAGCTCCCTTATGGCGGAGAAAACCTTACACAACTTTTGCTTACACCAGTTTAACGACACAAAGCTAAATGTCGAGTTCTAATCGTAGCTAGAACCAATCTCACGACTTCAATCACAACTTGTTCACGACTTATTCACGACTTCTTCACGTCGGCTTCACGACTTCAACACAACGGCTTCACGACTTCTACACGACGACTTCACAACTTCTAAGCTACGGCTTCACGACTTCTACATAACAACTTCACACCTTCTAAGCTACGGCTTCACGACCTCTACACAACGACTTCACAACTTCTAAGCTACGGCTTCACGACTTCTACATGACGACTTCACAACTTCTAAGCTACGGCTTCACGACTTCACAACTTCTAAGCTACGGCTTCACGACTTCTACATGACGACTTCACAACTTCTAAGCTATGGCTTCAAGACTTCTACACCACAGCTTCACAACTTCTACACCACGGATTTACAACTTCTACATGACTTCTTTACACCACAACTACTTATACATCTTCTTCACTACTTACACACTACACTAATCTAATCACTTATGTTCACACCTACTATACACACCTTATACACAAATGAATGAATGATTTACAAACTTTACTAAACTAACAACTTAAGTAACAAGATGATACTAAGTTGTAATACTTCTAGTCTTGATTGATAGAAGTATTCTTCTTTTGCACTAGGATGGTAGAAGCTTGGATCACTTGGAAACCAATGCTTAAGAATCTATGATCAAAGGATTTTGGAAAGGATTTAGAAAGAAAAGAAGAGATTTAGAACAGAAGGTTTTTCTGGAACATTTTTGCCATTTTTGGTTGAAAATTTGAATTCATAAATTTATAATGGATTAAACATTTTTATTTAATACCAAAAATGTTTTTCTAAAAGATATAAAATGTTTTTGACATTTTATAAAAAATCTAGTGATTAAGAAAATGTTCCTTTGATCATATAATGCATTAAGCATTTGTTTATTCATACCTTAAGTGATTGAGTTGTTAAAATAGATATTTACAACTAAATACTTGTTTACGTCATAATTTTTCGTTTAATGATTTTACATTTTGTGATTATCAAAACGTAGAGATATTGAAAAATATTAATAACGTGTTAAGGCATTATTTATATCAACACTTATCAAATATCCCTACACTTGGGATTTGCTTGTCTTCAAGCAAACGAGCTTTTATTCTAATCAATTTACAAGTTAGGGGTCATTTAACATTAATATAAAAGTAACAACAACACATAATTGTTCCACGTTAGTCAAAATAAGCACGGAAATTATATACTAGCACCTCACAATAAGTGTTTGGATTCTCACATCTCTCGGGTGTATAAAGTTATATAACACATATGGAAAAGGGAAAATGTAACACTCTCTACCTGTCATAGCACTCCACCACTTTGGCATAAGCACCTAGGATAAACTATCAAAGAGGTCTTTTAAAGGGTTGTAACGTTAGGTGTAAGGGTATGGAAAACACGGTTTGTTGGATAAAGGGAATTTTACTGGTGGCAAGTCAATCATCTTGGTCAATTACATGTACAATGAGGCGTTGCTAAACCAAAACTCGACTCAACTCAACTCGCTAACTACTAACTCTTTTTTTATTTTTCAAGACATTATTTTGACTTAAACATAAATAAAAGACGCGGATGGTAGCCCATATGTTTTTCTCTTTTCTTTTTCTATTTTTTTTTCATTTTTCATTTTTTTCATACACTCTTGCCCTACCATCCAAAATAATACATCAAAGGGAGCTTGCATCCTCCATACACTTGAACTTTTACATACTTTACACATAACTATCTAACGACCTGAATTAAGAAAATTAAAACACTTGGAGTACTTTAAACATTAACGCACATATGGGGGTAATAACTTGTGACTTTCTTCCCCATTACTCCATAACAACTAGTACTTAACCCATGAGTCCCAATCATCCCAAAACTGTATTTACAAGATATGACTCGACTTAGCAACCATGTAACCGATTAGAAAATTGACAAAGGGTTTAACAAATAACAATAATGCACTAAAAATGAGTGCATACAAGGTAGGCTAAGGTGATTTGGGTGTACATTTGGGGGTGGATTATAAACAATGTTCTTCATTAATATTTCAGAATCCATCGAAATATCATGAGAACCGCAAAAAAGATAGACTCTGAGGGGTGTACTAGGGGTATCGTGTACTAAAAATGAGTACATCGCAAATGTGTGGGAAAATTACTCGACCAATGAAGCCGACGTAATTATAAAACAAGTTTAAAACAAGGGTTATCCTAATGCCTCTTATCATATAGTAAATTCTAACTACATGAATGTAGTCTCACTAACGGTCTCGGGATGCAGAACAAACGCAAGTTCTAGAATCTATATACTACCGGTACACTCATAAGCATCAAAGATAAATGCTTTTTCCTAAAGATCTAAAGGCGAACCTCACATTTTTGGGGTGGAAATTTTTTTTGTGGAAGGGTTTTTTGTGCTAGCTATAGTATTCCTATCCATAAGACGCTTATTAAGACTAAAGTTTCACTCCTATATGTTGTAAAAAAAATTAAATTTGTTGCCAAATTTGCCCTAACAAGTATTTCTCTTAGTTTTATTACACATTTACTCGTAAACAAAACAAAAATCAAGTGGAGTTATAGTTTCTAAGGTATCCCATTTTACCCTCCCTACACTTAAACCGAACATTGTCCCCAATGTTCCTAAAAAAGCATAAAAGTATGATAAAAGAGAGAAAGAAACTAGTACTCCCCTGATTTGCTCGGCATGAACAATGTGAAAATATAGTTAAATCTTCCTCCAAGAAAATAAACATCAATCAATGCTCATCCAACTTCTTCTTTATCTTCTTGTCCAATATAACCTGTAATTTACTAAGAAAATGAAACACAAAACCTAGCATAAAATTGACGGTAAATTCTACATATATAAAAATTACTAAGAAAATGAAACACAAAACCTAGCATAAAATTGACGGTAAATTCTACATATATAAAAATTAAATCCTAGAAAGCAAAGTAAGATATAATGCTTGCAAAATAAATGTTTACAGATTCATGGAAATTTAAAAATTCTCGAAATTTTCAAAAATTTAAGTTCCAGCAGAAAAACAAAATCTGGAAAACTGTGCTGCTACAATACCTGACGCCGTCGGGTGTAAACCTTGACGCCGTCAGGACTAACCTGACAGAATTTTTACGTTTTGTTTCTGGAAAATTTCTGGAAAAATCTAATAATTAAGACCTGGAAATTCTGTAAAACATTCATTGTGACTCGATACAAGCATTTGACTCAAACAAACACACAAATATATATGCTAAATCAATACTTGTTAACTTTCATGTTCGAATCCGTTCTTGTAAACAAATATGGTCTTCCTTACACTTATCTTTTTGTAAAATACCTTTATATGCAATTAAGACGAAGTTAAAAACAAAATAAAACATTTTCACAAAATTATTCGAAACATGAACAATAAACAAAGAAAGATAGAGCATATATATGAAATCAAACAAAATAAAAATAAACAAACAATTAAAAAGCTTGGTTGCCTCCCAAGAAGCGCTTTTCTTTATTAACGAGTCTTGTAGCTAGACTCAAAGTCATGCCCTATTACGTGACTCCATCCCCCGTCACATTCTCAACATCATCTTCTAACTTGGTTTTATACTCCGGACCTAATTGCAAACATTCTTTGTAAAAACCAAGTATTTTTCTCATCACATAGTCTACTCCTCTTCTCTTGTCCTCCTCATTCCTATAGTAGACCGATTGCTTAAGTTCCTTTTCAAGGTTTGGCATTAGATGGAATTGTTCTATCTTATATGGCATTTGGTAGGCAATCTCGTCGATCTCATCTTTAAATTTAACTAACCCTAAGGATGGGTCATAAGTCATCTTAGAGATTTCCACAAACTGCTTTCCTAACACAACATTAGATAAATTGATATCGACAGCTGGGATAACATCCTCCACAACCACAAAATCTATCATGTATGTGAAATTTCCTACGTATACAGGCAACCCTCTGACTCTCCCTACAAAATTACTTATCTTTCCCATTTTGGAGTCTTTCTTAGGAGCTAATTGCTTTTTTATAATCCAATTGTAGAATACCCTAGACAAGATATTTATGGGGGACTTATGGTCAATGTAGGCTTTCCACACATGCAAATGCCCAATATTACATGGTATATTTATGTTCGTTGGGTCGCATGCTCGAATGATCGGTAAATTCTTGTAATACGATGGATTCGGATCATCCAATAGGTTCTTGTGGTATGCAAGCTCATCCTTAGTGGGAAACTTATTGAAGTATCCATCATCTACTTCTTCCACTTCTTCCTTATCATCATTCTTAATTTCCCTACTAGGATCACTTTTGTTCTCCACTATATTTTCCATATCTTCATCCTCACTACCCCTATTTGGTGGTTTTAGAGTGATGGCGTTGACAAAGTGGACATGTTTAGATGATGAAGGATCCTTAACCTCGTTACCCCTACTTGAATTTCTAATAACCCTATTTGACGGGGTTACTACTTGATTATTGAGAGCCTTCAACAAATTTTCAATCTTATTGATCATCTTGCTTTGTTGTTGTTTGAAATCGGCTTCAAACTTAGTCAAACGAGCTTCTCGAGATGCCATAAAATTAGACATTAATCCTTCAAAATTGTTGGAATTGTTGGAAGGATTATTGTTGCAGGTATGGTTCGAAGATGAACCATTTGATTGAAAATGATTAGGTGGATTGGAAGAAATGTTTTGAGAAGAGTTTTGGTTTTGTTTCTACCTAAAGTTCGGGTGATTTTTCCAAGACAGGTTGTAAGAATCACCATAAGTGTTTTGCTCGGGTTTGAAAGTGAACCACTTTTCTCCCGCTCCGTCGGTACGCGAGTATGCGTAGTCCGCAAAAGCTTGTTTGGGGAGTTTCATACAATCACGAGTGTCATGGGGACCACTACAATATTCACATGAAGAAGTGATTTTGTTCACTTGGCTTGAAGGCTTAGGAGCTTCGTAGGATTTCATGAGAAACTTGACTTGGTCTTCAAGTTCCATGATCCTACGGTCGGGAATGCTTGAGTTATTCGAAGGCAAGGATATTGCCTTAACCGTTTTGTTCAACTTGCGGGGGTCATTCCAACATTCGTTGTCATAGAGAGCAAGATCTTCTATTATTCCCCACGATTCTTCCAAATTCTTGTCACGTAGCTTGCCACCGGCCGCTTGGTCAATGGTTTGCCTTGTGGATTGATTGACATGATCATAGAAGATTTGGACTTGGAGCCAAAGATAGATGCCATGATGAGGGACTTTTTGGAGTAAGTCCTTGAAGCGAGTCCACGCTTCATAAAGAGTTTCACCTTGACGTTGTTGAAACATCAAGATGTCATTCCTTAGCTGCGTAGTTCTTCTCGGTGGCAAAAATTGAGTGATGAAACGAGAAGTGAGATCATCCAAAGATGTGATGGATCCCACGGGTAAATGTAACCATCGGTAAATTTCCACTTATATTAAACTAATACAATATTTAATGAAAGAACACTTATCCATTTTCTATGTCTAATTTTTTTTTAATTAAATGTTATCAGTTTATCTTATCACAACGACTAACTAATGTAATGTAACTCATATTCTTAATAAACGTGCTCACCAATACTAACATGTCTTATAATTATAAACATTCCTTATACGCCAAGTATAAAAGTTTTCAACATTTATTTATCACTTTACATTAATTCGTTAACGTACGATTATTAGACTTTCAAACTAAACGTTTGCTATTTATTAAAGTTTTCACGAAACCCTAATATATTATAACTATGATTTTACACAACTAAATTATAAATACTAAAGTACAACATTTTATACCTAGAGTACAAGTCTTTAAAGCACGGAAACTTAACTTTACTTTACTTCCCGTTACAAGCCCTAAATTTACAACTCTATGATTTTATCACACACCTTAATTAATATATACATGATTTTTATAAAATATAAATGTACAAGCCTATCAAGCTCATGTACAAGTCCTTAATGCATAGAAACTTTAATGCTAATATAAATCTTATTACAAGCCCTAGTTTACCTTCTTTGAAGCTCACTTTACAAGACTCTAGTGCATGAACTTTAAAAATGACTTTATAAATCCAAGGTACAACTTTCTAAAGCTTATGGTACAAGTACATTATGCATGAAATAAAAATTATATTTCTTTGTTCCATTTTTTTAAACCACAATTAAAGAATAACATAAACCAAGGATCAAACTCAGTTGTTTCAAGTCAAGAACTCCAAGTACCACTTAATCTAGCATCATGTACAATCAAATAAAGCCTAGAATCCAAGTTCACTTCCATATTTATTATTGGTTCGATGCATGAACAAAATCAACCAAACTAAGTCCTAATTTACTTCTAATTCAACTAAAACTTTATGTTAACCATGTATGATCATAATCGAACCACATCATCTCTTTTCTTCCACCCTTGGTTAAAAATGCGACACATAGCTTTCTTTATAACCATTGGAAACAAGAGGCATCAAATCAAACAAGTATATACATCATGTGTTCTCTTTTAATCCATGAAATCTAACTATCAAACTCATGGACAACTTGCGGACACATCAACATCCTAACAAACTTTTATAAATGGCTCAAAACAATTCTTCTATAAATATCGACACCATTTTACTCTTTCACCACACACCTTGATTTCAAACTTAAACCTTACACACACACTCTTTAGCTACTGAAAGCAGGTCCTAACAAATGTAGAAGGGAGAATTGTACTCTAAAAACGGAAGTTGGAAAGCTTTGTAGCAAGTTTTAGTCGATTTAATAATCTTTTCTCTAGCCGATCCAAGTTAATTATCATAAAATTTTGTAAGTGTTCCAACTCTTTTTCAATCTTTAATATACTCTAATAATCTTTAATATGTGTTAGAATCACTTAACAAATCAATTACAATAATCAAAACTTGATTTTCCTTCTTTTCTTTTTGTACCGAGCACACAAACACCCCTTTAATTACATCATTGTGTTTTCTTTATTTTATAAACAAGCTAGCTATCATATGTTAGTCCTAATACACTCCCTAATATGTTAGAAGTCACTAAGAATCAACCCACAAGTTATTACATAAAATCGGATTATATTTTCTTTGTTTTCTTTTTCTCGCTAAACGACCAAACCATCAACTTTGGAAATTATTTTGAACAATTAAACAAACACCATAAAATGAATCCTTTGGCCATGTTAAAGGGCTCAAACCAGAGAATAGAAAACATCAAGAACGTAGTAAAAAGCCCTTAAAGGCCTCATTTTAATATGGGTTTCTTTTTGGCCTATCGCCCAAAAACCAAACGTACACCTTTTCTTTATTTTTCTATTATCGCAAAAATGATCAAACCTCCTACTTCAATAATTATTTTGACCCCGAAACTATGACTTATAAATTAAGCCCTTTTGCCATTTTAATAAGCACCTAGCAAAGATTTTAAAACGCCAAGAACGTCACTAAAAGCTTTTCATGCCTCGCTTATTTTTATTTTTCTTTTGGGCTTGTCGCGTTACAAACCAAACGAACCATTTTTGAATTTTAAAAGCCCTAAGCTAAAATTTAAGCCAATAAGCTCTTTACGGCTTATTTTCAAACTTAACACAACTTATTTTGTTAAGCCGTAACAATCTACGCCTTTTTCTAAACTTAAAACGCGCCTAAAATGAAATAAGGACTACGGACGTGACGCGTAAAAAGCTTTAGGGGGAAAACTCTAACATTTGAAACTTGGAGTTTTCTTGGGCCAAAATTGTCAAAATTGATAAGTTATATATACAAGGGCTGAAATTGTCAATGACTCATATTTAAGGGTATAAAGTGCCACTTTTGAAACTACATGGGTAAAAATTGTCATTTTATGAAAGTTGAAGGGTAAAAATTGTCGTTTTATAAAAGTTTAGGGGTAAAAGTTGTCATTTTATGAAAGTTCAAGGGTATAAACCGTCAATACTTGAAACTATAAGGGTATAAAGTGTAACATTTTATATATATTATTACGTAAATATATTTTAATACTTAACGACTAGGGATTCGTTAAAAACTTATATATGAAATACATTTATAACGTTAAATGATCGATCAAACCATAAAAATGAAATATGATAAATATTATCATCCACTAACTTTTGAAGAGTCTTCATGTTGTCTCGTTCAACAACTAACCATCGACAAAACATTTGCGATACAAATATTAAAATCACGTATATTTGAATACGAATACTGAAACTTGACATACCAACCCAGGTCGCGTGTCGGAGCCGTTTATTCTCCAAACTTGATTAGTTTAGCAATCAGACTACTGTATCATCATGGTGAGTTCCATAGCCCCTACTTTTATACGTTTTGAATTACTTTTGGGGGAGATACATGCTCAACTATTTTCATTTACTTTCACAAATACTCTAAACTTTTATGGATTATCGTGAGTCATAGCCCCTCTTTTTCTTATTTTGAACTCTTTGGGGGAGATACATGCTCGTTTTACTTGCGAATCTTACTCGATATTCTTAAACATTTTACTTGATTGATGAAACACTCTATTTGCTTATTGAAACTCATTACATGCTGAACACAAGTACCTCTGTATGTTACTCTGATTAATATTGCCTAAGTTATCCACTAGTATTAGAAACTCAAGAAGCTCACGTTATCAAGCACACATAATCAACTAGCAAAACTGCCAATATCACAAATCCATTTTAGGCCATAGTTAGCACCATTTTAATTATGAATCATGCATACAAGCTAACACCATTTACCCACAAATCATTTAGACATCATATTAACATATTTATGAAATCAAATCCAAGAAACCAAACACCAAAATCAGTTCATGTGATCTAAATATTCAAGGACCGTTTTAACTAATCACAAACAAACTCTAATTTGACTCACCATCAATTCCTAGGGTTTCAAGGTTTTAATGTCTCAATTAATAATCATTAATGATTGATTTCTAGGGCTTGTTTTAAGCGATCTAGGTCGACATAGGCTATGAACAAGGGCACCACACAAATCACCAAAACCACGACACAAAACAATTCACAATAGACGCACATGTTATGATTTCATGCATGATTTTACTAGGCATATTAACATGTATATTTATCATGAGTTAAATGATTATATAGCATGGTTTTATTCTTGATTTAAATCTTATATGTGTCGACTGGAATTAGCATAAGGGAAAAAACAAAAGAACCTGGATGTCGACCTAGGGAAGAAACCGAATGAGATGGAACAAGGACAAGGCTCGGTTCGTACACAAGAAACCCCAACGATTAATACTTCTAACTTAGCTTCTTCTTCTTCTTTCCGCCACTTTTGAGCTAGGGTTTTGAGTGTTCTTGGTTTATACGGTATAAAAAAAAGGAGGGGATAGAACCATGAATTTTGGGAGATAAAAGAGGGGGAGGGCGTGGGTTTTGCTAAGGAAAGTTGCAATTGTGATAATTACATTTTAATGGTGATTGATATGATTAACTTCATTGCCATATATGAAAATATGTGTGTGTACAGAAAATAGATAAATTGGCCCATACAATCTTACTAACGTGTGACATTAGTTCTTTAGGATATATAAGTGTCGTTTTCATATTTGTATTAGTTAAGGGATTATGTAGTTTTAATTATAACATAAGTTTATATTCATTTAATTAGTTTATTATAAACTTAGGTTAGGTAATTTCAAAATTCTTATATTAATTTACTTAGTTCTTGGGTTATTTAGGGATTTCAACTGAATGGAAAATGAGGGTTTTACAACTCTTCCCCTCTTGAAGAAAAATTTCGTCCTCGAAATTTGAGTAGACAAATAAGATGGAAACGTATCGAATCGCAGAAAGCACATGGATAATAAATACGCATAACTCTTCAATTTCTCAAGTAGTATCGTCTTCAGTATAGTCCTTCCAAAGGATTCTCACAATCAGACAAATCTTGTTTCTCATAATTCATAGCCTCAGATCTTTATCCAGAGTAGATCATAATGAATCAGATCCAACGATTACGAAGCGTACATGTAACAGACAATAGGTGTACTTCTCTATAGTAATGCATGGAATACATACGGACAGGAAACAGATTGGGTGATAAAATCAAATGGTAGAAAGCTCTACAATGAGTCTTAAGATTCTTAACAGATGAACAAAGGTCAACAAATACATGGCAAGAATTCAAACGTATCCTGATGTCTAACGATGAAGGCATAGTATTCGCACAGGTAGAATGAACCTAAGGACTCACTAATCGCGGATAATCTTCATTAAATGTCAGAAATCTAAAGCTTTTCAGGCACTCCTCGAAATATCCTATGATCACAATAAAGGTACATTATATGACGTAAGTATTATCACGTTAGCTATGCGTCATAATACTAGCATCATATAAATATACCTTCATGATGGTCACACTTTATCTCAAGTTGTGAATAAGCAACCTATCATCAACCTCCTAGTTCTCCTTCACTCTCATAGGTTAACAAAATCAATCATCATCAACGGAACAAAAATAGGGAACGGAACTTATCATACCAGCAACGAGAATCTAGTAATGTCTATCAGAAGTGTAGTACATCGTCAATTACATCAATTCTTCCATGATTCATCAAAATTCTCAATACATGATAAATAAATCGACATACGAAGGATCATCATAGAACAAAATTACCAATTGAGAATTTAAAACATTCAAAGGATTTTGTTCAATAAAACACCACACAGTGTATCATGAAATGAAGGAAATAAATGTCAAACATCTGAATCAAACGGAAATGAAATTAAGGAAATTAGTTGCGGGCACGGTCTCCTGGCTGATTCGGCTTGTTATCTCTGGCATTTCTGTTGTAGTCTGTGGCATGATTCTTGGGACAGTCTCTGATCTTGTGTGCTGTGGAGCCACAAGAATAACAGGAATTAGTGACTCTCTGGCACGCACCTCTATGGTACTTCCCATAAGTGACACACAGTGGCGCTCTAGCTTGATCTTGGTTCTGCTCTTGATCTGTAGGCCTTGATCTACGGTTGAGTTACTGTGATTGGTCTCTATTCCTCCATGACCTCTGGTTGTTGTTGTTGTGCTGTCGATCATATCCAGGTTTGTCTACACCCCTCTGATCCTGAACTCTCGGCTCATGTCTTCTCTGGTCGTGACCCCTATCCGTCTTTCCTCTGTGCTCATAACTTCTATCTGTCTGGCTTCTCTGTACATGACCCCTGTGACTGTTACCTTGACCTCTCGACTGAATGCGATCACCATCTCGGTTCCTCTTGTTGTAACCACTACCCTTATGAAGAATCTCGATATTACGGGCGGCATCGGCAACTAATGACACATCTGCAAAGTCAGTGTTGACGACGCGATCAAGTACCTACTTCTTTAGACCCCATTTGAAATGCCTCGCTTGACGGCGAGCATCTCCAGCAACAGGCCCCACAAAACTAACCAACCGCAAAAACCGCTGCATATACTCTCCAGATGACTCATTCCCAAACTGATAAATAGAACTATACTCACGCTCGAATCTTTGTTGCTCTGATAAAGGGAAATACTATTGATAAAAGATATCGCGGAAGTCACTCCAAGTACAAGTAGCAACAAATGCCTCTCCTCCTTTGGCCTGCTTGTAAGCCTTCCACCAATTGAGGGCATCCCCCTCAAGTTTGAAAGTAGCCAACCTGGCCTTGAAAATATCAGCACAGTTCAAGACCTCGAAAAACTTCTCCATATGGGTTATCCAATCCTCTGCTTCCGTAGGAGTGAAAGCAGAGCTAAAGGATAGTGGCTTGAGCTTACCAAACCACTAGAGCCAAACATGAATGTCTGTAGGAGGATTACCACCACCTCCACTAGATGAACCAGCACCATTGCGGATGTCGTTGGTGATTTGCGTGGTCAACTCAGTAGTCAAATTAGTAAGAATGGTATTGAGGGCATTGGCAATCATTTCCTCGAAGTTTGGGGCACCATCAACATCCCCATTGGGTTGACCGTTGTTACGACATGTGTACACCATCTGAATGATTATCAAAACGATTAGCAAAGGCAGAAATAAAATGGAGTACGATAGGAAAAGACGCAGAAGGAATCCTAATGTCTACCCAATCCTCACAGGTCATAGCCTAAGCTCTACAGGTCAAACCTAGGCTCTGATACCATAATTGTAACACCCCAACCCGACAAGGGTAGAAGTATCACATTATGGTGGCATATTAGAACATACATAATAAAACGCAAGCAGAAGTCTTAACATAAATCACAACATAAGTCAAAAAGACTTAAAAAATTACATAAGTTCCATAAACCAAAATGAAAGGATACATAATCAGAGTCTAATCAATTGGTAAACATAAACCAAATCTAAGAAGTCTAGGGTAAGTCCACAATCAGCTCCTACTCTCAGCCCAAAGATAGCCCCAGCTCCTAACTTGATAAACCTACCGCGGAGAAAAGAAAGGCGGCTGAGCTTAAAAAGCCCAGTGAACAGATATATGATAATAGAGAACAGAAATATAAATGTGAAGTTCAAATAAAGTACAATAGGGAAACATAAGTAGGCATAATGTAATGTAAGGGAAACATAGTGTATAGGTTAAGTAACAAGAATCTATGCAGTCACCTGCATAAACAGAATCATAATACCACGAGCTCAGAAACATAATCATATCATACATCATATCATAATCTTCATAAGTAACATGATGGAGTGATCAGCTCCCAGAATTGTGAAGGGCATGTATTGCACACAGTATCAATCACCAGAAATATATCATCATAACATAACATAAACAGATCTAGGATGCATCCATACGCCCCTACAGAAATCATAATCATCATGGCCATACATATTACATAACAAAAGGGACGGGGTGGAACATCACTCGACCACCCTAGAGTCGTGCCATCGGTGCATCGATAACACGGTCATGGTACCTCCATGACTAGGAAAGCTCAGGTAACATAAGGGTTCATAAACAAAGGCTCATATCATAGTTGTCATATCATAAGGTTCATAGCAAATGTTCATAGTGAAGGTTCATATCAAAGGTTATAAGTCACAAAGGAAACCTTAAAGATGAGGTCAGAATATCCGTACCTTGAGTAAATGAAAAGCTGAATAAGGAAAGGATCACAGAAATGGAAATACTCCTCTTCAGAATCTACACATGATATAGTATTACTTATTAATAGCTTGTTTTATATGTTGTTTACTCATTGGTGTTGTTCTTATTACAAATTAGGGTTTTTTTTCCATTTCTAGTAACTTTCCTCGTTTAGTAACCTTCTATTTTTAGTAACTTTCTATTTTTAGCAGGTTTCCAAAATTAGCATGTTTCCATATTCGAAAAGTTTCCATATTTAGTAACTTTCCAGATTGAGTAACTTTCCATATTTAGTAACTTTCCATATTTAGTAACTTTCTACAATTAGTAATTTTTAATACGACTTCCCAATTTAGTTAAATTAGGTTTAGGGTTCGGGATTATCAATTAAGTTTAACGTATCCACACACAAGTCAACATGACATTAACATGACACACCCGATATAGGAACATGCATTAGGGCACCAAACACCAAAGAAATACATTTAACACCTATGTAATACATGCATATAAATTAACTGGTTTTATCACAGAATTAAGCACAATAAATGAATTCTAAAAACGTATCAGAATCCCAAACTAAAAATCAAAAAAATTCTCACAGGAGCCCATATGTCTTAAGAGTCTACTTGAATTTTTACAGATTTTATTACTATGTGGATACCCCCTTTACAAAATTGTTTATGCTAACATGTCCAGATTCGGATCTGCAGATACACTTCAAAAGTATGCAATTAAAAGCCTAACCACATGAATTTAGAAAATTCTACAAAAATTTCAAGAGATAGTACTCATATGAGATATGATTCTTGTAAATTTGTGGCCTCTAGTTTGCTATGGTTTGAAAATGAAAAATCCTAAACCACAACTGAAATAAAATTCTGCAAGAATAGTTTTGATATATCCACACAATAAATTCAAAAATGAAACCAAATCAAACTCAAATCCTTTCAAACCAATTGGAATACTTTACTAAGACCCTAAACTAGGTTTACATGCAAAAATTCAGTATTAGAAACTCAAGAAGCTCACGTTATCAAGAAAACATAATCAACTATCAAAACTGCCAATCTCACAAATCCATTTTAGGCCATAGTTAGCACCATTTTAATTATGAATCATGCATACAAGCTTACACCATTTACCCACAACTCATTTACACATCATATTAACATATTTATGAAATCAAATCCAAGAAACTAAACACCAAAATTAGTTCATGTGATCAAAATATTCAAGGGCCGTTTTAACTAATCACAAACAAACCCTAATTTGACTCACCATTAATTCCTAGGGTTTCAAGGTTTTAATGTCTCAATTAATAATCATTAATGATTGATTTCTTGGGCTTGTTTTAAGTTATCTAGGTCGACATAGGCTATGAACAAGGGCACCACACAAATCACCAAAACCACGACACAAAACAATTCACAATAGACGCACATGTTATGATTTCATGCATGATTTTACTAGGCATATTAACAAGTATATTTATCATGATTTAAATGATCATATTTGTATTAGTTTAGGGATTATGTAGTTTTAATTATAAGGTAAGTTTATATTCATTTAATTAGTTTATTATAAACTTAGGCTAGGTAATTTCAAAATTCTTATATTAATTTACTTAGTTCTTGTAAAATTCAAATTAGAGGGGTTATTTAGGGATTTCAACTGAATGGAAAATGAGGGTTTTACACCTTGTTACTTACATTTTTATGATGTCAGTAACTTACATCAATAGTTCATTACTATGATGTCCTACTTTTTAACGTTTGTGTGTCATGAGGCTTCGAGCAATATTATGGTACTGTAATGATATGGTACTGCCACTACTGAATTTATATGTGCAACAACAGGGCCCACTGTCTATTAGACTTGAAACTTGTGTTCAACTGATTTGCATACAAACACTATGGATTCACTCAACCTTTGACTACTGAAATCAATTGTTTTACTTATAAACTCTATGAACTCACCAACCTTTGTGTTGACACTTTTAGCATATTTATCTCAGGTCCATAATGAACGAGGATGGTACAGAGAGGCACGGATACTGATAGAAGGCTAAATTATAATCATCATTCGAAAACTTATTTAATAAACTATGAAACTACTGGGACCTTATTTTGTAAACTCTGATATTCGAATGATAAATCTTTTAAAATGAATCAATTAGAGATCGTTTTCTATTATTATAACTGTTGTGCCGTCGAGTAACACCCAGCTTAAATTCCGCTGCGTATCCTGAAATTGGGGGTGTTTCAGATTGGTATCAGAGCTATAGTTATAGAGAAACGGGTCTAATTGAGACCTAAACTATAACTGCTTTTTACAATCAAAACATTTTATAGCCTTTCGCTCTCCGTGCCTTTCATCCTCCAGACGATTATGTGACTTCTAGGTAATTTATGCTACCCAAACACTTTAGTATATTGATATATACACACACGACATATTTCTGATCACTTTATACAAATAAACATACCTGCATATGCCTGCTCTAAGGCATTACGGCTCAATCGTATTTCCCCGAGCATGTACCTACTTCTACATTTTGCAATTACGAAATCTTCCCAAGACATTACGGGTTGCACAATTCTTACCTTATTTTACGTTAAATATATACTCACCAAACTATTTTTGAAAACTATGTCAACTTTTCTTGATTTCCTTACTCCCATCTCTAAAGATGAGTTTAAGTACTCCTTTCATACTCTCAGAACACCTACGCACTAAATTACCCTGTCGATTAAGTATGAGTGTTGAGTCAGAAATTCTTAAGTAGGATGATTTACGATGTCTTTATTTGAATGGATTGGGACGCCTTTTTATTTAAATAATGAAATTATGAATCGCCGAACCATAAGTTTATATTTTCTTATTTACATTGTTTGGGACGCCTCTCTATATAAGTAATGAAATATAAATGAATAGGCTTATTTGTATCTAAAATGACATGAGTATAAACTCAAGGATCACTAGAATTCGTAAAACACAAAACGTAAATTTTTATTACATTAGAATCCACGAATATTAATACATAACGACATAATTAGCATCGGTAATGCTAACGTTACAAAGATCACTAAATAAGGCATAGAATCGCCAATTGGTTGACCCGCCAAGCCAACGAAAAATACCAGTACACCTACGAGAGCAAGAATCACGACTTGATGTAACACCTTGAATATTCTGTACGATAAATACAAACAAATTATTAACGCAGAAAAGAAAATATCGAAAGATGTGGTCTTATACATAGAAACAAACAAATCTTATTACACATTCATTACTATAGATAACATGAGAATACAAATAAACCAAAGTCTTATTTCAAACACTCATAACGCAATACTATCTATTACACCCATATTTTATCCACGTCGATGGCTAGAACCACGAGTGGCACGAGAAGCGCTAAAACCACGGCCAAGAATTCTTAATCTTCTTCCGGGACGTAGGCCAAGTAGATAGCAGCGTAAAAAACATACACAATCGCAAGAATGGTAAAAATATGCGGCATTTTGAAAAATATATAAGAGAAAATTTGGTGGTGGAAGAATGAGGATTAAAAATGGGGTATTTATAAAAAGAAATGTAGCCGTTGGGCTACTATTCCTAGCTATTTGAAATTATTTACTAATGAACAAACTGATTCATCATCTACAAAAACTTAATTTCAACAACTTTCTCTACATTCATCAAGTTCTCATCCGAAACCTTCATTGTTAAAAGATTTGTTGCTTAAAAACTCCTTTGTTATGCAAAGGTAGTTTACTGCCACGAATTGTTAGAGACAGTTTTCAACGTCAATAACTCGATTTTCACAAACCTAGTAATTTTCAAGACTAATCACAGTAACAAGATAAACCTTATAAGATAACAATCTTTATTCAAAAGCAAAACTTTGTAACAAGATAAACTGTTCGTAAACATCCCTTCCATAGATATCTACACCTTTTTCCTAACACCACAATCAACACATACTGAAACTCAGGACGAGATTTCATTTAAGGATGTGAGACTGTAACCACCGGTAAATTTTGACTTATATTAAACTAATATAATATTTAATGAAAGAACACTTAACCATTTTCTACGTCTAAATTTTTTGTAATTAAATGTTATCAGTTTATCTTATCACAATGACTAACTAATGTAATGTAACTCATATTCTTAATAAACGTGCTCACCAACAGTAACATGTCTTATAATTATAAACATTCCTTATACGCCAAGTATAAAAGTTTTCAACTTTTATTTACCACTTTACGTTAATTCGTTAACGTACGATTATTAGACTTTCAAACTAAACGTTTGCTATTTATTAAAGTTTTCACGAAACACTAATTTATTATAACTATGATTTTACACAACTAAATTATAAATGCTAAAGTACAACATTTTATACCTAGAGTACAAGTCTTTAATGCATGGAAACTTAACTTTACTTTACTTCCCGTTACAAGTCCTAAATTTACAACTATATGATTTTATCACACACCTTAATAATATATACATGATTTTTATAAAATATAAATGTACAAGTCTTTCAAGCTCGTGTACAAGTCCTTAATGCATAGAAACTTTAATGCTAATATAAATCTTATTACAAGCCCTAGTTTACCTTCTTTGAAGCTCACTTTACAAGATTCTAGTGCATGAACTTTAAAAATAACTTTATAAATCCAAGGTACAACTTTCGAAAGCTTATGGTACAAGTACATTATGCATGAAATCAAAAATTATATTTCTTTGTTCCATTTTTTTAAACCATAATTAAAGAATAACACAAACCAAGGATCAAACTAAGTTGTTTCAAGTCAAGAACTCCAAGTACCACTTAATCTAGCATCATGCACAATCAAATAAAGCATAGAATCCAAGTTCACTTCCATATTTATTATTGGTTCGATGCATGAACAAAATCAACCAAAGTAAGTCCTAATTTAGTTCTAATTAAACAAAAACTTTATGTTAACCATGTATGATCATAATCGAACCACATCATCTCTTTTCTTCCACCCTTGGTTAAAAATGCGACACATAGCTTTCTTTATAACCATTCGAAATAAGAGGCCTCAAATCAAAAAAGTATGTACATCATGTGTTCTATTTTAATCCATGAAATCTAACTATCAAACTCATGGACAACTTGCGGACACATCACCATCCTAGCAAACTTTTACAAATGGCTCAAAACAATTCTTCTATAAATATCAACACCACTTTACTCTTTCACCACTCACCTCGATTTCAAACTTAAACCTTACACACACACTCTTTAGCTACTGAAATCAAGTCCCAACAAATGTAGAAGGGAGAATTGTACTCTAAAAACGAAAGTTGGAAAGCTTTGTAGCAAGTTCTAGTCGATTTAATAATCTTTTCTCTAGCCGATCCAAGTTAATTATCATAAAATTTTGTAAGTGTTCCAACTCTTTTTCAATCTTTAATATACTCTAATAATCTTTAATATGTGTTAGAATCACTTAACAAATCAATTACAGTAATCAAAACTTGATTTTCCTTCTTTTCTTTTTTGTACCGAGCACACAAACACCCCTTTAATTACATCATTGTGTTTTCCTTATTTTATAAACAAGCTAGCTATCATATGTTAGTCCTAATACACTCCCTAACATGTTAGAAGTCACTAAGAATCAACCCACAAGTTATTACATAAAATCGGATTATATTTTCTTATTTTTCTTTTTCTCGCTAAATGACCAAACCATCAACTTTGGAAATTATTTTGAACCATTAAACAAACACCATAAAATGAATCCTTTGGCCATGTTAAAGTGCTCAAACCAGAGAATAGAAAACATCAAGAACGTAGTTAAAAGCCCTTAAAGGCCTTGTTTTAATATGGGTTTCTTTTTGGCCTATCGCCCAAAAACCAAACGTACACCTTTTCTTTATTTTTCTATTATCGCAAAAATGATCAAACCTCCTACTTCAATAATTATTTTGACCCCAAAACTATGACTTATAAATTAAGCCCTTTTTCCATTTTAATAAGCACCTAGCAAAGATTTTAAAACGCCAAGAACGTCACTAAAAGCTTTTCATGCCTCGCTTATTTTTATTTATCTTTTGGGCTTGTTGCGTTATAAACCAAACGAACCATTTTTGAATTTTAAAATCCCTAAGCTAAAATTTAAGCCAATAAGCTCTTTACAGCTTTTTTTCAAACTTAACACAACTTATTTTGTTAAGGCGTAACAAGCTACGCCTTTTTCTAAACTTAAAACGCGCCTAAAATGAAATAAGGACTACGGACGTAACGCGTAAAAAGCTTTAGGGGGAAACTCTAACATTTGAAACTTGGAGTTTTCTTGGGCTAAAATTGTCAAATTTGATAAGTTATATATACAAAGGCTGAAATTTTCAATGACTCATAGTTATGGGTATAAACTATAAAGTGTCACTTTTGAAACTACAAGGGTAAAAATTGTCATTTTATAGAACTTATGAACACCATCTACTTATAAGTTTTCTGAACCGTTTTTGGACTCTAGGTTGTTTAGACCTTTGATCTAGGGTAAACTATGATAAGCATAATGATAATATTGGCGGAATATTCAAATGAAAGAAAGAATATTATCACGACAAGGTTTTGCCAAACTTCTTCTTTGTTATAAAACTAGCCCCAATGCTATGTGATCAAGTATAGCACGATTACAATCTAATCAGGGATCAAAGATCCTTGAGGCTAAACAAACCTAACAACATCAGACCCCTTGTCTGATGTTCCCACACACACACACTTTGATGGAGTTACCCTTTGGCTAGTAACTCTCATAGTTGTAATAACAACCCTTATCCTCTTTATATAATAGAGGAGTAGGGTTACACAAAGAAATAAGATATTTGTTTTTCCCACTTGTGTCACTTGCTTGTTGAGTGTGTCAGTATCTTTCTATCTCTAACACTCAACTAGTTCTTACAACTAGTTTATGTATCTAGACATATTTTTGTCTTTATACATATCTATCCTTGCTATAAGATAAGAATCTACCCACTATATTTGACTAAGATACAAAAGATCTTTATCAGGTTACAAAGTCAAACCTGTATGTCATCCACTAAGCAGTACTAACTTTGAACTAGCAGTACTAACTGCTAAGTCAGTACCTTCTTCGTTGCACTAGCAGTACTAACTGCTAAGGCAGTACCTTCGTCGTTGAACTAGCAGTACTAACTTAAGTTAGTACTGTTAGTTATAACTTCATCAGACTTGGTGTATTTTCCTTATCTTCTCAGCAATCTTCATGTTTCATTCTTCTTGTTTTGTATCATCAAATCAATAAAATTATAAAACCCAACAATCTTCCCCTATTTGATGATGACAAAACAAACACATTCTTGTACGAATTTCCCTAGACAAAGTAAAGAAATTGAGATAATAGAATCTCACCATGAAAGAAACAATCTGTCTTCCCCTTAATTCATGCTATCTTCCACAATATCTCTTCCCCTTTTTGTTATCAACAAATAGGGAATGTAAGTAGTAAAAACTTTCCCTATGGTGATGCACGAACATAATATGATTAAAACACATCATAATATACTTCCCCTGAAATCAATGTGTTAACCATCTTCATGACTCTTCAAATCTGTAGGCTGTGTATAATGATGAAGAAAAACCAATTATTACCAATTTGATGCTGAAGTAGAAGAAACCAACCTTGTGTCCTATATCTTGTATTAAACTGACTTCGAACGTATACCCAACTCTGATGTATAGGGAGACCGCAATCTCTTGACAATAAACTCATCTTCAATGAGACACTGAGCACTACAATGTAACTCCTTTAAGTGTTTGTCAATTCGTAGTCACTTGAACGAACGAACAAGTTATCTTTAAAGTGTAACACCCACCTTAAGATTTAATAAGAACACAACCTTGAAAAATTCCACTTCATCTTCAAATAAGTAAAAAATAACCTTCTTCGCCAATGAAAATAAATTCAAGCCTTTAAAACCTTTAAGAACAAAAACCAACTCTCTTCTGTGTGTGTTCTTCCCCTGTGTGTGTATTCCTTGAAAGAAAACCAAAAATTCGACCATACCTTAACTGTTTCTGCAGCAGTTTTCAACGATGCATATCTTGCCATCTAAAGCTTAGATTGAAGATCCCTCCGGTGAAAATATACCTTGATATATCAAGAACCTTCAACAAAAATTTTAGCCCCATCCAACAGTTAACGAATGAGCTATAGCCTTTGCAAAACTGCTCTGCAGAAAGTTGCGAAAATAAACCAAAATCGAATTTTTCTTTCATTTTTCGACAAAAACACCTTGTAATAACTAGATCGAGAACCCCCCGCTCCGATACCAACTGTGAAAACTTATTAGAACTTATGAACACCATCTACTTATAAGTTTTCTGAACCGTTTTTGGACTCTAGGTTGTTTAGACCTTTGATCTAGGGTAAACTATGATAAGCATAATGATAATATTGGCGGAATATTCAAATGAAAGAAACAATATTATCACGACAAGGTTTTGCCAAACTTCTTCTTTGTTATAAAACTAGCCCCAATGCTATGTGATCAAGTATAGCACGATTACAATCTAATCAGGGATCAAAGATCCTTGAGGCTAAACAAACCTAACAACATCAGACCCCTTGTCTGATGTTCCCACACACACACTTTTATGGAGTTACCCTTTGGCTAGTAACTCTCATAGTTGTAATAACAACCCTTATCCTCTCTATATAATAGATGAGTAGGGTTACACAAAGAAATAAGATATTTGTTTTTCCCACTTGTGTCACTTGCTTGTTGAGTGTATCAGTATCTTTCTATCTCTAACACTTAACTAGTTCTTACAACTTGTTTATATATCTAGATATATTTTTGTCTTTATACATATCTATCCTTGCTATAAGATAAGAATCTACCCACTATATTTGACTAAGATACAAAAGATCTTTATCAGGTTACAAAGTCAAACATGTCTGTCATCCACTAAGCAGTACTAACTTTGAACTAGCAGTACTAACTGCTAAGTCAGTACCTTCTTCGTTGCACTAGCAGTACTAACTGCTAAGGCAGTACCTTCGTCGTTGAACTAGCAGTACTAACTTAAGTTAGTACTGTTAGTTATAACTTCATCAGACTTGGTGTATTTTCCTTATCTTCTCAGCAATCTTCATGTTTCATTCTTCTTGTTTTGTATCATCAAATCAATAAAATTATAAAACCCAACAATCTTCCCCTATTTGATGATGACAAAACAAACACATTCTTGTACAAATTTCCCTAGACAAAGTAGAGAAATTGAGATAATAGAATCTCACCATGAATGAAACAATCTGTCTTCCCCTTAATTCATGCCATCTACCACAATATCTCTTCCCCTTTTTGTTATCAACAAATAGGGAATGTAAGTAGTAAAAACTTTCCCTATGGTGATGCACGAACATAATATGATTAAAACACATCATAATATACTTCCCCTGAAATCAATGTGTTAACCATCTTCATGACTCTTCAAATCTGTAGGCTGTGTATAATGATGAAGAAAAACCAATTATTACCAATTTGATGCTGAAGTAGAAGAAACCAACCTTGTGTCCTATATCTTGTATTAAACTGACTTCGAACGTATACCCAACTCTGATGTATAGGGAGACCGCAATCTCTTGACAATAAACTCATCTTCAATGAGACACTGAGCACTACAATGTAACTCCTTTAAGTGTTTGTCAATTCGTAGTCACTTGAACGAACGAACAAGTTATCTTTAAAGTGTAACACCCACCTTAAGATATAATAAGAACACAACCTTGAAAAATTCCACTTCATCTTCAAATAAGTAAAAAATAACCTTCTTCGCCAATGAAAATAAATTCAAGCCTTTAAAACCTTTAAGAACAAAAACCAACTCTCTTCTGTGTGTGTTCTTCCCCTGTGTGTGTATTCCTTGAAAGAAAACCAAAAATTCGACCATACCTTAACTGTTTCTGCAGCAGTTTTCAACGATGCAGATCTTGCAAACTCTCTCATCTCACTCTCTCTCTAGAATCCCTTAAACCTCTAATCCAAGTATACAAAACTTACAATTAGTATCAAGAGCCAAGGTTAGGTTCGATTGATTGTGTGTGCTTGGATTTGTGGTCTTTATTTTTCTTGCTTTTTATAAGTGTTAATTCGAATCATTTGTTTCTTAAATTTGTTGATCGACTTAAATTTGTTTTTCCATTTCCTTGAGTATTGCTTCTCCTATTTACTAGTGTTTTGGGCTCTAACAGTGTATGTAATCACTTGAGCTCTCTTTGGGTCATACAACATTAAGGTCACTTGTATGTTTTGAGCTACAATAGTTTAAAGATCTGACTTTTGTTAGTTCCAACATTATTCACTTTTTGGTGTATTGTTTAAAGTCCAAGACCATCACAGCCTACTTCTTTTCTGTTTTCAAGTCAATTTTTTTGTGGGTTTGATAAGTTACATATCCATCTCTTCTCTGTATATTGGAGTTCTTTTTGGGTCTATTCGAGACTTTGAAGGGTTGTTCTTAGTAGCGGTTTGTTTTCATTTCTTGATAGCGGTTTGGAACGACTACAAAAAGGGTGATGGTGACATTCCAGCGGTTTGCAGTTAAAAGGACAATTGTTGTTGTGTTTTGAGCTATTTTGGGAAACGTTTGGTAGCGGTTTGAATACAAGTTTATTTACGATTTGGATTCCAACTCAAATAGGAAAAAGTCAAAAAATCTGAAAGTGACTTCACAGACTTTTGTGGTTTGTCATTTGCTGCAGCGGTTTGACTCAAAGTCAACAGCGGTTTGACTGTCACTTGATTATAGCGGTTTGTTCATTGTAGCGGTTTGTTTGTAGCGGTTTGCTCATTGTAGCGGTTTGTTCCGTGTAGCGGTTTGTTCATTGTTGCGGTTGGTGTATCTAGTAGCGTTTTGTGTGTCTAGTAGCGGTTTGACAGGGTAAAAGAAAAGGAATTAGATGAAGAGATGCAATTGAACAACAAATCCACAATCTAATTAAACGATACATGCAACAACTGATTCAAACAGTCTCATATCTAAACCATCTCAACAACTACAACAAATCCATTCAAAACAAATCTCAATTACAACATCAACAACAATTTCATAATCATCAATCTAGATTAAAATCTAATCCGAAAACATAACTGAAAATATAAGCAAAGATCTCAGATCCTCCTTGAACTACTTAAGTCTTCAAGACCTCAAAGATCAAATTTTCGAAAAGACACCATCATAGAGCCGAAATTGAAAAGTAATCATGGCCTCAGAATCTTTTTTTTTCTTTCTTTCGTGTTTCACATGATGCTTCAAGTACTTATACTAATTTTAAAACACGAATAGAAAAGATCATCATTGATCTGTGAGGAAGTTATAATCACTTAATTTTTATATCCGAAAAGAAAGATAAGAGTTATAACAATCTTGTTATAATCTATTCTTTTATTCGTTCTGTAACCTCTTGTAATTTTCCCTATGAATAGTAAATGCAAATAAATGATTAACGAATTATTACGTTATCTAATAACCGTTTTTACTAGTAACAAAAATTTTTTTTTGTTATTTATGCTACACTATTTAAATCACAACGATACTTGTGATTCACCATTTACTTAGAAACGAAACTCACACACGAACCTTGATAGTCTAGTAATCGCGAATTAAATTAAAACGTTTAACATTTAACATTGTACGTTTCGTCATATAACCAAACTCGTTCAAATAATTTTCCGAACTTACGAAAATAACCCTAATCACTCACTAACGACATTGGGCCTCGATCCAATATCCAATACACACCAAACGGACCCTTATTATTTTCGTTTCCTTCATTGGGCCTAGCCCACCAAACGAACCCAAAACACAAACCAAAGCCCAATTTTTATATATAAATTTCGTTTTGGCTGCCTCAAGGATCGAACACTTTGGCCAATTTAGGCGCAATTTAGCTTAACAACAACATAATATTTTTACACCACTCAATTCTCGACCCAGCTGAGAATCGAGTGTGACAAACCACGCATTATAAATCGATCATTTATTTACTTAAATTCTACCAAAGCTCGACACACTTGGCCACGTTATGAACACAACCCAAGTTCCATATTTTGGCTAAGCTTGTTCTCGTATAACTCCCTACTCGAAACAAAGATGTGTTTGGTCTAGCAAATAAATTCGTGCAAGCTCTTATCGAATATACGAACTATCAAACGAACCCTGCTTCTATTTCTGGTCACGTCTAAAGTTAGACCCTTGAAATACTCGACCAAGCCACAAGAACTAACACCAAAATTCATTTTGTCCCTTCCCCTTGGTTCTTAGTGCCGACTAACACAACCAAAAACCACCATCATTCGGCTTACTTACACACTCCAAAGTGACTAAACAATGACCTTCCCTGCTACTCTCTTACACCCTCATCATGCTTCATCATTTCACTCACTATAACACTCAACGAATCACCCTTAAAATAACCTCACACCTTCGGCATTCTAACACACAAACAAATCCAACTCAAAAATATCTCTAAGTCTTTTTCAGTTCATAAGCACGCCTAGCTTTGATCATTTTTCATGGTGTTCGAATCGAAACAAGAAGCATTCAAACCTTGTTCCTGATTATTCGAAGTCTAAAGAATCAAGTTACACATTTTTCTTGGCCTAGCTCAGTCTCGATATCGTGATACGCCCCACCTTTTGAGGTGAAGTGAGCACCCTTCGAACTTTTCTCATTGTTATATAATTTTGAGATTTCATTTCCTATCGCGAACACAATTTACTTTAGACAAATATTTCGTTATTTTAATTTACGACACATATATTTTACTCGACATCCTATATCTTTGCTATGCTATTTATCGAGAACAACAACTATTCGAACCTTATATAATCGCATAAACCATAAAAATCACACGTTCTAAGTTATCTTGGGCACTTTCGAATTTTATAAAACACTTAGAATATTTTGAGACTTTCAACTGTTTTCAAAATGAGCTATGTTACGTTAACTTTGGCCTTGTATTTCCTAAACTCGACACACAATACAACATTTTTAAAACTCGAACTAATAGTTCTCGTACCCAACTTTTGAGTTATACGAATTAGATATTTTACCAAGCTCATCTAATCTCATTTCAAGGCCTAAAGCTAATCGAGTTTTGAACACAAATTAGTAACTTAAAAATAATACGAGCGGGTTTAAAGCCCAATAAGCCGTTTACAAGCTTTTCGTATAAGCTGATCATATAAGCGCTCTTGTTATGTTTTTACAACGATAAAGTGAGCCCATAATCAGGCCCAAACCCCTTCTAAACTCAATGGATCGAAAACCCATAATGGGCCATATCTTTAGCTCGTTAAAAGCCCATAAGCTCGAAAAATAAGCTGTTGACAAATTAAGCAATTTCTATAAGTTACATAAGCTGTTTTAAACTTATTTATGAAATAAAAATGAAGAACTTTGATTTTTATAAAGTTTGGACTTGTTTTGCAAAAGTTTGCTAACCGAAGGACCAAAACTGTCAAGTTTAGAAACTTAGAGTAAAAACTGTCATTTTGATATCTTGTGATGAAAACTGTAAATTTAAGAACTTCTGGGTATAAAATGTAAATATTAAATATTTTAGGCTTAAAATGTAATAAAACTTAACCGAGGACTAACGGTGCAAAGATTATGCCGTTAGGGTATAAAGTGTAACTTTGTAAAACCCAAAGTTTATTTCTGATTTTATACTTGTAATAATATTTTACGAACTCAAAACCCGAAACAAATATGTTTTAGTCCCACAAGTCGACATTTAACGTCACATTTTCTAATAATTATATACGTAGTTATATAACTTATAAATATATATATACGTAATCACTTAATATTTAACGCATAACATAACTTATCATAAATCAACTTTGATTTATAAACAACGATCTCTTTAGCCAAACTTATATATTTCAACGAACGAGCACATACCCAAGAGTTATATATATATATATATATATATATATATATATATATATATATATATATATATATATATATATATAGGTATGGGTTAAAATAAAAAGTCCCTTATAATAAAAAGTGTAGGAAAGATTGTGAGAGTGACATGTGTCACCCCCTTCCACATCATATAACACATCATATGACATGTGTCACCCCCACCCCCACCCCACCCCCCTCCCCCCCCCCCCCCCCCCCCCCCCCCCCCCCCCCCGCCCGTGAAAAAAAAAAATTTTTTTCCCGCCAAAAAAAATAAATTTTTTTTGGGGCACAAAAAAAAAAAAATTTCCCGCCAAAAAATTTCCCTCCAAATTTTGTTACTGCATCACAGTTATAAAGTTACTGCATCACAATTATGATCTAGTGCATTAAGGTTATAAGTTACTGCATCATAGTTGATGCACTTAACTGTTAACTATGATGCAGTAACTTATAACTGTGATGCGTCACAGTTATAAAGTTACTGCATCACAATTATGATTTAGTGCATTAAGGTTATAAGTTACTGCATCATAGTTGATGCACTTAACTGTTAACTATGATGCAGTAACTTATAACTGTGATGCAGTAAAACTTATTAATCTGATGCACCAAAACTTATAACTGTGATGCACCAAAATTTTTGGCGGTAAAAAAAAAATTGGCCCAAAAAAAAATTTTTTTGGCGGGAAATTTTTTTTTCGGGGGGGGGGGGGGGGGTGGGTGACACATGTCATATGATGTGTCATATGATGTGGCATGATGACACATGTCGCTCCCACAATCCTTCCTACACTTTTTATTATAAGAGACTTTTTAGAATAACCCCACCCTATATATATATATATATATATATATATATATATATATATATATATATATATTATATATAATATATATATATATATATATATATATATTACTTTATTTTTCTTAACTTCAAGCATTTAAACACGCATGTTTTAATGTTACAAATTAATTATCAATCGATAAAACCTTAAACGTTATGATTCGCGATAAACCAAACTTAGACTATCAAACCACTAAAACTTGCCATATACTATATAGGTCGTGTGTTGAAGCCGTTTCTTTTCATCGTTTGAGTTACGATACTACCACCACTACTGTACTACTGAGGTGAGTTCATAGCCCACTTTTAAACTTTTAAACTCTTTTGTGGGGAGATACATGCTACAAACATGAACACAAACTTTTTATGCTATGCCTGATGTTATTATTGCTTAAGTAGCTATTGTCAGAAGTCCCTCAATCATGAACCTTAATCACTTGCGAGTGAACATAAATAGTTGTGAATAGATCTATTTGGGACTGACAATCCCTGTTTGAGTCTGCTAGGATGAGCCTCCCAAACGCACTTTATTTAAACATACTCATAGGTTATTGGCAAAGACCTATCATGAGGGCCTATATACTTTACATCATTTTGATGCCTGTTAAGCATTGCGTGTCATGAGCTTAATGCAATAACAACCTGATTTTAACTCGTTTAATTGTAATTCGATGCAATTAACACTTATACTTTGTGTTCAACTATTAAACTTAAACCTATGAATATCACTCAACTTTTGTTGACTTTTAGCATGTTATCTCAGGTAACTAAAAGCTGGAACTCAAGGCACGGAGTGGGCACTAAACCCGGCACGGGTGTTAAATAAATGTTTTATCATTCAAGTCTAAATAAACATGTTCAACTATGAAACATCTTTGTATTTTAAATGCTTGTATTTTGAATGATAAACTTAAAACGTCTCTTTTAAGTCATTTTCTATGGTTATGACTAAGATCCACTACATAACACCCAATTAAGTCTTCAGTTGTTGATATCCGAATTTTGGGGGTGTTATAGATTGGCATCAGAGCTCATGGTTATAGAGAACCAGATGTATTTTAAACATTGGACTATAACTACATTTTTTTTAAAACGGACCATTTCAAAGGATAACCACCTTATGCCCTCCGTGCCTACACACTTCCAACATTTTTAGGATGTTGCTTACTATATGAGTTCTTAACAAAGATTAACATATTTATGATTATGTTAATAGCTTACATTTACTATTCGGGATTATTACAGTACTATGTCTTCAAATCCCCATCCTATCGCTGTATCATCTGACTAAGAGAATGAGGATCCTATGCCTTTCACTTCAGACTTTGCTCCGGCAGCTATACCGATGTCACCTGCTACTGACCGGTACATGGAAAGCCAGCAATTTCTACCGGCATCCGACATGGAGACTTCCCCTCCAGCATCACCAATCCCACCACCTAGCCCAATTCACCAGCATAGACGAGTGCGACAACTCCAGCCATATGAGCCAGAACCCTTTGGGCAACTTTACCGACGCCCCGGAGAAGGTCATGTTAGCAAACACACTCCCCGGAAACGGGTACGTGCACCACCAGCTCTGATCATACCACCACCAGCCCCACTCATACCAACTTCGACTCCAGTGTTATCACCACCCCCAGCTCTTGAGCATTCCAGGACACCCCCACTTACACCACTATCTTCAGTTCCACCACCTACTATCTTCTATCAGCAGAACACCACTGTTCCATTACCATCCTCTACACCACCACATGTTTCTCCACCACCAGCTACTCTCAGTGAGCCTCTGCTACCTTGCAGGAGGACATACCGCTTGGTTCCATCTTCATCGGACCCCTATGTCCAGGTCATAGATGAGGCCGCAGCTCGCACTGGGACCCGCAAGAGGGTCGATACTCGCCGATGGTCTTTCTTGCTACCGATCATCCGTTACTGGAGATCCCAGGATGGAGCACCGAGAGCTACGAAACTAGGAGAGAGTTCGGCTACTGCTGCTTCGAGGATCCTTCCGGTTACCGGAGAACCCCTCCATCACACCCTACCCCTACTGGCAGCCAGATTAGTCCAACATGAGGATCGCCTTGACGACATTGTAGACATTCTTGATGACTTACCACTCGAGCAGGTTGAGACACTTGGGGAAGAAGTGGAAAACCTTGTGATAGGTCAGTTGGCAATGGAGACAGTCTTCGATCAAGTAGGTACTAGTCTAGAGGAAGCCATTGAGATTATTTCTATACTAGGAAAGGCCACTACTTCGATGCAGACAGTGATTGAGACACTAGACTCTGAGCTTGACCGAGTTAGCTCTCAGGTTCTGATTCTTAGACTTATGATTGAGGATTCCCAGGCTAGGGAAAGAGGTCGAGACCAGACAGTGGAGACCTTGATGGTTGTGATTGCAGATCTTCAGCGCCGCTTAGATGGTACACCAGGAGGACCATAGATCAGGGATATGTCAGTATAGCTAAGAGATATCTTAGCCTACCAATTTTGTATTAATAAAGAATCTTGTATCCTTATGTTTTGTAAAACAAATCGAACAAGTTATTAATTGATGAAGCGAAAAGTGTACCGCTTTTAAGGGGTCATTTAAGCCCTAAATCGTATTTATTTGATCAAATATTGCCCTAAATCGTTCCTTTTGTCATTTTAGGTACTTTTGAGGAGAAATCTGGAAAAGGAGGCATTTTGGACGTTTTTGGAGCATAAAAGTGAAGAAAACGACAAAGTCTCAAAATCATGCTAAAAGTTACCTTTGACGGCGTCAGGATTATCCCTGGACGGCGTCATGGCTTGGCAAAAGTGGTGGATGTGAAATTTACTCATGATAAGCCAGTGAAAATTGCATGGGAATTCTGACGGCGTCACCCTTTAATTTGATCAAGGTCGTCACGTTATAATTTAAAGAGGGACGGCGTCACGTTCATAGTCTGACGGCGTCAAGCCTTGATAAGCCAGAACGGATTTTGGAGAGTTAAAGAGGGACGGCGTCAAGAAGGTCATCCGGGAACCCTAAAAGCGGCGAGGTGACGGCGTCACACTCCATAACGTGACGCCGTCAGATCTGAAAGTCTATATATAGTTTTGCAATTTTTTGTCATTAGTGTGGAACTTATTGAGGAACTTTGTGTGTGAAAACCCTAAGACGAATTTGGCAGCTTTTTCAAGGCTTTTTGCCTTGAGATCTTCCATGTTACATTGAAGATAAGTTATCAATTAATCATTCAATATGTCTATGTGTTGTTTGATTCTATCTTGTTCTTGTCTTTTGTTTAACATGCTAGGCTAGATTTATCTTGTGTTTGCTTAGATCTAATGAAACCTAGCTATTGATTATTGGTTATTAGTGTGTTGTTAGTTGTATTGGATGATTGTTCATCTATGTTAGGTTTAAGAAAACTGGCTAACTTCCTATTCGGTAACTTGCTTGAACGTCTTAAGAAACATGAACCAATGCGTACTAAAGGTTTTTATGGTTGTATTTAATGCACAAGCGAATTCTAGTGATCCCATGTTAGGAGCTTCCTAGCCGGCTCGACATAGGAGTGAAGTAGGAGCTTGTAGAGTTGGGGAAGTACGTACGCCACCCCACAAATGGTATTAAGGAATACACCCGTCATCCATGCAACTAATACACACTAATCAACCGGTAAAAGATAGTTAGGGAGTAAGGAAATCTAAGTAAACACATTTCTCTCTATATAAGTTTTACCACCTTTTCATTTTCAGTTATTTTATTTTATTTGCATTCGTAGTTATTTGGGTTAGTTGACTAGCAACTAATTCCGCCCACTCTTTCAAACCCGAGATTTTACTTGCTTTCATAAAATTATAAAAACATAAAAAAGAATCTTCTCTCACCCTTAGACCTATTAGAGTAATTTTTCATACCTAACGAACACTATTCCCTGTGGAGAACGATCAATCCCCCGTACTTACCACTACACTATACTACATCGGTCAGGTACACTGCCTAGTGGGGTTGTAAGCCTCTTGAGATCCCTCGAGAGGTAAAACCTGTTGTAAGGTTGCAAAACCACGCATCAAGTTTTTGGCGCCGCTGCCGGGGAATAGTTATTGTTTAGGTTGAATTTTTATTTTATAGGTCTACTCACTAGATTCCTTTCTAGTGAGATTTTTATTTTATTTTTCTAGGTTTTCTTTAGTCTATCTATTTTCTTCGTTTTTTTGTTCGTAACCATTACCATTAGACATCATGGAAGATGGTAATATCCTTGATCCCAACATCCCACCACCACAACAACCACCACCACCTCCTAGAGCCCGTACTTTAGGAGAGTACTCCCGTCCTAGCCACCATGGCTATCGAAACACCATTGAGCTCACTCGAGGAGCCAATGTTACACCCTTGCGATCCGACACCATCCGGTTGGTGCAAAGCGGATGCGCATTCCATGGACTTCGTTCTGAAGATCCTAACCAACATCTCAAGGACTTTCTCAAAATCGTTGATTCTATAGACCTTGATGTTGCCACTCGAGAGACGACCCGACTGCGTCTCTTCCAATTCTCTCTGCGGGACCAAGCTAGTCAATGGCTAGAGCGTCAACCCGCAGGATCCATCACCTCTTGGGATGATCTCACCACTCGTTTCCTTGCTCAGTTTTTTCCACCGGGAAGAACTACCAAGCTAAGGAATGATATCTTGATGTTCCAACAATGTCAAGGCGAAACCCTCTACGAGGCATGGACTCGATTCAAGGACTTACTCCAAAAAGTCCCTCACCATGGCATAGAACTTTGGCTCCAAGTCCAAATCTTCTATGACCATATCAATCTCTCCACGAGGCAAACCATTGACCAATCGGCCGGTGGTAAGCTACGTGATCTAAGTGCGGAACAATCATGGGCTCTCCTAGAGGATCTTGCTCTTTATGACAACGAAAGTTGGAGTGATCCCCGTGATTTGAACAAAACGGTCAAGGCAATATCTTTGCCTTCGAACAATTCAAGCACTTCCGACCGTAGGATCATAGAACTTGAAGACCAAGTCAAGTTTCTCATGAAATCCTACGAGGCTCCTAAACCTTCAAGCCAAGTGAACAAAATCACTTCTTCATGTGAATTATGTAGTGGTCACCACGACACTCGTGATTGCATGGAACTCCCCGAACAAGCTTTTGTGGACTACGCATCCTCGCGTACCGACGGAGCGGGAGATAAGTGGTACACTTTCAAACCCGAGCCAAACCCCTATGGTGATACATACAACCCCTCATGGAAAAATCACCCGAACCTTAGGTGGAAACAAAGCCAAAACGCACAACAGACCAATTCTTCTAACCCACCTAATCGTTTCCAATCAAGCGGTTCCAACTCGAACCGTACTTTCAACAACAATCCTTCCGGCAATGGTAGTACCAATAACTTTGAAGGATTGATGTCCCAATTTATGGCATCTCAAGAAGCTCGGATAGCTAGATTCGAGTCCGAATTCAATCAACAACAAACGGAGATGACCAATAAAATTGACAACTTGTTGAAAGCTCTCAATAACCAAGTGTTATCACCTCCACATAAGGACGCTAGGAACACAAATAGCGGACCCCAAGTTAAAGACCCCTCTTCATCCAAACACGTCCACTTTGTCAACATTGTCACTATTAAACCAATTGATAGGAATGAGGATAATAGTGAACCTGAGGATGAGGTTAAGAAAGTCGAGGTTGATAAAGAAGTTAGGAAAAGTGAGATTGAAGAAGTAGATGATGATGAGGACTACTTCAATAGGCTACCCACTAAGGAAGAGCGCGCATATCATACAAACTTATTCGATGACCCCGAGGCACCATACTTCCTAGGTAGACCAATCATAGAAATAGGCGACCCTTCTAATCTCAACATACCATGCAACATCGGACATTTGCATGTGTGGAAAGCCTACATCGACCTTAGATCACCCATAAACATCATGACTAGAGCCCACTACAACTTGATAATGAAAAATCAACTTGGGTATAGGATGTTCCCTGACAAGGGTGGGATGAGTAACTTCACGGGAAGAGTTAAGGGATTACCGGTTTATGTAAGAAACTTCACCTATGTCACCGACTTTGTGATTGTAGAAGATATCCGCCCAATAGTCGATGCATCCTTAACTCAAGTGGTTTTTGGAAAACCATTTGTTGAGGTCTCTAGAATGACTTATGAACCTTCCTTAGGGATAGTTAGATTTAAGGATGAGACCGATGAGGTAAACTACCAAATGCCATATAAGATAGAACAATTCCAACACTTGTCAAATGTTGAGAAGGAGCTCAAGCAAGCGGTCTACTATAGGAATGATGAGGATAGAAGTAAAGGAGTAGATTATGTTATGGGAAGGATATCCGGTTTCTACAAGGATTGTTTGAAATTAGGACCGGAATATAAAACCGGGAATGAAAATGGCCTAGGAACCGTGACCAATGATGGAATCACGTAATGTACGTGACTTTGAGTCTAGCTACAAGACTCGTTAATAAAGAAAAGCGCTTCTTGGGAGGCAACCCAAGTTTTATTTGCTTTGTGTGTTCATTTATTTGCTTGTTTGATTTTATTTGTTTCCGTATGTATGTTTAAATTTTATTATTATTGATTCATGTTAAAAACTAATTTGTGAAAATGCTTTATCTTGTTTTTAACTTCGTCTTAACTACATATAAAGGTATTTTGCAAAAGTTAAGTGTAAGGGAAATCTAAATCGGTTTATTAGAACACAAATGAACGTGAATCGTAATAGTAATAAATGAACATACATATTAGTATTTGTTTGAGTCAAATGCTTGTATCGAGTCATAATGATGTTTTGCAGGAATTCCAGGAAGTAAGGCATAGGTTTTTCCAAAAATTTTCCGGAAACGTAACATGAGAATTTTGTCAGATCATATCTGACGGCGTCAGGAATTACAACCTGACGGCGTCAGGTTTAATTTTCTGAAAATTTTTGAAAGTTTTGTTTTCATAAAAAGTTTTTATTAAATCTCTAACTTATAATCTCCAGGAATCTGCAAAAATTATCATTCCACAAGCATTATATCCTTATATATAGATTTTATCCCGCCGATGTTATGCAGGTTTTCGTGTTTGTTTTCTCAGGTTTAACAGGTTATTTTGGACAAGGAAATGTTTTTGAATCAAGCTTTTGGCGATGCATTAGTCATGGAGCTTCAACATTACTTTGGAAGAAGATCTAACCGTGTTACTTCATTATCCACCGAACGAATCAGGGGAGTATTTGATTTCATTCTTTTACTTTATGCTTTTACATTTGTTATTTGAACATTGGGGACAATGTTCATCTTAAGTGTAAGGGGGGGTAAAAGTACGATTAGAGAATGCTATTACGCTTGATTTTTGTTTGTTTAATAGTAAATGTGTAATAAAACTGAGATAAATACCTGTTAGGGTAATTTTAGTGCCAAATTAAATAATACCCTAAACCTCGGGGGAGAGCATATGTAACTCAAACAACGCTCGGGGGAGAGCATATGTGCTAAAGGAGGATGATGTCCCACTAAACCCTGACATTGTCACGGGTACGTTCTTACTCAATCAACATAGTGCTAGGGTATTATTTAATTCTGGAGCAGATAGAAGTTTTGTGTCAACTACGTTTGCTCCTTTGCTTAACATTACCCCCTCCAAACTAAACACCACTTTTGAAATTGAAATGGCGAACGGAAACCTAATTAGCACCAACACCGTAATTTGTGAGTGCACCATAATCCTACAAGACACCCCTTTTCCCATCGACCTCATACCTATTCAGCTCGGTAGTTTTGACGTAGTCATTGGTATGGATTGGTTATCCAAACACCGCGCTAGAATACTCTGTGACGAGAAAGCCGTGCACATTCCACGTAATGGTGAAACTCTTATTGTCCATGGTGACAAAAATAAAACGCGATACGGTATCATCTCATATATCAGATTGGTGAAATACATGAATGAAGGATGTCAAGCATTCATGGTTCATGTAACGGAAAACAAATCGAAAGATAAGCGAGTTAAAGACGTTCCGATCGTTAAGGAGTTCCCAGAAGTATTCCCCGAAGACTTACCCGGTCTTCCACCTTCCCGTCAAGTAGAATTCCAGATTGAACTATGATGCGTGGTTTTGTAACCTTACAACAGGTTTTACCTCTCGAGGGATCTCAAGAGGCTTACAACCCCACCAGGCAGTGTACCTGACCGATGTAGTATAGTGTAGTGGTAAGTACGGGGGATTGATCGTTCTCCACAGGGAATAGTGTTCGTTAGGTGTGAAAGGCTACTCTAATTAGGTCTAAGGGTTGAGGAAGATTCTTTTTTATGTTTTTATATTTTTATGAAAGCAAGTAAAATCTCGGGTTTGAAAGAGTGGGCGGAATTAGTTGCTAGCCAACTAACCCAAATTACTACGAATGCAAATAAAATAAAATGACAAAAATGAAAATGTGGTGAGAAACTTATGTGTGGAGAAATGTGTTTACTTAGATTTCCTTACTCCCTAACTATCTTTTACCGGTTAATTAGTGTGTATTAGTCGCGTGGATGACGGGTGTATTCCTTAATACCATTCGTGGGGTGGCGTACTTACTTCCCCAACTCTACAAGCTCCTACTTCACTCCTATGTCGAGCCGGCTAGGAAGCTCCTAACATGGGATCACTAGAATTCACTTGTGCATTAAATACAACCATAAAAACCTTTAGTACGCGTTTGGTTCATGTTTCTTAAGACGTTCAAGCAAGTTACCGAATAGGAAGTTAGCCAGTTTTCTTAAGTCTAACATAGATAACAATCATCCAATACAACTAATAACACACTAACAACCAATAATCAATAGCTAGGTTTCATTAGATCTAAGCAAACACAAGATAAAATTAGCCTAACATGTTAAACAAAAGACAAGCATAAGATAGAATCAAACAACACATAGACATATTGAATGATTAATTGATAACTTATCTTTCAATGAAACATGGAAGATCTCAAGGCAAAAAGCCCTGAAAAAGTAGCTAAAATCGTCTTAGGGTTTTATCCCAAAATTCCACACACTAAGCTCTCCCTAATGACAAAAAAATTAGAAAACTATATATAGACTTTGACATCTGACGGCGTCACCTTATGGAGTGTGACGCCGTCACCCCGCCGCTTTTAGGGTTCCCGGATGACCATCTTGACGCCGTCCCTTTTTAGCTCTTCAAAAATCCATTCTGGCTTATCAAGGCTTGACGCCGTCGAATCTAGAACGTGACGCCGTCCCCTTATGATTTAAGCCGTGACGCCCTTGATCAAGTTAAAGCGTGACGCCGTCAAAATTTACATGCTATTTTCACTGGCCCGTCATGAGTAAATTTCACATCCAACTTTTCTTGCCAAAGCATGACGCCGTCCAGAGTAACTTGTGACGCCGTCAAAGGTAACTTTCAGCATGATTTTGAGACTTTGCCGTTTTCTTCACTTTTATGCTCCAAAAACGTCCAAAATGCCTCCTTTTCCAGATTTCTCCTCAGAAGTACCTAAAATGACAAAAGGAACGATTTAGGGCGATATTTGATCAAATAAATACGATTTAGGGCTTAAATGACCCCTTAAAAGCGGTACACTTTTCGCCTCATCAAATACCCTTACACTTGAGATTTGCTTGTCCTCAAGCAAATGCGCTTTTATTCTAATCAAAATACAAGATAGGGGTCATTTAATGCTAACATAAAAGTAATTACAACAAATAATCGTTCCACTTCAATCATAATAAGCACGGAGATTACACACTAGCACCTCACAAGTAGTGTTTAGATACTCACATCTCTCAAGTGTCATCAAAATAAATCTCATAAATGAAAACGGATAATATCTCTCACTACCTGTCATAGCAAATAGATTACCATAGGCTTGGGAAAGGATCGAAAACCTCCTCCACTAGGCGTAAGCACCAAAGATAAACTATCAAAGAGGGCTTTTAAATGGGTTATAACGTTAGGTGTAGGGAAAAGGAAAACACGGTTTTGTTGGATAAAGGATATTTTACTGGTGGCTAGTTAAAGATCTTGATCAATTACATGTACTATACAATGTTGCTAAGCCAAGACTAGACTCGATCTTAAGCTAGAAGCGAAATAACAAAAACAAAAACATAAAATAAACATAAAATGAAACGGGATGGTAGTCCGTATGTTTTTTTTTTCTATTTTTCATTTTCTCATTTTTTTGTATTTTTCTTGATTTTTTTTTTTTTTTTTTTTTTTTTTTTTTGCATACACTTTTACCCTACCATCCAAAATAATACATCATAGGGGCGTTACATTCCCCTTACACTTGAAATTTTACATAACTCTACAATTACTAATCTAATGACTCGAATTAAGATAATCAAAACACTTGGAGTACTTTTAAAACATTTAGCACATATGGGGGTAATAAATGATGTTCTTCCCCATTACTCCATTACACTAGTACTTTACCCATGAGTCCCAATCGTCCCAAAACAATATGTACAAGGATATGACTCGACTTAGCAACCATGTAATCAACTAGATAATTAACTTGGGTTTAAACAAATGTTGTAACAATAATACACTAAAAATGAGTGCATACAAGGTAGGCTAAGGCGATTTGGGTGTACATTTAAGTGGGGTGTAAACAAATTCTTCCTTTAAGTAAAATGCTTAAAGGTCGAAACGAAAAGATAGGCTCTGAGGGGTGTACTAGGGTATCGTGTACTAAAAATGAGTACAACGCAAAGGGTGTGGGGGAATTACTTGACCAATGTAGCCAACGTAATTATAACAAAAACACAGGTGTAAAACAATGGGTTAATCCTAATGCCTCTTATCATGTAGTAAATCTAACTACACGAATGTAGTCTCACTTGTGGCCTTGGAATGGTCCTAACGCAAGTTCTAGAATCTAAGTGCTACCGGTACACACATCATAGCATAAATGCTTTTCCTACCAATTCTAGGGGCGAACCTCACATATTTGGGGGTGGAAAATTTTTTAGTGGTACGGTTTTTGTGCTAGTCATATAACTCCTATCCGTGAGACGCTCATTAAGATCAAAGTTTCACTCCTATATGTTGTAAAAAATTTTAAATTTGGCACTAAAATTGCCTTAACAAGTATTTCTCTCAGTTTTATTACACATCTACTATTAAACAAACAAAAATCAAGCGCAATTGTATTCTCAAAAATCGTACTTTTACCCCCCCTTACACTTAAAATGAACATTGTCCCCAATGTTCAAATTACAAGATGTAAAAGAATAAAGTAAAAGAATGAAATCAAATACTCCCCTGATTCGCTCGGTGGATAGTGAAATTACACGGTTAGATCTTCCTCCAAGGCAATGTTGAAGCTCCATGACTAATGCATCGCCATAAGCTTGATTCCATAAACATCTCCTTGTCCAAAATAACCTGTTGAACCTGAGAAAACAAACACGAAAACCTGCATAACATCGGCGGGAAAAATCTAAAACTTGATGCGTGGTTTTGTAACCTTACAACAGGTTTTACCTCTCGAGGGATCTCAAGAGGCTTACAACCCCACCAGGCAGTGTACCTGACCGATGTAGTATAGTGTAGTGGTAAGTACGGGGGATTGATCGTTCTCCACAGGGAATAGTGTTCGTTAGGTGTGAAAGGCTACTCTAATTAGGTCTAAGGGTTGAGGAAGATTCTTTTTTATGTTTTTATATTTTTATGAAAGCAAGTAAAATCTCGGGTTTGAAAGAGTGGGCGGAATTAGTTGCTAGCCAACTAACCCAAATTACTACGAATGCAAATAAAATAAAATGACAAAAATGAAAATGTGGTGAGAAACTTATGTGTGGAGAAATGTGTTTACTTAGATTTCCTTACTCCCTAACTATCTTTTACCGGTTAATTAGTGTGTATTAGTCGCGTGGATGACGGGTGTATTCCTTAATACCATTCGTGGGGTGGCGTACTTACTTCCCCAACTCTACAAGCTCCTACTTCACTCCTATGTCGAGCCGGCTAGGAAGCTCCTAACATGGGATCACTAGAATTCACTTGTGCATTAAATACAACCATAAAAACCTTTAGTACGCGTTTGGTTCATGTTTCTTAAGACGTTCAAGCAAGTTACCGAATAGGAAGTTAGCCAGTTTTCTTAAGTCTAACATAGATAACAATCATCCAATACAACTAATAACACACTAACAACCAATAATCAATAGCTAGGTTTCATTAGATCTAAGCAAACACAAGATAAAATTAGCCTAACATGTTAAACAAAAGACAAGCATAAGATAGAATCAAACAACACATAGACATATTGAATGATTAATTGATAACTTATCTTTCAATGAAACATGGAAGATCTCAAGGCAAAAAGCCCTGAAAAAGTAGCTAAAATCGTCTTAGGGTTTTATCCCAAAATTCCACACACTAAGCTCTCCCTAATGACAAAGAATTAGAAAACTATATATAGATTTTTGGATCTGACGGCGTCACCTTATGGATTGTGACGCCGTCACCTCGCCGCTTTTAGGGTTCCCGGATGACCATCTTGACGCCGTCCCTCTTTAGCTCTTCAAAAATCCATTCTGGCTTATCAAGGCTTGACGCCGTCGAACCTTGAACGTGACGCCGTCCCCTTATGATTTAAGCCGTGACGCCCTTGATCAAGTTAAAGCGTGACGCCGTCAGAATTTACATGCTATTTTCACTGGCCCGTCATGAGTAAATTTCACATCCAACTTTTCTTGCCAAAGCATGACGCCGTCCAGAGTAACTTGTGACGCCGTCAAAGGTAACTTTCAGCATGATTTTGAGACTTTGCCGTTTTCTTCACTTTATGCTCCAAAAACGTCCAAAATGCCTCCTTTTCCAGATTTCTCCTCAGAAGTACCTAAAATGACAAAAGGAACGATTTAGGGCGATATTTGATCAAATAAATACGATTTAGGGCTTAAATGACCCCTTAAAAGCGGTACACTTTTCGCCTCATCAAATACCCTTACACTTGAGATTTGCTTGTCCTCAAGCAAATGCGCTTTTATTCTAATCAAAATACAAGATAGGGGTCATTTAATGCAAACATAAAAGTAATTACAACAAATATTCGTTCCACTTTAATCATAATAAGCACGGAGATTACAAACTAGCACCTCACAAGTAGTGTTTAGATACTCACATCTCTCAAGTGTCATCAAAATAAATCTCATAAATGAAAACGGATAATATCTCTCACTACCTGTCATAGCAAATAGATTACCATAGGCTTGGGAAAGGATCGAAAACCTCCTCCACTGGGCGTAAGCACCAAAGATAAACTATCAAAGAGGGCTTTTAAATGGGTTATAACGTTAGGTGTAGGGAAAAGGAAAACACGGTTTTGTTGGATAAAGGATGTTTTACTGGTGGCGAGTTAAAAATCTTGATTAATTACATGTACTATACAATGTTGCTAAGCCAAGACTAGACTCGATCTTAAGCTAGAAACGAAATAACAAAATAACAAAAACATAAAATAAACATAAAATAAAACGGGATGGTAGTCCGTATGTTTTTTTTTTTCTATTTTTCATTTTCTCATTTTTTTGTATTTTTCTTGATTTTTTTTTTTTTTTTTTTTTTTTTTTTTTTTTTGCATACACTTTTACCCTACCATCCAAAATAATACATCATAGGGGCGTTACATTCCCCTTACACTTGAACTTTTACATAACTCTACAATTACTAATCTAATGACTCGAATTAAGATAATCAAAACACTTGGAGTAGTTTTAAAACATTTAGCACATATGGGGGTAATAAATGATGTTCTTCCCCATTACTCCATTACACTAGTACTTTACCCATGAGTCCCAATCGTCCCAAAACAATATGTACAAGGATATGACTCGACTTAGCAACCATGTAATCAACTAGATAATTAACTTGGGTTTAAACAAATGTTGTAACAATAATGCACTAAAAATGAGTGCATACAAGGTAGGCTAAGGCGATTTGGGTGTACATTTAAGTGGGGTGTAAACAAATTCTTCCTTTAAGTAAAATACTTAAAGGTCGAAACGAAAAGATAGGCTCTGAGGGGTGTACTAGGGGTATCGTGTACTAAAAATGAGTACAACGCAAAGGGTGTGGGAGAATTACTTGACCGATGTAGCCAATGTAATTATAACAAAAACACAGGTGTAAAACAATGGGTTAATCCTAATGCCTCTTATCATGTAGTAAATCTAACTACACGAATGTAGTCTCACTTGTGGCTTCGGAATGGTCCTAACGCAAGTTCTAGAATCTAAGTGCTACCGGTACACACATCATAGCATAAATGCTTTTCCTACCAATTCTAGGGGCGAACCTCACATATTTGGGGGTGGAAAATTTTTTAGTGGTACGGTTTTTTGTGCTAGTCATATAACTCCTATCCATGAGACGCTCATTAAGATCAAAGTTTCACTCCTAAATGTTGTAAAAAATTTTAAATTTGGCACTAAAATTGCCTTAACAAGTATTTCTCTCAGTTTTATTACACATCTACTATTAAACAAACAAAAATCAAGCGCAATTGTATTCTCAAAAATCATACTTTTACCCCCCCTTACACTTAAAATGAACATTGTCCCCAATGTTCAAATAACAAGATGTAAAAGCATAAAGTAAAAGAATGAAATCAAATACTCCCCTGATTCGCTCGGTGGATAATGAAATTACACGGTTAAATCTTCCTCCAAAGAGAATGTTGAAACTCCATGACTAATGCATCGCCATAAGCTTGATCCAAAAACATTTCCTTGTCCAAAATAACCTGTTGAACCTGAGAAAACAAACACGAAAACCTGCATAACATCGGCGGGAAAAATCTATATATAAGGATATAATGCTTGTGGAATGATAATTTTTGCAGATTCCTGGAGATTATAAGTTGGAGATTTTAGTAAAAACTTTTCTAAAAACAAAACTTTCAAAAATTTCTGGAAATTAAATCTGACGCCGTCAGGTTATAAACCCTGACGCCGTCAGAAATGACCTGACAAAAATTTTCATTTTAAGTTTCCGGAAAATTTCTGGAAAAACCTTTACCTTACTTCCTGGAAATCCTGCAAAACATCATTATGACTCGATACAAGCATTTGACTCAAACAAACACTAATATGTATGTTAATTTATTATTATTATGATTCATGTTCATTTGTGTTCTAATAAACCGATTTAGATTTCCCTTACACTTAACTTTTGCAAAATACCTTTATATGTAGTTAAGACGAGGTTAAAAACAACATAAAGCATTTTCACAAATTAGTTTTGAACATGAATCAATAATAATAAAACTTAAACACACATACGGAAACAATTAAAATCAAACAAACAAATAAACACACAAAGCAAATAAATAAAATAAAGCTTGGGTTGCCTCCCAAGAAGCGCTTTTCTTTATTAACGAGTCTTGTAGCTAGACTCTAAGTAAGGCTCATCTAGTGTCGCTTATGCTCACGTATCCGAGCGTGAGCCATCTAATTGTTGCCTCATCTTTCTTGTATTCATCACTCAGCTCCAAACATCCATGATAGTACCTCTTATTTTTCTCATGTGGATATTTGAGCCCCTTCCTCTTATCATTCTCACTTAACAAATCAAGAGGCATAAGTCTATTGCAAGATTCAATGGAGAAGTTTTTAAACCTAGGATGTGCTCGGGGCATTTGGTAAGTAAAATCTTCATCCCCATCCGAGAATGTAATTAACCCGTCCACAAGTTTTTCGTCAAGGTTGGTCAACCTTTTGAAGGGTTCTCCAAAAATGACTTGAGTTAATTTTTCATCAATAAACTCTCCTAAGTTCTCCATAACCATAAAATCCACCAAATACACAAAACTTCCAACGAATACGTGCAGTGGCTCAATCCTAGCAACGATGTTATCCCCTTGATATTCAAGCTCATCTACCATGATTTTATTATAATTAGCGCGAGAGATAATGTTCATAGGTAAAGATGAGTTAAGGTAAGCATAAAAATCATGATAACCAATCTTACACGGAAATTGCATGTTAAAGAGGCTATCCTTTTCGATCTTAGTCCTAGGGTCAACATACTTAAAGGGATCAATTTCTTCTTTTCCCCGTCCCTCGTTAACTACTTCTCCATCACCGGCATCCTCATCGGAGTCTGAGTAGTAAAACGGACTAACATATTCATTCTCATGGTCAGACTCCTCCATCTCAGAATTGTTACCAAAGTGGTGGTCGGGTGAAAGGTTGTTGTTTTCTACGATGGGGGCGGGAACGGGTAGTTGAAAGTTTGCACGGCGAAAAACACGAATAACAGGGATCAAATGACCAATGTTACTCATGAGGTAATTGGAAGGTATCACAAACAAAAGCACAAAGAAATAAGATAGACTAAAGAAAACCTAGAAAAATAAAATAAAAATCTCACTAGAAAGGAATCTAGTGAGTAGACCTAATAGAAATAAAAATTCAACCTAAACAATAACTATTCCCCGGCAGCGGCGCCAAAAACTTGATGCGTGCTTTTGTAACCTTACAACAGGTTTTACCTCTCGAGGGATCTCAAGAGGCTTACAACCCCACCAGGCAGTGTACCTGACCGATGTAGTATAGTGTAGTGGTAAGTACGGGGGATTGATCGTTCTCCACAGGGAATAGTGTTCGTTAGGTGTGAAAGGCTACTCTAATTAGGTCTAAGGGTTGAGGAAGATTCTTTTTTATGTTTTTATATTTTTATGAAAGCAAGTAAAATCTCGGGTTTGAAAGAGTGGGCGGAATTAGTTGCTAGCCAACTAACCCAAATTACTACGAATGCAAATAAAATAAAATGACAAAAATGAAAATGTGGTGAGAAACTTATGTGTGGAGAAATGTGTTTACTTAGATTTCCTTACTCCCTAACTATCTTTTACCGGTTAATTAGTGTGTATTAGTCGCGTGGATGACGGGTGTATTCCTTAATACCATTCGTGGGGTGGCGTACTTACTTCCCCAACTCTACAAGCTCCTACTTCACTCCTATGTCGAGCCGGCTAGGAAGCTCCTAACATGGGATCACTAGAATTCACTTGTGCATTAAATACAACCATAAAAACCTTTAGTACGCGTTTGGTTCATGTTTCTTAAGACGTTCAAGCAAGTTACCGAATAGGAAGTTAGCCAGTTTTCTTAAGTCTAACATAGATAACAATCATCCAATACAACTAATAACACACTAACAACCAATAATCAATAGCTAGGTTTCATTAGATCTAAGCAAACACAAGATAAAATTAGCCTAACATGTTAAACAAAAGACAAGCATAAGATAGAATCAAACAACACATAGACATATTGAATGATTAATTGATAACTTATCTTTCAATGAAACATGGAAGATCTCAAGGCAAAAAGCCCTGAAAAAGTAGCTAAAATCGTCTTAGGGTTTTATCCCAAAATTCCACACACTAAGCTCTCCCTAATGACAAAGAATTAGAAAACTATATATAGATTTTTGGATCTGACGGCGTCACCTTATGGATTGTGACGCCGTCACCTCGCCGCTTTTAGGGTTCCCGGATGACCATCTTGACGCCGTCCCTCTTTAGCTCTTCAAAAATCCATTCTGGCTTATCAAGGCTTGACGCCGTCGAACCTTGAACGTGACGCCGTCCCCTTATGATTTAAGCCGTGACGCCTTTGATCAAGTTAAAGCGTGACGCCGTCAGAATTTACATGCTATTTTCACTGGCCCGTCATGAGTAAATTTCACATCCAACTTTTCTTGCCAAAGCATGACGCCGTCCAGAGTAACTTGTGACGCCGTCAAAGGTAACTTTCAGCATGATTTTGAGACTTTGCCGTTTTCTTCACTTTATGCTCCAAAAACGTCCAAAATGCCTCCTTTTCCAGATTTCTCCTCAGAAGTACCTAAAATGACAAAAGGAACGATTTAGGGCGATATTTGATCAAATAAATACAATTTAGGGCTTAAATGACCCCTTAAAAGCGGTACACTTTTCGCCTCATCAAATACAAAACCACACCAAGATTACAAAACCACGCGTCAAGATGGTCATCCGGGAACCCTAAAAGCGGCGGGGTGACGGCGTCACACTCCATAAGGTGACGCCGTCAGATCCAAAAATCTATATATAGTTTTCTAATTCTTTGTCATTAGGGAGAGCTTAGTGTGTGGAATTTTGGGATAAAACCCTAAGACGATTTTAGCTACTTTTTCAGGGCTTTTTGCCTTGAGATCTTCCATGTTTCATTGAAAGATAAGTTATCAATTAATCATTCAATATGTCTATGTGTTGTTTGATTCTATCTTATGCTTGTCTTTTGTTTAACATGTTAGGTGTTGTTTGATTCTATCAATTAATCATTCAATATGTCTATGTGTTGTTTGATTCTATCTTATGCTTATCCTTTAACATGTTTCATTGATGCGTGGTTTTGTAACCTTACAACAGGTTTTACCTCTCGAGGGATCTCAAGAGGCTTACAACCCCACCAGGCAGTGTACCTGACCGATGTAGTATAGTGTAGTGGTAAGTACGGGGGATTGATCGTTCTCCACAGGGAATAGTGTTCGTTAGGTGTGAAAGACTACTCTAATTAGGTCTAAGGGTTGAGGAAGATTCTTTTTTATGTTTTTATATTTTTATGAAAGCAAGTAAAATCTCGGGTTTGAAAGAGTGGGCGGAATTAGTTGCTAGCCAACTAACCCAAATTACTACGAATGCAAATAAAATAAAATGACAAAAATGAAAATGTGGTGAGAAACTTATGTGTGGAGAAATGTGTTTACTTAGATTTCCTTACTCCCTAACTATCTTTTACCGGTTAATTAGTGTGTATTAGTCGCGTGGATGACGGGTGTATTCCTTAATACCATTCGTGGGGTGGCGTACTTACTTCCCCAACTCTACAAGCTCCTACTTCACTCCTATGTCGAGCCGGCTAGGAAGCTCCTAACATGGGATCACTAGAATTCACTTGTGCATTAAATACAACCATAAAAACCTTTAGTACGCGTTTGGTTCATGTTTCTTAAGACGTTCAAGCAAGTTACCGAATAGGAAGTTAGCCAGTTTTCTTAAGTCTAACATAGATAACAATCATCCAATACAACTAATAACACACTAACAACCAATAATCAATAGCTAGGTTTCATTAGATCTAAGCAAACACAAGATAAAATTAGCCTAACATGTTAAACAAAAGACAAGCATAAGATAGAATCAAACAACACATAGACATATTGAATGATTAATTGATAACTTATCTTTCAATGAAACATGGAAGATCTCAAGGCAAAAAGCCCTGAAAAAGTAGCTAAAATCGTCTTAGGGTTTTATCCCAAAATTCCACACACTAAGCTCTCTTTAATGACAAAAGATTAGAAAACTATATATAGACTTTGACATCTGACGCGTCTACCTTATGGAGTGTGACGCCGTCACCTCGCCGCTTTTAGGGTTCCCGGATGACCATCTTGACGCCGTCCCTCTTTAGCTCTTCAAAAATCCATTCTGGCTTATCAAGGCTTGACGCCGTCGAACCTATAACGTGACGCCGTCCCCTTATGATTTAAGCCGTGACGCCCTCGATCAAGTTAAAGCGTGACGCCGTCAGAATTCACATGCTATTTTCACTGGCCCGTCATGAGTAAATTTCATGTCCAACTTTTCTTGCCAAGGCATGACGCCGTCCAGAGACATTTCTGACGCCGTCAAAGGTGACTTTGAGCCGATATTTGAGACTTTGTCGTTTTCTTCACTTTATGCTCCAAAAACGTCCAAAATGCCTCCTTTTCCAGATTTCTCCTCAAAAGTACCTAAAATGACAAAAGGAATGATTTAGGGCAATATTTGATCAAATAAATACGATTTCGGGCTTAAATGACCCCTTAAAAGCGGTACACTTTTCGCCTCATCAAATACCCTTACACTTGAGATTTGCTTGTCCTCAAGCAAATGCGCTTTTATTCTAATCAAAATACAAGTTAGGGGTCATTTAATGCTAATATAAAAGTAATTACAACAAATATTCGTTCCACTTCAATCATAATAAGCACGGAGATTATAAACTAGCACCTCACAAGTAGTGTTTAGATACTCACATCTCTCAAAGTGTCATCAAAATAAATCTCATAAATGAAAACGGATAATATCTCTCACTACCTGTCATAGCAAATAGATTACCATAGGCTTGGGAAAGGATCGAAAACCTCCTCCACTAGGCGTAAGCACCAAAGATAAACTATCAAAGAGGGCTTTTAAATGGGTTATAACGTTAGGTGTAGGGGAAAAGGAAAACACGGTTTTGTTGGATAAAGGATATTTTACTGGTGGCGAGTTAAAAATCTTGATCAATTACATGTACTATACAATGTTGCTAAGTCAAGACTAGACTCGATCTTAAGCTAGAAACGAAATAACAAAATAACAAAAACATAAAATAAACATAAAATAAAACGGGATGGTAGTCCGTATGTTTTTTTTCTATTTTTCTTTTTCTCATTTTTTTTTTGTATTTTTCTTGATTTTTTTTTTTTTTTTTTTTTTTTTTTTTTTTTTTTTTTTTTTTTGCATACACTTTTGCCCTACCATCCAAAATAATACATCATAGGGGCATTGCATTCCCCTTACACTTGAACTTTTACATAACTCTACAATTACTAATCTAATGACTCGAATTAAGATAATCAAAACACTTGGAGTACTTTTAGAACATTTAGCACATATGGGGGTAATAAATGATGTTCTTCCCCATTACTCCATTATACTAGTACTTTACCCATGAGTCCCAATCGTCCCAAAACAATATGTACAAGGATATGACTCGACTTAGCAACCATGTAATCAACTAGATAATTAACTTGGGTTTAAACAAATGTTGTAACAATAATGCACTAAAGATGAGTGCATACAAGGTAGGCTAAGGCGATTTGGGTGTACATTTAAGTGGGGTGTAAACAAATTCTTCCTTTAAGTAAAATGCTTAAAGGTCGAAACGAAAAGATAGGCTCTGAGGGGTGTACTAGGGGTATCGTGTACTAAAAATGAGTACAACGCAAAGGGTGTGGGAGAATTACTTGACCGATGTAGCCAATGTAATTATAACAAAAACACAGGTGTAAAACAATGGGTTAATCCTAATGCCTCTTATCATGTAGTAAATCTAACTACACGAATGTAGTCTCACTTGTGGCTTCGGAATGGTCCTAACGCAAGTTCTAGAATCTAAGTGCTACCGGTACACACATCATAGCATAAATGCTTTTCCTACCAATTCTAGGGGCGAACCTCACATATTTGGGGGTGGAAAATTTTTTAGTGGTACGGTTTTTTGTGCTAGTCATATAACTCCTATCCGTGAGACGCTCATTAAGATCAAAGTTTCACTCCTATATGTTGTAAAAAATTTTAAATTTGGCACTAAAATTGCCTTAACAAGTATTTCTCTCAGTTTTATTACACATCTACTATTAAACAAACAAAAATCAAGCGCAATTGTATTCTCAAAAATCGTACTTTTACCCCCCCTTACACTTAAAATGAACATTGTCCCCAATGTTCAAATTACAAGATGTAAAAGAATAAAGTAAAAGAATGAAATCAAATACTCCCCTGATTCGCTCGGTGGATAGTGAAATTACACGGTTAGATCTTCCTCCAAGGCAATGTTGAAGCTCCATGACTAATGCATCGTCATAAGCTTGATTCCATAAACATCTCCTTGTCCAAAATAACCTGTTAAACCTGAGAAAACAAACACGGAAACCTGCATAACATCGGCGGGATAAAATCTATATATAAGGATATAATGCTTGTGGAATGATAATTTTGCAGATTCCTGGAGATTATAAGTTGGAGATTTTAATAAAAACTTTTCTAAAAACAAAACTTTCAAAAATTTCTGGAAATTAAATCTGACGCCGTCAGGTTATAAACCCTGACGCCGTCAGAAATGACCTGACAAAAATTTTCATTTTAAATTTCCGGAAAATTTCTGGAAAAACCTTTACCTTACTTCCTGGAAATCCTGCAAAACATCATTATGACTCGATACAAGCATTTGACTCAAACACACACTAATATGCATGTTAATTTAATATTATTACGATTCATGTTCATTTGTGTTCTAATAAACCGATTTGGATTTCCCTTACACTTAACTTTTGCAAAATACCTTTATATGTAGTTAAGACGAAGTTAAAAACAACATAAAGCATTTTCACAATTTACTTTTGAACATGAATCAATACTAATAAAAGTTAAACACACATACGGAAACAATTAAAATCAAACAAACAAATAAACACACAAAGCAAATAAATAAAATAAAGCTTGGGTTGCCTCCCAAGAAGCGCTTTTCTTTATTAACGAGTCTTGTAGCTAGACTCTAAGTCACGCTACCCTATGTAAGTAAGCTCGTCATCGAGGACGTCTTTAGGGTTAAGCTTGGATTGAAGTTTCCTATTGGTCCGCTTAGTACGATATATCTTTTCAAACTTCTCTCCATCCGGGTCATACAATGTCATCTTAATATGCCATGACCCATCTCCATCTTTGGGTGGTTTATCCCAATTCCACTTATGATCATCTTCCTCACAAATCCACTTATTCATTCCTAGGTTAATTGGCAAAACTCCTAGGAAATCAATCATCTTTCTAAAAACTAGAGAATCTTCAAATGGATCCAATTCGGTGTCCCTAGCCAAGAGTTGTTCTACCGAATGCGTTCGGTTAACAAAGTCCTCTTCTAGGTAAAATGGGCGTTGGGGTCCTATGAAGTCTCTATCTATCCAAGGTCCATATCTAGATGGTCTCCTATTTAATTCTAACCAATGGGGTGTCGGTTCCTCACTAGTATCATAGGCGTGTTTCTTAACATCATAGATTGACCAAGTATCTCCTTCTCCTACCGCTATCTTAGATTCCTTACAATCAATCATAGCACTAGCGGTCGCCAAAAATCCTCTACCTATCAACAAGGGGCATGTAGGGTCGCTAACCATATCAAGGACGTGGAAATCGGCTAAAATGGTTAGTTTTCCAATTTGTACTAACACGTCCTTAACTACTCCAACCGGGTAAGCAACACTCCCATCCGCTAAACCGATTATCACCTCGGTTTCTTCAAGTTTTCCAAGTTTTAGAGAGGTGTAAAGAGGTAACGGAATTAGGTTAAGGCTTGATCCAAGATCGGCTAATGTGTCATAAGCCTCCGAATTACCGATCTTGCAAGGTAGAACGAATAAGCCCGGGTCATCTAACTTCTTAGGTAGTTTGTTTTGAACGAAGGCGGTCCCCTTTTCGCCTAACTTGAGCTTCTTCTCATCCAACTCATCAACAACCGGACTTTCAAGGTGGAGCTCCTTGAATTCTTCGTCAAGGTTTTGAGTGGGAGGTGTTTCAACTATGTTGTTGACCAATTTGGATGTCATAACTTCTTGGTCATTTGGAACGACTTGGGTTTGTTTGAAACACGTGCTCATGGAATTGACCGAATAATATTGTGGACAAGAACTAGGGGACGAAACCGATGAAATAGCGTTGACGTTTAGTTTCGGGTTCTTGACCGTGTTGCTAGGGAGTGCTCCCATTTCTCGGTCATTGAGGGCTTTCAACAAGGTGTCAATCTTATTGGTCATCTCGCTTTGTTTTTGTTTGAAATCGGCTTCAAACTTGGCTAAACGAGCTTCTTGAGATGCCATAAATTGAGACATCAATCCTTCAAAGTTATCGGTACTACCATTGCCGGAAGGATTGTTGTTGAAAGTACGGTTCGAGTTGGAACCGCTTGATTGGAAACGATTAGGTGGGTTGGAAGAATTGGTTTGTTGCGTGTTTTGGTTTTGTTTCCACCTAAGGTTCGGGTGATTTTTCCATGAGGGGTTGTATGAATCACCGTAATGGTTTGGCTCGGGTTTGAAAGTGTACCACTTGTCTCCCGCTCCGTCGGTACGCGAGGATGCGTAGTCCACAAAAGCTTGTTCGGGGAGTTCCATGCAATCACGAGTGTCGTGGGGACCACTACATAATTCACATGAAGAAGTGATTTTGTTCACTTGGCTTGAAAGTTTAGGAGCCTCGTAGGATTTCATTAGAAACTTGACTTGGTCTTCAAGTTCTATGATCCTACGGTCAGAAGTGCTTGAATTGTTCAAAGGCAAAGATATTGCCTTGACCGTTTTATTCAAATCACGGGGATCACTCCAACTTTCGTTGTCATAAAGAGCAAGATCCTCTAGGAGAGCCCATGATTGTTCCGCACTTAGATCACGTAGCTTGCCACCGGCCGATTGGTCAATGGTTTGCCTCGTGGAGAGATTGATATGGTCATAGAAGATTTGGACTTGGAGCCAAAGTTCTATGCCATGGTGGGGGACTTTTTGGAGTAAGTCCTTGAATCGAGTCCATGCCTCGTAGAGAGTTTCGCCTTGACGTTGTTGGAACATCAAGATATCATTCCTTAGCTTGGTAGTTCTTCCCGGTGGGAAAAACTGAGCAAGGAAACGAGTAGTGAGATCATCCCAAGAGGTGATGGATCCTGCGGGTTGACGTTCTAGCCACTGACTAGCTTGGTCCCGCAAAGAGAATTGAAAGAGACGCAATCGGGTCGTCTCTCGAGTGGCAACATCAAGGTCTATGGAATCAACGATTTTAAGAAAGTCCTTGAGATGTTGATTAGGATCTTCAGAACGAAGTCCATGGAATGCGCATCCGCTTTGCACCAACCGGATGGTGTCGGATCGCAAGGGTGTGATATTGGCTCCTTGAGTGAGCTCAATGGTGTTTCGATAGCCATGGTGGCTAGGACGGGAATACTCTCCTAAAGTACGGGCTCTAGGAGGTGGTGGTGGTTGTTGTGGTGGTGGGTTGTGGGGGTTAAGGATATTACCATCTTCCATGATGTCGGATGGTATGGTTACGAACAAAGACACGAAGAAAATAGATAGACTAAAGAAAACCTAGAAAAATAAAATAAAAATCTTACTAGAAAGGAATCTAGTGAGTAGACCTAATAGAAATAAAAATTCAACCTAAGCAATAACTATTCCCCGGCAGCGGCGCCAAAAACTTGATGCGTGGTTTTGTAACCTTACAACAGGTTTTACCTCTCGAGGGATCTCAAGAGGCTTACAACCCCACCAGGCAGTGTACCTGACCGATGTAGTATAGTGTAGTGGTAAGTACGGGGGATTGATCGTTCTCCACAGGGAATAGTGTTCGTTAGGTGTGAAAGACTACTCTAATTAGGTCTAAGGGTTGAGGAAGATTCTTTTTTATGTTTTTATATTTTTATGAAAGCAAGTAAAATCTCGGGTTTGAAAGAGTGGGCGGAATTAGTTGCTAGCCAACTAACCCAAATTACTACGAATGCAAATAAAATAAAATGACAAAAATGAAAATGTGGTGAGAAACTTATGTGTGGAGAAATGTGTTTACTTAGATTTCCTTACTCCCTAACTATCTTTTACCGGTTAATTAGTGTGTATTAGTCGCGTGGATGACGGGTGTATTCCTTAATACCATTCGTGGGGTGGCGTACTTACTTCCCCAACTCTACAAGCTCCTACTTCACTCCTATGTCGAGCCGGCTAGGAAGCTCCTAACATGGGATCACTAGAATTCACTTGTGCATTAAATACAACCATAAAAACCTTTAGTACGCGTTTGGTTCATGTTTCTTAAGACGTTCAAGCAAGTTACCGAATAGGAAGTTAGCCAGTTTTCTTAAGTCTAACATAGATAACAATCATCCAATACAACTAATAACACACTAACAACCAATAATCAATAGCTAGGTTTCATTAGATCTAAGCAAACACAAGATAAAATTAGCCTAACATGTTAAACAAAAGACAAGCATAAGCTAGAATCAAACAACACATAGACATATTGAATGATTAATTGATAACTTATCTTTCAATGAAACATGGAAGATCTCAAGGCAAAAAGCCCTGAAAAAGTAGCTAAAATCGTCTTAGGGTTTTATCCCAAAATTCCACACACTAAGCTCTCCCTAATGACAAAAAAATTAGAAAACTATATATAGACTTTGACATCTGACGGCGTCACCTTATGGAGTGTGACGCCGTCACCCCGCCGCTTTTAGGGTTCCCGGATGACCATCTTGACGCCGTCCCTTTTTAGCTCTTCAAAAATCCATTCTGGCTTATCAAGGCTTGACGCCGTCGAATCTAGAACGTGACGCCGTCCCCTTATGATTTAAGCCGTGACGCCCTTGATCAAGTTAAAGCGTGACGCCGTCAGAATTTACATGCTATTTTCACTGGCCCGTCATGAGTAAATTTCACATCCAACTTTTCTTGCCAAAGCATGACGCCGTCCAGAGTAACTTGTGACGCCGTCAAAGGTAACTTTCAGCATGATTTTGAGACTTTGCCGTTTTCTTCACTTTTATGCTCCAAAAACGTCCAAAATGCCTCCTTTTCCAGATTTCTCCTCAGAAGTACCTAAAATGACAAAAGGAACGATTTAGGGCGATATTTGATCAAATAAATACGATTTAGGGCTTAAATGACCCCTTAAAAGCGGTACACTTTTCGCCTCATCAAACTAGTGCCTGGAGCGGCACCTGTGGCGAAAGCACCTTATAGGTTAGCGCCATCTGAGATGAAGGAATTGTCAGAGCAATTGAAAGAGTTGTCTGATAAAGATTTTATCCGACCCAGCTCATCACCTTAGGGAGCTCCGGTTCTATTCGTTAAGAAGAAGGACGGATCTTTCCGAATGTGTATCGATTACCGGGAATTGAACAAACTCACTGTAAAGAATCGTTATCCACTACCTAGGATCGATGACTTGTTTGACCAATTACAAGGATCGAGTGTATACTCGAAGATCGACCTAAGGTCAGGGTACCATCAATTAAGAGTTTGAGAGGAGGATATTCCCAAAACAACTTTTAGGACGCGTTACGGACATTACGAATTCCAGGTAATGCCATTTGGTCTAACTAATGCACCTGCAGTGTTCATGGACTTGATGAACCAAGTGTGCAAACCATACCTGGATAAAATCGTGATAGTATTCATAGACGATATTCTAACTACTCACGCAACGAAAAGGAACATGCCGAACATTTAAAGATTATCTTAGAGTTACTCAAAAAGGAACAATTGTATGCCAAGTTCTCCAAATGCGACTTTTGGATTCGAACGGTACAATTCCTTGGGCATGTTATCAACAATCAAGGCATTCATGTAGATCCTGGAAAGATTGAGGCCGTTGGTATGTGCTTATTCACATACCTTTTTCTTGACCAAAACCGGACCCAAAAAGACCAAAAACCCGACCAAAATGCCAAATATATTGTGTTTTTGTGTTTTTACATATGCAGGCACGGATATCGAAGAAAAGGACAAAAATCAAGAAAGAACCGGAAAAACGAGCACGAGATATGGAAGTATTATTTTTAGCCGATGCCGGGAAGAAATTATGGTCAAAAAGTCAACCAAGGTCCTCCATCTATCAGAAGTTGTCAAATTCAGCCCTTGGATTATCTTTTAAATAATGGCAGATTTGGTCCCTATAATTTTCAGAATTAACAACAATGGTCCTTGTGTTATTTAAGCCTAAAAATCCTAAGCTTAAACCCGGACATTAATCCAACCCACAACTCACACTTACCCAGCCCACACTTAAACTAACTTACCCAGCCCATTCACTTAAACCCAAAACCCGACCCACTAAAACACCCGGTCAAAACTTTTAACTAAAACTTCGGTCAAAAAAATAATAAACAATCCAAACGCGCCCAAAAACCTTTTCCCCAAAAATTCACCAACCCAGAAAACTTACTGTAGCCACAAGAACCCTAGTTTTACCGTACAACTTTTACCACAATTAAGGGTATTTAGGACAATGATTGGCCCTTCTAGAAGACCCTGACGAGAAGAATGACACATGGCAGCTGCTGATTGGTCCGAACACGCATCAATTTTGATCCAAAGGTCAGAGATGAAGCTTGGAGATCAAGGGAAGATCCAAGGGTGATGGATAGCTCAGACGCACGAGGATCGCCAGCGTGGACAACCCAGAAGGTTCTCCCTTCGGCTATAAATAGGACCTCAATCTTCATGTTAGGAGTGAGTTTTTTTTTTAGTTAATGTTACTCTGCCAAATTTAATTTCTGTTTTGTAATCTTTAAATTCTCTTGTAAACTTTAAGTTTGTTAATGAAATTTTACTTTTAAATTTACTTTAATCCTGTTCTAGTTAATTTGTTTGTCTGATTTTAGTTATTTGAAGTTGTATTTAGTTGATTTAAATCATTTCCAGTATCATTTCTATTTACAATTCGACTTTAGTTAAACTCTCTTTTGAAAATCCAAAAACATTGAAAAATAATTCCAAAATACAAAAATAATTTTAATCACAGCTTCATCAAGCTGTTTTTTTGAGTTTGGAGAAGCTTATATAAGCTCCTTAGCTTAATGTAAGTTTTTGTTCAGTACAATTCCATTGTTGCTTCACAAAAATCCAAAAGTCAAAGCATAGGTCAACTGTATAAGCTTCTTGAAAAGCTGGGATAAGCTGATGATAAAGTAAGCTGGATATTGGGTATAAGATTGGCTTTCATAAGCCTGGGTAGTTTTGGGTTGATTATATTCTGAGATCATTTCAGCAGGAAGAGCTTGTGAGAATTATTACATCTAGTTTACTTTTTGATTTCTGCTTATTATTTTCTGTCTATTTAGCTGCTCTTGTTATGTTTTTAATTGGTTGTAAGTAATATAGTCTAAGAACAAGATTTAAAATAGATTTAGAGTTAAGATTATAAGTTGCCTTGGAAGAAATCTGTTTTAAAGATTGCTGATCTAGTAACTTTTCTGGCTTATTTAGATTAGGTTAGGAGTTAATTTTCAGTTCTAATAGCAGCTTACATAATAAACATTAGGTTTGATATCCGGGATTTGCCTTTTCAACTTATTTTAACGCTTATTTTGGGGCTGCAAATTCAGCCAACATTGCTGATCTGAATTGTCCAATAGTGCGGCAGTTTTGTGTGGTTTTTCACTACTGATCTAGGCCAAATTTAACTTAGCGATTAAGTTTTTATGATAGGGCTTTTTAGATTTCAATAATCTCTGTTTGATAAGCTTTCCAAAACAGCTTTTATTTTAAAATTTGGTTGAGTTTTGAGCTTGTTTTAAGCTGTTGAAAGTAGCTTGTTAGGACTGATACAAAAAGAAAATAAATAAAGCTAGTTTCTGAAATTGACATTTCTGGTCCCTCAATTTTCTGTTGAAGTTAAAATCGAATCTAGGTAGTTTTAGAATTAAAATAGTTTGTTTTTCTGGCAATTTTAGTCCCTGTCTTTATCAAGTTTATATTATAATTAGTTTTTAATTCATAAAAAATTATTAAAAAGTCAAAAAAAATATTTTTCTTTTTCCAAAAATTTTCTTTTATCAAATTTAATATAGGAAAATTATTTTTATATTTTTAGGTTTTAAATTTCACAAAATCATTTTTATTTACGTTTTATAATTCATCGCGTAACGTTTTTAAATTCAATATTTCGTTTTTAAGTTCGTATGTTTAGTTTAATTGTTTCATTAGCTTAATTAGTCGTTTACTTTTATTATTTTATTGTTCGTAGTGTAAAATCACAAATCAATCACTCTTTTTCACACTCATTCACCACACGTATTCGACACGTTAACGACAACTCGATATTCGACCTTCGTTGGGACACGACCCGGGGAAAACGCATACATTGCCTTTTCCTTTGGAAAATAATATACTATAAAAATACCAAATCAAAAAATGGCGCCGCTGCCGGGGAAGGCTTGAAAAGAGTTGGAGTTTCGCCATAAGAATTGTGTTTTGAAGACCCTTCCTCGGAAGTTTTCGTTTTCATCAAAATAAAAAAAAAAATACAAAAATATAATAATTAAAAAACACTTTTCCTAAAGTGTTTTCATCTTAATAAACATCCTCGGTCTTCCGTTGAAGGAGGGCGGTTGTAAACCATTCCGAAATAACAACAAAAGAGATCGTGAAGTTAAACGTTTCTCGGATTATTTCTTTACTACAACCTATACACGGGGTTTAAGGAGGTCTTGACATTAAATTGCAGACCGAAGAGAGATCCATTCTTCTCTCCCGCCACGTTGCGCGTAGTTTTGAAAGAAACGAGTACGGTTGATTAACGATCACCAAAAATAAAATAAATCTAATTTTTCTTATAAATATAAAAATCCAAAAATATTTTATTTTCAAATTTGGTTTTCCTTTTTGATTTTGTGTTTGTTTTTGGTGTATGCACACCCGATCTTCTACTTCTCACCCTCTTCTTTCACCACTATCGAATCCCGAGAGGATTATTCGTCATAATCACCGTGTTCATTTCTCAACCGTTGAGGAAATGGCCGACGAACCAAATAATCAACACCCGCCGATGGGTGGTGATAATCACATGCCAGCTCCCGATCTCCGAACGATGGAGGAGTTGTGCCAACCCACAATGCACGGACGTGGTGGCCCGATTGCCCCCGTCAATATTCAAGCCGCCGATTTTGGACTTAAGCACCATATGATTCAACAAGTCCAAAACTCGTGCCAATTCCATGGCTTGCCGGGTGATGATGCGAACAAACATCTTGACAAATTCATAACCGTCACCCAAAGTATGAAACAAAATGGGGTCTCCGATGACGCCCTCCGTCTATATCTCTTTCCTTATTCATTGACGCATCATGCCACCGCTTGGTTTGATCGTCTTCCCAAGAACTCCATTCGTAGTTTCGATGAAATGGTTACAAAGTTCTTGGCGAAATATTTCCCACCGTCGATGGTGACGAAATTAAGGAATGAGATTAGCAATTTCCGTCAGCTTCCCGATGAATCATTGTTTGAGGCATGGGAACGCTACAAGTTATCGATTGATCGGTGTCCGAACCACAATATGTTATTGTTCACTATTATAGATACCTTCTATAACGGTTTGACATTACGACACCGAGATACGATTAATGCTGCTGCTGGTGGTACGTTTATGAAACGTCGACCCGAAGAGTGCTATGATCTCATTGAAAATATGACCACCCACCATAATTTCTGGGATTCCTCTGCCGAGAGGAATGAGTCAACAAGATCTAGCACTGATTCCTCTACCTCCGAGATAGCCGCTCTTTCTAAACAAATGAATGATTTGTCTACGGCTATCTTGAGAATTCATCAAAATCAGACTATGAATCAAAACAACAACAATCAAGTGAATGTTGTTAATCATAGTTGTGAGACATGTGGTGGTCCTCACCAATATTTCGAGTGCCCAGCCTCCGGTGGCTACACTCAAGAGAATGTTTATGCTGCTACGGGAACCTACAACACGGGTGGTAACGGTTACCAACCCCAAGGTGACCGTAATTTGCTCAGCTACCGTTCTAACAACTTCCTCGGACCACCCGGTTTCCCACCAAATCAAAATCAGCAAGTGCAAAACCGTAATGTTCCAAATAATCAAAATCAAAATCGGGGCAATCAAGGTTATCAAAACCAAGGGAATTATAACCAAGCCCCGAATCAAGGAAATTTTCAAAACCCAGGAAATTTTAATCAGGGAAATTTTCAAAACAACCAAGGTTTTGTTCAAAACAACCGAGGGCCAAATCTTCCAAACAATTAAAATCAAGGATTTGTGCCAAACCCATCGCCCTCGGATGAGTTATTAAAGCAATTCATTCTTCAAAACCAACAACAACAAAAGAATGAAGAGGAAATGAATAGAATGATGATTAATCAAATAACCGAATTGAACAAACGTTTAAATGATCGACCCTCGGGTTCGGGTACAAATACTCTTCCAAGCAACACGATCGCCAACCCGAGGGGCGATGCTAAGGCGATCACGACTAGGAGCGGTGTTTCATATGATGGACCCACGGCTCCGACTACCGATTCTTCTCTACCTCCCAAGGTAGTCGTCCGTGAGACCGAGGTGACCAAGGACACGGAACCTCCTACTAACAACGGAGGAACCAAAGACGTCCAACCTCCGGTCGTCCATCCATCTGAACCAGAAGTTGTGCTTGAGCCCGAAAAAGCTCCCGTTAAGACCACACTTCCTTACCCTTCAAGAATGAGTGATCAAAAGCTCCGCGACAAAGCTTCGAGTCAAATGGAAAAATTCTTTCAAATATTCCAAGAATTACATTTTGATATAAGCTTCGCGGACGCTTTGCTCTTGATGCCTAAATTTACTTCCACACTCAAAAGTTTGTTGAGCAATAAAGAAAAATTATTTGAAATGACAAAAACTCCAGTGAACGAAAACTGCTCCGCGGAAATTCTCAAAAAGCTCCCAGAAAAGCTTGGAGATCCTGGAAAATTTCTCATCCCATGTGAATTTCCGGGAATGGTTGAATGCCACGCCTTGGCCGATCTTGGTGCGAGCATCAACCTAATGCCGTTATCCATCTGGAAGAAACTTTCTTTGCCCGAACTTACCCCCACTTGCATGACCCTCGAGCTTGCAGATCGTTCCATAACCCTTCCTAAGGGTGTAGCCGAGGATGTCTTTGTAAAGGTGGGGCAGTTCCATTTTCTAGCAGATTTTGTGGTAGTTGATTTTGACGCCGACCCCCGGGTTCCTCTTATTCTAGGAAGATCATTCTTGAGGACCGGGCGTGCTTTGATCGATGTATATGGTGAAGAAATTACTTTGCGGGTCGATAAGGAAAAAGTTACGTTCAATATTAATCCAAACTCGAAACCTCAAACCAACAAATGCAATGTCGCTACGGTTGATCAAAAGTCCGATCCCGTAATTGCTCCTAAAAGAGTTGATCCAAACCTTTCAAGATTCACGGTCAAGAGCATGTCAGAAAAATGTGCTGAGCTCAAGGCTATGAAAATCAATCCTGGATCGAGCAAATGGTTTGAGTGTTGTGCTGCAAATTCTAAGAGTGTTCTTGACGGCGATGATGAAGACGAATCGGAGACTACAACGGAAGCGGTGGAAATTGCTAGCTCTAAGAGCACACCTCTTGTCCCACCTCCAGAACAAGTTTATCACATCGAGATTCTTAATTCCGACTCTTCCCATCTTTCTCCTACGATGGAAGAAAATGTTATCTCTAGGGAAGAGGTCGAGGTGTTCTTTGATAAAACTCCAATTTCTCTGAAAATTGTTGAGACTGACAGTGATCCGGGGGAAGATGATTCATTAAAAATAATTGATGAATCGTTCCTTTCCCTTCCCCCGGAAGAAGTTAAGGAAGATATTCTTGAAGAAAAGCCGTCAGATCCTCTAGAGCTCAAGCTCGAGGATGCTTGTACCGATTATGAGAGTTTTACGTTTGACACGGCTAGTGGCAATCCCACTTCTGATCTCAATCTTTCTATCCCATCTTTTGAAACCTTCTTCTTCGATATTGATCATTCGGAGGAGACGAGTAGTGGCAGTACCACTTCTCATGCTCATATTTCTCCTCCCGAATTTGAATCATTTCATTTTGATATGAATGATCTTTATCTCAACAAGTTCTCCGATGAACTTTCTTTCTTTCTATCTCCTCCAGAATATGATAAATTGTATTTTTATCTGGAGGATGATTCTAGTCTGGGGGGAGGTGTACCTTCTCATGAAGATTTCATCCCAACCCTCCCGCCCGAGACTTTTGACAAAATTTCTGCTGATGATGAAGAGCTTATTATGATCATCATCAACATCTTTATGCTCTTCATCACGTATACTGTGGCTTCTCCCATCCTTCACTCCGTTGGGAGTGAGGATCTCATCTTTGACCCCGGTATTACCATTTCTGGTTCTTCCTTCTAAAAATACCGCGGGTATCTCATCGGAGTGAAATTTTCGTATGCTTCAGTGTTTATCCAAACATTTTTGAACAAAAGTCCGATTGAGATTATTTCTTCCACATGCTCCCCCAAGGACAAATTAATTCGGGGTCGAGTCAAGCTCATGTGACTCGGTTACCAAAAACAAGCGCTTCGTGGGAGGCACCCCATGCATATCCTTCTATCTTCTTATCTCTTTTCTAATAAGTGAGTGAGGAGGGCTTCCTCTTCCATATCTTGTGTTTCGTGTTTTCTGTGATGTGTCCAGGAATGCTGATGATGAAGACTCTCGTGCTCGTAGTTTCCTTCACGCTACTCGAGTTTCATCATCCGCTGCTTATCCGATATCCTAAATCTTATCGTTTTACATCTATCTTTTGGCATAATTAATAAACGGCCTTAGATTTATGTAGGAGAACCCTTACCTTTAAGACATTGAGGACAATGTCTCGTTTTAGTCTGGGGGGGGGGGTAATCTTGCGATTTGATTTTTGCCTTGCATTTTTGCCGTTTTCTCATGCAACCCCGTTTTTCCTCAAAAATTTAAAAAATTGAAAAAAATCCAAAAAAATGAGAAAAATTTAAAAGTTTTTGCAAAAATATAATAAATTTTGACATTTTTGTTGACTTTCCGCTGGAGAGAGTAGGAATAAAATTCTGACTTGACCGGGCGTGTTGAGCCCTAGCTTGTTCCCTTAACCATTTATAATCTAGAAGCTCGTGCTAGTCTTTTACACAAGGAGCTAGAAAACGCGAATTCTTTTCAAGAGTTTGCAAGTTCTCGTATTTGACTTTATATATGCATGGCTTGATTATAAGGCTAAGCATTCGCGGATCTTATTATTTAAGATTTTAAATTTGCGAAGAACGAGAAATGATAGAGTTGTTTATAAGTTAGATTGCTAAACGTGGAGTAGTTGGATCTCTTTAGAGCTCATCGAAGTTACTTGTGGCTTTTTGTTCCCATCAGCTTGTTTCACTCAAAAATCGTAATCGAGGAATAATTAAAGGTATTTTAGTTTTGGCGATAATTAGTTTTTATTTCTTCCTTAGAGAATCCTTGCTTATAAGAGTTGGGTACACATCAAGGTACTGCCAGTGTTACGGTGTAATAGACTATTCCATCTTGCCGGCTCACAACCGATGTTGGGATTGTTATAAAAGCCGTAGGACTTGGGGTTTGGCAAATCATTAATGAATAATGAATAATAATAATAATCCAAAGCCATAAAAAGTTTTCTGCATCTTGCCGGTTCGCAGCCGATGTTGTAGACTTCTAATAAAGGCAGAGGAAAAATTCCAAGGTCATAATAGACTATCACATCTTGCCGGTTCGCAGCCGATGTTGTGATTGTTATAAAGGGCCAAGGACTAAATACGTTAATGTGCTTAATAATGTTTAAAAATGCCAAACTTCAACTCCAAGGGTGTCCTAATAAAGGCTTCCGTCTCTGGACTCGTAGATGAGTTGTTTCGGTCGCAAATAAAAGGGATATCCTCAAAATCGTGTTAAATCAGAGACCTTGATGTGGACCTCATTTTTGTATGCAACGGTTTTCGAGGGAAGGTTTGGAAACTACTTAGCGTCTAAACTAGGTATCTTTATCGGACTAAGAAATTATCGAAACGAGAATTCGAAGAAATTCATTTCTCACCAAAAATAAAATAAATAGAGGAAAATAGGAATTTGGGAACAAGGAGTCCACAATTAGCTTTCTGAGTAGTGTTGGCAATCTAACTTGTAAATAAACAATGATTTCGTTTTTAAGCTTAGTTTGGGGACTCGTGAAAAATCAGGAACGACGAATTTTATCCGTATGGTCACTTCTTTATGAGTCGTGTTTCCTACTCGAAGATCCTAAAAATTATCGAAAGATAATGATTGTCAACAAAAGCCGTCACATGAATAATGAGAAAAATATAAAAATACAAAAATAGAATAAAAGTTAAATCGGGGAGTTTTTAGAACTTAAGATTTCTTGATCTCTTTTGAAAATTTTGCTACTTCTCAAAGTTAGTAAAAAGAGATTAGAAATTTTTGGTTTCAAAAACGTGTTTTTATAACATTGCATGAGGACATTGCAATAGCTTAGTCTAGGGGAATTTGGTATGTGCTTATTCACATACCTTTTTCTTGACCAAAACCGGACCCAAAAAGACCAAAAACCCGACCAAAATGCCAAATATATTGTGTTTTTGTGTTTTTACATATGCAGGCACGGATATCGAAGAAAAGGACAAAAATCAAGAAAGAACCGGAAAAACGAGCACGAGATATGGAAGTATTATTTTTAGCCGATGCCGGGAAGAAATTATGGTCAAAAAGTCAACCAAGGTCCTCCATCTATCAGAAGTTGTCAAATTCAGCCCTTGGATTATCTTTTAAATAATGGCAGATTTGGTCCCTATAATTTTCGGAATTAACAACAATGGTCCTTGTGTTATTTAAGCCTAAAAATCCTAAGCTTAAACCCGGACATTAATCCAACCCACAACTCACACTTACCCAGCCCACACTTAAACTAACTTACCCAGCCCATTCACTTAAACCCAAAACCCGACCCACTAAAACACCCGGTCAAAACTTTTAACTAAAACTTCGGTCAAAAAAATAATAAACAATCCAAACGCGCCCAAAAACCTTTTCCCCAAAAATTCACCAACCCAGAAAACTTACTGTAGCCACAAGAACCCTAGTTTTACCGTACAACTTTTACCACAATTAAGGGTATTTAGGACAATGATTGGCCCTTCTAGAAGACCCTGACGAGAAGAATGACACATGGCAGCTGCTGATTGGTCCGAACACGCATCAATTTTGATCCAAAGGTCAGAGATGAAGCTTGGAGATCAAGGGAAGATCCAAGGGTGATGGATAGCTCAGACGCACGAGGATCGCCAGCGTGGACAACCCAGAAGGTTCTCCCTTCGGCTATAAATAGGACCTCAATCTTCATGTTAGGAGTGAGTTTTTTTTTTAGTTAATGTTACTCTGCCAAATTTAATTTCTGTTTTGTAATCTTTAAATTCTCTTGTAAAATTTAAGTTTGTTAATGAAATTTTACTTTTAAATTTACTTTAATCCTGTTCTAGTTAATTTGTTTGTCTGATTTTAGTTATTTGAAGTTGTATTTAGTTGATTTAAATCATTTCCAGTATCATTTCTATTTACAATTCGACTTTAGTTAAACTCTCTTTTGAAAATCCAAAAACATTGAAAAATAATTCCAAAATACAAAAATAATTTTAATCACAGCTTCATCAAGCTGTTTTTCTGAGTTTGGAGAAGCTTATATAAGCTCCTTAGCTTAATGTAAGTTTTTGTTCAGTACAATTCCATTGTTGCTTCACAAAAATCCAAAAGTCAAAGCATAGGTCAACTGTATAAGCTTCTTGAAAAGCTGGGATAAGCTGATGATAAAGTAAGCTGGATATTGGGTATAAGATTGGCTTTCATAAGCCTGGGTAGTTTTGGGTTGATTATATTCTGAGATCATTTCAGCAGGAAGAGCTTGTGAGAATTATTACATCTAGTTTACTTTTTGATTTCTGCTTATTATTTTCTGTCTATTTAGCTGCTCTTGTTATGTTTTTAATTGGTTGTAAGTAATATAGTCTAAGAACAAGATTTAAAATAGATTTAGAGTTAAGATTATAAGTTGCCTTGGAAGAAATCTGTTTTAAAGATTGCTGATCTAGTAACTTTTCTGGCTTATTTAGATTAGGTTAGGAGTTAATTTTCAGTTCTAATAGCAGCTTACATAATAAACATTAGGTTTGATATCCGGGATTTGCCTTTTCAACTTATTTTAACGCTTATTTTGGGGCTGCAAATTCAGCCAACATTGCTGATCTGAATTGTCCAATAGTGCGGCAGTTTTGTGTGGTTTTTCACTACTGATCTAGGCCAAATTTAACTTAGCGATTAAGTTTTTATGATAGGGCTTTTTAGATTTCAATAATCTCTGTTTGATAAGCTTTCCAAAACAGCTTTTATTTTAAAATTTGGTTGAGTTTTGAGCTTGTTTTAAGCTGTTGAAAGTAGCTTGTTAGGACTGATACAAAAAGAAAATAAATAAAGCTAGTTTCTGAAATTGACATTTCTGGTCCCTCAATTTTCTGTTGAAGTTAAAATCGAATCTAGGTAGTTTTAGAATTAAAATAGTTTGTTTTTCTGGCAATTTTAGTCCCTGTCTTTATCAAGTTTATATTATAATTAGTTTTTAATTCATAAAAAATTATTAAAAAGTCAAAAAAAATATTTTTCTTTTTCCAAAAATTTTCTTTTATCAAATTTAATATAGGAAAATTATTTTTATATTTTTAGGTTTTAAATTTCACAAAATCATTTTTATTTACGTTTTATAATTCATCGCGTAACGTTTTTAAATTCAATATTTCGTTTTTAAGTTCGTGTGTTTAGTTTAATTGTTTCATTAGCTTAATTAGTCGTTTACTTTTATTATTTTATTGTTCGTAGTGTAAAATCACAAATCAATCACTCTTTTTCACACTCATTCACCACACGTATTCGACACGTTAACGACAACTCGATATTCGACCTTCGTTGGGACACGACCCGGGGAAAACGCATACATTGCCTTTTCCTTTGGAAAATAATATACTATAAAAATACCAAATCAAAAAATGTCCGTCAAAGGTTGGACATCTCCTACAAACCCCACAGAGATACGCCAATTTTTGGGTCTTGCAGGTTACTACAGAAGATTTATTGAAGGTTTTTCAAAAATCTCAAAGCCTTTGACCGAATTAACTCAGAAGAACAAGAAGTATATCTGGGGAAAAGAGGAGGAATCAGCCTTCCAACTGTTAAAGAAAAAGCTCTGTGAAGCACCAATATTAGCACTACCTGAAGGAAGTGAAGACTTCGTAGTATATTGCGATGCCTCATATCATGGTTTGGGAGTTGTACTGATGCAACGAAGCAAAGTGATAGCTTATGCCTCGCGACAACTCAAAACGCATGAAGCAAACTACACGACTCATGATTTGGAGTTAGGAGCAGTAGTATTCGCCCTTAAGTTATGGAGACATTACCTGTACGGCACCAAGTGCACAGTATTCACCGACCACAAAAGTCTTCAGCATATCTTAGATCAGAAAGAACTGAACCTGAGACAACGTCGCTGGTTAGAGTTACTTAGCGATTATGATTGTGAAATCCGTTATCACCCAGGAAAAGCCAACGTTGTGGCTGATGCATTAAGCCGGAAAGAACGACCGAAACCTCTTAGGGTCAGATCGTTAGGAATGACTATTTGTTCGCCCCTACCCTCACAAATACTCATCGCTCAATCTGAGGCTCTTAAGGAAGAGAACCGACCTGGTGAAAAGATCCACGGCATGCCAGAAAATAAGAATGGCTTTGTGCAAAGAGCAGACGGGATGCTCTGTTTCAAAGAAAGAAGTTGGGTTCCTCTATATGGAGGTATACGTGATCTCATTATGAATGAGTCTCACAAATCCAAGTACTCCATTCATCCAGGTTCCGATAAAATGTATCAAGATCTCAAGAAACTTTACTGGTGGCCAAACATGAAGGCCGACATCGCCAAGTATGTCGGGAAATGTTAGACCTGTTCAAGAGTAAAAGTGGAATATCAAAAGCCGTCAGGATTACTCATACAACCCGAAATTCCTGTATGGAAATGGGAACGTATTACAATGGACTTTATCACCAAGCTTCCTAAGACATCAACTGGATGTGACACCATCTGGGTCATCGTTGATCGTCTCACCAAATCCGCTCACTTCTTAGCAATCAAAGAAACTGACGAGATGGACACACTCGCAAAGCTATATCTAAAAGAAATAGTTTCACGACATGGAGTGCCGATCTCAATCATCTCAGATCATGACAGTCGTTTCACATCTCATTTTTGGAAGTCTTTGCAAAAAGCCTTGGGAACCAAACTGGATATGAGCACTGCATATCATCCACAAACCGATGGACAAAGCGAGAGGACAATCCAAACCTTAGAAGACATGCTCCGAGCATGTGTTATTGATTTCGGAAAAGGTTGGGACAGACACTTACCTCTAGCCGAGTTCTCCTACAACAACAGCTACCACGCTAGCATTAAGGCAGCACCATTCGAAGCACTTTACGGTCGAAAGTGCAGATCGCCTATTTGTTGGACCGAAGTCGGAGATGTACAACTCACCGGACCCGATCTCATTCATGAGACAACGGAGAAGATAGTCAAGATTAAGCAACGACTACAAACTGCAAGGGATAGACAGAAAAGCCATGCCGACGTGAGAAGAAAACCTATGGAATTCCAGATTGGAGACAAGGTCATGTTGAAAGTGTCTCCCTGGAAGGGAATGGTACGTTTCGGAAAAAGTGGAAAACTTAACCCTAGATACATTGGTCCATTCAAAATCCTAGAAAGGATAGGACCAGTGGCTTACAAGCTCGAACTACCAGAGGAACTTAGTCGAGTTCACGACACCTTTCATGTATCGAACCTTAAGAAGTGTTTATCAGATGAATCTCTGGTAATTCCTTTGAAAGAGATTCGGCTCGACGACAAACTTGTCTTTACAGAAGAACCTGTAGAAATCATGGACAGGGAGATCAAACAACTAAAACAGAACCGCATCCCCATTGTCAAAGTCCGATGGAACTCTAAACGAGGACCGGAATATACTTGGGAACGCGAAGACCAGAGTAGAGCCAAATACCCACACCTATTTTCATAGACACTCCTATCACCTATCTTAGACTAGAATTCCGGGACGGAATTCAGTGTAAGTGGTAGGTACTGTAACCTCTCGTAATTTTCCCTATGAATAGTAAATGCTAATAAATGATTAACGAATTATTACGTTATCTAATAACCGTTTTTACTAGTAGCAAAATTTTTTTTTTTTGTTATTTATGCTACACTATTTAAATCACAACGATACTTGTGATTCACCATTTACTTAGAAACGAAACTCACACACGAACCTTGATAGTCTAGTAATCGCGAATTAAATTAAAACGTTTAACATTTAACATTGTACGTTTCGTCATATAACCAAACTCGTTCAAATAATTTTCCGAACTTACGAAAATAACCCTAATCACTCACTAACGACATTGGGCCTCGATCCAATATCCAATACACTCCAAACGGACCCTTATTATTTTCGTTTCCTTCATTGGGCCTAGCCCACCAAACGAACCCAAAACACAAACCAAAGCCCAAGTTTTATATATAAATTTCGTTTTGGCTGCCTCAAGGATCGAACACTTTGGCCAATTTAGGCGCAATTTAGCTTAACAACAACATAATATTTTTACACCACTCAATTCTCGACCCAGCTGAGAATCGAGTGTGACAAACCACGCATTATAAATCGATCATTTATTTACTTAAATTCTACCAAAGCTCGACACACTTGGCCACGTTATGAACACAACCCAAGTTCCATATTTTGGCTAAGCTTGTTCTCGTATAACTCCCTACTCGAAACAAAGATGTGTTTGGTCTAGCAAATAAATTCGTGCAAGCTCTTATCGAATATACGAACTATCAAACGAACCCTGCTTCTATTTTTGGTCACGTCTAAAGTAAGTTAGACCCTTGAAATACTCGACCAAGCCATAAGAACTAACACCAAAATTCATTTTGTCCCTTCCCCTTGGTTCTTAGTGCCGACTAACACAACCAAAAACCACCATCATTTGGCTTACTTACACACTCCAAAGTGACTAAACAATGACCTTCCCTGCTACTCTCTTACACCCTCATCATGCTTCATCATTTCACTCACTATAACACTCAACGAATCACCCTTAAAATAACCTCACACCTTCGGCATTCTAACACACAAACAAATCCAACTCAAAAATATCTCTAAGTCTTTTTCAGTTCATAAGCACGCCTAGCTTTGATCATTTTTCATGGTATTCGAATCGAAACAAGAAGCATTCAAACCTTGTTCCTGATTATTCGAAGTCTAAAGAATCAAGTTACACATTTTCCTTGGCCTAGCTCAGTCTCGATATCGTGATACGCCCCACCTTTTGAGGTGAAGTGAGCACCCTTCGAACTTTTCTCATTGTTATATATTTTTGTGATTTCATTTCCTATCGCGAACACAATTTACTTTAGACAAATATTTCGTTATTTTAATTTACGACACATATATTTTACTCGACATCCTATATCTTTGCTATGCTATTTATCGAGAACAACAACTATTCGAACCTTATATAATCGCATAAACCATAAAAATCACACGTTCTAAGTTATCTTGGGCACTTTCGAATTTTATAAAACACTTAGAATATTTTGAGACTTTCAACTGTTTTCAAAATGAGCTATGTTACGTTAACTTTGGCCTTGTATTTCCTAAACTCTACACACAATACAACATTTTTAAAACTCGAACTAATAGTTCTCGTACCCAACTTTTGAGTTATACGAATTAGATATTTTACCAAGCTCATCTAATCTCATTTCAAGGCCTAAAGCTAATCGAGTTTTGAACACAAATTAGTAACTTAAAAATAATACGAGCGGGTTTAAAGCCCAATAAGCCGTTTACAAGCTTTTCGTATAAGCTGATCATATAAGCGTTCTTGTTATGTTTTTACAACAATAAAATGAGCCCATAATCAGGCCCAAACCCCCTCTAAACTCAATGGATCGAAAACCCATAATGGGCCATATCTTTAGCTCGTTAAAAGCCCATAAGCTCGAAAAATAAGCTGTTGACAAATTAAGCAATTTCTATAAGTTACATAAGCTATTTTAAACTTATTTATGAAATAAAAATGAAGAACTTTGATTTTTATAAAGTTTGGACTTGTTTTGCAAAAGTTTGCTAACCGAAGGACCAAAACTGTCAAGTTTGGAAACTTAGAGTAAAAACTGTCATTTTGATATCTTGTGATGAAAACTGTAAATTTAAGAACTTCTGGGTATAAAATGTAAATATTAAATATTTTAGACTTAAAATGTAATAAAACTTAACCGAGGACTAACGGTGCAAAGATTATGCCGTTAGGGTATAAAGTGTAACTTTGTAAAACCCAAAGGTTATTTCTGATTTTATACTTGTAATAATATTTTACGAACTCAAAACCCGAAACAAATATGTTTTAGTCCCACAAGTCGACATTTAACGTCACATTTTCTAATAATTATATACGTAGTTATATAACTTATAAATATATATATACGTAATCACTTAATATTTAACGCATAACATAACTTATCATAAATCAACTTTGATTTATAAACAACGATCTCTTTAGCCAAACTTATATACTTCAACGAACGAGCACATACCCAAGAGTTATATATATATATATATATATATATATATATATATATATATATATATATATATATATATAGATTTGCGTTCATGTGGTGTACAAGCTTAAAATAGATAAAATAGGTACACATGTGGACCGTTGGATCAATCTTGATAGATGAGATCAAAATAAATGATACTAATTAATTAGATATTAATATTAATTAATTAGATATTTAGTTTAAGGGTATTATAGTAATCTTTGTTTAACAACTTGTAGTGCACAAAGAACATATAGTGGTCTAAGCATTTTAGAGACTTTAAGACTCAGACTAACACAGTAAATGTCTTGCCGAATTATTATTTCATAAAAGTACTACAGAGCACCGTATACAATATAGTTGATGCACAAAAGAATGGTGAACCAATAGGAATATACAGATTAAACTGTTTAAGTTCAATAACAACGCCAATTTCTACTTGGAAGTAATGCGCATTATAAATCAGTTCATAACAGACCTCCATTATCCAATGCACCATCTGCAGCCTTTGTTTGACAACCAAGTCGCCATATTCCTTCATCTCACAGTATTCCTCTGAGTAGTCATGTACATACAATAAGTCCCGGTTCCACTTCGATGTCTCGGGAGATCTTCCACATAATGTTGGTAAACATTAGGAGGTCTATTAGAAACAGACTGAACAGGTGCGGCAACAGGAACAAGCCGAGGTCCATAGTTCATGAGCTGAGTCACTAAATTCATGTTTGGTACAGGTCTTCCCGGGCCATCAAATGGGACACGGCCTTGTAGATACATTGGTGGGACCATAACAGGTGAAGGATATTCCGTGGGTCCATGCTGCTGTGGACTTTGACAAATGCGTCCAAACTGAAAATTCTGCCAATGGCTAGCAAAGTCACTGTTAAGAATATCCGACTTTCGCTCATCCAGGGCCCCACCAGGAGCGGGCCCTCTCAAAGAATTGGAACTGATGTCTTCAGACTGGTCTGGTATTTCAGCATGAAACATGTGACTAAGATCACCATTTTCCATACCATCATGGTCACTAAAATGGCTACTTGATGGGTCAGATGGTCTAGGCTGGGATGGAACATTGTAAAATGGAAGCATTGTGAGGAACGGAACAGGAGGCCCAGTGGGGTAAAATGTTAACGGTGTGGCTCCTGAATTATCCATCATTATTTGTCTAGAATTATGACCAAGAATCATTGGACCCATAGGGACCATTGAGTCAGATCCACTTGTTTGAGCCGGTTCATAACTAGGCATGTGAGATCTTGGAGCATGCATCGATCCCGTGTCAGAGCCCATACTTGGTGGACGAACCGAGTCCTGATCATCGTCCTCAGACTGCTTCGTAGACGTACTCTCGAACATGGTCTTACCTTTGACATACCCACTAGATGATTCTGCAGAGAGAACTGGCTTTTTCCCTCGTTTTTCCTTAGTTGGCTTTTTGACAGATGATGTTTCATCCCACGAACTCTCTGATGAAGTTTTACTTTTTAGAGAATTGCTGTGTGCAGCAGATGAGAATCTTGAGCTTGCGGTTCTTTCATCCGAAAAAACATCACTATCGTCCCTCAATGGCCCACGTTTTTCCTTGTTATACTTCTGACTTTTCAATAAAGCACCTGAACCACCTACACGACGTGCAGGGGGGGCATAATTCAACCCAGCCAAAGAAGCCTGTCGTTTATCAGTGGATGTAACTTTTTTGGAATTCACTCTATCAGGTTCAAACCCTCTAGTGGGGCCCACATTCTATTCCCGTCTGGAATCATGATCAGCGTCAGCAGAGCTCACTTCCACAACACTAAAATTCTCATTACTGGGTTCGACTGATTCTTCAGAGTTCGGGGTCACTCCAAGTCCAGAAAAGAAATGAGATAGTTGAGGAGGAACTAAACCATGTGGAAACTGCATTCCCGAGAATGTAGGATCAAACAAAGGAAAGTTGGCGGGTACCATATTTGGGAAGTTCCGTTGTACATATCCCATTCCCGCTAGTAAAGAAGGAGGAAACGGATATGGTAAGTGACCCATCGGCATATGAACCTGACCGTTGTCACTTTCAAGGTTCTAAGCACTGAAGATACACTGTATGTCACTTTCAACCTGTTTAACCCGTCCGACCCATTTGACCCAATTCATTTTTTGCTAAACTTATTAATTTGACCCATTGATATGCTTGGGATATAAAATAACCGACATCGACTCATTCATAGATAAATAGTTAATTGCCACCTCTGACAATGCATGAAGGTTAACCTGTTTTCAATTTGATGTCAAAAAAGCCGTCTTTTTTTGCTCTTTCCAGATAGTCTTTTCCCAAACGCTCCTCAATGCCCCTATCCATCTTATACCGACCAGACACGTTGACAACTGTTGGTATATCATGATGTAAAGATGCGTATAAGACAACCACATTACCACCTGCAAAAAGATATTATGATGTATGATGCACATAAAACACAAAGCTTGTTTGACCTCAAGAAGTCAAAGCATTCATATCAGAATTCAAACGGGAGAAAATGTTGCAAAATGGGATACCTTTACTGTGTCCAAGATTTGCACTTATAACACGATTTGCAACAGTGAAGTGTTGGACAACTGCATGCAAATCACTTACCTCCTTACGATAGTTACCAAATTCAAATGTGCCTTCACTTTCCCTGAAAATCAGCAGTTGCTTAGTATACAAACTAGAAAGAAGATAACGATTAACTCATTTTTTCATAGATGACACAGAACCCACATCGTTATAGTATAAAAATGAAGTCAATGAACTTTCACTTTGGAAATAAATAATACGAATTGGGTGTTTGTCATTGTGTTTTGAGAGTCATTGTGTAATATAGAATAATCACTTGTAACGGGCAGCTGGATATAGTGTTTGGATGTGCTTTTAATGCTTAAGGATCTGAAAACCAGATAATCAGTCGTTGAGTGTTCGAAAAATCCTGATAATTTAAGGACTTATATGTCAATGGCCCTTAAGTAGCCAGAGAATCAGAGCACATTTGGTCAGAACAATGGTCAACTGATATCTCGAGTCAATTCCATTACACCCTTACATTAGAAACTTATTATCTACCATATGAAAAAGCAATAACCATTTACTCACTTAGCGCAATGGTAAACAACCCCTAAATCCCTCACCCTATAAATTTCCAGAAGCAAGTTGGTTTTTATCCTTCAATTGCACAATGGTTTGGCTTCTAATGTCAAATGGGCTCATAGGGAGTGTTTGGGATTCCTTATTATAAACTGCTTATTCCTTCTAAAAAATTACACTCTTATATACAACATTCATGCCACTACTACACATGAATCAATGCACATGAATCCTTAGCAACTAATACACATTCATGCCACTACTACACATGAATCATTACGTACACATAGGTTTATTCCATCTAATACACATAATTAACTAGCACACATACTCACCTAATAGCTTATATTTAAAAACATCAATACGTAGCTAATACACAAAAATAATTATATGTAGCTAATACACCATTATATCTAATAACCAATACACAATATATGACTTCAACTTATACACATAATCATACCACTACTAATACACAGGTAATGAGGTAAATGCTACTGAACTTTCATAAGCATAATCTTTATTGACTGAATAAATGCTACTGAACTTTCATAAGCATAATCATGCCACTACTAATACACAGGTAAAGTCCCTTAACAAAAGCATTTGTTAACAAAAACAATCTTTATTGACTGAATAAAAAAAAAAAAAAAAAAAAAAAAAAAAGTAGAAGAAGAACAATGTATCAATTACCAAACATTATTTCTTCTTCATTCCCATTGTCGATCACTTGATGTTCAAAATTCTCCATACATGTTTCTTATGATTGCAACTACACCTTTGCTACCTGTATTTAAAGAAAAAATGTAGAAAGAAGATTTGGGGATTTTTGATTTTTGATTGATCGATGGATTTTGGGGATTATGATTTTTGATTAATCGATGAATTGTTGGGGGTGATTTATTGTGGCTAATTTTATACGAACTTCTATATAAAAAATTGGTACACAAAAAGCCATTTGTCTTTCACTTAATTACAATTGTGCCACTCATCTATTTAATATCTAATCTCATCTATCAAGTTTGATCCAACGGTTCACATGTGTACCTATTTTATCTATTTTAAGCTTGTACACCACAATAACGCCCCCCTATATATATATATATATATGTATATAACTTTATTTTTCTTAACTTCAAGCATTTAAACACGCGTGTTTTAATGTTACAAATTAATTATCAATCGATAAAACCTTAAACATTATGATTCGCGATAAACCAAACTTAGACTATCAAACCACTAAAACTTGCCATATACTATATAGGTCGTGTGTTGAAGCCGTTTCTTTTCATCGTTTGAGTTACTATACTACCACTACTACTGTACTACTGAGGTGAGTTCATAGCCCACTTTTAAACTTTTAAACTCTTTTGTGGGGAGATACATGCTACAAACATGAACACAAACTTTTTATGCTATGCCTGATGTTATTATTGCTTAAGTAGCTATTGCCAGAAGTCCCTCAATCATGAACCTTAATCACTTGCGAGTGAACGTAAATAGTTGTGAATAGATTTATTTGGGACTGACAATCCCCGTTTGAGTCTGCTAGGATGAGCCACCCAAACGCACTTTATTTAAACATACTCATAGGTTATTGGCAAAGACCTATCCTGAAGGCCTATATACTTTACATCATTTTGATGCCTGTTAAGCGTTGCGTGTCATGAGCTTAATGCAATAACAACTTGATTTTAACTCGTTTAATTGTAATTCGATGCAATTAACACTTATACTTTGTGTTCAACTATTAAACTTAAACCTATGAATATCACTCAACTTTTGTTGACTTTAAGCATGTTATCTCAGGTAACTAAAAGCTAGAACTCAAGGCACGGAGTGGGCACTAAACCCGGCACGGGTGTTAAATAAATGTTTTATCATTCAAGTCTAAATAAACATGTTCAACTATGAAACATCTTTGTATTTTAAATGCTTGTATTTTGAATGATAAACTTAAAACGTCTATTTTAATTCGTTTTCTATGGTTATGACTAAGATCCACTACATAACACCCAATTAAGTCTTCCGCTGTTGATATCCGAATTTTGGGGGTGTTATACGTTCCTAGACACAACAACAAACGATATCAAAAGGAGTATCCCACCCTCATACCTTTTGTTTTTATAAATGATCTTGATGCCGTGTTGCTATATGTGATTCGTAAATCAACTGCTGTGAAATGAGATAGATGGGGCACTGGAGTTTGTAAGGAGATTAGGGTTCAAGAGGGATAAAGTGGGCGGATTAAGTTCCTTTGGTGAATTAGGGTTGTGGTTGTGAATTATTCGATTAAGTGAGATTTAAGGGTATTAAATACTGGATCATTAGGGTTAGTAGTTTTGGATTGGATTTGTTAACCATTGGGCTTGGAAAGAATTTTATGGACTTGGGCTGTGATTGTTTGGGCTGAACATTGGACAGACAATAACACAAGGAAGATCTTAGTTGGTTTTTTTTTTTTTTTTTTTTTTTTTTTTTTAATTTCATTAGGTTATCAACACAAGGACGAATTTTTTATTTTGGTCAACGATTTCTATTGTGCTTCCATTAACTCGAGATTGTGAATTAATTTTGGGTGAAAATTTTTCGAGTTCATTGAATATAACTACTGTGCTAGTTATTAGATATTTTCAAGTATATTGGATAAAACTGCAGTGCTTATTTGAATTCACTCAAACCCTTTCAACCAAAATCAAACAACAGTTCACATTATCATTATCATCTCACGGTTCATTCTTGATTTTTGTAAAATCCCGCGAAAGAATCTATTTCTCAATTTAAATCATAGAATTGTAAAATCCCATGCACGTTTACATCATGTCTACTACTTCAGATTCCTTCATATCTGAGGTACTCAAGTTGTACGACACATATGATAAACAAATGATTTCCAATTATGGACAACAAATAAACGTGTGTGATTCTGATAATGCTAATGTGGAATCTTCGTGCTCAAATTCACAAGAGAGAGAGTTGACTCAGTCACTAATGTTGCCTAATGCAAAGGAAAGTTGCATTGAATGTTTTCAATTACTTCATTCACATATCAAGGTTCTCTTCGAACAACCCGGATACTTGGGAGGATACAGATGTGCATTCACATCACTCTTTGGTCAAGATGTTGAGACTTTCACAGTCAAGATGATTCTGTATTTAGATCAACTTGAACAACAACTTGGCAAAGGAGAATTCTCTGAAGATAGATCCATGGTTGCTTTGGGCGTGATTAACAACCAACTCCAGGTGTTCACTAATTCGCAATACACTGAAGATTATGATGATGATGATAGTCAAATGGCGAAAAAGTGTTTTGCTAATTATACTGGAACTGAGGTTGACATGTTCAGAAGGACATTACTTCAACTTATGAGTAATGTTATGGGGTTCATTAATGAAAGGGCTCAACATGTGGGAAATGGAACAGAATCAGACAAGCATGATGCAAACAGCAGTTATGTGACTCATATCACACATGTTGTGGATGCTGATATCAGACCAGTAAATGACCAAGAGCCATTTGCTGAGGTACATGTAACTGTTCAACATAATGTCCTTGCTAATGAACATCAACACACTGATCAAATTAAACTTACTTATGACACAAATCTGTTGGAAAAGACTGATAGCAATATCACTTCTGATTCAACAAATATGAGTCATAAGGGGGGAGAAATTGATCAGGATGCTAAACATGATGATACGTCAAGTTCTTTGCTTACTGCTGAGGTTTTCAAATCTAACGATATGGTTAAAAAGGAAGTTTATGATGAACTTTCAAACAGATTTTTACAACTCGAAAAACATTGTATTTCACTTAAAATCTCAATGCAACAAAAGGAAGAAAGTCTTCAAACTAACCAACCATGTAGGAATCCGGAATTTCCTGAATTCCATGAATTTTTTATAATAAACTATTTGAAAGCTCAGCTACAAGCCAAAAACTTGACGATCAACAACCTGAAAAAACGTATTGCTGAGATTCATGATATGTGTAATGAAGTTAAGCCTAAACATAACAATGATGTTAGTGCAACAAAAATTGCTGAATTAGAACATAAAGTGGCTGAATTACATAAAGAAAATGAGACTTTGATAATTCATTGCAAAGAACTGTGTGATACAATCAAAGAAACAAAAATCAAGACTGTAGAGTAAACAACCTCTTTGATTGCCAAAAATGATGAACTCAAAGCTCAACTTCAGGAAAAGGGTTTTGCAATTGCAGCGTTGAAAAACGAGTTAAGAAAATCAACAGGAAATGGTGTGAACACTAAGTTTGCAAAACCATCAATCTTAGGGAAACCACCACTTAGAAACCAATCAGTTGTTAGACAACCGACTGCGTTTAGATCAGAGCGACCAAAATTTTCAAAAACACGGTTTGCCTCCCAAGTTGATGCGAAACAAGTTTTGCCAAAACCAGTCACTTCACAGTCTAGATCTAATGAAAAGGAATGTACGCTTGCAAAACCTCATCATGTGGGTGCATCTAGCTCTTCTAAGACTAATTCAAAGCATGTGTCATTTGTGACACCAAAGGAAAATGCTAGACATAAAAACAGTGTTCAAAATCACAACCTAGAGGATGCTAAGAAAAACACACAAGAAAAGACTAGGAACTTGCCTGCTTCTAAGAGTAGTTGCGTATCGATTAAAGAGATTCCCGTAGCTGATCACTCTAAGAATTCTAGATCTTTCTCTGACTCCAAACACTATGTTTGCTCAACTTGTCAGAAATGTGTTTTTAAGGCAAACCATGATGATTGTATAACAAAATTCCTGAAGGAAGTGAATGCTCGTAATAAGGTTCAAACCTCTAAGACTAGAAACAACAACAAACCCGTAGAACCAAAGAGGTGTATTCAGAAACCTGATAGGCCGATTGCTCTAGGACAAAGGTTTTCTCCCAAAAAGTCTGTCACCAGGCATGAGAAACCAAACACTCCTAGATCTTGTTATAGGTGGATACCAACGGGTAGAATTTTTAAGATTATTGGTCTTAGATGGATACCTATTCGAAAGATGTTCACTAAGTGCGAAACCAAGGTTGACAGTGAAACCCCAAATGGTCTAGATGCTGATATCACTAACCCATATAAATGCAAACAAACTGTTAATGTCAGTGCAGGTAGTCCTTACTTAAGTGCAGGTACATCATTCACTCATATTAAGGAAAGACTCAGAGTTTGGGTGCCGAAAAGATTGATATCTCATGAAGTAGGGGTTCAAGCAATTCAAGCTTGATGAACATCAACGACAATGACGTCTGTTCACATCAGTTCAGGCCTCGTTCTTCATTGACTATGACGTTTGAACACCGCAGTTCAAGCCTCGGGCCTCATTGTCAACATAATGGCGTCTGCTGACATCTCTTCAGGCCCCGTTCATCAATGAAAAAAAAGGCGTATGCTTGAGTGCGCTTTATCTTTGGAAGAAGAGAAATCTTCGTATCTATGACCATTCTCATCAAGCTTCATGTTCTTCTCATGCTCATTCAGTCATCAAGGGGATAAACGTACATTGGAGTATATTCTTATTCACCTGGTCTATCAAAAATGGCAGTTGGCCGTCATATGCAATTTTTGAGGGGGAGAAGGGTGAATAAACTACATGGTGATTGAGATTTGAGAAATGGTCATACGACTCTCCTTGTTTCTGACTATTCTCATCCAAAAGCTTCATACTTGCTCCATGCTCGGTCAGACATCAAGTGGATCTACTTCTATCAGATTGCAAGTTTATTCACTCAATCAAAAATGGCAACTTCAAATGCAATTTTTGATGGGGAGAAGTGTGAACAGTGGATCAACCTCATATGCACTTGTTCAATCAAAAATGGCATTCTCGTATGCAATTTTTGAGGGGGAGAAGTGTGAACAAGTGGATCGACGTACATTTGATTGGTTGTTCTCTCACTTGTTGGGCATCTAATTGTGACTATGGAGTTGATCAGGTATCACTTATTTGAGGTTGAAGTTGACTTTCTCAAAGGCGTGATCTTATTCTATCTTGAAGTCGGGGTTGGTTGGATGCATGACTTTCAATGATAACTTGCTCATGCTTAAGATTTAAGGTGAAGACTTAGTTTATCTAGTTACCAGCAGTCGGGGTAAATGTTTGAAGACCTAGTTAACTATCACTTAAAGGAGTTACGTTGCAGTACTCAGTGTCACACGCCGATGACGTTGTGGATAATCGCAAGAGGTGTTAATGTCTCATACTTTGTTTGGGTATTGAGTACTTAGAGATTCGCTTGGAGCATTAATTCTCTACACCTTTCTTCCAACATTTGTGCAAGTTCAAGTCACGAGAATGGGGAATTATACTTCAGTTTCAAGTTTGGTATATCGGGTTTGCTGCATCAGTTATCAATTCAGATGGCCTACTTAAGGGTTGGTAAAGATAGTCAGAAAGTGTTTCGGTAGCGATTGATTCTCACTTGATACATTTGAGCCAATTTTCATCTTCTCATAAGATCTCAAGTATATGTGCGTAAAATGTGTTGCTGATTCTGAGGTATCAAAACCAGCAAGGGGGAAGGAGACATACATCTGAACGCACAACGAGTACACGTGATGAATGTTATACTTCTTATGAATTGAAGTTATTCCGGGAAGACAAATGTCATAACCGCAGAGAAAATCAGTGTTTTAACTCGTTCCTTATGGTGTATCATTCCAACTACGTGGGGGAAGTGGTCTCTGGATACTTTTGGGTATGCATTACTTTAGATTTCAGCGGGAAGAAATGTGAGAAGAATTACTCAAGCGTGAGATGATACGTTGCTGATCTATTTGATGATCCCCCGAACGAAGTATCACGACGATTATTCTTAAAAGGAGCAGCAATATTTGAGGTGGTTTGCTACGGTTTCCGTTGTATACTTACCTTATGTAAGCTTGAAAGAGAGCTTTGAATCTGCGCAAAAAGAAGATTGTCGGTTTGGGGGGAAGCTATCAAAGCTTCACATTGTGAAGGCTCAAGTTCAGGTGATTATTCAGGAGCCTCGAAAGCTTTGGTGGTGAAAGTTTAAGAGATGTTGACTACAGATGTCTACCACATACTGAACGTATCCTCATTTTGGTATTCATGTCATCATTCTTCTTAAACTGAATAATATTGTTTGTACAAATCTTATACCAAACTGTAAATAGAAAATTATAAAACCAGAAAATTTTAAATAGAAAAATATTAAACCCAGAAAAACCATAAAAATCAGAAAAATAGAAAATACCAAAAATAGTTTCATCTAGGCATGTCTTCTGTTTATCGATAACATTTACGGTCTTAGAAATGTCATTCAATAATGACACGGGACTTTAAATGAAGCTCGAGCAGAAGTTTAAATGAATTGTTAAAACATGTCTCATGGCTTGCTATTACTTTAGATAGCAACCCGCGTTTCAAAATGAGGAAAGCACGTCGGCATAATGACGGTTGTTCCTAACAACGGGTGAAGTTCACCCGGGCATGGATTACTTCATATCCGTGCATCCCTGATTTGATGTACGTTTCAGTGCATCATTTCTTGTAAAAGAAGAGAAATATTCTTTGTATACAAATAGTTTTCCTTCTATGATTCTTTTGAAAATTATTTGTGAGACACCTGGTGATTACGTGTTATTTGAATCTCTTTTAGACTTGGATTGTACATAAAATTTGTCACTCAATCAACGACTACAGATCCTTAACTAGAATACGGGTCATTAATTGAGGGGGAGAGTGGTTTCAAATTTTATATCATCAAACGGGTTTCTTGGTTATCTCATACTTGTCAGAAAAGGTTTTGTAGTTAATGGGGTATTAGTTGAAGAGTATCTTACTAAACTTTATCTCAAATGGCCAAATGTGTTAGTTGTTAGAAAGATTAGGGCACTATGTGCAATTTGCTTATAGTATCCTAGCTTTATGTAACTATAAGGTCCATTTGTGTCACTCTGGAATCCTCGTTTAATCCCCTAAATACTTTAAAACTCAAAATCTAAAGAAATTTAGAAAACCCATTGTGATTGATTTTCTTGAATACTCCACTGGCATTTGTATGATCTGAATGAATGAGTTTCAAATGTTGATTGACTTTCGTTAATCGATTGCTGCTTAATTGTTGTTGATTTAGTGCATGTGCACTCAGAATATGCTTCGGTATATAGCTATCATGTTAGAATCTTGTCCCTAAGATCCTGAGTTGAATGTTGAAATATGAGTGAATTGTCATGTTCATGATTGCTGATTGCTCTTCATGCTAGATAGCGGTTTGATGTATTTCTTGACTATGGTTTGATTATGAGATGAATATGGTATTATGAGTTGGTAAGCTGCTATGTGGTAGCTATTAATGAATAGTGTATCTGTATGTATCTATATCTGTGTGGATATTCTCATGCAGATTCCATAGCCAATATGAATGTGCCAGTTCCCGCTCTAACCATTTGATCAGATGTTCAAACTCTATTGACTGGCTCTGAATTCACCACAACAACAACATCGGCAACAACAACAACAACAACACTGTCTTCACCTCCACCACCTTCATTTCAACAAAGCAGTACTTATTCCGGTCTCGCCAAGTGTGGATCTACAACATTTGGGAAAGTTTTGTTGGTGGATGGATAATCGATGTTGACCAATGACTCCCTCAGAGAAGCGGATGATCACATCATTTGCGCAAAAAGGTCAATATCATTTGTGTCATAAAAATTATCTCGTACATCATAAGCAGTGGAAAAAAATTTGTGGTTGTTATGTGTCAGTGTATGATTTTTTAAATTTAAAATTTTCCAAACTTATCATACCTGACACTAACATTCTCCCTCATTAATTGAGGGGGAGCTGTTGAATGTTCCATTATCAGAATACTTAAAACTGACCATGTTTTCTCCCATAATTTCTAACTTATTTAAATCAATTGGGATCACAAATCTCAAATGGTTTGAAATTTTTGATCGGGGGAGAGAATGTGATTGAAATATGAAATCTGATAAAACGTGATGTTTTGGGCGTAAATGTAAGCTCTCCCATATGTGCTAAACACTTTTGTATATCAATGCACATATTGAGGGGGAGTAAATGGTTTGTGATAACAAAAAGGATGTGGCATCTCATGTGAGCGCGACTCAGACTTAACCAATGAATTGACAAAACATAAACTGTCATTAATCAAAAGGATGCATCCTGGCCGGGTAATAATTTCAAGCTGGTCTAACCAGTGATGTAAGTGTGTCTCGAAGAGGACGTATCTGAGTAGAGTGTACCGTTTCGAGAAAATTTATGTGGACTTGACCAGGCTGGGTAATAATTTCAAGCTAGTTTACTAGTGATGTAAGCGTGTCTCAAATCGGTCATGTTCACTGAAAGTGGATCAATTCAAAAAGTGCGAACTCCACCCAACATGTGCAAATTTACAATAAAATCATCCGAGCACATGTTGAGGGGGAGCATTTGAAAAGTATAAAACTCTCAAAGTGTTAGCAAAATTTGTTTAATAATCATAAACACTTTGAGAGATTTTTCAAAGATTTGGTAAATGGCAACATAGGATAGTCATGAAGTTATAAGGTGGCTAAGGTTAGGAAAACCGTCCTATGATCCGCCAGAGCCGGAGGGATCTACCCAAGGACAATACCGAATAGTTAGTATTAGAAAGTCCTTAGGTATGATTATGAAAAAAGGAGTAATATGAGAAAGGAGAAAGAAGGGGTTGAAGAATTAAAAAGAAATGAAATGAGAAAGGGTGAAAAGAAATAGCCCTCCAATTATTCAACCTTAGGGCAGAAACCGGGTTCAATTCATATGCTACTGGTTGTTACTAAGGTGACGCACTGCACTAAACCTTCTAAGCCACTCAAGTTCTCTTAAAAGGACTTGTTTCATTCTCACGGGGAACCCTGCATAATCTATCGACCGCTCATTACGAGTTATGTTGATATTGAAACAGGAGACACCGCTCCAGTCTCCGACTACCAAAAATGCACTTATCGAGTCTAGAGCCACGAGATGCATCATAAGATCTCATAGGAACACGTGTTACTTCTACACTGGTTGTTCAACATTAAGGACACCAGTTGTAAACTTATGAGTCCTACGCAGATCTTAGCAATCTGCCAGAACATTTATGAGGGAATTTACAAATGTAATTCTCAGTGATTAAATGGAAATTCCTGCCAGGGTCAACATCAAACAGCCCTGAAAGCAGGTCACTTCGGTAATTCCTTGTGGATTACGCTTAGTGGTCGCGGCAATTTCAAAAAGTCTACAGTCATGGAGTGAACTCCAGCGACTCACCTAATCGTTGATTTACTATGGTAGATCTTTAAAGCCCTCTGTGGGTTTCCGATTTAGGAACGACCTTGGTAAGGATTAGAGAGAGTTTTCACACTATGCTGTTAACAATATCGAAGTCCAAACCTATAAGTACCGGAAGTTTTATTGCTAACTGTCATATGCAGGAACACCTGGCGGTTGTAGCTGATTGCAGTTGTAGCTGATTGCTGAACAAGATGCCAATCCATCACCACATGCTCACACCACACCATCATCATCATAATCAACGAAATCATGATATCTAAAAGTCCTTCAACACTACTTCCATAACTCTGATGCTGAAAATCATGATTCAAAAAAGTGTGAGCATGTCAACCCAAAGAGTACCACATCACATGGAGACATACTGCTAAAAGATGACCAGGAGACATATGTTGGATGATGACATCAAAGAATCACCAAAGATCATCCAAGACAGAAGAACGGTCATCCAAAGATCACTGCTGAATGTACAAAGAGTAATGAATTTGAAGAATCAAAGACTACGAGCTAGGAAGTTACAGTCATGTAAAAGAATGCTAGAATTCAAAATATTATTTCCGGGGTGACCTCCCTTAGGGGGAGATTGTTAGGAATATAAATATTCATGTGAAGACTCGGTCACCCCGAGTAGCTATTTAGCATTTATGTAGCTCGTATGCTTATAAGTATTAGTTTAGTTAACGTATTATTAGTATTAGTTATATTAGTATTTGTGGAGTGGGTCGGGTCTTTACCCACTGTCAGCTCACTCCACAGCCCACTCGGGGCACCATATCTTGTAAGTATAAATACCCCTTCCCACACTTGGGAAGGGTTGGAGATTCTTAATCATTCAGCTAGTTTTTCTTTCACTCTCTCTCTCTACATCTCCCAACTCTCTCATCTCACTCTCTCTCTAGAATCCCTTAAACCTCTAATCCAAGTATACAAAACTTACATCCACTTTTGCCAATAAAAGTCCCTCATATCATGAATCATTAATCACTTGCGAGTGAACGCAAATATAGTGAATAGATCTATTGGAAGTTGACAACCCATTTGTGCTAGCCGGATAGATAGCCTTAGTGCTAGCCGAATTGATAGACAAATGAACTTTATTTGAGATTGAACAGGATGTTGGCAAGCTCCTGGCCGAGGGCCTTGTTACTTACATTTTTATGATGTCAGTAACTTACATCAATAGTTCATTACTATGATGTGCTACTGTTAACGTTTGCGTGTCATGAGGCTTAGAGCAATATTATGGTACTGCAACTACTGAATTTATGGGTGCAACAACGGGGCCCATTGTCTATTAAACTTGAAACTTGTATTCAACTGATTTGCATACAAACACTATGGATTCACTCAACCTTTAACTACTGAAATCAACTGTTTTACTTATAAACTCTATGAACTCACCAACCTTTGTGTTGACACTTTTAGCATGTTAATCTCAGGTCCATAATAAACAAGGATGGCACAGAGAGGCACGGATACTGATAGAAGGCTAAATTATAATCATCATTCGAAAACTTATTTAATAAACTGTGAAACAACTGGGACCTCATTTTGTAAACTCTGATATTCGAATGATAAATCTTTTAAAACGAATCAATTAAAGATCATTTTCTATTATTATAAATGTTGTGTCGTCGAGTAACACCCAGCTTAAATTCCGCTGCGTATCCCAAAATTGGGGGTGTTTCAGTAAACGCTCAAGCCATTGACTAGCTTGGTCACGTAGAGAGAATTGAAAGGGACGCAAGTGTGTCATCTCTTGAGTGGCAACATCAAGGTCTATGGAATCTACGATTTTAAGGAAATCCTTGAGATGTTGGTTTGGATCTTCAGAACGAAGTCCATGGAATGCACATCCGCTTTGCAACAACCGAATGGTGTCGGATCGCAAGGGAGACACATTGGCTCTTTGGGGGAGCTCAATGGTGTTTCGATAGCCTTGGTGGCTAGGTCGGGAGTACTCACCGAGAGTACAGGCTTGAGGTGGGTCTTGGTTAATTAGTGGGTTTAGGTGTGGTTGTTCTTGGTGTTGGTTGATTGGTTGTGCTTGGTTAAGGATATTACCATCCTCCATGATTGGCGAATGGTATGGATTACGAACAAAAGGAACAAAGAAAAGATAGACTAAAGAAAGCTAATAAAAAGAAAATAAAAATCTCACTTGATAGGAATCTAGTGAGTAGACCTAAACGAGATAGAAATCAAACCTAAGAAATAACTATTCCCCGACAACGGCACCAAAAACTTGATACTAGATATTACAACCTCACAAGGAGTTTTACTTCTCGAGGGATCTCAAGAAGTTTTGCAATCCTCCAGGCAGTGTACCTGATCATTGTAGTGTAGTATAGGTAAATCCGGGGGATTGATCGTTATCTAGGGGAATAGTGTCGTTAGGTTGAAGTGTATGTCGAGATAAGTCTAAAGGTGAGGGATGATTCTTTTTGTATTTTTATATTTTTTAGAAAGCAATTAAAATCTCGGTTTTGAAGGGAAAGGCGTAATTAGTTGTTATCCGACTAACCCAAAAACTACTTTTATAAAACTAAAACTAAAATAACAAGAAAAGTAAATTGGTGAACTTCATATGGTGAGACAAACATGTTTACTTAGATTTCACTACTCCTTAGTTATCTTTTACTGATTCGTTGAATTGTCATGTCCTTGTTTTAGTTGAAGCGTTGTATTCTCAGTCGTGAGGGTGTGCTACCTTCCCCAACTCTATGAATATGAATTTCACCTAAAACCTTAAAGTCTAATAAGAAATTCTAGGATCATAAACATCAATTCATGCAATAAATACAACGAGAAAAACCGATAGTGCACGCTATGATTACATTTTCTAAGACGTTCAGGCTAGTTACATAAAAGAGGTCAGCCAGTTTTCTTAACCTAACGTGAAGTAATCAACTAAACAATACACAACAAATCAATAATCAATAACTAGGTTTCATTAGATCTAAGCAAACACAAATAAACTTAAACTAGCATGTTAAAGTGAAGAAAAGATAAATAAAGAATCAAACAACACATAGACATATTGAATGATTAAAAGGATAACTTATCTTCAATAGAACATGGATAAAAAAGGCTTAAAAGGCCCTACAATATCTCTGAAATTCATTTAGGGTTTTGTACCACAAGATGTCACACTTAATGAATAAAAATCAAAAACTATATATAGATTTACAATGCTGACGGCGTCAGGTTATAGGTTCTGACGCTGTCAGGCCGCCGTGTTTAGGGCTTCGTCTTGTGCAAGTTGCCGCTCTGATGCCGTCATGCTTTATATCCTGACGCCGTCCCTTATAATCTCAAAGCGTGACGTCTTTCTCCAAAATACACCTGACGCCGTCAGGTGTAAATCTTTGAATTATTTCTGAAGCGACATGTGTTAATTTTTCCAGCTCTATAATAGTGAGTGATGGTGTCACAATGCATAACGTGACGCCATCAGGTATTCTTTCCTGACAGGTTTATCGCGACTTTGTCGTTTTTTTCACTTTTTTGTCCAAATACGTCCAAAAAGCGCCGAATTCCAGATTTCTCGTTCCAAGTACCTAAAATACAAAAAGAAATTATTTGAGGTAATATTTGATCATATTTACTCGATTGTAGGCTTAAATGATCCCTTACAAAGGTACCAAATAAATCCTTATCAGATATGCTTAAATTTAAAATTTTTCTTGCTTGTTTTTGAGAAATTAAAGTTGCATGACCGAACGCATAACCCTTATTTCCATATTGTGAGAATTTAGCCTTATCCGTTTCCCAACATTTTACCCAAATTCCACAAAAATATAAGTGTGTCGGTGTAGTAAACATTAGAACTTGGCTTGTATACTATTCGAGACCACCATAATGAGTATTGTTGATATAATTGGAGTGACTTGTCTAACTAGGTAAATTTCTAGGATTACACCCAAATAGCCTACATATGTTGTGTTATATTAACTAACTACACTGGTTAGTTAATCCCCATGTTAAAACATTTTGTTACTCTCAATTTTAGATTAAGATGCCCCTAGAAAAACCCTCAGAGCCATTCATTTCTTTTCTTACACCTATGTTTAAATGTTCGTTACACCCTTACACCTTAGCCTACCCTGTAGATTTAAGTCCGTGGTTAGTTACTTGTGTAAAGTGTGTATTTCCTGTGTTCGTGTGTGTGTTTCTTATCTTTGGTTAGGTCGGGAATTGCACATTGCAATGGGATTATGATAGTAGTTGCTTTTTTTATTTTTCATGTGTTTACTGCTATCACTATTATTTTTATATCTGAAGTATTGAAAAGTATGGAAAAATTATCCAGATTCATTATGATTGTGATTTGGTGAAATTTTACACCATTAGTAGTTTTATGTTATCTTTGAAAAAAGAAATCAAAAAAAATGAAAATAAAAAGAAAGAGTATGTTGGTACGTGTTATAAACCAACGATGTAAAGTTATGTACTAGTAGAGATATCGCTATTGCCTGTTATATTATATTTATGGATTGCAAGGGAGTTGGCCATTATGGGAACGCTAACTAAGTTTTATTCTTTGATTGAGACACCATTGAGTCTAATTCGTATCTACCTACTAAAGCATGAGTTATAGTGTTAAAGCGTGAGTTAGTCTATGATTTGTGTCTTTTTCATGGGATGGTTGGGAAGTAATTAACCACACTTGTTAGGACTTAGTTTACCTGTTTGTTTATTTTATTTTACACCAATTTTTATGCATTTCCCAAAGTTTTATCCTTACCCTTTACCAAGTTACTTTATTCGTTGTTAGCTTTCGAGCATCCGGATATGGTAATGGCTTAGTGAGAATGTCAAGTGCATGAATAAGTTAGTGACCATCCGAGTTTTTGAGGAATCAAATAACGCGCTAGCGATATGAGGTTCATAACCTTTGTGATCATCCGTTGTTTGAGGAATCGAGGGCTTACGCCAGCGATCTACTTAGTTTGTGTAGGAGATGTTTGAATGAAGCCAGGTTTAACCCTTAAGCCTTATCATGTTTAACCTAATTTACCGCTTTAGACTTGTCACTCCTTAGCTTTAGTGGTGGAGATGTGTATCCTTGCCAAGCTTATGATAGAATATTTGTCACGACCGAGCAATTGAGCGAATTACTTAAATGTTACCACATAGATTAGTTGAGTGATTTCATTTTCCTACTTCATGAGGTGTTTGGTTCTGCAATTGAGATCAAACGAATGAACGCTTAAATTATTAAAAAAAATCCTAGACTATGTTTAGGATACATTTTCATAAGTTTAATCTAATGTTTACTTGAGGACAAGTAAGTTCAAGTGGGGGAATATTTGATGATATCAAATAACAAAATTTTATTAGCATCATTTATTCTATGTTTATCGCTTGTTTTATATTATTTTATATGAGAAGTGATACTTAATTGCTTACTTTTGTAAATCTCAGTTATAAACAAGCATTTGGTGAAAGTTTGCTATTTTGAACGTAAATTGGAGCAAAATGGATCAAGATTGAAAAGTCTACTGAACTGAAGGAAGATACGCCGTATCATTCTAGACAGATACGCCGTACATCAAGACTTAGACGATCATAAAGACCATTGCCTGACTTTAAAGCATACGCCGTATGTATTTTATACCATGCGCTGTATATGAAATCTTGGTCAAACGAAGTAAATCCAACTTGTTCTACTCCAGATACTCCACATGACATCTCAGAGATGCGGCGTATCGATCTCAAGACTTCACCAGAAATCCAAGATATTAAAGACATGCATACGCCGTATAAAGACTGAAGGTGCGTCGTATCATATGGCGGTGTACGAATATTCTTGAATATAATAATCTTGGACCCTACGCAAAGTTACCTAGATACGTTGTATCAACTTAATGGATACGCCGTATCGATTCTATTTCCAGAATCTATAAATACAATATTCGTCAGCCACATTCGACACACATTATACCACAGAAGGCGACGACTTGACCACACAAGACACAACCAGAAGGACGAATTCAAAGCAATAAGAAGGTCCTGTTAGTACTTTAATTCATAGGAAGATTCGTTTAATTTGTATTAATACTCTTTTAATCGTTGAGTTAGCGTGTTTTTCACTATTTGATTGCACTTAATTGTTTATAGCTTTTATACAGAATATTTGATGTTTTATTGGATGCTTATGCGTATGTTTTGATTACTTACATAGTTTATCGTGCCTTGTCACTGGCTCGCACAATTACTTCATTAACATCGTTTGCATGATTAATGTAAGCCCTTAAGGGATAAATAATACATAAACTTAGTAATCATTAAGGTGGACTTTATGCGGAGATCTGATTAATCGTGACAGGATTAGTCCATTGAGAAGACTTAATACCCGAAATCTAGACGTTTAGACTGGATCTAGACATTGGAATGATATACGCATACACATAAGCACCCACTGAGAGAGAATAGATTTTAGTACTCATCTTATATAACCAAGCAATTAAACGAGCAACATATCTTCCTTACTATCGGCCAGGCCTCTTATCTGTATTTGTTTTCTATCTGTGTACGTGTGTGTCCTCCGCTTTATTGCTTTTATTTATAGTTTACTTAATCAACACATCGTGCGAGTCTCTCAGGCTGAAAACCCCCTTGCGTTAGATTAGGTTTAATTAGAACTAACTTTAGGATTAAAATACTGATAGATACTTAGGTGTTAATGTTCCACTCTTAGTGATCGACACTCTACTTACCAACTAGGCTACATTGATCGGGTACACGGTCCGTTAGTGTTTGTTATAGGTTAAATCGGCTAAATATAAATTTAAAACTTAATAACATAATCTATACCTACAACGAGAACACATCAGTGAGTTTCCGTGTTAAAGCGTGAGCTAGTCTATGATTTGTGTCTTTTTCATGGGATGGTTGGGAAGTAATTAACCGCACTTGTTAGGACTTAATCTATATGTTTGTTTATTTTATTTTACACCAATTATTTCCCAAATGTTATCCTTACCCTTTACCAATTACTTCATTCGTTGTTAGCTCTCGGGTATCCGGATAAAGTAATGGCTTTGTGAGAATGTCAAGTGCATGAATATGGTAGTGACCATCCGAGTTTTTGACTAATCGAATGACGCGCCAACGATCTAAGGTTCCACCTTATTGACCATTCATTGTTTGAGGAATCAAGGATTCGCGCCAGCGATCTATTGTGTTTGTGTCGGAGATGTTTGAGTAAAGCTAGGTTTAACCCTTAAGCCTTATCATTATTAACCCAATTTACCGCTTTAGACTTGTCACTCCTTAGCTTTAGTGGGGGAGATGTGTATCCTTGCCAAGCTTACGATAGAATATTCGTTACGACCGAGAAATTGAGCGAATTACTTAAATGTTACCACATAGATTAGTTGAGTGATTTGAGTAATTTCATTTTCCTATTTCGCAAGGTGTTTGGTTGTGCAATTATGATTAAATGAATAAATGCGAAACTATAATCGGTTTAATTGAGAACAAGTAAAGTTCAAGTGGGGGGATATTTGATGACATCAAATAACAACATATTATTAGCATCATTTATTCTATCTATATTGCTTGTTTTATATTATTTTATATGAGAATTGATACTTAATCGCTTACTTTTGTAAATCTCAGTTATAAACAAGCAATTGGTGAAAGTTAGCTATTTTGGACGTAAATTGGAGCAAAATGGATCAAGTTAGAAAAGTCTACTGAACTGAAGGAAGATACGCCATATCTGTAACACCCCCAAAATATTGCAGCGGAATATAATATCATTGGGGTGCTACTTATTAGTACAACAATAATCATAGAAAACGAATCTAAATGAGACGTTTTAAAAGTTTATCATTCGATCAAAATAAACATCAGAGTTACAGGAGGTCCCAAACAGTTTTAGAGTACATGACACATCAGAGTTACATGGAAGTGATTAATGGTTCATGATTTTAGGGACTTATTTGGCAATAGCGGTACTTAGGCAATAATACTTTCAGGTAAGCATACAATTTAAAGCACTTGTGTCCAAATTGTAAAATAGCATGTATCTCCCCCAATGGGTTTATAAACAATTTAAAGAGTTAAAGTGGGGCTATGAACTCACCGTAACAAAAGTGAATATCAAGATGTAAGTAGAGTGACGGGTAAACCGAGATGTCCTACGAGCAACCTAAAAATAGTCTGTTGCGTCATAGGATTTTAAAATAGTAGGTTGTAATGCAACAAGTATCATATCATTATTACATTAATTATACAATTGTACATAGTGGTTTTGAAGATTTATAAAGTGACAAAGACTAAAATTAACAGGTTAAGAAAGTGTTACGAGCCCTAATATATAAGTTGTCCGAGGTTCGGGTTTTATGTTATTTCTATAGTCTAAATATTCTAATGTGTCGATATGTGGTCAATTTGTCCAAAAGATGAGTTATTGGGTTTATTCCTGAAAGTGGGTCCTACCACTTCAGGTAAGTGTAAAATAAATTAATAAGTGTTTGTAGAAATTTATAATTTATAAATTTTTAAGTTACAAAATAATTATATTAGTTTTTATCATTCATACTGGGTATAGATGTTATAAAAATATTTTTGACAGTTTTTATGTAAACTTTAACAAGTTATAAGATTTTTAAGTTATGTGCGGGTTTTGATAAAAAGTCGGTGTTTGATATTAAAAATTTTGTTTCTCCTAAACCGTATGGAGTTATACTTCGTATTTTATATTTTTAGAAAGGTATTAATCTGTACTAATCAGATGTATGGGTCCCACTACTCTGAAAATTATATAACATAAGTGAAATTACCATTTTACCCTAATATGTCAAGTCTGATCGGGACAGCACCTAACAGTCCCACCGTTTTTGCGATAAGTTGAGTTCCGTAACTCCTTTCTATGTGGGGTTTTCGGCTACGTTCAAGTTAAAGTGTTACCTACAACTTTATGTTTTGTGCACCAGAGAGTTCAATACAAATTTTTTAGAGTTTTTAGCCATTCAAATCTGGTGTGCGTTTTCCGACTAGTTTTACCGTTTATTTTCTAATTAATTCATCGGGTATCGTCTCACGACCAACCACCCGGAAAATCGAAGCTAAGAGATAGATCTACAAGCCTATATTTTTATCTAAGGCTCAAAGTGTACTGTTTAATTTAATTAATCCCAAGAATACCCCTAGTCCAAATTAGTCTTTGCAAAACAAGTCCCAATCTAGTTTTCAAGTGATATCAACTATGTACAATGCATAATTAGATCTAATCAAGTATACAAAACATATAAATTACATAAAATGTAAATAATACCATATTTGAAATGAAAATGTAAATTGGTTCCTTACAAAGATTTAGTAGTGAAATGATGAGATCAAGAACAAAAAACAAGAACTATGGGCCAAGAATCATACTAGAACCACAAGACCTACAATCCTTGACCATGAAACAAGTGAAACAAGAGATGAATATGATGATGGTGGGCTGAGAACTCACGGCAACAAGAGGGAGTACATAAGAGATATGTAAAATTTTGGTTATCAAATTAATGAGATCTAAATTTGGTTTTTTTATTTATTTATAAAAGGCCATGCATAATGTGTTTAACACTTGTCTCATGCTAGAGACAAATTTTTTCCATGTTGTTTAGGCGTGGACATGTGGTAACACATGTAAGATTTTGTATATTTTGGGTAGTTTTTAGTTTAAAGGGGTATAGTTTGATCCCGGTAATTCCAAACGTATAGTTTTTAAAACGCGAAACTTAAAATCGGGTAACGTAAAAATATTAAACTTACAAAAATGTTAAAACTTGACAAGAAAACCTAATTTGATATTTTAGGTGATCCTCGAGCTTGTTGGGTGCTTACTTGATGTTTAAAAATTGAAACTGTAGACTGAAAACGTGCAAAACGCGAAATGTACAAAGTTTATGTAAAAATACAAAAGTAAAAATGGAATATTTAATATATGATTGTAAGGAACCAAAATGCATAAAAATAGTTATACTAAGTACTGTCAGGTGTCGGTTTAGGTTAAATGTACGTTTAACGACGTATACGGAATAACTTATCTTGTTATCCGAAAGGGTGAATTTACTTAAAATAAAAATATTAAGTAAACTTATAATATTAAATAATGACCTCAAAATTGTGAATTGTTACAGTACCTATCCCTAAAAGGGGAATCCCGTCCCAGGATTCAGTTCGAGTTAGATGTCAATGATGTGTTGGCAAAGAGATGTGGATATTTCTGACGCATCTGGTCTTTCTCTTTCCCAAATGTATTCTGGTCCTCGTCGAGAGTTCCAACGAACATTGAAAATAGGGATACGGCTCTGCTTCAGTCGCTTGACCTCTCGGTCCATGATTTCTACTGGATCTTCAACAAAATGAAGTTTGTCGTCAAGTTGAATCTCCTCCAGGGGAATGACAGGGGATTCATCCGATAGGCACTTCTTCGAGTTCGAATCGTGAAACATGTTGTGTACTCTACTGAGTTATGGTATAAGTTCGAGTCGCTAAGCTACCGGACCATCTTCAACCAAACTTTTAATGGGTTCAATGTACCTCGGGTTCGTTTTTCTTTGTTTCTCGAAATGTATAACGTACTTTCATGGCGAGACTTTCGGCCTGATTATATTTCCAACCTGAAATTCTAATGGATTCCGTGTCACATTGGCGTAACTCTTCTGACGACTTCGTGGAGCTTGGAGCCTGTAGTCTGGGGTGTTGCTCCTAAGCCCTGATACGTATTTAACGATTAATGTAGATCGGACAACCATGAAGGCGTACTAACAGTCGAAAGAAGTAGATATCAATTTCATGGAAGAAATGATATTCACAAAAAAAAAGAATAACAATAATATTGAAAAAGATAATGAATCATAAAAATAGTAACAAAATTCTGTCAAGTATAATGTTTTAGGTGCAAAGACTGTTTAAAAGGGACAGATTAAATATCTGTATGAATAAAGGAGCAAACCATTATCGATCAATGCAAATGAAAGAATTGATGAATAACAATAATGGAACAAAATTAGATATCAAGAACATTCGTACTTATCATGAGCAAAAAGTGCTCGAAAGAAAGATAGGTATTTGTACGAACAAAGAAACAAACCGTTACCAAACGATGCAAATGGAAGGATCAATGAATTAAAACAATAATGAATAGATTTATATATCAATATTATTCGTACTGGTATGAGCAAGGAGTGCTCAAAAGAAAGATTTGATATTCGTATGAACAAAGGAGCAAACGAAATGGTGTGTAAAAGAGAAGCCAATGACTCAAATTTACACAAATAGAAGAATCATAATTTATCACAATAGTAAAGAGAAGATATATAGAATATCAACACGAAGTAATTCAATTAACCGAGAGAATCAATCGAATCAAACCAATAACCAAAAGAGGCCAATACTGAAAGACATAATTCTAAATGAGGTTCAATAATAATGAGACAGAAAATATTCATTACGAATGTCAAATGAGAATGAATAATGAAAATCCATATCTAAGAAGGATAATAAACATCATGATTGTTAAGAGAGATTAAGTGAAATGGACAAGAATTGAGAAAGCAATAAGCATTACAATTTGTTAAATGAGAACAAATGAGATAGACTATAAATGTGAAGACAACGATAAATGAGGAAGACAATACGTGTCACGAAGGAGATCAAACAATAAATGATGAAGTCTATAAATATTACGAATGTTAAATGAGAATAACTGAGAAATCAATGAATGAGAAAGACAATATGTATCTCGAATGCTAAATGAGAAGAAATGAGAACGAATAATAAATGAGAAAGACAACTAACAACACGAATGCTAGTTGAGAGTAAACAATTAATGAGAAAGGCAATAAGTGACAAAGACAATAAGCATTGCGAATGCTAATTGAGAATGAATGGGGACCAAAAATAAATGAGAAAAACATTACGTTGTAAGTATGCATGTTAAATGAGAACAAACATAAAATGAGAAAGAAATTGAGTATTACGAAAGTTGATTGAGGATAAATGAAAACAAATAATAAATGATAAAATAAACATCACGAATGTTGATTGAGTAAGATCCGTATTTGGATCCACGAGCTTTACTCTGCTCCAACGGGACTATAGGTTGGCCATCATAGCTCGTGTAATATCTCTCATGATGTGCCATGTATGTCACCAGCGATGGGATACTGTGGTGGATGGGCTCTCTGGTGATAAACTCTATTCGGGTAGGAGGAGTAGGTGTAGTAGTGGTTCTCCTCCTTGTCTTTCGAGGGGTCTTCTTCGGGTGAGTGATCTTCTAGTTTAGGTTTAGACTCCATAGCCTCATTCTTGAATGGCTCAGTCTCATTGTCGGGTATCAGTAAATAGGTCGGTGAAGTGAGTGTCAGAATGGTGGCCGAAAAGTTCTCCAATTTGTCCTTGGAATCGAAAGATGGCATAAAGTTAGGGTAAACATTGCTGTCAAGTTTCGGTGTTACCTTCCTGGCGGCGTAATTCTTCAAAACTAAAAGGAGTGAAAAAAGAATGAGATATTATAAAGTCGTGTTCCGAACTAGGTGTTCCAAGGCAGCACGTTAAAGTCATGTTTTAATCAACCGGCGTGTCTTTAAGGGATGGTTTATGAGGCGGTGTAGATGTTCCTGTGTATGAGACGAATGTTCAAACTCGTCTCTGAAGACAGATAGTAAGGCAATTGATGGGATTCGATAGACTGTAACGGGTTTCATTATCATGTGAAGCGATATAATATAATGTTATGAAAATTTTAGAGGCCATTGTATAATTCACAATGCCTGAGAAATAAGAGAGACCATTGTAATCGGTTACAATGTCTTGGGAAGGTTTCATAGATGACAAAAATGTAAGAGTAGGTACATGATCGGGGAAAACAAGGTTCGATGTGAAATTCAAGAAACGAGTATAAGAGATCAAAATCAATCAAACGTTTATATAAATAATCTTTTATATAAATAAATACTGATCAAAAGTAAATCAAGTGTATATATAAATATTCTTTATATATAAATAGAGTAATGATGCATAAAATTATGCATAAGTGTTCAGAAAGTGTAAGCGCACGGAGAGTGTAACGCAATGCAAAGTGGAGTAGTTAAAATATAAGGAATGGTTATAGTCTAGGTCTAAAAATGCGACCTGGTTCTCTATAACCATGGCTCTGGTACCAATCTGTAACACCCCCAAAATAACGCAGCGGAATGTAATATCATTGGGGTGCTACTTATTAGTACAACAGTCATAATCATAGAAAACGACTCTAAATGAGACGTTTTAAAAGTTTATCATTCGATCAAAATAAACATCAGAGTTACAGGAGGTCCCAAACAGTTTTAGAGTACATGACACATAAACATAAAAGTTTATAAAGGTTTATCAAATGATAATATTATGCAAGCCATCAAAACATTCTCCGTGCGACATCGTGCTTGCCAAATACCTTAAGGACCTGAGATAAAACATGCTAAAAACTCAACACAAAGGTTGAGTGAAATTCATAGGTTTATATATATAAATATTGGACCACAAGATTTCAAGTTTGTAAGACAATTGATAAATTAGTTATTATTTCACTAAGCTCATGACACTCAAAATGGTAGTTTGCCATTTACCTAGTTATTCAAATATAGTGCGTTTGGTTTTCTATCCAATTAACACAAAGGGGATTCGTCAATCCCAATAGGCCTATTCACAATATTCGTGTTCACATGGAAGTGATTAATGGTTCATGATGTTAGGGACTTATTTGGCAATAGCGATACTTAGGCAATAATACTTTCAGGTAAGCATACAATTTAAAGCACTTGTTTACAAATTATAAAATAGCATGTATCTCCCTCAATGGCTTTATAAACAATTTAAAGAGTTAAAGTGGGGCTATAAACTCACCGTAACAAAAGTGAATATCAAGATGTAAGTAGAGTGTCGGGTAAACCGAGATGTCCTATGGGCAACCTAAAAATAGTATATTGCGTCTTAGGATTTTAAAATAGTAGGTTGTAATGCAACAAGTACCATATCATTATTATATTAATTATGCAATTGTACATAGTGGTTTTAAAGATTTATAAAGTGACAGGGACGCAATTGTACATAGTGGTTTTGAAGATTTATAAAGTGACAGGGACTAAAATTGATAGGTTAGGAAATTGTTACGAGCCCTAATATATAAGTTGTCCGAAGTTTGGGTTTTATGTCATTTCTATAGATGAGTTATTGGGTTTATTCCTGAAAGTGGGTCCTACCACTTCGGGTAAGTGTAAAATAAATTAATAAGTGTTTGTAGAAATTTATAATTTATAAAATTTTAGGTTACAAAATAATTATATTAGTTTTATCATTCATAATGGGTATAGATGTTATAAAAATATTTTTGACCATTTTTATGTAAACTTTAACAAGTTATAAGATTTTTAAGTTAGGTGTGGGTTTTGATAAAAAGTCGGTGTTTGATATTAAAATTTTCGTTTCTCCTAAACCGTAAGGAGTTATACTTCGTAGTTTATATTTTTGGAAAGGTATTAATCTGTACTAATCAGATTTATGGGTCCCACTGCTCTGAAAATTATATAACTTAAGTGAAATTACCATTTTACCCTAATATGTCAAGTCTGATTGGGACAACACCTAACAGTCCCACCGTTTTTGTGATAAGTTTAGTTCCGTAACTCCTTTCTATGCGGGGTTTTCGGCTACGTTTAAGTTAAAGTGTTACCTATAACTTTATCTTTTGTGAAGCAGAGGGTTTGATAAAAAAATTTTAGAGTTTTTGGCCATTCAAATCTGGTGTGCGTTTTCCGAAAGGTATTAATCTGTACTAATCAGATTTATGGGTCCCACTGCTATGAAAATTATATAACTTAAGTGAAATTACCATTTTACCCTAATATGTCAAGTCTGATTGGGACAACACCTAACAGTCCCACCGTTTTTGTGATAAGTTTAGTTCCGTAACTCCTTTCTATGTGGGGTTTTCGGCTACGTTTAAGTTAAAGTGTTACCTATAACTTTATCTTTTGTGCAACAGAGGGTTCAATACAATTTTTTTAGAGTTTTTGGCCATTCAAATCTGGTGTGCGTTTTCCGACTAGTTTTACCGTTTATTTTCTAATTAATTCATCGGGTATCGTCTCACAACCAACCACTCGGCAAATCGAAGCTAAGAGATAGATCTACAATCCTATATTTTTATCTAAGGTTCAAAGTGTATTGTTTAACTTAATTAATCTCGAGAATACCCCTGGTCCAAATTAGTCTTTGTAAAACAAGTCCCAATCAAGTTTTCAAGTGATATCAACTATGTACAGAGCATAATTAGATCTAATCAAGTATATAAAACATATAAATTACATAAAATGTAAATAATATCATATTTGAAATGAAAATGTAAAGTGGTTCCTTACAAAGATTTAGTGGTGAAATGATGAGATCAAGAACAAAAAACAAGAACTATGGACCAAGAATCATACTAGAACCACAAGACCTACAATCCTTGACCAAGAAACAAGTGAAACAAGAGATGAATATGATGATGGTGGGCTGAGAACTCACGGCAATAAGAAGGAGTACATAAGAGATATGTAAAATTTTGGTTATCAAATTAATGAGATCTAAATTTGGTTTTTTTATTTATTTATATAAGGCCATGCATAATGTGTCTAACACTTGTCTCATGCTAGAGACAAGTGTTTCCCATGTTGTTTAGGCATGGACATGTGGTAACACATGTAAGATTTTGTATATTTTGGGTAGTTTTTAGTTTAAAGGGGTATAGTTTGATCCCGGTAATTCCAAACGTATAGTTTTTAAAACGCGAAACTTAAAATCGGGTAACCTAAAAATATTAAACTTACAAAAATATCAAAACTTGACAAGAAAACCTAATTTGATATTTTAGGTGATCCTCAAGCTTATTAGGTGCTTACTTGATGTTTAAAAATTGAAACTGTAGACTGAAAACGTGCAAAACGCGAAATGTACAAAGTTTATGTAAAAATACAAAAGTAAAAATGGAATATTTAATATATGATTGTAAGGAACCAAAATGCATAAAAATAGTTATACTAAGTACTGTCAGGTGCCGGTTTAGGTTAAATGTACGTTTAACGACGTATACGGAATAACTTATCTAGTTATCCGAAAGGGTGAATTTGCTTAAAATAAAATATTAAGTAAACTTAAAATATTAAATAATGACCTCAAAATTATGAATTGTTAAAATATCATTCTAGACGGATACGTCGTGTACCAAGACTTAGAAGAATATGAAGACCATTGCCTGACTTTGAAGCATACACCGTATGGATTTCTCCGATACGCCGTATATGAAACTTTGGTCAACGACAAGATCTGACTTGCTCTGCCCAAGATAAGCCGCATGACATCAATAACATGCGTCGTATCTACTTTGAAGACTTCACCAGATTTCCTAGATAAGAAGATAAGATGCGCCGTATGAAGCTCAGTGATGCGCCGTATCATATGGCGGTTTACGATATCCGAGATTATAATAATCTTGTCCCCCACGCTAGGTTACCGAGATACGACGTATCGAATAAATGGATACGCCGTATCGACTCTATTCCCTCAATGTATAAATACCCCATTCACAGCCGAATTTGAGAGACACAATACCTAGAAGAGGCGACGTCTAACCACACAAAGACACAACCAGGAGGACGAAACCAGAGCAATAAGAAGGTCATGCGAGTGCATAATTACATAGGAAGATTCGATTAATTGTATTAGTACTCTTTAATCGTTTGGTTAGCATGCTCTTTTTTTCATTAGATTCGTACTTAATATACTTTCACTCATTAAGATTATATGATGTTTTATTGGTCTGCAATGCTTATGCGTATGTTTTGATTACATTATTAGTTTATCGTGCCCTGTCTGCTACTTGGCTCGCACAATTACTTCATTAACATCGTTTGCATGATTAATGTAAGCCCTTAAGGGTTAATTAATAAATAAACTAGGTAATCATTAAGGTGGACTTTAGGCGGATTTCTGATTAGTCGTGATAGGACTTTTCCGTTGAGAAGACTTAAAAAACGAAATCTAGATGTTTAGACTTGATCTAGACATTGGCATGAGTTACGCATACACGTAAGCAACCATAGAGAAAGAACATAATTAGTACTCATTATATATAACTAAAAAATTAAGCAAGCATATTTTCCTTACTATCAGCTTGACCTATTATCTGTATCTGTTTTCTATCTCTGTGTGTGTGTCATTTGCCTCGTTGCTTTTATTTACAGTTTTACTTAATCTACTTACCAACTAGGCTGCATTGATCGGGTACACTGCCCGTTAGTGTTTGTTATAGGTTAAGTCGGCTAAATATAAATTTAAAACTTGATAACATAATCTATACCTACAACTAGTGGTTTTTCTCGTTGTATTTATTGCGTGATTTGCGGCTTGTAGATGGTAGGAGATCCTAAGGAGATGACTTAATTGTCACTTGTAGATCTAGGGTTTTCTAAAGGAGACTTATACACTCATAGATTTAGGGCATTTGACACCTCCCTACGATAACAACCTTTTCCCATTATAAGAGTTACCAATTTACTTTTTTCGTATATTAGTTTAATTTATTTTTAATTTGTTTTAATTAATTAGTAGTTAAAACACCCACTCTTTCAAACCCTGAGATTTTATTTTACTTTCTAAAAAACATAAAAATACAAAAATAATCATCCTTCACCTTTAGACATATCTCGACATACACTTCGGCCTTCACATATACTATTCCCTTAGAGAACGATCAATCCCCCGTGTCTTGCCTATGCTATACTGCAACGGTTAGGTACACTGCCTAGGAGGATTGTAAAACTTCTTAGAGGTTTGGAAAACCCCCATCACCTGTCGCAAAAATCAGGAGTCGATTGCAATTGGTAAGGCAGTTGGGGAGTATGCGTGTGTGTGTCGAAGGTTGTAGAAGATGGGAGATGATTATCTCTTTCATAAGAGGATATAAAAAAATATTGGACTGGGCTCCTAAACAGGCTAATTAGTTGGCTGCCAAACGCTAACGTCATATTACGTCTACCACCGACCGTTGACCAATCAGAAGGCACCGAAGACATGAGTTTTAAGTATATACAGTAATGATTTAATGAGTCGGTGCTTTGTTGGTTCTACTAATAATCTTTACTACATTATAATGGATTTAGGACATTTCTTTATACAGAAAGGCTTAAAATTCAGAAAATTTGACTTACTTAGTGTGGAAATCAATAGTCAATAGCTAAAAATTTAAATGTCTTAAATTATGTAAACTTGTAACACCCACAATATTAATACACCTCATTTTAAAAACTTATAACACGGCATTGAAAAAACTTATAACAGCCCATTTCAAAACAGTTGCCCCCCCCACGCACCCCCCCCCCACACAAAAAAACCCACACACAACACGTGCACTTTCATTTCTAATTATATCTCTCTCTCTAAAACACACAATCACATACTAATACTCTACTCTCTCTAGAAACACACAAACCCACAAACTAACTGCCGACACCAGCCCCTCCGGCGTCGCTGACACTGAATCTGCCGCAACCACCATTGGTTTTGTTGTATTATGTTATTTTGGTTGTTTTCACAGATCTGGTGTTTTTGGTGGTGCTTATGATGGTTTTAGCTGTGTATGTCTTTGGTGGTTTTGGTAGTGGCGATTTTGTGTGGTTTTGTGGTAGATCTAGAGGTACCAATTGTTGCCCAATATGTAACAAATGGCTTATATGGGCGTTTTTTAATAGCTTACGGGTTAGTCTCGGCGACTGCTTATTTAGAAATTGCCAGAACGGGCGGAGTTTTAGTCTCTCAAATCCTGAATGGGCAATTTGGGCTGACTTCTCAGAAATTGAATGGGCGACGTGGGCGGATGTTGTGTACAAAACAAAGACCAGTGAAGTTCACCACTACCAATAGCGTCGGCGCTGCCATTACGATTTTCTGACCAGTGACACCACTGTTATATATCATGATGCCACCATAGGAATATAACTAAACAAAATAAATTAAAGATGGAAATTTAACTAATCAACTTTGTTATAGATTTAGTTTTCTTTCACCGGCGATGACGTTTAAAGAAAGAAGAAGATAAGACTTACACTGTGTTCTCTAAAAGAGATGAAAGTAAAGAAAAGTAAAGTAGAGTAAAGAAAAGGGTAGGAAGAGAAAGAAAGTTAGTGATGTATTTTGTGTTCTTGAGTTTGAAGTAAAAGGAAGGAATTTGAGGTTTGAAGTAAAAGGAAGGAATTTGAGGTAAAAGGAAGGAAAGTATCTGACATAGATATAATATTACACTTATGTCCTTCCATGATCATCAATTAAATGATTCATATAAAAACAAATTAGGGCAATTTAGTAAATTTACAAAAAAAGTCCTCATTTACTTTACTTTCACCCCAATTTTGGGAAGAAAGTTGTGCCATTAACACTATGTTCTCCAGTTTTTCAATGGAAGTAAATGGAAGTAAACAAAAAAAAGTCATGTTCTCTAGTTTTTGGTCGGAAGTAAATGGAAGTAAAAGGGAGGGCCACCCTTTGTTTTTTTGTGTCACAACTTTCATCCCATATATGGGATGAAAGTGAAGGAAAGTGAGTGGGTACCATTATTTTCTTTACTTCCATTTCATTTACTTTCATTTCACATTATTTTCTTTACTTCCATTTCATTTACTTCCATTTCCCTCTAAAATCATACTTGAGAACATAGTGTAAAATACCTCACACTTTCCTCCACTTTTCTTCCTTCCTCATTCCTTTTCACCTTTCAAAAAACTAGAGAACACAATTTTTTTTTATTTCTTTCACTTCCTATCACTTTCCCTCCTAATATTAACTTGAGAACAAAGTGTTAAGAAAGAGAAAAGAAGATGTAATCTTATGAGTTATGAATCATATCATAGTTTTGACTCAAAAATCAAAAAATAAAACTGATAGGAATCTTAAGTTAGCTGACACCAAGCGACCAAAATTTTTTATTTTTGTTTGGTAGCTGAAATGTTTTGTAAGCTTTTTTACACTTTACTTTAAAAGGGAATAAAAGTTTATTTTTTATTATTATTACTATTATTTTTTTGAGCAAAGAGGATAATAGTTATTTAGTGATTTTTATATTACTCTACTTTACAACGTTTTGTTTTTATATCGTGGATTTGGTTTATTTTGGTGTTAGGATGTACAAATTTGAAAAACGTTTTATTTATTTGTTTATCGTATGATACTAAACAATTATTCGCGCATAACGGCGATGATGTATATTAGCATTAATTTGTATGTGATTTTTTTTATGTATATACAATTGTGGAGTAAGCGAGAGAAAAAAAAATTAATAGTTTATAAAAAGTTTTACGCTATGTTCTCGAATTTTTTACTAAAAGAAAAAAAGAAAAGAAAGTTAAGTTAATTTCTATAAGTGTGTTTTAAGTTGGTCAAAACTGAAAAGAAAAGAAAAGAAAATAGGTGATTTGCATACTCTAATATGTGCATTAAACAATTGTACATTTATTATATCTGTGTTACTAATTTGTACAATTGAGTGTGCAAATAAGAGATAAGAGTGTATCAATCAATTCTTTTTTTAATATATTATCTCTGTGCTAAAATTATTTATACTTCTTATAAAAGGAAGTCTTAACTTTTTAAGCAAACACCTTTTCTTTTTATAGCATGATTTCAAAATTTATAATATTTAATTTATTGTAATCTCAAAACTTGTAACGACCATATATATTAATGATCAAGTAAGTATTTTTTGTATTTTTATAATAGCTTTCACTTATTAAAACTTGTAACCTCCCATTTTTATTTATTTTCGTAATAAAATTTTATTTTTATAATAACTTTCACTTAACTAAAATATTTTATTTTATCTGCGTTACCTTTTGTAACACCCTCATTTTCGATATACGCAGCGGAATATAAGTTGGGGTATTACTTCAGGTATCGTAGTCATGAAAATAGAAAACGACTCGAAAATAGACGTTTTAAATAAAATTATTATCATTCATTTATTTAAATCAGAGTACATAATATAGGTCTCAAAGGGAAGTTTCAAAATACGTTATAAAAGCTACATTATTTGTTGAATGATAACAAAGTGGACACTCTTTTTATAAGAAGAAAGTCCATTGCCACTCCGTGCCAAGTTGTGCTTTTAGTTACCTAAGATAAAATATGCTAAAAAGTCAACACAAAGGTTGAGTGAATCCATAGTGTTTTAAGTTATAATCAGTTGAACACAAGATAAGTTGAAAGTAAATCAGTAATGTTTCAGTTCAGTATATTGCCCTAAGTCTCATGACACGCAAAACATTAACAGATGGACATCATAGTTATGAACAATTGACGTAAATCACTACATAATTAAATGAAGCAATTATGCCCTCGAGTAGGAGATTGTCAATCTCTTTATTGCTCTCAAATATAAGGTGCATTTGGTTACCTATCCGGCTAACACAAATGGGATGTCAATTCCAATAGATCTATTTACTATATTCTTGCTCACCCGAAAGTGATTAATGGCTCATGATAGAGGTGCTTTTAAGGACAACAGTTAAACTTAGGCAATATCAATCAGGATAGCATACAGAAAAGTACTTGTGTTCGGTTTGAAGCATGTATCTCCCCATAAATTTGGAAAACGTATGAAAAGTGGGACTATGAACTCACCTTAGCAATCTGGATGGAAAACAGATTAAATAGAGTTGATAAATGTCTCTGGCACGGAACCTGGGTTGGTATGTCAAGTTTCAGTATTCGTATTCAGATATACGTGAGTTTTAGTATTCGTTTCGTAACGTTTTGGTTGACAGTTAAATGTTTAAATGAGACAGCATGAAGTCTCTTCAAAAGTTGGATAAGATTTTATCTTATTTCATATTTTTATGTTTCCGTTTGTGTGTTATCGAGATGAATGTATTTCGTTTATTAGTTTCTATTATAAATCGAGTCGAGATATATTTCTAATAATAATTATAAAATATTACGCTTTTTACCTTTATAGTTTCATATATTGATAGTTTATACCCCTGAACTTTCATAAAATGACAATTTTTACCCTGAACTTTCGTAAAATGACAATTTTTACCCCTAAACTTTGGTGAAATGACAGTTTTTACCCCTGTAGTTTCAAAAACGACAATTTATACCCACAACTATAAGTCGTTGGCAAAAACAGTCCTTGTTTTTATTAACTTTGAAATATTTACACTTTTGGCCCAATAAAACTCCATCTTTCAAATTTGGCAAGTTTTACCCTTAAACTTTAGGTCGAATTCAGTTTAAGTCCTAGTTATAAAAACAAGTGGAGTTTTGGCAGTTTTAACCCTCAAGGTATTTATGTTGTTTCATGCGACATCCTTATTTCAATTTAACGCATTTTAAGCTTGTGAAAAAGACACGACTTGCTAAGACTCCTTTCTACAAGTTATGTTAAGTTTGTAAACATCTTATTTACAGCTTTTAGCTCATGATTCGAGCTTTTGAGCTCGAAATAATTAAAAATGGTGCGTTCGGTTCAGTTTGCGACAGGGCAGAAAGGGATGCGAATAAAAGCGAGGCAACACTATGTTTTTACGACGTTCTTGATCCTACTATTAGCTAGCTGGGGGGTCTTTAAGTTGGCAAGTTTTCAAAATTTTTGGGTGCTATTTGAGGGTCGAAACATTTGTCCAAAGGTGGGTGTTTGGGACAAGTGTTCGAAAAAAAAAACTGAAAAAGAAAAAAAGTTTCGTTTTTGATTTTCATGTTCACGCCATACTTTTTAATACTTGTTAACATGATTTTAAACATATCTAATCTATCTCTTAAGGGTTTTATGGCCTCTTGACTAGTAATGTAAGAAAATATGTAAAGAGGGTTTTTGTTTGGTGCTCGACAAAAGAAGAAAAAGAAAGAAACATGGATTTTTGACATTGCCTTCTATTAGGGATTATTTAGTAACATTTTTAGGAGTATTTAAAGTTTATAAAAGAAATGAAAAGAGGTTAGTTCACTTACTTGTGTAGTTATGTGATTATGGGAATATTTTGGCGAATTGATTTGGAAATGGAACACTAAAGGTTCTCCTCCTTCTAAGCCTTCTCAAGACCTTTCTTTAGCTTCTAAATGGACTGTTTGATAAGAATTTAAGTGAGTGTGGGCTGTTTTTGGTTTGGTTCGAAAGGTGTGGGAAAAAATGGAAGGGTTTGTGTCGTTATTTATAGGAGGGATGGGTTAGGGTTTCAAGTGGCTCTAGTCACCTTGTGGTGTATGAGGGGAACATGGTGAGGTAGCTAGTTAATTTGGATGCCAATTGTAAGGAAAGGGAGAGATGATATGGTGTGGCTTAAACCCTAGCCATAGATTTTTCCTACTATTCTTGACTTGGGTAAAATATCTAGGTAGCAAGATGATGTGGAGGGATTTAAACCTAGAGGAAGTCTCTTGGTGCAAGGAATGCTTAGGATTAAGTGAAGTATTGATTTGGTTGATGTCTAGCTAGAATCGAACTAGGAAAATTCTATGTGGATCGAATGGCTTTAAGGGTGGTACATTGGACTATAGAATGTTGTACATTAGGGTTTAGAGAAGTAACTAGGTTGGTTTAGGGTTAGGTTTAAGTATTTATTGGATAGAAAATAATTAGGGTTTGTATGTTTATTATATATGTCAATTTGTGCATAAAAAGGAAAAGGGGTCATATTGTGCTTTAAAGGGTTGTACCATGGGCTTAATAAGTTGTACTAAGGTTTAAGAAATATATAAAATATATTTTTAGGGTTTGCTTAAGTAAATTTAATTATATGTTGTTTTAATTAGGTTTAAAAGTATATAAATGTAGTTTTAGGTTTTTGTGCATTAGACACCTGTACACTAGGTTTAGGGACTTGTACTTATATTTAGTAAGTTTAAGAAATTTATTTTTAAGGTTGGTGCATAAAAGACTTGTATTGTGTGCTTTAAATAGGTACATTGAGGTTTATAATGTGATATATATATATACATACATATATATATATATATATATATATATATATATATATATATATATATATATATATATATATATATATATATATATATATATTATGTTGTTATGCATAAATGACTTGTACCTTGGCTTGAAAGACTTGTACACTTATAATTTGTAGAAATCATATATATTTTAATCATAGTTTTGTGAGTTTAGGGTTTGTATTGGGAGTTAAAGTGAATTTATGGTTTTTGTGCTTTAGGAGCTTGTACATTAGCTTGGATGAGTTGTACTTTAGTGTTTTAGGGTTTAGTTACCCATATTCACTGTTATAATGGTTTAGGGTTTCATAGAAACTCTAATAGATAAGAAATGTTTAGTTTGAACGTTTATTAGTCGTACATTAACGAATTAATGTAGAGTGGCAAATGAAATATCGTAAAGTTTTATTCTTGACATATGTAAATGTTTATGTGAAATAAACATTAAGTAAGTTGATGTTGGTCCGCGTGAGAGCACGTTTATCAAGGATGTGAGTTACGTCACATTAGATAGTAGTTATGATCAGATAAAAGAAAAAAATTATACGTAGAAAAAGGATAAGTATTCTTTATTAGAAAATGAAATAGTTTATTACAGAGTGAAATTTTATGAGTGGTTACAGTATCCCCCCGTTGAAGGAATCTCGTCCCGAGATTCAGTCTGTGATGTTCGAGGTATTGGGAGAAAGGTGGGGGTATTTTGCCCGGATTTGATCTTCTCGTTCATAGGTGAACTCTGGTCCTCTCTTAGAGTTCCATCTAACCTTAACGATTGGAACACGGCTTCGCTTTAATTGTTTGACTGCTCTGTCCATGATCTCCACAGGTTCTTCCACAAAATTGAGTTTGTCATTGAGACGAAGCTCTTTCATGGGAATAACAAGTGTTTCATCTGATAGATACTTCTTCAGATTGGAGACGTGAAAGATAGGATGTATTTTACTGAGCTCTACAGGAAGTTCAAGTTTGTAGGCTACTGGGCCGATTCTCTCCAGAATCTTAAATGGCCCGATGTATCTGGGATTCAGCTCTCCCCGCTTTCCAAATCTAACCATGCCTTTCCATGGTGATACCTTTAACATGACTCTGTCTCCAACTTCAAATTCCATAGGCTTCCGCCTTACATTTGCGTAACTCTTTTGCCTATCTTGTGCGGCTTGTAAACGTTGTCGAATTTGCACTATTTTATCAGTGGTTTCCTGAATTATTTCCGGTCCGGTAAGTTGGAATTCTCCGACTTCCGCCCAGCAAACGGGTGATCGGCACTTTCGTCCATAAAGTGCTTCGAATGGTGCTGCTTTAATACTCGCATGGTAACTATTGTTGTATGAGAATTCTGCCAAAGGCAGATGTCTATCCCATCCTTTACCAAAATCTATTACACATGCCCTGAGCATATCCTCCAATGTTTGTATAGTTCTTTCGCTTTGTCCGTCGGTATGTGGATGATAAGCAGTGCTCATATCTAACTAAGTACCCAATGCTTTCTGAAGCGTTTCCCAAAATTGGGATGTGAAACGAGAATCACGATTCGAGATAATGGAAATTGGTACTCCATGTCGTGAGACTACTTCTTTCAGATATAATCGCGCAAGACTTTCTATCTCATCTGTCTCCTTGATAGGCAGAAAATGCGCTGATTTTGTAAGTCGATCAACGATGACCCAAATAGTGTCATATCCGCTTGATGTCCTAGGTAACTTGGTGATGAAATCCATGGTTATTCTTTCCCACTTCCATTCAGGAATCTCTGGTTGAGTCAATAAGCCGGACGGCCTTTGATGTTCAGCTTTAACTCGTGCACATGTCAAACATTTACTGACATACTCAGCGATGTCAGCTTTCATGTTTGGCCACCAGTAAAGCTTTTTGAGATCCTGATACATCTTTTCAGAACTTGGGTGAATAGAATACTTTGACTTATTTGATTCATGCATAATCACATTTCTCATATCACCAAAGAGCGGTAACCAACTTCTGTTCTTTATGGAACGAGTTCCATCAGGACGAAGTTCAAATGCCTTATCCATACCCCTTAAATTCTCAACTTGAATGTTTTCTTCCTTTACTGCTTCAGCTTGTGCATTGAGAATTTGGGATGGCAGGTCCAAGTTAATGGTCATGACTAAAGCTCTGACTCGAAGAGGCCTAATTTGTTCCTTCCTGCTTAAAGCATCTGCTACGACATTTGCTTTCCCAGGGTGGTAATGAATTTCACAGTCATAATCACTTAACAATTCTAACCATCGGAGTTGCCTCATGTTTAATTCTTTCTGGTCAAGAATATGCTGAAGGCTCTTGTGATCTGTGAACACGACACACTTTGTTCCGTACAGATAATGTCTCCAGATTTTTAGAGCAAATACAACTGCTCCTAGCTCGAGATCATGAGTCGTGTAATTATCCTCATGAGACTTGAGCTGTAGGGAGGCATAAGCAATAACTTTGTTCCTTTGCATCAATACCGCGCCTAACCCTTGGTGTGATGCGTCACAATAAACAACGAAATCGTCGTTTCCTTCAGGTAAGGCTAGAATTGGAGCTTCGCAAAGCTTTTGCTTTAACAGCTGGAAAGCTTTCTCTTGATCTTCTCCCCAAACGTATTTCTTGTTCTTTTGAGTCAATTCTGTTAAATACTTGGCAATCTTTGAGAATCCCTCGATGAATCTCCGATAATAGCCAGCAAGTCCTAAAAATTGACGCACCTCAGTGGGGGTTGTAGGTGTCGGCCAATTCTTGACTGCTTCTATTTTGGAAGGATCCACGTGAATACCGTGGCGGTCAATCACATGCCCAATAAACTGCACTGTGTGAATCCAGAAATCACACTTGGAAAATTTAGCGTACAGTTGTTCTTTCTTGAGTAATTCTAAAATAATCCCTAAATGCTCCGCATGTTCTTCTTCACTTCGAGAGTAGATGAGAATATCATCAATGAACACAATCACGAATTTGTCCAGATAGGGTTTTCACACGTGGTTCATGAGATCCATAAACACGGCTGGTACATTAGTTAACCCAAATGGCATCACTTGAAATTCATAGTGACCGTATCTTGTTCTGAAGGCTGTTTTAGGGATATCTTCTTCCCTGACACGCAGCTGGTGATATCCTGATCTTAAATCAATCTTCGAGTAAACACTCGATCCTTGTAGTTGGTCAAACAAGTCATCAATTCTTGGTAATGGATATCGATTCTTCACCGTAAGTTTATTCAACTCTCGGTAATCGATACACATCCTAAAAGATCCATCCTTCTTTTTGACAAATAGTACATGAGCTCCCCAAGGCGAAGAGCTTGGTCGGATAAAACCTCTATCCAATAACTCTTGCAGTTAGTGGGATAGTTCTTGCATCTCGGATGGTGCCAAACGGTAAGGTGCTCGTGCTACTGGTGCTGCTCCCGGCACCAAGTCGATCTGAAACTCTACCTGACGAACAGGTGGTAGTCCAGGCAACTCTTCAGGAAAGACTTCCGGAAAGTCTCTTACTACAGGCACATCTTCTAGCCGTTTCTCATCCGTTTTCTTCTCAGTTACATGAGCTAAGAAAGCGTGACATCCTCTGTTGATATACTTCATGGTTTTCAGACAAGATATAATACTTAATCTAGTCTTACTTTGATTACCCCGAATAATCAAAGTTTCACCATCAAAAGGGATGTGAACCACTTTCTCGTCACATAAGATCCTTGCATGGTATTTGGATAACCAATCCATACCAATGATTACGTCGAAGCTACCGAGTTCGATGGGCATGAGGTCAATGTCGAAAGGTTGGTTAAGCAAAGTTAAGGTACAACCTCGGATTATAGAATTAGTGGCTACTAATTTTCCATTAGCTAGCTCAATTTCGTAGGCGTTGTCTAAGGTAGTGGGGGTAAGTTTGAGTAAAGAAGCAAAAGTAAGAGATATAAAGCTTTTATCGGCTCTTGTATTAAATAATACTTTAGCTAGATGTTGGTTGAGAGGGAACGTACCCGTGACCACATCCGGGTTTTGATGTGCGTTTCCATCTCCTAGCACATAAGCTCGTCCGCGGGCACCGTTGTTCTGGTTGGCATTCGGCTTCGGGTACTGGTTCTTGTAATGCCCCTTCTCACCACATCCGTGGCAAGTTACGGTTACTGGCTTTAGATTGGCTCCTGTTGCTTTACAGTCTTTGGTCTGATGTCCAACTTTCTGACACTTTGCGCATTTAACAGTGCATGGACCATAGTGGTGCAACGAGCATCGATTGCAAACTGATTTTCTTCCGACATAGCCACTTACTTCAGCAGGTGTGGCAGCATAGGCTCTGGAAGTTTCCTGCCTGCGGTTTTGTTGGTGGTGGTGGTTACGGTTTTGTTGATAGTTGTTCTGATTGTTGCGGTAGTTGTTGTTATGGTGGTGGTAGTTGTTGTTGTTGGGATGGTTGTTGTGGTGATGGGTGATTCTCCGATCATCAAGCTTTCGCTTGTTATCATTATTTCCTTGGGTGGAACTACGCTTAATTTCTCGATCCATTAACTGTTGGGCTATGGTAATCGCCTCTTCCAATGATTGCGGCTTGGATGCAGTAACATTTCCCTCGATACTTCGAGGTAATCCTTCTGTGTATTTCTCCAACGTCTTCTCAAGATCAGGCACAACAGTTGGGCACAGGATAGCAAGTTCCTGAAACCTCCTATTGTAGGCCTTGAGATCAGTTCCTTTCACAACTAGCTGGTGAAATTCATCCTCCAGCTTTTTAATCTCAGTACGGGGGCAATATTTCTTTAGCATTTTCTTCTTGAATTCATCCCAAGTGAGTTGGTGAGCTGCTTCAACACCCATAGTTTGGGCGGTAGAAGTCCACCAAGACAGGGCATCTTCCAAGAAAGTTCCTGCAGCAAAAGTAACTTTACAGTCTTCGGTACACCCACTTCTCACGAAGACTATTTCCGTACGCTCAAACCAATGAGCCAATTCAATTGCTCCTTCTGTTCCTTTAAAGAAAGTTGGTTTCCAGTTTATGAAGTCCTTATAAGTGCACTTGCGAGCTGTGGCTGTCTCGCTTTCTCCATTGGGTCTGCTAGTGCTTCCAGAATGGGCCATTGCTGCTGCTTGGGTCTCGAGTGCTGCAACAACACTGTCTGCAACTAGTTTCTGGATAGCAGCTGGGGACATGGCTTGTTCCGGGTTTGCAATTGATTTTCTTGGAGGCATATTTCTATTAATACCATAAGAAAACATTTGTTTATAATTCACATAATGACCATGTTAAATAACAAGGTAAAACCATAGTACTACAGCAGTTTAAACCCACAATAATCGTAAGATCACAACATGTCTAAATACTGTCATACATGTAAAATGATCAACACTGGCTCACATCATTCAATATCATAACACAGCGAAATACACAAAATCACAACCACATATAGCCATAAATAACTTGTTGATTTGTTATATATATAACAAAATTGATACAAGTATCATATTTATGCCACACACCCCGTGGCTGGGATATAGTACAAAAGCTGATAGATAAAGACCTAATCTAATGACCGCCAGGTGCTCCTCCGATACGATTATCAAGATCTACAATCATGCTGAGAAGGATCTGTGTATCCTCCTGATACTGAGCCTGGATATCCATCACTATCTCCTCTAGTGTGGCAATCCTAGAGTAAGCAACTACTAGCTCATCACTCTGCATCATCATAGCCTGTGATATTAACTCGTCGTTGTCATATATCAGTGGTATCTCATGACACAGCTGTCCATGTTATTCCTCTAATTCATGTAACTGCTCACGAGTTTCCTGCAACTCATTGTTCAAGGCACCTAATTCTTGCTGCACAGTCGTTTGGCTATTTATCAAGTTCTTGGATGTATACTCCATTGTCTCTATACGCTCGAGAGGTAGCTCATCGAGATGACCCAATGCAGTCTCAATTTGTTCCTCATGGCGATCCATACGTGCCATGAGGGTAGAGATGGTAGGCTGCCGGTCTGCTACTGCCTGAGAACTTTTGCCTGTCTCGAACACACGTGGTGGAGGAGTGATATCTGGTGAGGGTGATCTAGGTAATGAGTGGTATCGGGAAATAGCGGCTTTAGCCTCCTCACTGAGCCTAAATGGCCGAGAAGGGGGAGTAAAATCCGTAGATACTGGTGTAGAGAAGCGTGTCCTCTTTCGAGTTGGACTTGCTTCCTCAGGGATAGCATCTCAGGAAGGAAGTGATGGTGTAGGTGGTGGTGAAGATGTCGGAACTGGGGGTGGTACATACGTGGGTAGCATGTACGATTGTGGAGGTGACGGTGGTGATACTGGTGGTGAGGGCACGGGAATAGTCCTTTTTCATGCGGACTCACGGGTTCTCCTAGGGTGAACTGGTGGTGTATCCGGTGGGAATAATAATGGCGGTGTTAAAGGTGCAGGTGGTTGTACTTCAGCAACACATGGTTGGATACGAAGGACCCGTTTTCGCGGCGTATTCTTCCTGATTGGACCGTTAGGATGACGACGGAATGCTTGCATGAACGGATCTGGTTCATAAGGTTGCAAGACTCGAACTCTCCTATATCTAACTGGAGAAGGTGGTGCTGGTAGCGACTCAGAAGATGAAGAAGAATCCGACTCGGATGGCTTTGCCTCTGCAATCGTACTATATCCTCTCCTAGCAAGCATATATGGATCGTCAGGTAATGAAGCGATATCAGGTACCGTCGTAACGTCATCTGACTCCGTAGTACGCCTCGGTGCTGGGTCGATATCAGGTACAACTGCAAACTCCTCGGATGACTCCTCAGAGGGATCAGACTCCGTATCTGATGTAGCATGGCTAGGTACTAGGGAATGAACTGGCGTGGAGGGAATAATCTCCTCGGGCTCAGAATCCGAATCCGATAAGATAATAATAAAAGGGGTAGAGGAACACATAACTCTGTAACAACCCGGTAATTATAAATATTTCACTATGTAACTAAATAATCAGCATAAACATGCACAAGTAATGTTTTAGTGGCGTTGTGGCACGGAGGACTTTAGTTAAGTTTGTGAAAATTGGTTATAGTTTGGGTTTACACTATGTTCTCTATAACCTTGGCTCTGATACCACTCTGTAACACCCCCATTTTTGATATACGCAGCGGAATATAAGTTGGGGTATTACTTCAGGTATCGTAGTCATGAAAACAGAAAACGACTCGAAAAGAGACGTTTTAAATAAAATTTTTATCATTCATTTATTTAAATCAGAGAATATAATATAGGTCCCAAAGGGAAGTTCCGAAATACGTTATAAAAGATACATTATTTGTTGAATGATAACAAAGTGGACACTCTTTTTATAAGAAGAAAGTCCATTGCCACTCCGTGCCAAGTTGTGCTTTTAGTTACCTGAGATAAAACACGCTAAAAAGTCAACACAAAGGTTGAGTCATGTAGCAACCGCGAATTTTCCAGGTCTTTACTCATCATTTAAAACTCAATATAATTTATTTTAGAAGTTACACATTTCTTTTGTGTATAACTCGTAACTAAACTATACGAATTGAGAGAACGATACCACACGCGTACCGACACCAGATTAGTAATGGTTCAAAATTTTAATTCATATTCGGAGTCAATAAAATTTACTCTGTGTCAGTTAATAGAAACGTCTCCTAAATTATATTTTACGTACTCACGACAAACCCAGAAATCTCGAGAGACACCGGGATACAACAGGACACGGAGTACACGTATTACACCTTAAAGAAAATCTTATCTTAAATATTATACAAAATTCGCCCACTATCATTAAACAAAAAAAAAGAATAAAATAAAATAAGAAAAGAAGGAAGAGAGAGAGGCAATCTCATCTCTTTCCCCTTTCTCCTTCATCACTATTCTAGTTAACCATCACTATCTCATTAAAATTCATATCAGATCCGAATCACCCTATGGATCGAGCATACAAAACGAGGCAACAAGATTTTAACCTCTTCCTACTTGTTTCTTATGCCCTTGTCGTTTCCCCAAAGTCAACGAGGCCAAGAAATGTCGACATATTTTTCTTGTTTTGGCCATGGAGCGCCTGATGGGAAAGAAAGGAAGGATAAGATGACCTTGTTTTGTCTCTTTAAGAAACCCTCCATTCCCAGCCACCCTCTTCACCAACAAATCGACTAACAAACACATCAAAAGGTGAAGTAGTGGTGAAGGAGAGGAAGTGGGTTGCTTGGATTGGGTTTAATCTTTCTTGGGTTCTCTCCTCATCATCCTCAGTCGAATCAATTTAATTGTAAGAATCCTCAAAAATCTTGATCTTCCTATTTCAAGTGTAATCTTGTTTTTAATATGTTGTTGTTAATATCATTTGAATGAAATTTTAAACATATGATTTATTGTTGTTTTTGTAAAATTGTGACATGTTCTGTCGAAAGAAATTGTTGTGGTACCATTCGAAATCTAGTTGTGTTATTGTTTTGGGTGTGACTCAAATCTGATCTGGAAAAAGAAAACTAAAAATGAAACTAAACTGGCTCAACTATGGAAGTGCGTTTGATTTTGTTCATGTTCTTGGCCGAGTAGCGAAAATGACTAAAAGAATGGTAAATGTAACACTAAGATTTACTCTAGTTCATGATTGAATGCGATGGTATTAGGACTCGAGTGTAGTCACCTGTTGGCATTGGTAGATTAGTAATTCGTTAGACCTTGTTTTGATGAGTCAATTTCGTGATTTTAATGATGAAACGCGGTGTTAAACTGTTTTGTGTGATAAGACTGTGAGCAAATCGAAACCGGTTTAATTAGGCTCATATGAGGAAGTGTTGTTCCGGGTTACTTTTGGTTTGCCCTGCTCTTTTGAACCGTTACAAGTCTTAGCTAATTTGTTCCTCTCGTTGGTTGTTTATTTCGGTATACAATGGGTCAAGGCAGTCGAATCATTAAGGTGCTGTTGTCTCGGTGTATGTCACCCCGATGGGTTCTTGTTTCACTCAAAGTATAAAACACACGGTGTGTTTTAGTTGCGATTTGTACGTAGGTCGAAAACAAGAATTCGAGTCACGCGTTTATTGTTTTCATTCGGTCCATGTTAAGTGAAGAACTCATGTGTTGCGTGTTACTTCACATGGCGAGTCGGGCAAATTTTTAAGCTACTGATCTTAGTTTTTCCAAAAGGAGTGCTGGGATATTTTTTGTTATAACTAAAATTAGTTTTTACACTTTGGGCCAAGCCCATGGCCAATTGCTCTTTTCTAAGTTCCTTTTTTTTTATGAACTGGAAATATATTACTTTCATACTTATTGATACTGAACTTTAGATCTGTAAGCTTGGCCAAATTCTTAGCCAAGCGTTATATTATTTTTTCCTTGCTTTGGTTATACGTTAACAGACCATGCTCCTCAAGTCTTTGGATTTTTGTTTGTTTGTCTCGTTGGGTTGATTGTTTGGCTCTTGGTTGGGCCGCAACCCACCAAGTTACCCACCACTTGTGAGTGTTCTCTCCTTCTCATAACAGCCCAAAAACAAGAGTGTAAATACATAAAATCTGTTAATCTTGTTAGCCCACTCGAGTGACCAATAATAGGGCCACAGCCCACTCCCGACAAAATGTCGTGTTATACACTCGTTTCATATATAAAGCTGTCACCACAAATCGTCAAACTAATAAAACGTGACGATCTCATATTTTAAACTCCACGATCTATTTTAAATAACTAACCTAATAAAATTCTCGTTACATATACTTGTATATTTAGACAACGCCACGTATATACATATAAACTCGACATGAAACTCTATATGAATAATTAAATTGTTTTCGCTAATCAAACGATTAGTAAATCGTTATATATATTTTACAACTATAAATTGGCCGTGTGAAAACTTAAACCCGTTCATTAACTCGAGTACATATTTAAATTTGGTACGTTTTATCAACACTCTTAATAAATTTAAAAACTATGAAATAGATTTTCTTTTTGTAAACCTTATAACTTATTAACACAAAAATTTATTATTTTCAAAAACATGCCTTTTATAATAAAAGACTTATATATATATATATATATATATATATATATATATATATATATATATATATATATATATATATATATATAGACACACACACACACACACATAAACTTTATTTTATTTTCTCATACTTACACACACTTTGTAATATACATATCCACACAATTATAACATTCTCCATCATACCACCAACGTCATACAATTATTAATCGTTCCGTTCGTAATCTTTCAGTTATTGCCAAACTAAAGATTTTCATCCTTGTATCTCGTAAGTACTTCTAAGAGCCAATACCTACAGATACTTAGAAAACTGTTTTAAATTTAAATGTTGCCACACCAGCAACAACAACGTAAACACTTTAAAACTTTTGAATTAAATGCGTGAAGTCTAAAAATTTGTCTGTGAACTAAACATGCCTTACTTATCTAGGTCGCGTGTCGGTGCCGTGGAATATTGTTACTTGAATTATTCATATCAAACGACTATTTCTGAGGTGAGTTCTCGTAGCCCCTTTTTCATTATGTTTTCCTTGGGGGAAGATGGTACTCAAATGACATTTTAACAGTTTTTCATGTTGTGATTATACTGTTTTCATGATTTTGGACATTGTGTGTGTTGATACGATTATGTGCTACAAATTGTTTTGACTGTGTGTACATTGATGCGCAACTGTTAACTCTCTTGAGAGCCGAAACAATTGATATATCTATCGGGGTAGCTCCCCTCTGTGTGTACTGTTCATGTGTGCAACAATCGTGGCAGGTTCAGTTGGCGCGACACTATTTTTGTTTGACTTGTGCTTATAATTGGTTATCATGCTCACTTTTGTCCTACACTATGCTATCATAGCTCAGCGGTTTCACTTTTAAACCTACGAGCTCACCAACATTATGTTGATGTTTTCTAGTACCATTTTTAGGTGTTATTGAAGCTGCTTAGAAGGTAGAGTATTGACTGGCTTAGCAAGACTTAAGACAAGACCCTCCCAGGTTATATCACGTGGAGTTACATTTGATATTCCTTAGTGACGTTGTTTAACTTTGAGACTTATGCTTATTTTGGATCTTCGTACTTATCCCGGTTGTGGGAGTTTGCGACTATTATCTACCGTATGTTATGCATTTAGTGTTTCTTTGTTGTGACACCTTGTGTTCTTGTCTATGAGGTCATACCCCGTAAATGCCATTCCGCTGCGCCATTTTTGGGGTGTGACAGATTGGCATCAGAGCCTTGGTTATAGAGAATTAGGTGGTTTAACCTAGACTATAACCTTAGAATCCTCATATAGTTTGCATTATAGGAACTACATGTGCGATTATGTGTATAGTGTGACACAAAGTGATGATGGTAAGTAAATGCAGCATGATGTTATCCTAAAAACGCCTGGCCAACGTTTTTACGATAACATGATGCGACATGGACTTATCAAATTCACGGACTGTCAGATAAGAAGTTGAGTATAGTAGTACGACACGTATACCGACCTATCCTACCTACCTCCTATCTAACGTCTACCAATGTCTTACTTTGTAGAATCATGCCTCCAAGAAGGTCGACTCGAGTTAACCGAGGCATTCCACCATCGAGGGGTGGAAGGACTGGTGGGCGAGGAGGTAGAGCAGGTGGTCGCGGCATCGAGAACAACGACAACGAAAATGTGAATCCTGACCTTTCCGCCATGATCGCCGAGCAACTACAAGCATTGCTACCCACTATCGTCACCCAAGTTGGCGACCACATCAGTAATCTAGGAAACAACAGAAGCGGGAATGACCACGCAGACAATGGCATTCGTAGCGACCACAACAATAATGGCAATAACAACAATAGTGGCAAGGGATGTTCGTACAAGGAGTTTACAGCATGCAAACCAGCGGACTTTGATGGCAGTGGAGGAGCATTGGTGTACACAAGATGGATTGAGAAGATGGAGGCAGTAATGGACATAAGCGAGTGTGCCGCTCACCAGAGGGTGAAGCACGCTGCAAGCTCATTCACGGGAAAGGCTTTGACCTAGTGGAACACGTAAATCCAGGCTAGAGGAAGAGAAGCTGCTATGGGAATGAGTTGGGATAACCTTAAGGCATTACTAAAGGAGGAGTATTGCCCAAACAACTAGATGTAGAAGTTAGAGCATGAGTTCTACAACCATGCTATGGTAGGTGCTGGTCATGCAACTTATACAAATCGGTTCCATAAGCTTGCAAGACTAGTACCTCACATGGTCACTCTTAAATCCAAGAGAATTGAGAGGTACACCTATGGTTTGGTCCCTAAGATTCGCGGGATGGTGAAAGCAACTGAGCCCTCTACCCTTCAGAGCGCGATACTGAAATCTGCAACCTTAACGGATGAAATGGTTAGGAATGGGACATTGTCCAAAAGTGGTGATAAGAGGAAGACCGTGAATGAGTCAAGTAAACAAGGAGGTGCAAATGATGAAAATAAGAAGGCGAAATGGGGAAAAGGATTTGTAGCAACGAGCTCGGGCCGTAAGGGATATGAAGGTCCTCAACCTAAGTTTACCAAATGTAACTACCATCATCCGGAGACTAAACCCTGCCTGGTGTGTTTCAACTGCAATCAGACTGGTCACATTTCAAGGGATTGTCGAGCAGTAGCCATGCAGGCGACTCCGATTAATGTCATTTACCCAAGGACATGTTATGAGTGCGGGGATCATTTCCGAAACACGTGTCCTAAGTTGAATAGGGCACAGGGGCAAGTGCAGAATAACCAGAATCAGGCTTTAGTGACTAATGGAAATACTGGAAACAATGGCAACCCAGCCCGTGGGCGGGTATTCGTGATGAACGCTGAAGAAGGACGCCAGAACCCGAACCTCGTGACGGGTATGTTCTCCTTAAACGGATATTAGACCATCATACTGTTTGATTCCGACGTCGATTATAGATTTGTTTCCACTTAGTTCATGCCTCTGTTAAACGTGAAGCTTAGTGTCCTAGCTCTTAGTTATGAGATTGATATAGTGTATGACTAAGAAGGTAGAAACCGATAATATGGTTCGAAACTCCACCACCTGGTAGCAAGACCTTTGGGTGCTGAAATGCCACCCGTTCATTTTTGAGCAACCCCAAACTTTAAATTTTTCTTTCCGTTCATTTTTTAGCAACCCCAAACTTTAAATTTTTCTTTTTTTTTCAAAAAAAAAAAAAAAAAAAAGTAAGCTTTTTAACAACTTTTAACTTAATTTCATGTCAGTTCTTGTTTGATGAGATGTGAGATTAAGTTTAAAGTTGCTACTTAGCTTAAAATTTTTTAAATGACTTTGCTCAAGAATGGACGAGGCATTTCATGAAGCCTAATCACTCGATAGTTACTACAGCCCCGTCTATTTCATTGCGCCTAGTAGAACGAGCAGAAACTCAAAGACACCTCGCGTGCTTAAGACTACCCTGGAGTACTTCGTAAAGACCTGACAGGATTTACCCCTCTTTGAAGAATTGATATGCTCATAAACTTAACTCCTGGAGCAACACAGATTTCATGATACGCGATACTTCTCGAAGAAAGATTCTGAACCCGAATATCATTAGTTGAGAGTACACAAGACTGACAACCCTAAAACCGCATTAAGAACGATATACAAGCATTTCGAGTTTTCAGGATAAGACCTTTGGTTTGATCAATGCCTCCGTAGCATTCAAAGATAAGAAATCCAATTAGAGCGACATACATGAGGAACACCTTACCTATTATGTCGAATCGTAGCAGACGATTCACATCGCAATTTTGGTAGACACTATAGGACGCATTAGGAACACAGTTGGAGTAGATTACGACCTACCATTCCTAGACCGATGGTCAGGGTGAGCATACTATCCGACATTGGGAGATATACTTAGGGCGTGCACTATTGATTTTGGAAGAAACAGGAATGCACATCCCCCTCAGTTGAACCTTCTCCTTGGTTATCTACTAGCTTGTTTATTTGAAAGCGATCCCAAAATTTAGTCAATCCTTCAAAAATGTTGAGTTTCCTTTCTTAAAACTTGATACCTAACTTAATTTCATAACAGTTCTTGTTTGATGAGTTGTGAAGTTAAGTTAGATTCAAGTTGTTATGTAGTTTAAAATTTGGTTTAATCTCATGACAGTTCTTGTTTGATGAGTTGTGAGATTAAGCTGAAATCAAGTTGTTACTGGGCTTAAACTGTGGTTTAGTTTAATCTCATGACAGTTCTTGTTTGATGAGTTGTGGGGTTAAGCTAGATTTCAGTTGAGGCTCAACTTAAACTACCGAAAGGATAACTAAGGTTTTTGACGGCTTTACTCAAAGACGGGAAAGCTTGCCTTACTGTGTGATTATTGTGTGGTTACATTTGTGTGGTTTCTAGAGGTTAGGAAGTATTGATAGTACCAATTGGGAAGTAACACCCGGTACTATTTGGATTGACACCCACACCCTTACCTTCCTGTGTGCAACCAAATCGAAGGGTGAATACTGTCTGATCAAGCTCAGACCCTTAGTCAACTAAATTTTGAGGACAAAATTCTGTTAACGGGGGTTGATGTGCGTGCGTATTGCGCTAATTCTTTTATATCCACGGATGTCGTTGTGGTTTTAGCAGTATTCAAGTTTTAAATTTATATTTAGCCGACTTATCAATAACACACACTTTAACGAGCAGTGTACCCGGTCAGTATGAATATAATGGTAAGTAGAGTGTCGATCACTAAGAGTGGAACGTATTATCTAGTTATTCTAATCAGTATTTTAATATCTTAAGTTAGCTATACAACCTAATCTAACGCAAGGGGGTTCAGCCTGAGAGACTGGCACGGTTTGGTTATGATTAAATAATAAACTAAACTAATAGGCACGAATCAGCGATTAGCACACACGTACACAGATAGATACTTGAGACAATAAGAAGACCTGTCCTGATAATTAAGTAGCTTGTCACTTGTTTTATTGCTAGTTTTATATGAAGTGTATGTAATTAACCCTTTCTCGTTGGCTCTAATCTTATCGGCGAGTAAACCCTTAATGATTACTTATGTCTATCCTATTTATTTAGCGTCTCTTAAATAGGCGAGGAAGGGGCATGGCGACCCAAGCAATGCTCAGCTAGACACAGAGGTTATCAATGCACTAATAAAAGTCACCAAAGACATCAACATATAAACTTTAATTAATGGGAAAGCAATTTTAAGGGGTGCCCATGATTTTCCGTAGTCACATGGAATCGGCCCATCAATCCTGATGAATTAAAGTGTACTAATACAATTAAACAAAACTACTTAATGAATTGAATACATGCAAGACCTTCTTACAGATCTTGTATCTTCGTTCAAGGTGTGTCTTGTGCTGCTAACACGTCTGAATTCGGCCTTAGGGTTTTGTGGTCTTCGGTATTCTTGTAAAACTAGGCTCTCGAAATTCGTCTGGCCTTGGGGTATTTATAGTTTCTGTCTGAGGGTTAGATGCGGCGCATAGGATAAGTAGATGCGGCGCATTGACTTAACTTCGCGTGGGGTCCAAGATTAATATATTCAGGAATATTCGTACACCGCCTTAAGATGCGGCGTAACTCCATTCTTCTATGCGGCGCATGTCCTTTGCCGTCTTGGATCGTTACTTGTGAAATCTTGATAGTGACGCGCCGTATGTACGAAGTAGGATGCGGCGTATCTGGAGCAGAATGATCTTGATCTTGTACATTTCAATAGACTCTTAACTTCTTGCTTGTTTTGCTCCATAATTAGTCCAAAATCACCAAGTTTCACACAATACTTGTTTTGACCTGAGAATTACAAAAGTAAACATTAACGTATCAATTCTCACATATAATATAATAAAACAAGTCAAATAAATAGGATAAATGATGGTGATAAAATGTACTTATTTGAGTTCATCAAATATCCCCCCACTTGAACTTTACTTGTCCCCAAGTAAACCTTAGAATTAATCTTATGAAAATGTATCCTAAAAGATATTAGGATTTGTTTTTATATTTAAGCATGTATTCGTTTTGTCATAATCACACAACCAAACACTTAACGAATTAGAAATAAAATAAAATATTTTGATAAAAGCAAATCTAATCGTTTAACTGTCCAGTCGTGACGAATATTCTATCATAAGCTTAGCAAGTATATGCATCTCCCCCACTAAAGCCAAGGAATAACAAGTCTAAAGCGGTAAAAAGGGTTTGTTGGTTAATGGTTAATCATTCTTCTTAATCTCTATCGATCTCAAATTCCAGAAAAGGCGACAAAATCACAAATACATGATCGAATCCACGAACACGATATTTGCAATTGCTCAAATCCTTAACTCGAATAGGCTAAAGATAGGACCAAGTAATCTTTACCAATAATATTATATCAAAAAGGGCGACAAAATCATAAATACATAGCCGAATCCACGACTATGATACTTAAGATTGCTCAAATCCCTAATCTCAATAAATCAAAGGTTTGGATAAAGAATAATATAGGGTATGGCTAATATTTGGGATACAAATTGGTGTAAAATGAAAAATAAACAAAGCAGATAAATTAAAATCCTAAGCGTGGTAAATTACTTTCCCAACCATCCCATGAATAAGACTCATATCATTGAATAACTCACGCTTTAACACTTGAAACACACGCTTTAGGTAGACACGAATTATACTCAACAAGATCTCAATCAAAGAATAACCTTAGTTGGCGTTCCCATAACGGCCAACTCCCATTCAATCCATAAATATAATATATAACAAATAGAGGTGAAATCGACCACTTAATACAAAACTTTACATAAGTTGGTTAAAACAAACTTTCAACTTTTCCTTTTTCTTTTTCTTTTCTATTTTTTTTCAATTTTTTTTTTTCACATCACAAACATAAACATAGATGTGTAAAATTTCACCACATCACTATAATGATAACTCTGGATAATTTTTCCATACTCTTCATACTTTCATAAATAACTGTAATAGCGAAAGTAGTAAACACACGAAAAATAAACTCAAAGATATACAATATTTACTTTCATACCAATTGCATTGTGCAATTTCCCGACTCAACCAAAGATAATGAATTACGCACGCGAACACAGGTAATGTAAGGAAACACAATTTGCCTAAAGCAATTAACCAACCACGGATTTTAATCTACAGGGTAGGCTAAGGTGTAAAGGTGTAACGAAACATTATAACAAAGGTGTAAGAAACGAAAGGAATGGCTCTGAGTGTTTTTCTAGGGGTATCTTACTCTAAAAGTGAGAGTAACAAAAGGGTTTATACGGGGGTTAACTAACCAGTGTAGTTAGTTAATATCACATAACATATAAAGGCTATTTGGGTGTAATCCTAGAAATTTACCAATTTAGACAAGTCATTCCAATTATAAAGATAATACTTATTATGGTGGTCTCGAATAGTATACAAGCCAAGTTCTAAAGTTTACAAGTCACCGGCACACTCATAGATTTGTGAATTTTGAAAAGTTCACAATTTTTAGAAATAATGTTATGTGTGCAGCTATGTAATTTAGACTTTAAACAAAAACATGCTAAAAAATTTAAATTTTGATATATTAAGCGCATTTTAAGCATATTTTGAAAAAGTTTAGGACAAGTAAGTGTTCTAATTCTCCAATCCCCCCACTTAAGTTAAACAACGTCCTCGTTGTTTGTATTAAAGATTAAAATCTGGAAAATAAAAGAATTAGAACAGAAAAACTCCCCTGAGATTTGCTCGGTATGATCCTCCATTTTTTGTATAAGAGCAAAAATCATCATTCTTGTGGATGAGAAAGGTTTTAGCTTCATAGATGATGTATCCACAAGAATGCAGGAATCTATAATACCATCAAGACTTAAACACACCTGAGTTAAGAAGGTTCAAACTTGCATAATACATTAGTAGTTAGTAAAAATAAAACTATAAAAATTAAACTGAAAATCATCAGGTCAGTCGATACGCCGTATCTTATGGAAGAAGATACGCCGTATCGAGCCTGGAATAAATACGAATCAGAATAGAAGATGCGTCGCATCCTTAACCAGGGATGCGCCGCATTAAAATACTGACAGAAAGTTTTAAAGTTAAAAATAAAAATGCAGAAAATTAAAATTAAATAAGATATGACCAGTGCAGGAGATGCGTCGCATCTTAGGATGGAGATGCGCCGTATCTTCTGCGGGCCTGACTGACTCGACACAGAACAGAAAAGTAAAAATTTTCCGGGTTGTCTCCCGGTCAGCACTTGTCTTTATTTCAGAGTCTTCAAGTTAGACTCACGTTCAGCTCCTTATTTAGATCTATTGATCCCCACATGTCCGTGCACGATGTAGTTGCGAATTACTTCGTCACGAACATACTCTTGCCCCAATTCAAGTACACCTTTGTAGAATCCTTTCATCTTTTGGTACGGATATTCGATCCCTTTCTCAGCGTCATTTTCATCTACAAAAAGAAATGGTGTAAATTTGTAACAAAATTTGTTAGGGGCATGTTTAAACCTTGGGTGAGCACGAGGCATCATGTAAGTGATAACGTTGCTTCCACTTTTAAAGGTGATCTTTCCTTCAAATCTTTTAGCGTTAATTTCAACATCCTTACAAAATGGTTTCCCAACGATCACGTCACCCATCTCAACATCACGATAAGCATCCATGTTCTCCACCACGGTGAAATCTGTAACAATAGTTAAATTCCCAACAAAAATAGGCACATTCATGAATATTCCAACAACGTTTTTCCCTCTATACTCAATTTTGTTTTTCATTATAGAATTATAGAAATCTTTTGACATTACATTAATTGGTAAAATAGGGAAAAAGTTGGCACTAATCTGTTTAAATCCTATCATGCAAGGAAATTGTAAATTATAAGCACAATCTACATGGATCTTTCTACCATAATCACAAAAACTAGGATATCCTTCAAATTCGTCATAATTCTTAGTGTTGATCATATTGATTCTAGGTATATCCATAATTTCTCCTTCTTCAATTTCGGGTTCTAAATCCTCCATAAATTGATCATTGATTCCTAATGGTAAATTAAGATCATTTAATTCAATGTAGTCTCCACTATAGGTCTCAAGTGATTCATCATTTACCAAGGTTTCTCCCATAAATCTAGCTTCTAGATCGAGGTCCATACGTTCTCTTAATCCTAGCACATAGACGCCTCTAATTATGCTTTTAGCAGGATTTTGGCACTTATAGACTAGTTTATTTTTCCCTACCTTTAATGAGATTTTCCTTTTAAACACATCAATCTTAGCATGGGTGGTAGACAAGAAAGGCCTTCCAAGGATTAAAGGAATCTTAACATCCTCGGGCATATCTAATATAACAAAGTCTACAGGGAAAACAAACTTCTCAATCTTAACTAGCACATTTTTAGCAATCCCTTCAGGTTGTTTTACCGTTTTATCAGCCAATTCAATAAGCAACTTAGTTGGTGCTAATTTTCCTAGTCCTAGGGTAGTGAATGTCTTAAGGGGCATAACACTAACACTAGCTCCTAAGTCAGCTAACACATTATTGAAAGATATATCATTAATTGAACAAGGTAAAGTAAAACTTCCTGGGTCTTTTTCTTTATGAGGCAAGGCATGTAAGTCGGTTGCAGAGCTCTCTTCTTTCATTGTAGCCTTGATCTCCTCTTCAATCTTTTTCTTTTCTTTGAGTAGCCTCCTTAAACTGATTGAAGAATTAAAGAAAAATTCGGGCTTTGCACCATCATTACCATTCATCAATCTTCTAGGTACGTTAGGCGTGACTTCCTCGGTCGTGCTTATGGCCTTGACATGATCTCTTGGGTTGGTTTCGGATGAGCTAGGTAAATTTCCGTATCCCCTTTCTTGAAGAACTTTGCTCATTTGTCCAATTTGTTGTTCCAATGCTTTGATCGAAGCTCCTTGATTTCTTGTGATAGTATCCGTTGAGGCTCGGATTTCCTTGATCATAGCAGTGTTCTCTTCATGTCTTTTAGCAGCATCGGCCATAATTTGCTTAAGAGTGTCATCCAAAGTCTGCCTCCTTTCTTGATAAGTGGGATTAAAGTTGTTCTTTTGATAGTATCCCGGAGTAGCTTCCCTAAATCTCCCTGAAGGTCGGAATGGTTGTCCAAATTGTGTGTAGTATGCTTCTTCAAAAGTCTCACTTTCATTCTTATTAGGGCAATCCTTAGTGTAGTGAGGTCCTTCGCATTTTTCACATCCAACTTGGGCAACATAAACTTTTTCATCGCGCTTCTTCATCTCTCTACTAATTTTATCCAATTGAGCTTGAATAGCAGCAAACCCGTCAAAATTAGTGCTGCTCTTAGATCTAGTAGAGGTTCCATCGTGCCATTTTTGAGAATGATCAGCAGCTTCCTGGATAGCTTTTCTAGCATTGGTTGCACTCATTTGAGGCACAGCTCCCTTAGCATCCAAGATTTGTCTAGTAGGCACGTCCAATCCTTGATAGAACAATATTATCTCCTGAATTTCACTTAGATAATGTTGAGGGCATTTCATCAACAAGTCTTTAAATCTTTCCCAAGCTTGATAAAGAGTTTCATCAGGCTCTTGCTTGAAACTGTTGATAGCCTCCATCTTTTTAGCAGTTTTAGCAGGTGGACAATATCTTTTCAGGAATTTGCTCTTCAAATCTTCCCACGTTGTGATTGAACTAGCAGGTTCATTCCTTAGCCACTTATTAGCAGCTCCTTTAAGCGAAATTGGAAAGATTCTTAGCATAAGTTGATCGTCAGAAACTCCTTCTGTAGTAAACAAATCTGCAATCTCGAGGACTTTTTTAACATGTTCATTAGCATCTTCATGTTTTGTTCCACTGAAAGCATTTTCTCTTAGCTCCTTGAGAAACTGACCCTTCAACTCAAACTTAGACTTTTCGTCAAACTTAGGTCTAGCAACTCCTGAAGTGTAATCAGCACGGGTTTTGTTCATGTATTCCTCCATAGTAGTGTTTTCCGTCATTGTTTCTGTTTCTTCTTCCTCTTTCTCTTCAGAAAAATAATCAAGCTCGAACGAACTTGAAATATCAAAGCTTTTTGTGTTGAAAAGCCTTTTAAGCGAATGTAGGGCTCGTTCAGGATCTTCGAAAGGTGTAATCAAGTTCTTAGTTGAACTCCTGGTCATGCACTTCCTGAAACTATCACAAAAGCATCAGTAGGGTATGTTCAAGAAAGTAGTATATCAGAAAATCAACAACGAAAACGGAATACGAAAAATAAAAGTTACTGATATCTGCAGACGATGCGCCGTATCCAAGAAGTTGGATACGCCGTATCTTATAATCGTTAAAATTCAATCAGACTTTTATTCAGAAAGCAGATACGCCGCTTATAATTTTAGAATGCGCCGTATCAGTTAAATTATCAAAAATCGTTTATATTTATTAAAATTAAATGCGTCGTATTAACAGAAGCTAATGCGCCGTATTTTCGTTACGTTTCAAAATACAAGATTTTTGATTCAGAAGATGCGCCGTATCGATAAAGATCGATGCGTCGTATCTGTTTAATAATTCGAAAACTGTTTTTAATTTAAATAGACAATTCGCCGTATCTGTTAAAACAGATGCGTCGTATGGCGTTATCGTTTAGAAAAATTTCTTATTAAAAACATAATACGCTGTATCTTGGGGAAAGATGCGTCGTATCGAATTTATTAAACGTGTTGTATTTTATAAAAATTAAACGCAATACGCCGTATCTAAGAAAATAGATGCGCCGTATTGTTTGTATCAGCTCAGTACAACGATAGCAGAATGCAAGAAAATAGAAAAAGAAAAACAAAAATAAAAACAAACGAAAAGAAACAAAAATAAAGAAAATAAAAACACACAAAACAGAAAATATGCAAATAATACAATGAATTCAAATTAACTAATATACAACGGAGTTAGTGGTTAGAAAAATTAAAACCTAATTAAAATACCAATCAAATTAACAGATAATAACAATTCACTCCCCGGCAGCGGCGCCAAAAACTTGATGTGCGTGCGTATTGCTCTAATTCTTTTATATCCACGAATGTCGTTGTGGTTTTAGCAGTATTCAAGTTTTAAATTTATATTTAGCCGACTTATCAATAACACACACTTTAACGAGCAGTGTACCCGGTCAGTATGAATATAATGGTAAGTAGAGTGTCGATCACTAAGAGTGGAACGTATTATCTAGTTATTCTAATCAGTATTTTAATATCTTAAGTTAGCTATACAACCTAATCTAACGCAAGGGGGTTCAGCCTGAGAGACTGGCACGGTTTGGTTATGATTAAATAATAAACTAAACTAATAGGCACGAATCAGCGATTAGCACACACGTACACAGATAGATACTTGAGACAATAAGAAGACCTGTCCTGATAATTAAGTAGCTTGTCACTTGTTTTATTGCTAGTTTTATATGAAGTGTATGTAATTAACCCTTTCTCGTTGGCTCTAATCTTATCGGCGAGTAAACCCTTAATGATTACTTATGTCTATCCTATTTATTTAGCGTCTCTTAAATAGGCGAGGAAGGGGCATGGCGACCCAAGCAATGCTCAGCTAGACACAGAGGTTATCAATGCACTAATAAAAGTCACCAAAGACATCAACATATAAACTTTAATTAATGGGAAAGCAATTTTAAGGGGTGCCCATGATTTTCCGTAGTCACATGGAATCGGCCCATCAATCCTGATGAATTAAAGTGTACTAATACAATTAAACAAAACTACTTAATGAATTGAATACATGCAAGACCTTCTTACAGATCTTGTATCTTCGTTCAAGGTGTGTCTTGTGCTGCTAACACGTCTGAATTCGGCCTTAGGGTTTTGTGGTCTTCGGTATTCTTGTAAAACTAGGCTCTCGAAATTCGTCTGGCCTTGGGGTATTTATAGTTTCTGTCTGAGGGTTAGATGCGGCGCATAGGATAAGTAGATGCGGCGCATTGACTTAACTTCGCGTGGGGTCCAAGATTAATATATTCAGGAATATTCGTACACCGCCTTAAGATGCGGCGTAACTCCATTCTTCTATGCGGCGCATGTCCTTTGCCGTCTTGGATCGTTACTTGTGAAATCTTGATAGTGACGCGCCGTATGTACGAAGTAGGATGCGGCGTATCTGGAGCAGAATGATCTTGATCTTGTACATTTCAATAGACTCTTAACTTCTTGCTTGTTTTGCTCCATAATTAGTCCAAAATCGCCAAGTTTCACACAATACTTGTTTTGACCTGAGAATTACAAAAGTAAACATTAACGTATCAATTCTCACAGATAATATAATAAAACAAGTCAAATAAATAGGATAAATGATGGTGATAAAATGTATTTATTTGAGTTCATCAGGGGTATACTGTAGCAACCGCGAATTTTCCAAGTCTTTACTCATCATTTAAAACTCAATATAATTTATTTTAGAAGTTACACATTTCTTTTGTGTATAACTTGTAACTAAACTGTACAAATTGAGAGAACGATACCACACGCGTACCGACACCAGATTAGTAATGGTTCAAAATTTTAATTCATATTCGGAGTCAATAAAATTTACTCTGTGTCAGTTAAAAGAAACGTCTCCTGAATTATATTTTCCGTACTCACGACAAACCCGGAAATCTCGAGAGACGCCGGGATTCAACAGGACACGGAGTACACGTATTACACTTTAAAGCAAATCTTATCTTAAATATTATACAAAATCCGCCCACTATCATTAAACAAACAAAAGAATAAAATAAAATAAGAAAAGAAGGAAGAGAGAGAGAGGCAATCTCATCTCTTTCCCCTTTCTCCTTCATCACTATTCTGGTTAACCGTCACTATCCCATTAAAATTCATATCAGATCTGAATCACCCTATGGATCGAGCCTACAAAACGAGGCAACAAGATTTTAACCTCTTCCTACTTGTTTCTTGTTGGGAATTATCACAAGGTACGAAGAAGACTTAGTGAAGAACAGACTTAAGTTAAGTCTGGTAGCTATGCTGTTAAGTCTGGTTTTGTTAGTTAAGTCTGGTTTTGTATAAGTTAAGTCTGGTTATAATATTAAGTCTTGTTGACTTAATAGTTAAGTCAGGTCAGTAAAGATAGGAAAGTTTGTTAGATATAAGTTAGGAAAAGATATGTATGAGTTAGGTATCTTTATAGAAGATACGTGATATCTTTTCACACGGTTTTGTAATTAGGGTTTCCTTCAAGTATAAAAGGAACCCTAAGGATTATTATTATGTACGTATGAATTGTGTGAGTTAGTGAAATATACGAAGTTAGTGATAACTTTGTGTTCTTCATTGTTCTTGTTAATTTTCCGCGTTAGCATTAACAATTGTGTAAGAGTTTCTCACTTGGATTGATTTGGATTTATTCAAGTCATCCACTAAGTAATCAAAGGCTACTTAGAGATCCATACAAATCGTGGACCTACAAGTGGTATCAGAGCCTTTAGAGAGACTCTGAGTTTGAAGAATACAACACCACAAACAAATTCTCAATCAATTCACCCAACACAATGTCTGGTCTTGAGCAACCTATCAACACTGAAACTTTTTCAAACCATAACAGTGAGGATGAGAGATCAAACCATGAGGAAGAAAACCCTGAAACCAGCACCTCTAAATCACAACCAACCATCCCTACAACCACCACCATATCCAACATTAAGCTTCCAATACTGAAGAGAGAAGAATATGATATATGGGCCATGGAGATGGAACATTACTTGGAGTACATTGACAGTGATGTTTGGAAGGTTATTCAAAAGGGAAACTCAAAGAAAAGGGTTTCAGTCGGTAAAGATGGGCCGATCAGAATATTACCACCATTGACTGCTGAGGAGATACGGGCTGTGGAAAAAGAGAAGAAGGCTAGAACCTTGTTGCTTATGGCTATTCCAAAGGAGAATCTACAAAGGTTTCATGGTATGATAGATGCCAAGGAGATTTGGGAGGCCATTAAGAAACGTTTTGGGGGGGATGCAAACTCTAAAAAGATGCAGAAGGCTGTTCTTAAACAGCAATTTGAAACTTTTAGTGTGTCAAAGGCTGAAGGATTGGAAAAGGGTTATGACAGATTTCAACATCTTCTGTCACAACTAGAAGTACATGGTGCTGCTGTATCTAATGAGGATGCCAATCACAAGTTTCTTAGGTCTCTACCACCAGAATGGGTAAATGTGTCTATGACTATGAGGATGAAGGATGAAGTTGACTCAATGACCCCAGATGACCCGTACAACAATCTTAGGATTTTTGAACGGGACATCAAGGAACACACTCAGGCATCTTCCAGTTCTACAAACGTTGCTTTTGTGTCTCAAAGCAAAGGCAGTACTCACAAGATTAAGTCTGGCAGTGTTAAGTCTGGTGTTTATGAAGCTTCTACAAGGGAAAGATCTGCTTCTGCAGGCTTTGCTGATGAGGTGATTCACTTATTCTTTGCCAATCAACAAGAAGATGAGAGCTTTATCAGTGAAGATTTGGAGCAGATAAATGATGCTGAGGTTGAAGAGATGGACATCAAATGGCACATTGCCGTGATTGCTCTGAGGGTAAAGAGGTTTCAAAAGCAGTATGGGAGGTCCATTAAGTTCAACAACAAGTCTCCAGTTGGGTACACTAGGAGGACAGTTGAATGCTTCAATTGTCATAAGCATGGACACTTTTCTAGAGACTGCCCGGAGAAGAAGTCTACTGATGGGTATAGGAAGAGTGATGCAGAGGATGACAAGCTGGAAAGAAACCAGATGAGTATGGTGACATTGGAAGCTGGAGCTATTAACTGGAATGAGCACATAAAGGATACTGAAGAGTCCAGTCATGCACTCATGGCCATTGGTTCTAGTAATGAGGTATCATTATGTTCCAAATTATGTACTTATTCCTATAATCATGTTAAGGCTTTGTGTGATGAACAGTTAACACTAATAGGTGACCAAGAAGCACAAATTTTAGCTTATAAAAATGCTCTAAAAACATTAGAAGCACAAAAGGGCACCCTTCAGAAACAACATGCTGATTTAAATGAAAAACTATTCTTTCAGGCTAATAAAATATATGAGCAAGATGAAAAACTTAAAAAATATAGAAGAATTGGCCTAAGAATACAAAAGGAAAGGGATGATTTGCAAAAACGTGTAGACCAGTGGAATAATTCAAATAACAATCTGTTCAAATGCTGGGATGCACAAATAAAGTCAAATAAGAAATATGGCTTAGGAAATGATTAGGATGAGAAAAAGTCTATATTTAAGTATAGAGAGGAGGACTATGTTGATAAGCCTTTATATAATCGGTTTGTTAAGGCTGATGATTTGGTATTTTTATATATATTTCCAAAGGAAACACAACGTATGCGTTTTCCCCGGGTCGTAGTCCCAACGAAGGTTGAATTCGAGTTTTTGTGACGTTGTCGAATATGTGTTGTGAATGTGTGTGAAAAGAGAGATGGTTGGTGATTTTACACTACGAACAATAAAATAAAAAAATAAACAATTAATTATACTAATGGTAAAAGTATTCTAAGCACGTAATCCTAAAAACGAAAAAACGAATTTTAAAAACGTTACGCGACGAACTTAAAAACGCGAATAAAAGGTGATTTTCTAAAATTTAAAAACTAAAAATATAAAATAATTTCCCTATATTAAAACTGATAAAAGAAAATTTTTGGAAAAAGAAAAATATTTTTTTGACTTTTTAATAATTTTTTATGAATTAAAAACTAATTAAAACTATTTAAATGATTTAAAAATATTAAAACAACTTGGAAAAATCTGAAAATTTTTGAGTAATTCTAATTTTTAATAAGAAATCTAGGAAAAATAATTTGAGAAACTAATTTTGCCTAAATAAGCTGTAACAGAGAATAAGCTAATGAGAATTAAGCTAAAAATAAGCAAAAGCTGGCCAAAAATTATCAAAAGCTCGAAAATAGTAAAACACACTTAATAAAGCTTGAAACAACTAAAAAAACAGAAAAGCTCATGGCATAAGCTAAAACTTGGCTGACCAGCTTGTAAGTTTGGACAGAAATAGTGGTTAATCAGCAGTCTTGCAGCTGAATTTTAAGCTAAGCATAAGCTTGATTGGGAAATCCCAGATCATAAACTGAAAGTTCATATGTCAAACTATTGAAAAACCAAATATGCCCAAAAGTGAACCACAATTGCATCTCTAATCAGGCTCATAACAGATGGTGTTGAACAACAAAAATGTGCATGCTTGATAGCAGTTCTGGGGCTATATTTGCAGACCTTCTAAAAGCTATTTGAATAAGCTATAAGCTGAATCCCAGATAAAAAACTCAAAGCATACTATCTAAACTAATTAGAAACCAAAAACTGATACCTAAGTTCAATAGATTAAGCTACAAATTATCCTAAATCAGCAGCTGAATGTACAGTTTGCACATAACTGTTCTGATGCAGCAGTGTTGGAATTATGGCGCAAAAGTGTGTAAAAGCTACTCCAGAGCAAACCAGACTTTAGAATCTTATTTTAACACCTAAAATCTACTTAGATATGCCAAAGTTGAGTTTCAAATAAGCTTAGCTTATTGAAAGCTTACTAAGGCAGTTTCACCTCTAATTTTCCACCTAAGTGTTCAAAATATCCAAAACACTCATAATCAACATTTAAACTCCTACTAATAGCTAAAATCACTAATTTTAAACAAATTTAAAGTTCCTAAAAAGGCAAATCTACAGTAACAGACTCAATCACCCCTAACAGACACTAATCCAAACACTCCTTACAAATCTGTTTTTGCAATTTTAAACTAGTACCTACTGAATTAAGCTTAAAAACTAATTAACTACTGCATAACTAACTTAAGTAAACATTAATAAGCAACTTCTAATACTAAATAAGCACTATTAAGCAGTTTAACACTAAGAAGCCATAAATGCTACTAAATGACACTTACAAGAATGAATTCAAGTAAACACAGATTTGAACCAAACAAGGAACACCCAGGCTTTATCAACAAGCCAAAAATCACCCAATAAGCTCTTCCTGAATCAGCTTATCCTTCAAACTGCTTATGTTGACCAAATTTGACTTTTATGTTGACTTTTTGACTTTTTGAGGTAAAAACAGATTTGAACAATCTAAAAACTTACAATAAGCTATTGAGCTTATTTAAGCTTAAACAATTTAGAAATCAGCTTATTGAAGCTGGGATTTGATTTATTTTTGTATTTTTTTAATATTTTTGGAATATTTTTGGATTTTAAAAGGAATTTAACAAAAGTTGAGATAAAAGATGGAAATAGGATAGAAATTATTTAAAACACACTACTGATAATTTCAATAAGCTAAATTCAGAAGAAATGAAACAGAATCAATAGTAGGAACTTAAAATAAAATTTTCATTAATAAAAAAAAAAACTTCAAAGTTACAAGCGAATTTTAAAAACTACAAAGCATAAACTAAATTTAACAGAGTAACACTACAAAAAACTACCTCCATACAATGAAGGGAGGTCATCTATTTATAGCCAAGCTAGGATCATTCTAGACCTGCCATGTCACCAATCCGAGGGAATTTGTGCTTTCTCTGATTCGTTTTCCACCCTCTGATCATCCTTGATCAGCATCCTTTCATTGTAAGCCCTTAGATCAATTCCCATGAGGTGTTCGGTCCAATAGAAGCTTGCCACGTAGCCCATGTGTGCTTCTTTTGCTGACACCCTCTGACATTCTTCTAGATACGCGTGTAATAGTACGAATATACCCTTAATTGTGGTAAATTTGATGTACGGGGTAATTAGGGTTCTAACTGGTAAAATTGGGGAAGAACAAAAGATAGCGGGTAAGTTTGTTTATTTTTTATTGTTTGACTGCTATTTATTTCACTTTGATCGGGTGGGTTTTGGGTATGGATCGGGGTTTTAATATGTGGATCATGGGTTGTGTTTAACGAACTGGTGGTGGGCTTGGGTATATATTTTGGGCTAAGGGTTTAATATGTTGGATTGGGGTTGGATTTGGATAAAAAGGTTTGTGTTTTGGGTTTTAATAAAGTCCGGGTTATATAAGTTTTGGGGTAGTTTTGGTGATTTTAAATTTTACCAAGGACCATTGTTGTAAATCTGAAACTTCAAGGACCTTTTCTGCCTTTTTCCAAATGTTGATCCAAGGGCTTAATTAGACCTTTGATGAAACCTCACGGACTGAATGTCATAAAACTTCCCGGCATTGGCTGTAATTCACTCTTCCATATCTCGTGCTCGGTTTCCCGGTTTATCTTGACTTTTGTCCTTTTCTTCGATATTCGTGCCTGCATATGTAAAAACACAAAAACACAATATATTTGGCATAATTGGTTAGTTTTTGGTCTATTTGGGTCCGGTTTTGGTCAAGAAAATGTATGTGTTTAAGCACATACCAAAATTCCCCCAGACTAAGATATTGTTGTGTCCTCACGCAATGTTATAAAAACACGTTTTCAAAACCAAAAATTTCTAATCTCTTTTTACTAACTTTGAGAAGTAGCAAAATTTTCAAAAGAGATTAAGAAATCTTAAGTTCTAAAAACTCCCCGACTTTCCTTTTTATTCTATTTTTGTATTTTCTTATTATTCGAGTGACGGCTTTGTCGACAATCATTATCTAATGATAACTTTTAGGGTCTTCGAGTAGGAAACACGACTCATAAAGAAGTGACCATACGGATAAAATTCGTCGTCCCTGATTTTTCACGAGTCCCCAAACTAAGCTTAAAAACGAAATCATTGTCATTTACAAGTTAGGTTGCTATCACTACCCATAAAAGCTAATTGTGTATTACTTCTCGTTCCCAAATTCCTGTTTTCCTCTATTTATTTTATTTTTGGTGAGAAATGAATTTCTTCAAATTCTCATTTCGATAATTTTTAGTCTGATAAAGATACCTAGTTTAGACGCTAAGTAGTTTCCAAATCTTCCCTCGAAAACCGTTGCATACAAAAATGAGGTCCACATCAAGGTCTCTGATTTAACACGATTTTGAGGATATCCATTTTATATACGACCGAAACAACTCATCTACGAGTCCAGAGACAGAAGCTTTTATTAGGATACCCCCGGAGTCGAAATTTTGCATTTTTAACATTATTAAGCACATATTATTATTCCTCGGCCTTTTAAACAACCTAGACAACAGCAGCAAACCGTCAAGAATCGGGAGTCTTATTTTGACCTTGGATATTTTTCCTCTGCCTTTATTAAAAGTCTACAACATCGGCTGCGAACCGGCAAGATGTAGAAAACTTTTTATGGCTTTGGATTATTATTATTATTATTCATTATTCATTATATATTTTGCCAAATCCCAAGTCCTACGGCTTTTATAACAATCCCAACATCGGTTGCGAGCCGGCAAGATGGAATAGTCTATTACACCGTAACACTGGCAGTACCTTGATGTGTACCCAACTTTCATAAGCAAGGATTCTCTAAGGAAGAAATAAAAACTAATTATCGCCAAAACCAAAATACCTTTAATTATTCCTAGATTACTATTTTTGAGTGAAACAAGCTTATGGGAACAAAAAGCCACAAGTAACTTCGATGAGCTTTAAAGAGATCCAACTACTCTACGTTTAGCAATCTAACTTATAAACAACTCTATCATTTCTCGTTCTTCGCAAATTTAAAATCTTAAATAATAAGATCCGCGAATGCTTAGCCAAATAATCAAGCCATGCATATATAAAGTCAAATACGGGAACTTGCAAACTCTTAAAAAGAATTCGCATTTTATAGCTCCTTGTGTAAAAGACTAGCACGAGCTTATAGATTATAAAAGGTTAAGGGAACAAGCTAGGGCTCAACACGCCCGGTCAAGTCAGAATTTTATTCCTACTCTAACCAGCGGAAAATCAACAAAAATGTCAAAAGTTATTATATTTTTGTAAAAATTTTTAAAATTTTCTCATTTTTTGGATTTTTTTTCAATTTTTAGGAAAAACGGGGTTGCGCGAGAAAACGGCAAAAATGCAAGGCAAAAAATCGAATCGAAAGATTACCCCCCCCCCCCCAAGACTAAAACGAGACATTGTCCTCAATGTCTTAAAGGTAAGTGTTCTCCTACATAAATCTAAGGCCGTTTATTAATTATGCCAAAAGATAGATGTAAAACGATAAGATTGAGGATATCGGATAAGCAACGAATGATGAAACTCGAGTGGAGAGAAGCAAACCACGAGCACGAGAGTCTTCATCAATCGGGCAAACCCTGGACACAGCACAGAAAAACACGAAACACAAGATATGGAAGAGGAAACCCTCCTCATGTTTTATTAGAAATAAGAGAAGAGGATAGATGGATAAGCATGGGGTGCCTCCCATGAAGCGCTTGTTTTTGGTAACCGAGTCACATGAGCTTGACTCGACCCCGAATTTAATTGTCCTTGGGGGAGCAAGTGGAAGAGATAATCTCCATCGGACTTTTGTTCAAGAGGTTTGGATAAACATTGAAACACACGAAAGTTCCACTCCGATGAGATACCCACGGTATTTTTAGAAAGAAGAATCAGAAATGGTAATACCGGGGTCAAAGATGGTATCCTCACTCCCAACGGAGTGAAGAAGAGGAGAAGTCATAGCATATGTGATGAAGAGCATAAAGATTTTGATGATTATCATGCAAATCTCTTCATCATCAAAAGAAGTTTTGTCATAAGTCTTGGGCGGGAGGGTCGGGATTAAATCTTCATGAGAAGTTATGCCTCCCCCCAGACTAATATCTTCCTCCAGATCAAAATAGAATTTATCATATTCCGGAGGAGATAGAAAGAAAGAAAGTTCATCGGAGAACTTGTCGAGATAAAGATCATTCATATGAAATGATACATATTCGGGAGGAGAGATATGAGCATGAGAAGTGGTACTGCCACTACTCGTCTCCTCCGAATGATCGATATCAAAGAAGAAGGTTTCAAAAGATGGGATAGAAAGATTGAGATCAGAAGTGGGATTGCCACTAGCCGTGTCAAACGTAAAACTCTCATATTCGGGACAAGCATCCTCGAGCTCGAGCTCCAAAGGATCTGACGGCTTCTTTTCAAGATTAACTTCTTCATAAACATCCTTCGGGGGAAGGGAAAGGAACGGTTCATCAATTATTTTTAATGAATCATCTTCCCCCGGATCACTGTCAGTCTCAACAATTTCCGGTGAAATTGGAGTTTTATCAAAGAACACCTCGACCTCTTCCCTAGAGATAACATTTTCTTCAATCGTAGGAGAAGGATGGGAATAGTCGGAATCAAGAATCTTGATGTGATAAACTTGTTCTGGAGGTGGGACAAGTGGTGTGCTCTTAGAGCTAGCAATTTCCACCACTTCCGTTGTAGTCTCCGATTCATCTTCATCATCGTCGTCAAGAACACTCTTAGTATTTGCAGCACAACACTCAAACCATTTGCTCGATCCAGGAGTAATTTTCATGGCCTTGAGCTCAGCACGTTTTTTTGACATACTCTTGACCGTGAATTTTGAAAGGTTAGGATCAATTCTTTTAGGAGCAATTACGGGATCGGACTTTTGATCAACCATAGCGACATTGCATTTGTCGGTTTGAGGTTTCGAGTTTGGATTAATGTTGAACGTAACTTTTTCCTTATCGACCCGCAAAGTAATTTCTTCACGATAGACATCAATCAAAGCACGCCCGGTCCTCAAGAATGATCTTCCGAGAATGAGAGGAACCCGAGGGTCGGCGTCAAAATCAACTACCACAAAATCGGCGGGAAAATGGAACTTCCCGACCTTTACAAAGACATCCTCGGCTACACCCTTAGGAAGGGTTATGGAACGGTCCGCAAGCTCGAGGGTCATGCAAGTGGGGGTAAGTTCGGGCAAAGAAAGTTTTTTCCAGATGGATAACGGCATTAGGTTGATGCTCGCACCAAGATCGGCCAAGGCGTGGCATTCAACCATTCCCGGAAATTCACATGGGATGAGAAATTTTTCGGGATCTCCAAGCTTTTCCGGAAGCTTTTTGAGAATTGCCGCTGAACAGTTTTCGTTTACTGGAGTTTTTGCTAGTTCCGATAATTTTTCCTTATTGCTCAACAAACTTTTGAGGGTGGAAACAAACTTAGGCATCAGAAGTAAAGCATCCGCGAAGCTTATGTCGAAATGTAACTCTTGAAAAATTTGGAAAAATTTCTCCATTTGAGCTGAAGCTTTCTCACGGAGCTTTTGATCACTTAATCTCGAAGGATACGGAAGGTTTGCTTTGACGGGAATTTCTTTTGGTTCAACATTCTTTGGTTCAGATGGATGGATGACCGGAGGTTGGACGTCGTTGGTTCCTCCGTTGTTAGTAGGAGGTTCCGTGTCCTTGGTCACCTCAGTCTCACGGTCGACTACCTTGGGAGGTAGAGAAGAAAAGGTAGCCGGAGCCGTGGGTCCATCATATGAAACACCGCTCCTTGTAGTGATCGCCTTAGCATCGCCCCTCGGGTTGGCGATCGTGTTGCTTGGAAGAGAAGTAGTACCCGAGCCCGAGGGTCAATCATTTAAGGATTTTTTCATCTCAGTCATTTCCTTAATCAAAAACCTAGTTGTTTCTTCTTGGTTTTTGTTAAATTTTTGTTGTTGTTGACTTTGAAGGAGTAGCTGTTTCAATATCTCATCCGAGGGCGATTGGTTTTGCAAAAATCCTTGATTTGGATTATTGTTGAGATTTGCCCCTCGGGTGTTTTGATTAAAACCCTGGTTGTTGTTTTGAAAATTTCCCTGATTTTGAAAATTTTGCCCTTGATTAAAATTCCCCTGATTAGCCCGATTTTGATTTTGATTGTCTTGATAAGTACGGTTTTGCACATTCTGATTCTGATTTGGTGGGAAACCGGGTGGTCCGAGAAAGTTGTTAGAACGGTAGCTGAGCAAATTACGGTCACCTTGGGGTTGGTAACCGTTACCTCCCTGATTAAAGGTTCCCGTTGCAGCGTAAACGTTTTCTTGAGTGTAGCCACCGGAGGCTGGGCACTCGAAATACGGATGTGGACCACCACATGTTTCACAACTTTGATTTACAACATTTACTTGATTGTTGTTGTTTTGATTCATAGTCTGATGAATTCTCAAGATAACCGTTGACATATCATTCATTCGTTTAGAAAGAGCGGCTATCTCGGAGGTAGAAGAATCAGTGCTAGATCTTGTTGACTCATTCCTCTCGGCAGAGGAATCCCAAAAATTATGGTGGGTGGTCATGTTTTCAATAAGATCATAGCACTCTTCGGGTCGACGTTTCATAAACGTACCACCGGCAGCAGCATTAATCGTATCACGGTGTCGTAATGTCAAACCGTTATAGAAGGTATCTATAATAGTGACCAATAACATATTGTGGTTTGGACACCGATCAATCGATAACTTGTAGCATTCCCATGCCTCAAACAAGGATTCATCGGGAAGCTAACGGAAATTGCTAATCTCATTCCTTAATTTCGTCACCATCGACGGTGGGAAATATTTCGCCAAGAACTTCGTAACCATTTCATCGAAACTACGAATGGAGTTCTTGGGAAGACGATCAAACCAAGCGGTGGCATGATGCGTCAAGGAATAAGGAAAGAGATATAGACGGAGGGCGTCATCGGAGACCCCATTTTGTTTCATACTTTGGGTGACGGTTATAAATTTATCAAGATGCTTGTTGGCATCATCACCCGGCAAGCCATGAAATTGGCACGAATTTTGGACTTGTTGAATCATAAGGTGCTTAAGTCCAAAATCGGCGGCTTGAATATTGACGGGGGCAATCGGGCCACCACGTCCGTGCATTGTGGGTTGGCACAGCTCCTCCATCGTTCGGATATCGGGAGCTAGCATGTGATTATCACCACCCATCGGCGGGTGTTGATTGTTTGGGTCGTCGGCCATTTCCTCAACGGTTGAGAAATGAACACGGTGATTGTGACGGATAATTCTCTCGGGATTTGAGAGCGGTGAAAGAAGAGGGTGAGAAGTAGAAGATCGGGTGTGCATACACCAAAAACAAACACAAAATCAAAAAGGAAAACCAAATTTGAAAATAAAATATTTTTGGATTTTTATATTTAATGAAAAATTAGATTTATTATCTTTTTGGTGATCGTTTGATCAACCGTACTCGTTTCTTTCAAAACTACGCGCAGCGTGGCGGAGAAGCAAAGATCCACTCGAAGGTGATTAAAAACCCGCCTCTTTCGGTCTGCAATTTAATGTCAAGACCATCCTTAAACCCCGTGTATAGGTTGTAGCAAAGAAATAATCCGAGTAACGTTTAATTTCACGATCTCTTTTGTTGTTTATTCGGAATGGTTTACAACGCCCTCTCGAGAGAGAGGATATATTATTTTTGGTATTTTTGAAAACACTTTAGGAAAAGTGTTTTATTTATTTTCTTTTTGTATTTTTTTTTCTTTTTATAAAAACGAGAAACTTTCGAGGAAGGGTCTTCAAAACACGATCCAACGAACGAAATTCAAACTCTTCTCAAGCCTTCCCCGGCAGCGGCGCCATTTTTTGATTTGGTATTTTTATATATATTTCCAAAGGAAACACAACGTATGCGTTTTCCCCGGGTCGTAGTCCCAACGAAGGTTGAATTCGAGTTTTTGTGACGTTGTCGAATATGTGTGGTGAATGTGTGTGAAAAGAGAGATGGTTGGTGATTTTACACTACGAACAATAAAATAAAAAATTAAACAACTAATTATACTAATGGTAAAAGTATTCTAAGCACGTAATCCTAAAAACGAAAAAACGAATTTTAAAAACGTTACGCGACGAATTTAAAAACGCGAATAAAAGGTGATTTTCTAAAATTTAAAAACTAAAAATATAAAATAATTTCCCTATATTAAAACTGAAAAAAGAAAATTTTTGGAAAAAGAAAAATATTTTTTTGACTTTTTAATAATTTTTTATGAATTAAAAACTAATTAAAACTATTTAAATGATTTAAAAATATTAAAACAACTTGGAAAAATCTGAAAATTTTTTAGTAATTCTAATTTTTAATAAGAAATCTAGGAAAAATAATTTGAAAAACTAATTTTGCCTAAATAATCTGTAACAGAGAATAAGCTAATGAGAATTAAGCTAAAAATAAGCAAAAGCTGGCCAAAAATTATCAAAAGCTCGAAAATAGTAAAACACACTTAATAAAGCTTGAAACAACTAAAAAAAAACAGAAAAGCTCATGGCATAAGCTAAAATTTGGCTGAGCAGCTTGTAAGTTTGGACAGAAATAGTGGTTAATCAGCAGTCTTGCAGCTGAATTTTAAGCTAAGCATAAGCTTGATTGGGAAATCCCAGATCATAAACAGAAAGTTCATATGTCAAACTATTGAAAAACCAAATATGCCCAAAAGTGAACCACAATTGCATCTCTAATCAGGCTCATAACAGATGGTGTTGAACAACAAAAATGTGCATGCTTGATAGCAGTTCTGGGGCTATATTTGCAGACCTTCTAAAAGCTATTTGAATAAGCTACAAGCTGAATCACAGATAAAAAACTCAAAGCATACTATCTAAACTAATTAGAAACCAAAAACTGATACCTAAGCTCAATAGATTAAGCCACAAATTATCCTAAATCAGCAGCTGAATGTACAGTCTGCACATAACTGTTCTGATGCAGCAGTGTTGGAATTATGGCGCAAAAGTGTGTAAAAGCTACTCCAGAGCAAACCAGACTTTAGAATCTTATTTTAACACCTAAAATCTACTTAGATATGCCAAAGTTGAGTTCCAAATAAGCTTAGCTTATTGAAAGCTTACTAAGGCAGTTTCACCTCTAATTTTCCACCTAAGTGTTCAAAATATCCAAAACACTCATAATCAACTTTTAAACTCCTACTAATAGCTAAAATCACTAATTTGAAACAAATTTAAAGTTCCTAAAAAGGCAAATTGATGAAGCGAAAAGTGTACCGCTTTTAGGGGGTCATTTAAGCCCTAAATCGTATTTATTTGATCAAATATTGCCCTAAATCGTTCCTTTTGTCATTTTAGGTACTTTGGAGAAGAAATCTGGAAAAGGAAGCATTTTGGACGCTTTTGGAGCATAAAAGTGAAGAAAACGACAAAGTCTCCAAAGCTGCTGGAAAAGTACACTTGACGGCGTCAAGAATTGTTCCAGACGGCGTCATGGCTTGGCAAAAGAGGTGGATATGAAAAATACACGTGACGCGCCAGAGAGTTTTGCAATGGAAAGTCTGACGGCGTCACCCTTTAAGGTGATCAAGGCCATCACGGTTTGAGTTAAAGAGGGACGGCGTCAAGCCTTGATAAGCCAGAGCGGATTTTGGAGGACTAAAGAGGGTCGGCATCAGGAAGGCCATCCGGGAACCCTAGCCACGGCGGGGTGACGGCGTCAAGATCTATAACGTGACGCCGTCAGCCACTAAGTTCTATATATAGTTTTGCAATTTTTTTGTCATTAGTGTGCAACTTTGTGAGGAGAAACCCTAAGACGAATTTCTGCCATTTTTAAGGGTTTTCATACCCTTGGATCTCCCATGTTTAATTGAAGATAAGTAATCACTTAATCAATCAATATGTCTATGTGTTGTTTGATTATATCTTGTTCTTGTCTTTTGATTAACATGCTAGGCTAGATTTATCTTGTGTTTGCTTAGATCTAATGAAACCTAACTATTGATTATTAGTTGTTAGTGTGTTATTAATTGTATTGGATGATTGTTTATCGATGTTAGGCTTAAGAAAACTGGCTAACCTCCTATACGGTAATTTGCTTGAACGTCTTAAGAAACATGAACCAATGCGTACTAGGTTTATATGGTTGTATTTAATGCATGAGCGAATTCTAGTGGTCCCATGTTAGGAGCTTCCTAGCCGGCTCGACATAGGAGTGAAGTAGGAGCTTGTAGAGTTGGGGAAGTACGTACGCCACCCCACGATTGGTATTAAGGAATACACCCGTCATCCACGCAATTAATACACACTAATCAACCGGTAAAAGATAGTTAGGGAGTAAGGAAATCTAAGTAAACACATTTCTCCCCATATAAGTTTCACAACCTTTTCATTTTCAGTTATTTTATTTTATTTGCATTTGTAGTTATTTGGGTTAGTTGACTAGCAACTAATTCCGCCCACTCTTTCAAACCTGAGATTTTACTTGCTTTCATAAAATTATAAAAATACAAAAAAGAATCTTCCCTCACCCTTAGACCTATTAGAGTAGTTTTTCAATCCTAACGACACTATTCCCCTAGAGAACGATCAATCCCCGGTACTTGCCACTTCACTATACTACATCGGTCAGGTACACTGCCTGGTGGGGATTGCAAGCCTCTTGAGATCCCTCGAGAGGTAAAACCTGTTGTAAGGTCGCAAAACCACGCATCAAGTTTTTGGCGCCGCTGCCGGGGAATAGTTATTGTTTAGGTTGAATTTTTTTATTTTATTAGGTCTACTCACTAGATTCCTTTCTAGTGAGATTTTTTATTTTATTTTTCTAGGATTTCTTTAGTCTATCTTTTTTCTTCGTTTCTTTGTTCGTAACCATTACCATCCGACATCATGGAAGGTGGTAATATCCTTGATCCCAACAACCCACCACCACAACAACACCCACCTCCTAGAGCCCGTACCTTAGGAGACTACTCCCGTCCTAGCCACCATGGCTATCGAAACACCATTGAGCTCACTCAAGGAGCCAATGTCACTCCCTTGCGATCGGACACCATCCGGTTGGTACAAAGCGGATGCGCATTCCATGGACTTCGTTCCGAAGATCCTAATCAACATCTCAAGGACTTTCTCAAAATTGTAGACTCCATAGACCTTGATGTTGCCACTCGAGAGACGACCCGACTGCGTCTCTTTCAATTCTCTCTGCGGGACTAAGCTAGTCAATGGCTAGAGCGTCTACCCGCAGGATCCATCACCTCTTGGGATGATCTCACCACTCGTTTCCTCGCTCAGTTTTTCCCACCGGGAAGAACTACCAAGCTAAGGAAGGATATCTTGATGTTTGAACAACGTCGAGGCGAAACCCTCTACGGGGCATGGATTCGATTCAAGGACTTACTCCAAAAAGTCCCTCATCATGGCATAAATCTCTGGCTTCAAATCCAAATCTTCTATGACCATGTTGATTACCACACCAAGCGTGCCATCGATCGAGCCGCCGGGGGCAGATTGCGCGACAAAAGTGTCGAGGAATCATGGGAAATCATTGATGAGCTTGCATCCGACGATGATGAATTGTGGCAAGTTTCCCACGACGTACGCTCGGCGGTCAAGACATATTCATCGCCCGATAAAGCCAATCAAATAACTGAGGAAAGCGTTAGTGAACTTGAGAAAAGGGTTGCATATCTTATGGAAAAGCAAAAGAGACCCTTAAGTCCACAAAAAGCAACAATTAACTCGGTCTCAAGCGTTAAGCAAATACCATTGTCCGAATCACCCCTTAGGGAAAATACTAAACCCTTCCATAAGTACGCTCAACCCAACTCACCACCTCAGGAACTTAGTCCAACATTCGAAGCTCGAATGAGAGAATACATGTCTAAACACTCCGAACGGTTGGCAAAATTTGAGGAAGCCGTCTACAAACAGAAGGAGGAAATGGAAGAGAAGATGGCGGAGATGATGAACCTTTTGAAAGAATACGCAAATACAAAAGCTCCTGAAAAAGTGCTGGTGCGGAATGACGTTGAAGTTCCCAACACTAAATTCGTCAGGGCCATCTCCGTCGTCCAAGAGGGCGAATATGATGGAAGAGGGAAATCGATAACTATGGAAGTTAACAAAATTGACCTCGTCCCACTTAATGATGGATACACCAATGCCTGCAACTGCGATTCAGACAAAGGCAAGGAGGCGCCCTCTGAGGAGCGCCAATTGGTAGAACCGCCAAAGCCACAACAAGTGAGGCATTACTTGAAGCACGAAATAAACAAGGAGACCATAAACGATTGGGTGAGAAACTATCGACGTACTCATCTACCCAACAAGGAGTCCAAGAGGATGGAACCGGATGATGAATCTGACACATTACCCGGAGGGCAATTGTATGAGAGCCTCATAAGACAAAAGTTAGTGGAAAAGCAGGAATTCTACGGGGTCTTCGAAATACCATGCAGCATTGGAAAACTCAAGTATCTGTATGCGGTAGCTGACCAAGGTTCCGACGTAAATTTGATGCCTTTATCCGTTTATGTCCACTTAACCGACGAACTGCCATCCATCACCTGTACTAAACTCTCCTTTGCAAAACATTCTTATGAGTACCCGTTAGGAATTGCAGAAGATGTGTTGGTCAACGTTGCCGGATTCCTGTATCCGGTCGACTTCATGATTATTGAAAGAAATGATATGAATATGCCAATAATCCTTGGGGCACCCTTTCTCGTTACCACTAGGGCACAAATCGATTACAGAAATAGTACCATCCAAATGAAGAAGGGGAAGAAAACAATAAACTTCCCAACGATCCCACGACATATACGAGATGTTGCTCTACAAAAGAAGATGGGGGCGAACCCCAATATAATCCGTGGTAATGTTCGTGAGAAAATCCTTGCATGGGAGGCAAGGATTAAGAATTACAATGAAAATGAGATTAGAGAATGTAAGGGTGGAGATAACGATTATATTGAGGCTGATGAGCAGACCAATAACCCTGCTGAATTTACAAAAGGAGACTCAGTGCTCCTAAGGCATTCAGAAACAAAAGCACCTACCACTGAACCAAGTCCCTGGTGGTACGGACCATTCACAATTAAAAGTCTACACCAAGATGGGGTAGTAAGCTTGACCAACAAGGGAGGAGGTGAAGTGACTACGAATGTCGAGCGATTGAGACACCACCACCCTGATAACAAGGATTATATCTATCAGGGATACGTCATTATGAATGATGGAATCACGTAATGTACGGGGACTTTGAGTCTAGCTACAAGACTCGTTAATAAAGAAAAGCGCTTCTTGGGAGGCAACCCAAGCTTTATTTGCTTTGTGTGTTTATTTATTTGTTTGTTTGATTTTATTTGCTTCCGTATGTGTGTTTAATTTTTATTATTATTGATTCATGTTCAAAACTAAATTGTGAAAATGCTTTATCTTGTTTTTAACTTCGTCTTAACTACATATAAAGGTATTTTGCAAAAGTTAAGTGTAAGGGAAATCCAAATCGGTTTATTAGAACAAATGAACATGAATCATAACAATAATAAATTAACATACATATTAGTATTTGTTTGAGTCAAATGCTTGTATCGAGTCATAATGATGTTTTGCAGGATTTCCAGGAAGTAAGGTATAGGTTTTTCCAGAAATTTTCCGGAAACTTAACATGAGAATTCTGTCAGATCATTTCTGACGGCGTCAGGCATTACAACCTGACGGCGTCAGGTTTTAATTTTCTGAAATTTTTGAAAGTTTTGTTTTCATAAAAAGTTTTTATTAAATCGATAACTTATAAACTCCAGGAATCTGCAAAATAATCATTGCACAAGCATTATATCCTTATATAGAATTTATCCCGCCGATGTTATGCAGGTTTTCGTGTTTGTTTTCTCAGGTTTAACAGGTTATTTTAGACAAGGAGATGTATGTGGAATCAAGCTTATGGCGATGCTTTAGTCTTGGAGCTTCTACTTTCTCTTGGAAGAAAATCTAACCATGTTACCTCTTTATCCACCGAGCGAATCAGGGGAGTATTTGATTTCATTCTTTTACCTTATTTACTTTTACATCTTGTTATTTGAACATTGCGGACAATGTTCATCTTAAGTGTAAGGGGGGGGGGGGTAAAGTACGATACTTTAGAGAATACAATTGCACTTGATTTTTGTTTGTTTAATGGTAGATGTGTAATAAAACTGAGATAAATACTTGTTAGGGCAATTTTAGTGCCAAATTTAAATTTTTTTATAACATATAGGAGTGAAACTTTGATCTTAATGAGCGTATCATGGATAGGAGTTATATGACTAGCACAAAAACCGTACCACTAAAAAATTTTCCACCCCCAAATATGTGAGGTTCACCCCTAGAATTGGTAGGAAAAGCATTTATGCTATGATGTGTGTACCGGTAGCACTTAGATTCTAGAACTTGCGTTAGGACCATTCCGAGGCCACAAGTGAGACTACATTCGTGTAGTTAGATTTACTACATGATAAGAGGCATTAGGATTAACCCATTGTTTTACACCTGTGTTTTTGTTATAATTACTTTGGCTACATTGGTCAAGTAATTCTCCCACACCCTTTGCGTTGTACCCATTTTTGGTACACGATACCCCTAGTACACCCCTCAGAGCCTATCTTTTCGTTTCAACCTTTAAGCATTTTACTTAAAGGAAGAATTTGTTACACCCCACTTAAATGTACACCCAAATCGCCTTAGCCTACCTTGTATGCACTCATCTTTAGTGCATTATTGTGACAACATTTGTTTAAACCCCAAGTTAATTATCTAATTGATTACATGGTTGCTAAGTCGAGTCATATCCTTGTACATATTGTTTTGGGACGATTGGGACTCATGGGTAAAGTACTAGTGTAATGGAGTAATGGGGAAGAACAACATTATTACCCCCATATGTGCTAAATATTTTAAAAGTACTCCAAGTGTTTCGATTATCTTAATTCGAGTCATTAGAATAGTTATTTGTAAAGTTTTGTAAAAGTTCAAGTGTAAGGGGAATGCAACGCCCCTATGATGTATTATTTTGGATGGTAGGGCAAGAGTGTATGAAGAAAAAAATCGAAAAAATCAAGAAAAATACAAAAAAATGAGAAAAAGAAAAGTAGAAAAAAACATACGGACTACCATCCCGTTTCATTTTATGTTTATTTTATGTTTTTGTTATTTTGTTTTAGCTTAAGTCGAGTCTAGTCTTGGCTTAGCAACGCCATATTGTACATGTAATTAATCAAGATCTTTAACTCGCCACCAGTAAAATATCCCTTATCCAACAAAACCGTGTTTATCATATCCCTACACCTCACGTTATAACCCATGTAAAAGCCCTTTTTGATAGTTTATCTTAGGTGCTTACGCATAGTGGAGGAGGTCTTTGATCCTTTCCCAAGCCTATGGTAATCTATTTGCTATGACAGGTAGTGAGAGATATTATCCGTTTTCATTTATGAGATATACTTTTATGACACCTGAGAGATGTGAGTATCTAAACACTACTTGTGAGGTGCTAGTCTATAATCTCCGTGCTTATTATGATTAAAGTGAAACGACTATTTGTTGTAATTACTTTTATATTAGCATTAAATGACCCCTAACTTGTATTTTGATTAGAATAAAAGCGCATTTGCTTGAGGACAAGCAAATCTCAAGTGTAAGGGTATTTGATGAAGCAAAAAGTGTACCGCTTTTAGGGGGTCATTTAAGCCCTAAATCGTATTTATTTGATCAAATATTGCCCTAAATCGTTCCTTTTGTCATTTTAGGTACTTTGGAGACGAAATCTGGAAAAGGAATCATTTTGGACGTTTTTGGAGCATAAAAGTGAAGAAAACAACAAAGTCTCCAAAGCTGCTAGAAAAGTACACATGACGGCGTCAAGAATTGTTCCAGACGGCGTCACGGCTTGGCAAAAGAGGTGGATATGAAAAATACATGTGACGCGCCAGAGAGTTTTGCAATGGAAAGTCTGACGGCGTCACCCTTTAAGGTGATCAAGGCCATCACGGTTTGAGTTAAAGAGGGACGGCGTCAAGCTTTATTCTGACGGCGTCAAGCCTTGATAAGCCAGAGCGGATTTTGGAGGACTAAAGAGGGACGGCGTCAGGAAGGCCATCCGGGAACCCTAGCCACGGCGGGGTGACGGCGTCAAGATCTATAACGTGACGCCGTCAGCCACTAAGTTCTATATATAGTTTTGCAATTTTTTGTCATTAGTGTGCAACTTTGTGAGGAGAAACCCTAAGACGAATTTCTGCCATTTTTAAGGGTTTTCATACCCTTGGATCTCCCATGTTTAATTGAAGATAAGTAATCACTTAATCAATCAATATGTCTATGTGTTGTTTGATTATATCTTGTTCTTGTCTTTTGATTAACATGCTAGGCTAGATTTATCTTGTGTTTGCTTAGATCTAATGAAACCTAACTATTGATTATTAGTTGTTAGTGTGTTATTAATTGTATTGGATGATTGTTTATCGATGTTAGGCTTAAGAAAACTGGCTAACCTCCTATACGGTAATTTGCTTGAACGTCTTAAGAAACATGAACCAATGCGTACTAGGTTTATATGGTTGTATTTAATGCATGAGCGAATTCTAGTGATCCCATGTTAGGAGCTTCCTAGCCTGCTCGACATAGGAGTGAAGTAGGAGCTTGTAGAGTTGGGGAAGTACGTACACCACCCCACGATTGGTATTAAGGAATACACCCGTCATCCACGCAATTAATACACACTAATCAACCGGTAAAAGATAGTTAGGGAGTAAGGAAATCTAAGTAAACACATTTATCCCCATATAAGTTTCACAACCTTTTCATTTTCAGTTATTTTATTTTATTTGCATTTGTAGTTATTTGGGTTAGTTGACTAGCAACTAATTCCGCCCACTCTTTCAAACCCGAGATTTTACTTGCTTTCATAAAATTATAAAAATACAAAAAAGAATCTTCCCTCACCCTAGACCTATTAGAGTAGTTTTTCAATCCTAACGACACTATTCCCCTAGAGAACGATCAATCCCCCGGTACTTGCCACTTCACTATACTACATCGGTCAGGTACACTGCCTGGTGGGGATTGCAAGCCTCTTGAGATCCCTCGAGAGGTAAAACCTGTTGTAAGGTCGCAAAACCACGCATCACAAATCTACAGTAACAGACTCAATCACCCCTAACAGACACTAATCCAAACACTCCTTACAAATCTGTTTTTGCAATTTTAAACTAGTACCTACTGAATTAAGCTTAAAAACTAATTAACTACTGCATAACTAACTTAAGTAAACATTAATAAGCAACTTCTAATACTAAATAAGCACTATTAAGCAGTTTAACACTAAGAAGCCATAAATGCTACCAAATGACACTTACAAGAATGAATTCAAGTAAACACAGATTTGAACCAAACAAGGAACACCCAGGCTTTATCAACAAGCCAAAAATCACCCAATAAGCTCTTCCTGAATCAGCTTATCCTTCAAACTGCTTATGTTGACCAAATTTGACTTTTATGTTGACTTTTTGACTTTTTGAGGTAAAAACAGATTTGAACAATCTAAAAACTTACAATAAGCTATAGAGCTTATTTAAGCTTAAACAATTTAGAAATTAGCTTATTGAAGCTGGGATTTGATTTATTTTTGTATTTTTTTAATATTTTTGGAATATCTTTGGATTTTAAAAGGAATTTAACAAAAGTTGAGATAAAAGATGGAAATAGGATAGAAATGATTTAAAACACACTACTAATAATTTCAATAAGCTAAATTCAGAAGAAATGAAACAGAATCAATAGTAGGAACTTAAAATAAAAATTTCATTAATCAAAAAAAAAACTTCAAAGTTACAAGAGAATTTTAAAAACTACAAAGCATAAACTAAATTTAACAGAGTAACACTACAAAAAACTACCTCCATACAATGAAGGGAGGTCATCTATTTATAGCCAAGTTAGGATCATTCTAGACCTGCCATGTCACCAATCCGAGGGAATTTGTGCTTTCTCTGATTCGTTTTCCACCCTCTGATCATCCTTGATCATCATCCTTTCATTGTAAGCCCTTGGATCAATTCCCATGAGGTGTTCGGTCCAATAGAAGCTTGCCACGCAGCCCATGTGTGCTTCTTTTGTTGACACCCTCTGACATTCTTCTAGATACGCGTGTAATAGTACGAATATACCCTTAATTGTGGTAAATTTGATGTACGGGGTAATTAGGGTTCTAACTGGTAAAATTGGGGAAGAACAAAAGATAGCGGGTAAGTTTGTTTATTTTTTATTGTTTGACTGCTATTTATTTCACTTTGACCGGGTGGGTTTTGGGTATGGATCGGGGTTTTAAGATGTGGATCATGGGTTGTGTTTAACGAAATGGTGGTGGGCTTGGGTATATATTTTAGGCTAAGGGTTTAATATGTTGGATTGGGGTTGGATTTGGATAAAAAGGTTTGTGTTTTGGGTTTTAATAAAGTCCGGGTTATATAAGTTTTGGGGTAGTTTTGGTGATTTTAAATTTTACCAAGGACCATTGTTGTAAATCTGAAACTTCAAGGACCTTTTCTGCCTTTTTCCAAATGTTGATCCAAGGGCTTAATTAGACCTTTGATGAAACCTCACAGACTGAATGTCATAAAACTTCCCGGCATTGGCTGTAATTCACTCTTCCATATCTCGTGCTCGGTTTCCCGGTTTATCTTGACTTTTGTCCTTTTCTTAGATATACGTGCCTGCATATGTAAAAACACAAAAACACAATATATTTGGCATAATTGGTTAGTTTTTTGTCTATTTGGGTCCGGTTTTGGTTAAGAAAATGTATGTGTTTAAGCACATACCAGCTGATGATTTCAAGGGAGTTCCACATCCGTTGAGTGGAGACTATACTCCTCTTGAAAAAGAGGAGTTAGATGACTCTCTATTTGTGTATGGAAAAAGAGGTCCTTAAATGCCTGAGTCAACCACCTCAGAGGACAAAACTAGTGAGTATTCTACTTGTCAATCTAATGACACTGAAGGATCCATTGGTGATGTCTCTGACCACTCTAAGTCTGAGTCAAAAAGTGAAGTAAAAGAGAGTCCTGAACCTAAGATTGTTAAGGAAAGTGAACCTGTTGTGACTGAACCAAAACCCCAAATAGTTAAACCTAGTTGTGTCAACCACATAAAATCTCCTAGGGAATCTGTTAATATGAATGAGTCGCCTAAAAGTAATAGTGTTCACAGAGAAGTTAGGAGTAGCTACACTTACACTCCTAAGAGATGTTTTGTTTGTGGAAGTTTAAGTCATTTGATTAGAGATTGTGACTTCCATGAGAAGAGAATGAAAAGAGAAGTTGAGCTTAAAAGGAATGTGAATATGGGTCATGTTAATAATAAACCAGTGTGGAATAATGCTAACAGAATAAATCATGCCAACCAATTTGCCCCCAGACCAGCCCAACATGTTAACTCTGCCCGACCAAACATTAATTCTGGTTGACAACAAGTTAATTCTGGCAGACCAAACTTCAATGTTAATACTGGTAGACCAAATATTAAATCTGGTTTGAGGAACCTTAATTTGGGTAGGCAAAACTTTAATTCTGTGAGGCCTAATGTAAATTCTGGTTATGTTAATCAAGTGAGACCCAGACAGCCTTTCCAAAAACCACAGGTGAATCAAAGAAATCAATTTTATAAACCTCATTCACCTGTGAGGAGACCAATTGCTAAGAATACAGCAAGACCTTCAACTTCAAATGCTGTAAAGGGTAATGGGGGTTCTGCTGTTAAGCCCTCAGCATGTTGGTCTTGGGATCCATTCAAAAATGAATATACTTATAAATCCCAAAGCAACAGTGGATCAGTTTCATATAAGACTTTCAAATATGTTGATCCACAAGGCGGACCCAAGCCTACTCAGGCCTGGGTTCCTAAGAGAAACTAATATCTCTTCTTTTTGTGCAGGATCATCCACTCAGCTATATGGCAGATAGAGGAATTTTTGACAGTGGGTGCTCTGGGCACATGTCTGGTAACAAGGACTATCTGAAGGATTTCCAAGAATTCAAAGGAGGTTCTGTTACCTTTGGAGGAAGCAAGGGGCAGATTACTGGAAAAGGAAGAATCGTTGTGGGCAATTTAGAATTTGACAATGTATCTTTTGTAAAAGAACTTGGGCAGTTTAACCTTTTCTCTATATCACAAATATGTGATACGCAACATAAGGTGCTTTTTACTGAAACTCAATGTCTTGTATTGACTCCGGATTTTAAGATGCCTGATGAACATCAGATCCTTCTTAAAGTTCCCAGACAACACAACATGTACATTTTTGATATGAAAGCATCTGAACCTGCAAAAGGTTATGCCTGTTTGATTGCAAAAGCTACTTTGGATGAATCTACGTTGTGGCACAGAAGGTTAGGTCATGTAAATTTCAAGAATATGAATAAGCTTGTGAAAAATAATTTGGTTAGAGGGTTACCATCAAAAGTGTTTAAAAATGACCAAACCTGTGTAGCTTGTAACAAGGGCAAACAACATAGGGCATCATGTAAGGCTAAGTTAGATAGGTTAATCACTGAGCCTTTGCATACCTTACATATGGACTTGTTTGGCCCTACATCTATCCAAAGTATAAATCATGCTAGCTACTGCCTTGTCATTACAGATGATTGTACTAGATATTGTTGGGTGTTCTTTATGTCTAGGAAGGATGAAACTACACCTTTGATTCAAACTTTCATTAGGCAGATTGAAAACCTACTTAATAAAAGAGTTAAAATCATTAGGAGTGACAATGGCTCTGAATTTAAGAACAAGAGCATGATAGAGTTCTGTGGTAATAGAGGAATAAAACAGCAGTTTAGCAATGCTAGAACTCCACAGCAGAATGGAATTGCTGAGAGAATGAACAGAACACTTATTGAGGCAGCTAGGACTATGCTAGCAGATTCACTTTTACCTACAATATTTTAGGCTGAAGCAGTCAGCACTGCTTGCTATATATTCAATAGGGTTAGAGTGACCAAGCCTCAAAACAAAACACCTTATGAGCTTATGTTTGGCCATAAACCAGTTGTTAGCCATATAAGGCCATTTGGGTGTCATGTGACTATTCTTGATACACTCAGTGTTCTAGGGAAGTTTGAAGGAAAGTCTGATGAAGGTTTTCTAGTTGGGTATTCACTGAATAGTAAGGCCTTTAGGGTTTACAATCTAGTGACCAAGAAAGTAGAAGAAAATTTGCATGTCAACTTTCTTGAAGAAAACCCCAATGTGCAGGGATTAAGACATAGATGGATGTTTGATATTGATTACTTAACAGATTCTATGAACTATATTCCTGTCTCCAAGGAGAATCAAGCTAACCCTGATGCAGGTACCACAGAAACTACTAACCATGCAGGTACCCAAGATCCTTCAAATGCAGGGAACACTGATCAAGAAAATGAAAGTGCAGAGCTCATTGTAATTCCTACCACAGAAGTTAAGTCTGATGCAGCTATAGCAGATACCAAGAAGTCTTCTCCACAAGTGAAGGAACCTGTGATCAAGTCTCAGGAAAAAGCAAAGGAGGCTACTTTTATTAATGATTCAGAGGATGTATTGTCTTTCAGAAAAGAGATGGATGCTTTGGCTGATAAATATCTTGGAAAGCAGGATACCAGTACTTCCAACACTACCAGTACTTCCAACTTTAAGTCTGGTAGTGATGCTCAACCAGAATCTACTCCAAGTGCTGTTTTTGTTGACTCTGAGATGCCAGAACTTGAAGTGTTCACAAATCCAAATGAAGGTATCTTTGAAGGAGCTTCCTATGATGAAGAAGGTGTCATAACTGATTTCAATAACTTACCCACAGAAGTGGCTGTGAGCCCAAATCTCACACTCAGAATTCACACCATTCATCCCAAAAATCAAATAATTGGTGATCCCAAGTCTGCAGTCCAAACCAGAAGCAGAGTACAAAATCAACCTGAATCACTTGCACTCATCAGCTTTATTAAGACACAACAGAGGGTTAACCATAAGGATCAGCAACATTGCTTGTTTGCTTGTTTCCTTTCCCAAAAGGAACCCATCACAGTTGCTGAGGCATTGGATGATGAAAGTTGGATAGAAGCCATGCAGGAAGAATTGATGCAGTTCAAGTTGCAGAAGGTTTGGATTCTTGTAGATCTACCTTATGGAGCTAAAGTCATTGGTACTAAGTGGGTCTTCAGAAATAAAAGGGATGAAAGAGGAGTGGTAGTAAGGAACAAAGCAAGATTGGTAGCACAAGGATACAAACAGGAGGAAGGCATAGATTATGATGAGGTTTTTGCTCCTGTAGCCAGGATTGAGGCTATCATGTTATTTTTAGCCTATGCATCATACATGGGATTCAAGGTATATCAAATGGATGTTAAGAGTGCTTTTCTCTATGGCACTATTGAAGAAGAAGTGTATGTACACCAACCTCCTGGTTTTGAGGATCCTGCTAATCCAAATCAAGTGTACAAGGTTATTAAGGCTCTTTATGGTCTTTACCAAGCTCCCAGAGCTTGGTATGCTACTCTCTCCAAGTTTCTGGAAGGTCATGGGTACATCAGAGGTGTGATTGACAAGACTTTATTCATTAAAAGAGACCAAAAGGATATCATTCTTGTCCAAGTTTATGTGGATGATATCATTTTTGGATCAACAAAGAAGTCTTGGTGTGTAGAGTTTGAAGGCTTAATGAAAGGCAGGTTTGAGATGAGCTCAATGGGAGAACTTACGTTTTTCTTGGGGCTGCAAGTGAAGCAAAAAGCTGATGGCATCTTTATTTCTCAAGACAAATATGTTGCAGAGATTTTGAAGAAGTTTGAATTTGCAAATGTAAAGACTGCAGTCACTCCCATGGAAAACAAGGTGCCTTTGACAAAGGATGAAGATGCTGCTGAGGTGGATGTGCATCATTACAGATCCATGATAGGTTCTCTCATGTATCTTACTGCTTCTAGACCTGACATTATGTATGCAGTATGTGTTTGTTCACGTTTTCAGGTACACCCAAAGACTTCACATTTTCATGCTGTGAAGAGAATCTTTAGGTACTTAAAGGGCAAACCCAATTTGGGCCTTTGGTATCCTAAAGAGTCATCGTTTGACCTGACAGCCTATTCAGATAGTGACTATGCTGGTGCAAGTCTTGATAGGAAATCCACAACAGGAGGTTGTCAATTCCTTGGAAGCAGATTAATCTCTTGGCAATGCAAGAAGCAGACAATTGTGGCTAACTCAACTACTGAAGCTGAGTATGTGGCAGCTGCAAATTGCTGTGGACAAGTCTTGTGGATTCAGAATCAGCTGCTGGACTATGGTTTGAATTTTATGAATACTGTTATCCACATAGATAATGAAAGCACTATCTGTATTGTTAAGAACCCAGTATACCACTCTAAGACTAAACATATAGAAATCAGGCATCACTTTATTAGAGATTGCTTTGAAAAGAAATTGATTAGAGTGGAGAAAATACATACAGACTTTAATGTTGCAGACCTGTTGACTAAAGCTTTTGATGGCCCTAGGTTTAATTATTTGGTAGTCAACATTGATATGATGAACCCCTAGTTGGACTTAAGGGGAGGTTTGTGTTAAGGGGAGGTCAAAATGTAAAGTTTGTATACTAACCAGCACTTAGGTTATTTTTAAGTCTTGTAGTTTTATTTTAATTCTGTTAGTTTAAAAAAATTATATTTTATTGTTACAGTGCTGGATTAAGTTGTCGAGTGAGACTATTGAAACTTCTCACTTAGTGGAGGTGCATAGCACCAACACAACAAAAGGTTATCAGTCCACCTAGTCTGACCCACACAAGGACTGGCTAATCCTGAGCAAACGGCTACAGGTAAAGATAGCTCAAATCCGTTTATGGCTGACAATTTGCCAAAAATTGTATGGTCTTCAACTCACCATATCTGAGATAGTGAAGAGTTGACTAGCCCACAAGATTATGGCTTGTGGTAAAGGCTGTGGAAAACCATAAATGGTAATCAATTCACCATTATGAGGTGCATTCCATCAAAGAATTGGCTAGTCCAAAAGGGTACAGCTTTTGGTAAAGACAACACAAATCTGTTAATAGTTGATGATTTACTAAAAATCATATGGTTATCAATGTACCATGGTCTTACACACCAAAACATTTGGCTACTCCAGTAGTGATGGCTATTGGTAAAGAGACATCAAATCCATTAATTTTCAATGATTCACCTCTCACAGGAGTTAACACACCTGGAAGTGATGAGAATAGATATGAAACTTAACAGGAATTGATGTACAAAATGTCATGGTTGCTGGAAAGATCAAGTGGATAGCATATCAGATGGTGAAAAGATCAAGTTGCTGTATAAACATTCAAATTTGCAGATTTAAAGTGTTTTAAAGATCAAGATAATTCCAAGTGTTCAAAGTTTAATCCTCAAGAGCTTACACAGAAGAAACTTGAAGTTCATGGAACATGAAGATCAAGTTAGGGGAGGATTGTTTGGAATTATCACAAGGTACGAAGAAGACTTAGTGAAGAACAGACTTAAGTTAAGTCTGGTAGCTATGATGTTAAGTCTGGTTTTGTATAAGTTAAGTCTGGTTGTAATATTAAGTCTTGTTGACTTAATAGTTAAGTCGGGTCAGTAAAGATAGGAAAGTTTGTTAGATATAAGTTAGGAAAAGATATGTACGAGTTAGGTATCTTTATAGAAGATACGTGATATCTTTTCACACGGTTTTGTAATTAGGGTTTCCTTCAAGTATAAAAGGAACCCTAAGGATTATTATTATGTACGTACGAATTGTGTGAGTTAGTGAAATATACGAAGTTAGTGATAACTCTGTGTTCTTCATTGTTCTTGTTAATTTTCCGCGTTAGCATTAACAATTGTGTAAGAGTTTCTCACTTGGATTGATTTGGATTTATTTAAGTCATCCACTAAGTAATCAAAGGCTACTTAGAGATCCATAAAAATCGTGGACCTACATTTCTTATGCCCTTGTCGTTTCCCCAAAGTCAACGAGGCTAAGAAATGTCGACATATTTTTCTTGTTTTGGCCATGGAGCGCCTGATGGGAAAGAAAGGAAGGATAAGATGACCTTGTTTTGTCTCTTTAAGAAACCCTCCATTCCCAGCCACCCTCTTCACCAACAAATCGACTAACAAACACATCAAAAGGTGAAGTAGTGGTGAAGGAGAGGAAGTGGGTTGCTTGGATTGGGTTTAATCTTTCTTGGGTTCTCTCCTCATCATCCTCAGTCGAATCAATTTAATTGTAAGAATCCTCAAAAATCTTGATTTCCTATTTCAAGTGTAATTTGTTTTT